>JAJEKV010000100.1:1424115-2624115 GCA_021234155.1 Isoetes taiwanensis
GTCCTCAGCATTGCGCTAAGGTGACGAACCTACCTTATGCCTGCAAAACAACGACATGTCATAACGTTTTAGTTTACTTTAGCAATCAAGTTTTATTAGTTAAAAGGTCAAAATTTAGGCTATATTTATACTTATACAAAATTATATAGCCTTAACACTGTTATTTCTTACAATAATTCAAAATACTATTATAAGAGTTATTAGGGTTCATAATCTAAATTATGGCTCCCCCTATCTTCTCGTAACGCGCTCCTCGTTGAAGTCCCCCTTCTACTTGCCTGCAAAAGGAGCACATTACGTTAGTTTAGTTAATAATTTGTGGTTTTAGGGGACCACCCCCTTACCTCCTTGAGCGAACCTCTTGGCTCAAGGTTGTCCTACTACCTTGCCCAAGATCATGGCCCTTTCGATTTGAGCTTAGGGATCATTTAAGATGCTCCCATCATTGCCCATGATCGAGTGCTACCTTGTACCGATCCCGGATCAGTACACCCGATTGCATCATGCCCGAGGGTTTCAGCTAGGGAACGTCTCCGCGATCCCATCATCGCGCGATGATCACTTTAACCTTCACCATGACCCTCCTACGGCCCGGTGTGCGTTTCCCCATCGTGGCATAGAGATCATCCGATCGATGTCCCATCATCGCCCACCATGCCTCATTCCTCACTCACATGACCCTAATGGTCATGCGCGCCTCTTGGTGCGTGTGGCCTAGAGAATGCCCTAAAAGGCGTATCCCATCATCGCCCACACGATCCAAGTTACCGCACATGCACCCTACTAACTAGAATGCATGCGCCAAGGCTTAAGGCTAACTAACAACATACTAGCTAACCACCGGCAAGTCGGGTCAACCAAGTCCAGGAGACGACTAGCCCATCAAACTCCTTCATAAACTCCGGGTATTGCTTCTCCAAATCTTGCTTCAATACCCATGTCGCGCCTTCCACAAAAAAGTGCTTCCACTTAACCAAATATTGGAGGAATTGAGACCTCCTAGTCTTCTTAAATGACTTATCAAGAAGTAACTCGGGCACTATTTCTACTTGCTCCTGGTCATTTCCAACAAAGTTGGAGTATCCAAAACCTCCTCCGGATTAAGATTGTGCCTCTTTAATAAACTTTACGTGGAAGACCTTGTGAACCTTGAGATGGGTAGGAAGATCCAACTTGTAGGCTTGAGAGCCCACTCTCTCCAAAATCTTGAACGGACCAGCCCATCTAGGGGCAAGCTTCTTGCAACTCCCAATCGCGGCCTTTGGCTTGCTTCAACTTGATCTTCAACCAAACGCTTATCGCTTACCTTTGAACTCTCTTACGGTCCCGTGTTGTTTGGGGTTACACTCTTCGCCGAACTTCTTGCCAATAAGTAACCCCTTACTTCCTCCACTAGGCTGCCGCATATCCCCTAACATCTGCTGGGATACTTCTACCTTAGACAATGTGATTGTGCGGTATCGGGGGTTAAGCACGGTACCAGAATTTACCATGAAAGGAGACATCCGAGATGACTCGCTGGCACTATTGTAGGCAAATTCCACCAAGTGGATGTACTCATCCCACTTGGACCGCTTGTTCCACACATAACCCAAGCATGTCTTCAATGATCCGATTCGTCCTTTCCGTCCGCCATCTGTTTGGGGATGATATGCCGTGCTCATGGAGAGCTTCGTCTGAATGGTGCTAAAGAGATCCTGCCAAAAGGCACTCATAAACTTAGAATCTCTATCAGATATTATCTCCCGAGGCATGCCATGGAGTCTAAAAATCTCCCTTACAAATAACTTGGCAGTATCTAATGCGGTGTCAGTAGTCTTGCAAGGCACAAAATGTGCCATCTTAGATAACTTGTCTACGACAACCATCAATGCATCCTTGCCTCGAAGAGTTCTAGGGAGACCTGTGATGAAATCCATGCTTATGACCTCCCACTTCGCATTTGGCACCCCCAATGGCTCTAAAGCACCTGTAATCCGAAGTTGCTCCGCCTTGGTCTGCTGACATAACTGGCAATCCCGAATATATGCAGCTATCTGCCTCTTCATTCCTGGCCAGAAGTAACTACGCCCGAATCTTGAAATAGGTCTTCATGAAGCCAGCATGCCCGCTATTGGGCTGTTATGTGTCATGAAGAATTAACTTCCTTACTCCTCGATGCCGGGCACACACAACTTATGCTTGTGATACAACGGGTTGCCTTCCTTCTTATAATGCTTGAAGGCTTCCCGCTCCTTATCTGATTACGGCTTTCTTGAGAGGCTTTCCCATACCTCCTTGAAGTCCACATCTGTTGGCAAGGACTCCTCAATCTTCTTGCCAAACTCACTCGAAAGAGTGGAGATCGCGATTACAATGCGCCCTTGTCCGAAATGGTCTCTGGAAAGGGCATCGCGCTACAACATTAAGCTTACCGGGCTTATATATAATATCAAAATCATACTCCTCAAGGAATTCCATCCACCTCCTTTGCCTTAAGTTGAGGAGTGGCTGGGGAAAAGATATCAAGGCTCGGTGATGGGTATCTAACGGAAACTTCCTTCCGGCAAATAATGCCTCCATATCCTCAATGCCCCGACAATGGCTAGCAGCTCCTCGATCATGGGTTGGGTAGCGTTGTTGGCGTCGTTCATCTTCTTCGAAGTCGTAGGCGACTACCCTTCCTTCTTGCATCAAGACGCCCCTGTTGCTATCTTGCTTGCATTTGCTACCAACTTATCTTTACTCGGATCCGGAGAACAAGCACCGGTGCTGTTGTTAAAGGCCTCTTTAAGCTTCTCAAGGACGGCTTGGACTTTCTCTAACCAATGGCTAGTCCAATCCTTAATCTTCTTGGCCTTAGTGAGGTCCGGCAGGGGACGCCCACTTAGCAAAGTCCTTGACTTAACTTTTCGTAATATCCCGCCAATCAGAAAGCTTCTTACGCCGCCACATTTCTTGGAGCTGGCAGCTACCAACTATTGCCTCAATCTTAGATGGATCTGTGGAGATTCCCTGATGTTACTACATGCCCCAAATACTCCTTTCTACTGTTGCAAAGTGGCACTTAGAGAGCTTCCCATACAACCGATGGCGTCTCAACTTCTCCAACACTTTCCGAGAGATCGACAATGCTCCTCAAGGGACTTCTTTGTAGATTAGAATGTCGTCGAAGAAGACAATGACAAACTCATCCAAGAAGTCTCTCGAAGATGTCGTTCATGAGGCATAAACGTTCTTTGGAGCGTTCGATAATCCAAAGGGCATTATCAGTAAACTCAAAATGACCATACCGCTGCTCCGAAGCGGTCTTATGGATATCCTCTTTCTTTTATTCTTATCGATGGTATCGACCTCAAATCAATTTTAGAGAATACCTTTGCTCCTTGTAACGGGTCCATTAGGTCATCGCCCTTGGCAATGCATACTTGTTCTTTATCGATGCGCTTATTGAGTTTGGCGATAGTCTATGCACATTCTTAAGCTCCCATCTTTCTTCTTCACAAAGAGTATAGGTGCTCAGAAAGGAGACACACTTGCTCTTATAAATCCAAGCTTCGAGCAATTCTGAGAAATTTGTTTCTTGAGCTCAATCAATTCGGGGTGCTCATTCTATATGGTGCCTTCTTGGTAGGCTTGCGATGGGAGCCAATGTGATCTCACATTCCACACCCTATAAGGTGGCATTTTGCCGGATTTCATCAGAAAATACATCCTTGAACTCTAAAATAAGCCTTGCTATTCGCTTGGGCAACTGATTCCCCTTTGGGTCACTTCCCTCCGCTTTGTTCGGCTCAACTGATTCCATCCTCAAGATGTAGTCCACCTTATTCTTTTCTATACTCTTCCGCCGTTTGCTTCAAAGAAATACCTTTGCATGGGAGAATCTAGCTTCTTACCTTTCACTATCAATTTGCTGCCGTCCCGGTGCCGTCATGGTGACTTCATTCGGTCGCCAATCAATCATGGCTTTGGCTGGCTTCAAAATTCCATCCCGACTATGGGATCATATCTTAGATATCCATGACTTCGCTCCCATCGGCCACTTAGCCCCACTAAGGTCTATGTCAAAGATGATTCTCCCGCCCTTAGTGTGCGAATGGCACCGTTTGCCATAGCTACTGGCCTTGGCTTAGACTTCAATACCTTGTTCTTCATTAGAGCACCAGCCTAGGAGATGCAAAATTATGAGAGCTACACGTATCTATGAGGACTATATATGGATTACTATCTATGATCCCATCGGTAGCGATGGCGGTCGACCGATTCTCAATATCACATGTCTCAATGTTTGCACATATGTGGCACTCACCATCTATGAAGTCCTGGGCCTCCTGGCGGGTAAAATTAGCCCTCGTAATAAAACTTCGTTGGGGGAGTCCCAATCCATAAGCTCTCGCCAAAGCCATTTGCATGACGAATGGACAATCATGTGTTCGATTTGCCGGCTGGAAGCACTGAAGCATAACTTTTCTCAATGCACTCTGTCTCTTCTCCTTCCCCGGTCGTCTGGGAGGCGGCAAAACACCCCCGATGCGTTGCGTAACTACGGTCCCCAAAAGCTTTGTTACGACCCTTACCTACCTTGCTGCCGACTCCCGATGGTGTGCCGGGCTGATTGCTTACTACGATATTGCCCACGATGCGCCGAACAACTCTTACCCACGAAGGTTTATTTGCTTTCTCTTTGGAGTTGGTGCCTCTTCCAAACTTATAGCTTTATCTTTGGCTCTCAGAATCTGACCTTGGGTTGATTGCTCTAACAAGCCTCTTGATATTGCTGTTCAACCCCTCAATATAAGTATCCAACGCTTGCCTCTCGAGACTCGGGAACATGGAGCCTAAGCCTCATAAATTCTTGGGTATGCTTAGCCACCGATAAGCTACCACGATTCACCTGTAAACGCTGGATACGTCTACTAGTATGAGACCTTGGCACATAGTGCTTGCGAAAAGCTGGCGAAGGTCTTAAACGCAATTGTTCCTCTTCAGCTTGTTAGACTTAGCATATCCCTTCCACCGGATCCTTGCCGGTCCAATAAGGTTAGCTGTAGCAACTTTCCCTATGTCCTTGTCTTTCATACCGTAGGAGTTACCAAATTCTTCCATTTCATCGAGCCATGCTTCAGCCTCCATGCACGATCTGTCTTTCCACGAGAACTGGCCCGGCTTCCTTGTCTTCCATCGTTGCTCATCGCCTTTGTCCACCTTTTTTTCGATAGTCATCTGTCTTTCTTGCTCTTTTCCTTGCTTTAGGTGTGCGGACTCTTTGTCCGGAGCTAGAGCTGTCCTCACTTGAAGAAATCGATGAGTGGAGCTAGATGATGATGGACTCTCTGGTTCTCCTCTTCCTTCTCCTATCCGGCGTTCCCCTGGTTGCCCTCCCCTTCTTGCTGAGGGACTTCGTCACCACCCGGAAAACAAGGTGGAGGTGGAGGACCATCTTCCTGTGCATTCATGAGAGGTGTCGCCCAGTTGATGAGATGTTGCATCTGGTTCCTCATCTACACCAACCTTGCGTTGACTGCCTCTAGTGACATATCCTGCTCAAAGTCTTCCTGTTCCCTGCCAAACAAGTTCCTTGGTACCCAATTGCATGGCCGGTGCTGATCTTGAGATCCTGCACTTGAGTTCCTTGCTGCAAGGATTGATCATCAATACATTTTATTTGGGTTAGATGTTGATCAATCTTACTTGTAATTGAATTATCTTTAGTTATAAAGAAATCATACAAAGCCTTACATTTGTAAAACAGTTAATAGTCATTAATACATAAGGATTACATGATAATGGTAGATATATCTTAGCATAATGGGGTACAAGAAATCATTTTGCACAAGACTTAAGGAAATTTAACAACTATTCAATGGCCTCCCAAAAGCCTGAAGAAGTTCTTGACATCCCTGAATCGGAGGCCTTTGCCGAGGTTGCGCAAGATGTTCCTCGTCGATCTTCCTTCAAGTGCTCGGGCCATCTCCGGTTCCGGAAGTTCTGGTGCTGTTGCTGCTACCACTGAAAGTGTTGCATCCCTGAGGTGCCCTCTCGCAAAGTCGAGGCAATGGGCCTACCGCCCCCTGTTGAAAAGAATGATGTGGTCGGCATGGGCGTATAACTTCAGTCTTTTGAAGCGAAAGTGCTATGAGAAGTGCCGGATTCTTCCCCCCTGGGCTGAACTCCTTGTGGAAGACTATCATTTGCCCTTGGTAGGGCTGGAAGATAGTAGCCGAAGTCGCGTGCCCTTCCCTACGCCTCGCGATCCGGTGCCCTTCCTTTTGGTACACGCCCGTGTAGGCATCCAGCGCCATAAGGTCTTCATGATCTCTCCACATCTTTGGTTGCGTTGTCCAAGTTGATGCTTCTTTGGACCCTTCCCTCATGCTTCGGCTCGGCCCGGTCGGCTTGAGCTTGGGCCCCTCCCTGGTTTGTAGAGTGTGCTCTGTATCTGCTGGAACTCCTCCTCTGAGATGATAGGTTCCTGCTGTCGATAGATCTCCCTTATCTGCTGATAGGCTGCTATATCCGACATTGTCTCCCCAGCATAAGAGTGCCTCTCCGCCAGCTCCCTTGGAATCTCCTGGTATGAGTAGTCGATGAGGTCGTGCTCTTCCATGTGCTATCATGCCCAATAGTTAAATTCGACGAAGACCACGTTCACGGCAATAGGACAAGTTGAGGATGTCATTTGCAAAAATGTACTCCTCCCCGTCGATGACTATCGGTGACAGAGCTGTAATGCCGACCGGTGGGTCGGTAGCTATTCTCATGTCGTCGTCGTGCCTCAACGCATACCTCTGCATCCTTGTTGCCTCCCTGCTCTCCCATTCTGGGTTCTGCTCCCCTAGCTGCTCGTAGTCTTCATGGATCTGCAGAGATGGTGCTCCTGACGTCGTGCCATAGTATTCGTAGGCGGAGGACTCTATATTCAGGATTTGATCCTGGGTCCTACGGGTATCAAGTGGCGCTAAGTCTAAGGGCTGGACAGAAGGTTCCCCTACTTTGTTGATTGACTTATAGTGCATGAAGAGGGCAAGGGCGGTCTGAGACGAAAGGTACCTATGCCTATTGTGTCTGCAGGTCATGTAATCGGGCATGGTCCTAGTCCTATCCCATAGCTGCTTCTTGCCTTTGGATCCTGCCAACTCTCGACCTAAGGCTTGAGTAAGTGTCTCAAGAGAAACCCAATTCCCTCCCCTAGGAGGCAGTCTAACTTCCCAAGGTAGGACCTGCTGGTCATATTGGCACATAATGTCCGTGTAGTAGGGTGTTCTAGTCAAAGTTGCATGAAGATCAAACAAGTGGTCAAACACAGAGAAGGCTTGATCTACAGGAAGCTGATGGATATGGCTTGCAGCATTGTACCATCTCTCAAAGTTGCTGGGCGCCATTGAGCAGGAAAGGGTGTAGAAAATAGCTTGCAAAGATCAGTGGAGGTTCAGAAAATCGCCTAAAGGGCTGGGAGCAGTTCTGTAGGAAGAAAAATGGCAAATGAGACCTCTTTTTATAGACTATGGGTGACCTCGGGGTTCGTGCAAAAAGGTACCTACCTAAGACGGCCTTGGTTCTATGGCTCTGGGTGTCCAAATGAACTACCATGAAGTGCAAACTTAAGCAAAACAAAGCAAGAAACACTACATGGCAATTTGTTGGATCAAATTTGGCTAATTTGGGCCAAAGATGGGCTGACCCGGGTGAATCCGCGCAGATGGCCTCCGCGTCGCGGACGCAGACGCGTTTGGCGCGGTCTCACCCGGTTGGCCTCTTTTGGGCCAATCTTTGGTCAATTTAGGGAATTTGAAGATGCTAATATGGCTAATTGGGCCAATTCTAACCTAACTAGCAACTTATTTTGAGCAAAACTGGCATCTAAAAGCGTGATTTTGGGCCCAGTCGGGTAAATCCGCGCGGAACGCGCTCGCGTCGGGGACGCAGAGGCCTTAGGCGCGGTCTCACCCGGTTGGCCCCAATTTTAGCATTTTTGATGATTTTTTTTTTGCCAAAATTTTGCTGTAGTTATGATTTCTAGGGTGTTTCTAAACATGCTATGAAGAATTCTACTACAATTGGGTTCTATTTCCTAAATTTCAAGCATCTAACATTTTTTTCTAATTACAAGGAAAATAACTTTTATATTAATAAGAAACACAGTTACATGAAAATTTTAACTCTTCTACAAAATTTACAAAATTTGAGGCCTAGGGCCTCTCCCTGCGGATTCTCCGTGCTAAGTGGATATCCTTCGGCATGAGGGTGACTCGCTTAGCATGGATAGCGCAGAGGTTCCCCTCCTCGAAGAGCTGCACCAGCTCTGCTTCGGCGGCCTCTTGCAGGGCCCGGGTCATTAGAGGGGTCACCCTATAATCGGTCCGGAACTGCTGCATGACCTCTCTAAGGAGACGCTCAAAGGGCGCCTTCCTTATTAGGAGATTTGTGCACATTTGAAAGTGCTTTATCTCCCTAAACACCCGGGCGTACGTACTGTTCGGCCTGTGGTGAACCCTTTTGGGTTTTTCCGGCCTGGGTGGGGGTGGCTTGGGCTGATTCTTCTTCGGCCTGCCGCCCTCCACAACGCGCTGCACCTCCTGGCGGCAGTACCAATCGTTGTACCTCGTCCAACGACGAAGGTACTCCTTGTACGCCGCCATCTTCCGCTTAAACTCGCGGTCCTGTCGGAGCGCGAATGCCCGCTCCCCTACCTTTTGCTTCTTCACTACCTTAGGTGGCTCCGGCCACTTAGGGTAGGGTGGCCTCGCATCGGGGTCCTGCTGCGGCTCCTCCTCCTCATCCCCGTCGCCCTCCTCTTGTGCTTCCTCCTCCTGCCGGGGCTCTTCAATAACGACGGTCCGGCGAGGGCCGTCGTTCCTCCTCTTCGTCCGCCTTTCTCGCTCCCTCAGCTCCCTTTCCCACTCCCGCTTCTTCCTGGCGGCCCTCTCCTCTGGCCACTCTGTGACTTTTTCCTTCCCCTTCTTTTTGGGCACTGAAGGGCCCGCTTCGTCGGTTTGGTGGTGGTGCTGCTCTTCCACCTGTTCTTCAACCTGTTCTTCCACCTCGGTGTCTGAGGCCCCGAAGTGGCGAGATTCACCCGTTCTCTGCGTTCCTCCTGATGACGAGCTGCTGCTGGGGCTCTCCTCGGCATCATGGAAGGAGGCTTCGCTGCTGCTACTGCTGCTGGAGTGGGGCTCCTCGTCGCCTGGCTTGGGCCGAAGGTGTTCAGGGACCTTCTTGACATGTCGCCCTGCTGCCTGCGCCATGGAGAGGGTGGGTCTCGGTCCAGGCTTCCTGTAGGTTTGCTTGGTGCGAGCCATATCTTATGGTTCGGAAAATGGGTGACGAAAGGCTGAGCAAGAGAGAGGTGAAGGTGAAGGGTTGGAGAGAGAGAATGAGGTGTCAGATATTTAAAAAGGAGGGTCCCTGGGAATATTCTCCTACCATAATTACCCCTATTTATTAGCCCCCCTTATTAATTACACCATATTTAGTAATTATTTAATTATTAATGTATATATTAAATCTATATTAATTAATATTATGCTTAAATTTTCGAATTTTTCTAATGGTTGAAGTCTCGATTATAAATTTCGCCATTTTTTCACGGGTCTCCGATTGGCATGATTCTTGACCCCTTTTTAGGTGAAATTTGATGCAGATGCATAATTTTCACTCCAAATTTACTAGAAGATGCGTTTGACTCACTCAAACCTTCGTCTAACACTTAACCTAAGTCCTGACCCACTACCTAGGAGAAAAAATTTTCTCCCATTTTTCATGATTCAATGGTGGAAGTGTTTATTTCACACCCTATAGGCCTGTTAGACTACTTCATGGTTATGGTGGGTGCTAGTTCTTGGTCAACCAAGAACATCGCAGCTCTGATACCATTGTGACGCTCCCCGCTAAACATACGGCCCGCCGTACCTCTCGGAAGATCCCCCCGTCCGCTCAACAACCGCGACGGGCCCTTTCGTCTGCCCGCGCCCGAGGTGACCCCTAGTGCGGGAGGGAACACGAAGGTGTCTTGCGGCGCCCTTCCCCTATGGGCTCCTATAACAGTGAAGCGATAACGTCGAGAACTAGCATCAAACATATACAAATACTATCTCGAAGGGTAGTGCATCACACATATACCAATACAAAGATGATAAGCACAAACCGCGGAAACATGAGAGCTCCTACCCGGCTCCGGACTCGTAAGGAGGGTGGTGACGGCTAGGCCTCAAGATAGAGCAGGCCAGGAGTCATGGCAATGGCGAGGGGCTGGCATAGAACAATGGCTAGGGTTGACCACTCCATCCGCCCCTCCTGTGCATACTTTGGGATGGGCTAAATCGGGCTACAGCGGGACTCTAGCCTTAGGACACGCAATCCCATGGCTTCACCCATCGGGACTACTCGAGTTGCATCTCCCCGGTCCGATGAGGAGGGAAGGGTTGCATCTCCCCTTTCGGGGTCTAGAGGTGCCGTGGGCGGCTAGAGAATCGTGGCGACACACGATTCGTACCCGACTGAACCCCCCAAAACGAGAGCCAAGCCAACACTTGCAGCTCTCGAGAGGCAGGGCAACACCATTGCCCCAGGAGGTGTCGGACCCATGCTCGGCCCACCGAAGTGGCCCCACCATAAGCCTAGCCCACTATGGGATCCCCGAAGCCCCCACTCGGAGGGGATCCTCCCTCCACTTTCCCTCTAGCCCCGTTATATGGTCTTTGAGTCATATCATAGCCTCAATATAGCCGGTGGGCTCCTATGCACAGGTGCCGCAACTAAATAGGAACTAAGGGATCTACTCTAGGAGCATACTACATATGGCCCTAGGTCTCTACCCCCCTTCCCAATACAAGAGGAGCAACATGATCAACCAACATCACATAATCATCACATCATGAGAGTAATCGTAAGAGGAACATCTTAACCTAATCATACAACTAACTAATGGTTAGGGTTCATTGATTAGGGTTCAAGATGTTAAATACGGGTTCTAGGATGGCTCTACTCTAGATACAAGATACTAGCATATCTGGAATGCTAATTCGGATAAGCTATCAAAACTACTATCCTACATACACTGCCCTCAAGCTCTCCCTCCAGATCCGTGTGCCTCCATGGTCTTCGACTCACGAGATCTTTGCTCCTACTCCAAGAACGAAGTCTACTTTGGGGCCGCCGCACCAGCCTATGCCATTAACAAGCGATGTTCAAACTTGGGGTTTTCCGAGCGATTAGGTGAGTCTCTCGGGTGCTAGGGGCTGGAAAGAGGCCTAGGGTTAGGGTTTCAGCCTATATAAGTTAGGTCCACCTAGGATGCCACGTGGCACCAATCGGGTGAGTCCTGTGTGGCGGGTGCCCCAATGGGTTAAGGCCACGTGGATAATGGTCTAACCCATGGTTGGCTAAGTTATGAGAATAACTTGGCCATGCCCCCTATGGCCACAATCTAAGGTATACAAGTCTATGAAGATAGGCTTGTATAGTGATGGATCCAGGAATATACGTATTTATGGCGTATATTCCCCTGGACCGTCACAGTTGTCTCTGATCTCTAACCAGTTCATGTTGCATGTACATGTAACGAATAGGTCAACCTTCCCAAATCTCGTGCCATAGAGTCTTGATAGTTTTGTTCCATAGCTCGTGCACCACCAATGAAGGACGATGGTAAGATGACCAATTGCCCAGACCCCAACCACTGTGCCTTCGCTTCATGGTTCATGTAGTCGATGAGGCCATCGTACATCTCAGCTCGCAATTTCTTTTGGTTGAGCCTGTAGAAGTTCAAGGTGTTGGCCTCTATCCTTTCATAGGCATCGACTCTGAATTATTGTGTCAATCTTCTGCCCCACAATAGAGAATTGAAAGCAAACTTAAGGCTGTCGGTGCCTTCTATATTTTTCCGCGTGCTTAGTCTATACAAATAGTACTGCAGCATGGACACATTTTGCCTCAATTGGCTCGAAGAAGCATCTACTTGGTTTCTCATGTGGTGTCAACAACAAGTAGGTAAGAGCATCAATGTGCGTGTCGGTGATGGCAATATTTCTCAGGCCACTGCCTCTTTGGTGGATGCATATATCTCTGTTAAAGGTGGGTACCCATCCGGATTTACGAATATTATTGCCATTAGAGAATGCAGAATTATATCTTCGAAAATCCAGCCCCCTCTTGTCGTCATTGAACTACATTCTCAGTTCCGCATGTTCATTTATGCGACGTGCATTTTGCAAGGATTGGGCAAATGGGTTTGTATTCCTTCTTTCTTACTCCAGTTGCTGCGTAATTAAGGTCCATGTCGCATTCTGCATATTTTATGTACGCTCCTCGTTCGTGTACTCCATGTCTAGGATGTATGATTGAGCATATCTTGGCAGCACATTATCATCTGGGTGAACAGGCCCAGATTTATGGTACAATTGGCCATGGATCTTAAAGCAATATTTGCTTGGTGTGTTGAACTACTGTATGTCTGCTCCAAATGACACGAATGCCAATGCATTATTATAGATCCTGATATGTGACTTGAACTCTTTGCTCTTTGGTGATCTCCAATGAGCAGGTGATATAGTAATGCAGCATTGTTGTTACAAGAGGGAGGCTAACTTTGTCGTCATAGCAACATTTCATATCGTCATGTGTTAGTGCATGGCACTTCCTATTTAGTTCTGCACAGTGATGAGGCTCGACATGCGTTAAATGATCAGTCCGAGCTATTCTATAAGTTGAAGGATTATCTCGGTTTGCACGTCTTTGTTGAGCCTTTGCAGCCAGCCTCTCATGTTTTTCATCTGTCTCTTCTTGGTGCATCGTGAGACGGCCTGCGGCCACTTGCTCGGCATATGTCAACCTTGCAAGATGTGCCTCTTCAGTCTCCCCCTATTGTGCTTTCATCCTACTCGACATCACTTCTTCTGCATGGTGCCCCAACCTCGTAACATGTTGCTCCTCCGTCTCCCCCTGTTGCATCTTCGTCCTGCTTGTCGACACTTGCTCTGCATTCTACACCAATCTTGCAACATGCTGCTCCTCCGTCTCCGCTTGTTGCACAATGAGCCTGGTTGCCGCCACTTCCTCTGCATGGTGCACCTACCTCGCAACACGGTTCTTCTCTGTCTCCCTACTCTTTAATTGTGTTCTCTATTCCTTTGTACTTTGGCAACCCTATCCAACCTTGCTTGTCGCTCTTTTGGCGTCTCTGTTGCAAGTAGTCGCTGTCGTCTATTTTGGTATCTTTCTCTATCCCGGGTACGTCTAGCTTCCTTCTCCTCTGATATCTCCTCTCTTCGTATGCGCGACATTGTTCTACTTTTTTTTTCTATCAACAATCTGTTCTGCGCAAATAATATGTAGAAGTAGAGTTAGAATAGAGGTGCATGTTTTTAATTATTTTTATGGGCCTGACATCACAAGTACTCTTTCCATTATCGCGGGCCGAGTTGGATGCACGACAATGATGCGACAAGCGGGCACAAGCGAAAAGTGTGCAGTTCCGCTCGCTCGTTGTCTCATACAAGGATGCCAACCTGGGGCACCGGAAGGACACCTGCGGCTCATCATCAGGTATGTGTTGCACCTTGTCCCTCATCAACTACGTCCCATCTTGGTTGCATGTCCTTGATCTGTTTGTTCTTTAATTCCAGTGCGTTGCTTCACATGCTTAGCGAACAAGAACGCCAGGCCCTCCTCGTTTTCAATCCACGCCTATATGGGCAACATAAGATTCACTTTCAGCCAAAAATTGCGACCTCCTTTCCATGTTGTCTAGCATATATTAGGTATAGTTGGTCAGGATAAAGATTTAGTGAAACCCATAATATTTTTTTACACAAAAATGACGGTTGGCGGCTTCTTCAATGGTAGCATGGTTAAAGGTTAGAAATGGAGATATTTGGAGGGGAAATCCTGATAACCAATGGCAAGTAGGGCTGACGTTGCAGAAACCTCACCCTATCCTCATAGGTCCTCATATATCTAAATTGCTTCAATCGATGTCTTTGGTTTTGGGCTTTTAAATCAAGAGTTCTCTGCTCAGATCCGACTACTTCATCCAGAGAGTTTCAAGTATGGCAGCCATCTCGGCATTTTCTACTTCCGGCAGCGCTTCTATAGCAGGTACAAAGGAGCCCATTTGTCCTTGCCCCTCAAAACCTTTACTCCCACTCGCATTCCGTCGATCCTCTTGTAATTCTTCACACAATGCCTTGAAGAGCCGATTAATCGTCATGGCAGAGGCTGGTTCTGCTAGTACTTTCAAGGATAAGCCTAGGAAAGGTGCCAAGGAGCCTGCTAAAGAATCTCTTCTTACTCCTAGGTTTTATACCACTGATTTTGATGAAATGGAAAGGCTCTTCAATCAGGATATTAACCCAAATCTTAAAATGGATGAATTGGAGGCCTGCTTGGCGGAATTCAAAACTGATTACAACCAGACCCATTTTGTAAGAAATTCAGAGTTTAAGGCTGCTGCTGAGAAGCTGCAAGGGCCGATGAGGCAGATTTTTGTTGAATTCTTAGAACGTTCTTGCACAGCAGAATTTTCTGGCTTCCTGCTGTATAAGGAGCTTGGAAGGCGGCTTAAGGTAATGTATTTAAATTGCACGTGTCCTTTGCTTTGAGTATATCCTAGACTGATTTATCTATAATGTTGCAGAAAACTAACCCTATTGTTGCTGAGATTTTCACATTGATGTCAAGGGACGAAGCTAGGCATGCAGGGTAAGTGTGGATTTATTTTAAGTCTATTTTACCTGCTTTTAACGTTAAGTTCATATGTTCTATCTTTTATGTATTGAAAACATTTATAGTGGTTGTATGTATATACTGAAATTTTTTCTAGGAAAAATTCTAGTCATGATGTGGAAATTGATGTTGGAACTGCTGGTTTTTAGGTTCCTGAACAAAGGACTATCAGACTTCAACCTTGCTCTGGATCTGGGTTTCCTCACTAAAGCTAGAAAGTATACATTCTTCAAGCCCCAGTTCATCTTTTATGCAACCTATCTATCAGAAAAGATTGGTTACTGGCGTTACATCACAATTTACCGTCACCTGAGAGCCAATCCAGACTACCAGCTCTACCCTATCTTTAAGTACTTTGAAAATTGGTGCCAAGATGAGAACAGACATGGAGACTTCTTTTCTGCATTGCTGAAAGCGCAACCGCAGTTCCTGAATGACTGGAATTCTAAACTATGGGCGCGATTTTTCTGCCTTTCTGTAAGTAAAGCTGCACTCTTGTAGGAACTCACGTTGCTCTTCTTTTGAAATTGGTTAGTTCTGTTAACATTTCTATTGCAGGTTTATGTCACCATGTACCTCAATGACTGTCAAAGGACAAAATTTTATGAGGGCATTGGACTTAACACAAAGCAGTTTGACATGCACGTCATCATCGAGGTAAGTAATTCATTAGTATTGCTTCTGATATTAAAATGCAATGTCCTGTTGTTGAGGTATCATTGTTCCTTTTTATGAAAGCTGTTTAGGTTTCTATAATGAGTCTTTTTGCTTATGATGCAGACAAACAAGACCACTGCCAGGATCTTCCCAGCTGTTCTTGATGTCGAAAACCCTATTTTCCAGCAGAAGCTGGACGAGCTTGTGGAAATTAATCAAAAGATCATTGCTATAAATGATAGCCAGGCTCCTGGCCCCTTGAAAACAATCCAGAAAATCCCCTTGATTACAGCCATGGTCTCAGTCCTCCTCAGCCTTTATCTGATGCCTCCAGTCGATTCCGGCTCTCTTGATTGTGCAGATTTTGAGCCTCAGATAGTCTATTGACACTGGTTTTCCACCACCTATCATGAAAAGATTGTATAATATCCATTATTTAGGCCATCTAATTACATTTTCCCTAATGTGATCTACTAGTGTCACAACTATGAACATTTTCCAGCATTCATAGAATGTGCTCAACATATCTATTTATTTGGATAAAAGATCATGTTGAATAGAGATCCATGACCAGCATTAAAGACTCAAATCAATAAACACACCCAAAAATTCACACTAATGTAATCTAAATTGAAGCAACATAAAGATACTCAAATTGATATAATCCTTGTGAACCAAGCCCCAGACACAATATAGAATAGATCAAGAAATAGGCCACGATATAGAAATAGGTCAAGAAATAGGCCATTGAGACGCATTAATGTAAGGGATTGGGCAAAGGACCAATAAACAAACAAGAAGAGTTCTAATTAGGTTATACTCTTGGCATGGGGGAAAAAAAAAACCCTACAAACTTAATGAAGTTTTAGCTTGAGGAGCCCAAGCACTAATTAAAATTTCAAATAGATATACTCCTATCTCATTCCTTGTAGAATAGAATAGATAGAATGATTTTTATCGTCCAAGGAGAGCAATCAAGAAATCCACGTGTTTTGGACCTAAAAGTGCTTAAGTGTCATAGATTGCAATATCCTTGTGCATTTGATTGTCATACTGTTTCCAAATTTTGCTTGAGCTTGGTCTTTGCTAGTTTGAGCTTTTCCAAACCATGAGAGTATTACAAAATTTGTGTTCCCAATGCTAAAGGTTTCACGTGCTTCTCATATACTGGCAAAGGAAATTTTTGTTTCGAGTTGCTTTACTTAAGTGTGCAATGAAATGGTTCCTTGCTTCTTGGACCATTAAACCTCTTGCTTCTTGAATGATTATTACATGAACAGCTATAGACCTTGCCATTTACTTGGAACCCAAGCCTGAACTTGCCAGACTCAAGGCCACATGAATTTTGGCCACATGATATATGACTACAAGCATGGTTGGTTCTGGCAAGCATTCTTATCATTTTGGTATTTATCTGTAGCTTCTCTTCACATAGGTCTTAGCTTCAGCAAGAATATCTGTGACGCTCCCTGAGCAAAATATAATTGAATTGTCTTTAGTTTTTCAAACCATTTGAGAGCCTAATTAGGGCAAATTTGTATTGAAATTTATTCTCTATGATAGAAATAGCATATGGTGTTTGGATAGTTTAGATGATGCCCCTACATTTAAGGTACCAGTATTTTTTAGTTTTGGAAGGGCAGGATATGAGGTTATTGTAGCTAGCTTTGGTTGTATTGTAAAGGTTGATGTAATGTCTTTTGATTTCATTTGCCCTTTTTCTTGCTTTTGGTTTCTTCTAAGAGATCAATGTGGAAGTTTTTTGATATGTTGCTCGGGGGAGTGGCCTTGCATGGAACAATATTTATTGATATGATCATGTAAGAAAGCCATCCAGTATGTCTAACCTTGATATTATCAAAGAGAGAGCTAAAAATAAACCTTGACCTTTATTTAAAAGCAAAAAGGCAAAAAAAAAGGTGGTGTTACCTATAAATAGAGGACAATTTTGAGACGTGATATCTCCGCGACCATAATTCAGAAATCAGCAATCCTTACTTTGTTTGAAAGCTCTTGAAGTCTAGTTTCCAAATTGGGCTTGGTTTTTCATAGATTCCTTACAGTTTTAAAGTTATGTCCAGAAAGGTGCATAGGGTTCTAAGCTGACTGTCTGCTTCTTTCTATGTTTGATGAAGAGCCTAGCCTTGCTCTGCAGTATTTTCTCTTGCTTCTTGCTTGATCATATCATTATAAAGAGTTCATGTAATGCCAGTGGTTGGTGGCTAGAAAGAACTTGTTCTTATACAGTCTTGTGGAGTAGCTTGACTTGGTGACATCTCTTCTAGTTGGTCCGGTTGGGTGGTAAATCGAGTACTCTGTGGTGTTTTACTTTCTAGTAAGTTGAGGAATTTGCAGGAAGAACAGATCATTCATAACAATTGGCATCAAAGCTCAGTTCCAGCCTTTACCAGGGGAACTGTGGGTGATGGAAGCATTAGAAATTTGAGTGGCTTAGCAGAAGGCAACACAAGAAGCGAGAACTTCTGAAGCCGAGAATAGTAAAGGTGAAAAGAAAGCAGCACAAGAGGAGGAGGTGAGAGAAACTTTAATTCATACATAAGTAGTAGTGATCGATTCTAGTTGAAAGGGCTTCTTAGCTTTGGTTTATCGTGCTGCTGGTTTCCGGCCTTTCTGCCCCCAAGTTAGTAAACTTGTTGGTGTTGTTTGTGTGCTATTTATGCAGACCGCCATCATTTTCTGTTTTGTTTCAGACCCATTCATTGTATTTCTTCAGAAAACGGAGTGTTTCGCATGATTTATGCGAGCTTATTGAATAAAAAATGTAATCAAACTGGTGGAAACGAGGGAAAAAAGGAGACGATAAAACATCGATCTACAATCAGAACCTCCATAATTTTTTGTTCCTTCAGCTTCAACCCTGTTTGGACTCCGCCTGAGTTTGAAATGCAAGCCTTAAAATCCAGCACAGCTCTCACAAGTCTGAAACAAAAACCTTGATTTAACACAACATAGCTTGTATCTTCGCTCTCCATAAACCCCGACCGCTGCACAGCCGCTACACAGCCGCTATGGCTTGGGCTCACCAACTCCTCCTCCCTTTTATACCAAGACAAAGACATATCTACACCATTCGAGAAGTCGCCGGACCTTCCTCTACTTTCCAGAAACGCCTCATGGAACCTTCTAGTACCTTTGTTGGACGCACCATTGAAATATCGGCACTTTAATGTTTAATTATAGAACATTCTACAATCTATCCTATTATAATTATATGTTAGAGATAATACAATGGTCTTGAGCCCAGAATAAATATATGGCAGAGCCCTTGTGATCTCGGTCACCACTTCCTGGATCGTATGCTTAATTTGAGGGAATCTTTGCAGTGCCGTCATTAGTGCCTGGAATCTCGCTAATTTAAGGCCGAACTCTCCAGAGGCAGTCATTTGTCTTGTCTGGTCCTCTTCTTTGACGGGGGCGTGAATTTCAAGCGTGGTTTTTCGTGGGGGGGGGGGGGTGTGGGTTTGCTACCTAATGCTTGACCTGGTCCCTTGCCTTTGACCTGTGTTGTGTTTAGTAGGAATAGTCCAGTGCCCGGCGGCACAGACTAACATACCCCATTTGTATAAGTGGCTTGCGACCATAGTGTAATCACGTGCTTCACAAAGAAACTGTTGGTATTGAATCCGTTGGCGCTTTGGAGAAAGCATGGGGTTCGTGGGCAGAAGTGCTCCAGTCAAGAGATACTGCTGGTAATCATGAAACTAGTGAGGCATGGCAGTAACCTAGAAAAGTTGGGCATATGAAAAAGTATCAGAAACACCTAAAGAGGGGTCATCCGGGTGAATGCAAGAAAGATACTCTGGAACTATGTGAGACTTCTCGGGCTTGTCTATGATCTCAAAAGGGGCAAATTCCTAGAGTATCAGAACCCACCAGGCAATACGGCCCGTAGGCATGGTCTTGTTGATCAGACAAAGAAGATAAGTCACGTGTTTCATCATGTTTGTTTTCTTGATTTTTTGGCATTGTGTTAAACTCAATAATTGCCAATAGTTCCTCTTGTGATATTTTGAACTTAACTTCCCTCTAACGACTTGAGTACACAAGCTTCCCTCTCACATATGCAAACAAGTATATGCATGAGCATTTCATATTTGTTCTTCTTGATTATATGAGCAAAAATTGGCATATTAGTGTTTGCCATCTTCGTTTAACATAGAGTAGCAACCCATAATAAATATGACTTAAGAATTTTCGTCAGATTATACGGCACACATTTCGTCAGCAAGTTTATGCGTAATAATTTTGGTCAAAGTTTCCGTCAGAAAATACACAGTTTTGGTGTCAGATATTCGTCACAACACTCGTCAGATGGAAAATCCAGAAGATTTTTTTGACACATTTTCTGACGCGAAACGTGCATTCTCTTGTAGTGCAAGATTGATCGCCCTCGATCATCTTTCTTAAAGATTTACATCCCTTCTCAAAGACTATCAATTCCTTCCTTTCTCAAGATTGATAGTCCTCGATCACCATTAAACCTGAAAGGAAACCATCAATTCCTTTTCAAAATTGATATTTAATCAACCTTTGAAAAGGTGTTAGTCCTTGGTCTCCAAAAACCACAAGTTGAACATCAACTTAATATTTCTCAAAGTATAGGTTAGTTTGTTTAAAACAAAATGTTTACTAACCTCCATCAGAAGCACCAACTTTTGATCAGTTCCTATTCCAGTTTGCAATCTCCAACACCAACCAGAAGACCTGCAAACATTAGGAATAGCAAACATTCTATTTACCTAAACATGAGCACCAACTCATTCCATTCACTTGGACCATCAACTTATTTCAACCTCTTGGACATGGCGTCAACTCATTTCAATGTCTTGGACATGGCCTCCGCTCATTTCAACCTCTTGGACATGGCATCAACTCATTCCAGCCACTTGGATCTGGCATCCGCTCATTCCAATCACTTGGACCTGGCATCAACTCATTCCAATCACTTGGATAAGAGCAACAACTCTTTCCATTCACCTGGTTTAGAAGTGATCTCATAAATAGCACCTACCATTTATGACAATCACTAGCCTCACCCATACGGATGCAATAAGAAATATCTAAAGATTCTAATCACAATCCTTAAACATCAATTTCATACCAGACAAGAGGTAACTGATTTGCAATTTGCTCCTCAACAGAATATCTTTTATAAAAACCACGATTCTGAGTGAATTCAAAAAGGATTTTGTCACAGCTATAGCTCTACGACTGTTTTTACACAGACAGTGATGGTTGAGGGATTTGTTTTCAGTCAAATTTCTTGATGAAGCTGCCAAACTCTTCAATTTCTCACAGAAATGGGTCGCCAATCTAAGCTTCCCTTATCTGATCAAATTTTAAGAGATCCAAGAGAGCCACCGTTAGACCCAAAATCTCTATTCAGCTTAGCTCTCATTTTTATGACTTGGGGATTAGGCATCATGCATTTCTCCCGCACAAATTTGCATCAACAGAACCTAATAAAACCTCTGATTTCGAATGTTTTTTGGTGCACAAATCTTTGGGTCATGATCTCGGCCGCCCTTCTGTAAGGGATTTCAATCTCTAGAACAGCCGTTACGCCTTGCACGCCTGGAAAAAATTTCCGAACTATGATTTTTCAAACGCCACTCGAACAAAGACCTCTCAGCAGCCAATTATCACAGACACAAACCACAATCCAGTTAACAAAAGATAAATACACATACCTTTATGAGCAACAAAACTACCAGCACTTTAACATCTAGAGCCCACTTTTGATCTAATCACTATCAGAAAATCATCTCGTGTGCATTTATCAATTATTAATTTGTAGGATGCGTAATTTGGTGAAATGACTGGTGCAGTAGCAACTGTCATATTGGTATGCTTTCTGTTCAATCAATCATTCTGGAAGTTGGACAGGTTGCATTCTACTGAATAGTTGCCCTTTTTATGATTGACAGTGTTGGATGCCATCGGGTGAAGGATACTTGCATCTCGTTCCGATTATGTTGTGATCAACGAAATAGAGAAGGGTAGGCATATAAAAATTCAATCATTTTGAACATATGGAAGCTATAGCACTACTTTATACTAGTCTTGGTATAATGACATGGATGTTAAACAAGTTGCTCTTTCAGGTGTTTCAAATATCTACAGCAAGTAAAGCAAGAGTTTTACATGGTCAAGGGCAAGCTGGAGCATATATTGCAGGTAATCTATCTTCTTTTCAAATTGGTTATTAATTTACAGCTGGCACAGCAAGACTGCAAAAAGCTGGCATTATTAGTGCATGAACATTCATGGACTAGGTGGTCGTTAATAAGCCTGGATGGTAGATAACATAGATTATCTGACCAAGACAATAATATGGTGATTTTTTTCTCTAGAAAAGTTTTAACTTGTGTTAAATTGCATGTGCAGATGGAAGAACAAATTACTAATGCGGGTGGCACAGTACCAATGGTTGAGTAGTGAATTTTGTATCAAGCTGTAGTGTATATAATTTTTGTTTCTGTGCTCTAGATCACAGATGATAAAATGTCTAGTGCTAAGCGTGGCCTCATTCAAAAGTTAAAGATGGTGTTTCATCAAAGCTTTCCAGTTGGGCTTATGAGACTCAGCATACGGTGATGTGGATATTAAGAAAAAATGATTCTACTTTTAAACACGTTTCATATTAAATTACAATGTAGCACAATGTAGCATGACTGATGTTAACATAGAGTACTAGTGTTCTGTATGTCCGTGGGCCATAAAATAAGACAACCAAATTGCTTTTGTAGTTTTTAAAATGACAAAGATATCGTTTATTCATCAAATTTAAAAAATTGCATTCCCAAGTATAGGTTAGAATATCATGTAACCAAATGAAATTATTTTCACCTAAAAAATTCACAAGTTATGTTTTTGGCTTGCCCCTAAGGGGGCAACTCCTCGCTCATGCCATGGAATGTTACCATGGAATTTTGCCATAGAACAATTGCACATAGAACTTTCAATAAAGGTTGTATAAAATTTTTTCGCACATCATCTACTTGAGGAAGAATATTTTTACATGTTTGGAAAACCAGCTAATAATGTAAATCATAACAGGCTACATGAATAAGCAAAGACAAAAGATTGCTATTCGAACAATCAGCCCCATTGATTGGTCAATTGAATGTAACACTTTGCTAAACAAAATAGCTAGCTTAAAATCGTCCTAGATTCATTATAACCTACTTCACTTTCCTTGCCTTATAAGGCAATTTTATTCAACCATGTATGCACTTTTTCCCTTATAGCTAATAAATGCTTCATTACTTTATTTCTATTCAACTCTCTCTAAAAATCCACAACTTCATACTCTTAGGCAGTGCTTGGACATCAAACATACTTCTAAAAAACAACTCAAAAAAAAAAACAAATGCACGCGGCGGCCTTGGCCGCCGCGACAAAATTCTTGTATATATCAGTAGAGTTAGATCTCAAGTTTTTAGATGAGACTTAGTATCGTCTTGTTTCTGCTCTCTCGTCTCAGCGAGATCTCACGTACTCTTTTTGATATACAAGGAGCCTTATCTTGGCATATAGTCTCTTTGCTTTTCTGTTTCATTCTTTCTGTTCTGATTTCTTTGCAAAATTCCCGTGACACTTTATACTAGGATTTGCCTACTTGATCCCAGGGTCCTCACAAAGGGCTGTCTTGCAGACGATCCCGAACCCAGACCCTAAACACTGTCGCCGCTGCTGGGTCTTAGTTCTTTTTCCCAGACAACAAGATGTCTGTATTGCTCGTTGGGTGCTGCTTCTCCAAGAGTTTGCTCCCTTTGAAATCATTCATAACGCAGGCAAGTCTCATTTAGTGCCTGATTATCTTTCATGCATTCACCTTGATGACCCGTCCTCGGGAGTTTCTGACACTTTTCCAGATGCTCAACTCTTCTTGGTCACGACTATGCCACACTGGTTCCATGACTACCAACAATATCTTCTCTCTGGTGCCTTACCATTTGAAGATCCCACGCTATCTCCTGAAAAGTTATGCTCACGTCGTCAACAGTTCCTTCGTGAAGTCCGTGACTATATCATGGTTGCTAGACATCTTTACAAGCGTGGCAAAGATATGATTTTGCACAGATATGTTCTTCCTCATGAAGTCCCAAAGATTGTGCACCAAGCCCATGAGGGCCTTGGTGGAGGCCATTTTAGTGGTGATAACACAGCACGGAAAATTCTTTTAGCTGGCTATTTTTGGCCCACGCTCCTCAAAGAAGCCCAAGCTCATACGCGCCATTGTGATGTCTGTCAGCGCGTGGGAAAACCCACGGCCTACGACGTTTTACCCTTAACTCCCGTCGCGACGCCATTACCCTTCAGTAAATGGGGTATGGAGTTTATTGGGCCCATGGATCCACCTGCTCGACACTCCCGTGCTCGATACATCCTTGTTCTCACTGATTATGCCATGAAGTGACCTGAAGCTCTTGCGTTACCAGATAACACCGTCGCCAACATGGCGCGGGTGCTCTATACACATGTCATTACACGCTTCGGCTGCCCCACGGAACTAGTAAGTGACTGAGGTGTTCATTTTGTTAATCATACGATCAAAGAACTGACGGACTACTTGTATATTCATCATCGGAAGAGCACTCCATATTATCCACAAGCCAATGGTCTTATTGAAAGTACCAACAAGGCTCTCATCAACATTCTCAAGAAAATTTGTGACGCTTCCAGAACCGATTCGCAGGACAAGTTACCCACTGTTTTATGGGCCTATAACACTACTTACAAAATGCCACAGAACAGACACCATTCAAATTAGTCTATGGCCAAGAGGCTTTAATGCCTTTTGAGTTTGTTCCACCCACTCTTCGATTTCAACTTGCTACTACTCATGATTCTCCTGCTACTTTATAAGAGTGGGATGCTTATCTCAGAGTTCTTGCTGGGCAACAACTGCGGAAATCCTGGCATGACAAATAGATCAAAACAAAAAACTTTAAGGATGGGGATTTAGTTCTTCTTTATGATTTCCGGTATAAAACTTTTCCATGCAAGCTCAAATTTCGTTGGCTTGGCCCTTACAAAATTATTCAAGTGGTATAGCCGAGTGTGTTTCAACTCGCGGAGTTAGATGGCTCTCTATTACGTACTTTGATTAATGGTTTTTGTTTTAAACTTTTTTCACACGAAAACAACAGAAGACAACTCAAGACACAGAGACACATGATTGAGTAACTAGCTTATATTATTCAAGAAGGGTCAGATTACACAAAAATTGGGCATAGCACTTACTTAATTGCAGGGGTCCTCGTCCTTAATCTATGTAGAAAATCCTACTGTAAAAATTCCGGCTACTCCACGTTGGGAGCAGCATAGGCCCACAGGATTATATACCCCTGCTTCGGATCATAGCGCAGGTGCAGTATACGTCCTGATAGTTGGACATGGGGTCAGGATTATCCGCCAAAGCGGACAACCAGCGATCCATGGGAATTCCATGGTTCTTCATCTTTCTGATCATTCATGCGGCATATAAGCCATTCAAGGCAATTCTTCGACATGGTGTTTGCCATCTCCATCGCTGCAACTGGTAGTGTTCTCGCTTTAATCCTCGTTCGTCTTATATCTTGCCTGCCATGGTGGCCCACAAAATTGAATTAGTACATGTCGAGATATATGATATCGAGATCACCATCTTGCTGCAGTTCCAGCACCTGCAGTGCTTACAGCACCCCTGTTTCCTGATCACGGCGCAGATCTTGACACATCCAATCAAGGAGGAGATCTTGATCCATCTGATCTAGGAGGTGATTTTGATCATCCTGATCAAGGAGGAGTTGAAGAAGAACTTGGTCGAGGTAAAAGGAAACGTTTTCCTCCTCAAAGATTTGCTTTCTATGCTGAAATTATGCCCAGCATTATGGAGTTTTGTGGTGCTGCTATTATCAGTGAACCCACCGGCTATCGTGAAGCTATTTCATGTGCTGGTGCACCTCATTGGCAGCAGGCAATGGACCACGAAATGGATTCTATTGTTCAAAATGGCACTTGGGATTTGGTTCCTCTTCCTCATGATCGGAAGGTCGTCGGTAATAAATGGGTCTACAAATGCAAGCTCCATCCTGATGGCACCATCAGCAACTACAAAGCACACTTGGTTGCACAGGGTTTCAGCCAGCAATATGGCATTGATTACTTGGAAACATTTTCTCCAGTGGTCAAAATGATGCGCATTCGCGTTCTTCTTGCATTTGCTACTCATTATAATCTTGAGGTTCATCAAACAGATGTCAGAACAACATTTCTTAATGGCAAACTTGATGAAGAAATATATATGAAGCAACCTTAGGGTTATGTCAAAGCTGGTGCTGAGCATTTAGTATGCAAATTGACGAAGGCACTTTATGGGTTAAAGCAAGCATCACGTGCTTGGTACAAGACCATAGATTCTTTCTTCAAAGACCAAGGATTCCAGCCTATTGAGGCTGATTCTAATGTCTACATCCGTCGTCAAGGCAAGTTCTTACTCATCATTGCTTTGTATGTGGATGATTCCTTGCTCATAGGCAATAATAATGAGCACATTGCTGAATTCAAGGCAAAGCTTGCTGCTAAGTTTCCAATGGTAGACTTGGGTGAAGCTCGCTATTGTTTGGGTTTGCAAATTGCAAGAGACCTGAAAAATGGGATTCTTCATATCTCTCAAAAGAAGTACATCGAAGAAATGCTTGAGCGCTTTGGCATGGCTGATTGCAATCCATCTAAAGTTCCTATGAATCCAGGTACTCTTCTCACTAAGAAAGATTGTCCACAACTCGATCTTTGAACGTCTTTCTATGACAAAAGTTCCATTTCGCAATTAATTGGCGGCCTCATGTATTGCATAGTTTGCACCGGACCGATATTGCATTTCTTTGTTATAGCTCTCGGACCAATTTTCAGCCAGATCCAGGTCATAAGCATTGGGAAATGGCCAAGCACATTCTCCGCTACTTAAAGGGTACTTCTGATTATGGCCTTACATATCGCAGCAATAGTGATGATTTTTCATTGCTGACATATAGTTATTCCTCACTTAGCGATGTGATAGACAACTCCAGGTCCACATCCGGCATTTGTTTTCTGCTTGCCAATGCTGCCATTGCTTGGATCAGCAAGAAACAAGGGCATGTATCTCTTTCATCCATCGGCGGGTATGTTAAAGCATCTACAAAGAACCCGGTGAGATCATTAGTTTCAAGGACTTTCTTGCCGGCATTGGGCAACGCACTCCTGGATCAGCAAGGATGCTCATGGATAACAAAGGTGGCATTGATTGGTGCTCAGCTGAAGTTCGACATCCAAAATCTAAGCATGTTCCCAAGCATTATCATTTTGTAAGGGACCTTGTGGCTGATAAACAGGTTCAGATTGAACATGTTCCTACACGGGACAATACTGCAGATCTCTTGACTAAGCCTTTGGCTCATGAGCTCTTTGAGCGACATCGACTTGGTATTGGTCTTGATAGATTCCAGATCTCATCTTCAGGATGGAGATGGTGACCTCTCATCAAGGAGGAGTGTCGAGATATATGATATCGAGATCACCATCTTCTTCGCTTTGACAAAGACCGACAAAGATTTTCACAAGATAGGTGTGACTATGTCTTTGAATCAAAGACTTCATCAGCACCTACACCAGCCCACCCATGCCTTAATTAGCTACGGCACCCACTTGCCTTTATTAGTTACGGCATAATTAAGTGTGGTTGGTAACGGGAGCAGTTATTATCTACTGCCCCTTTTTATATCTTGTATTCATACTTACGTTTAACACAATTCCAATTTGCCTTTGTTTTGGGAGCTTGCGCTCTCGGATATCGGTGTGCATCCCCTTCTCTCCCTTTCTTGGTGCAACCTTGACACTACATTTAACCAGTATTGAATCATTTAAAAACCATGATATATGTGGTTTTTTATGCACAAATTTCTTTGGTAGAAGAAAACCACATGCCACAGTGGTTTTTGAAATTTATAGTGGTTTATGATATGATTATTAATGTTGATATCACTGCTATAGTGGTTCTTAGAGTTTTATACATATACTATAGTGGTTTATTAAAACTTGTGAAAAATACTCCATGAATTATGACAAGGTTTGGAGGTTAATTTTACCCAATATTACATTGCGAGACTTGTACAACACACTTCATTTATTTAATAGCATTTTGAACTTAGATTGCACCAACTAAACCCAACGGTCTAACCTCTAGACCACCGCCACAAAGTTAAACTAACTTAGAGTGTTTAAGCAAACGCGATTTTCAAACCCTGACATTTTGGACATTTACCTCTATGAGCTAGCTTAGTTATGCTTCTCTTCTTCTTTAATTCTAGTTTCAATAATTCTTCTTCATGATGTAAAATCCTCCTCCTCCTCCTCCAACAACAACAACAACAATCCTTCTTGTGCCTCACAAAATAATGTGATGTAGACATTCTCATTATGTGGAAATCACACGTTGAAACAACATAATAACTTTAAAGTTAGGTGGCAACGTGGAATGTATTAAATGAACTAAATGGTAGATGCATCGATTATCGTATTGTGATATACGCATAAGAAGCTTCTTACCTTCAATTCAGGGAGGAACTTCAGGTAATTTTTTCAAAATGCAGGAAAATATAGCAGAATTATCAAGTAAATCTGCATAATGTAAAGTAAATTTTGTAAGCAATAAATTGCGATAAATGTTGAAATTCAAAAGAGGAACTTCGTACATATCATTGTTTGATTGGCGGAGGGGCCTGAATTGAATGTAAATTGATTTTAAAGAAGTCCATCTGTACAAATTGGTAAAATTAACATAGACATTTTAACTAACTTGCAAACATGCCCCATGTTGAGGTTTGTCCCTTAGAGAATATTTTAGTATGTTAACAAGACTTTGAGGACAATGAAAAATCTTCTTAGTGCTTTGCAATTGCAATACATCTTTATAATGTGGTATTGGGTGAGAGACCAAGAAGGCAACAAGGCACGTAGATTTTGCCCAAATGTTATGTTTGGTTATTGTTTTGATTAATGGAAATTATTGGATGAGTAGGCTCAAACATAGTTTGACCTCCAAAATCAGAATAACTAATAGTTCATAGTCAAATGCATTAAATTTAGCCCCTTATACTGTGGGAAGGTCTTAAATTGCAGTCGAACTCTACAAAACCCTCCACATGTGAATCAATCTTTAAATGGTTGCCTTCATATTCATTAGGTTTTACTTCCACTATAAGTATTATAATCCAAACATTTACAGAATCTAGACCAAATCTCAGAAGATCCAAACTATTTGATAGGCTGTTAAAGAGTCCATCTCGTTAATACACACGTCCTAAAATAGCTACGACTCAAGTTCGAGACTGCCAAGAGTCGCACTATGTATAGTTTCATCCCATGGCCCAGTGTGGTCTCCATGGACGTTAACATAATCTATCTACTTACTTAAAATGTTTTTGTGCGGGTGTGTCCTCTTTTTTCCGACCGCCGGTAATGCCGGTAACACTGCATTTTCCGGCCAAAAGCATTATTTTGAGACCGAAAAAAAGCTAAATCTTTTTGGAAGAGACACTTTCATTTACAGTTTTTTCGTTCAGGCGTTTCATGGCCGGCTAATTAGGCGGACTCCTCTGCCTTCTATCATCTCGACCACCGCTTCAAAATAGAGAAGCAGGCAGTAGCAGGCAGCTCGCCATCATTGCTTTCAGACTTAGGGTTCATTATTACTGCCCAGATACCAGGCTGGAGCTTCAGCTTCAACTTCAGGTAATTTCTTTAGGCTTAATCGCATGTTTTTTTTCAGGCACCATCATATTGAAATAGAGAATTTACTCTTTCTTCTCCATGTCTTTTGCCAATAGGGCTATCCATTTTCGGTCACATTTTCACATCGTTTGTTCTCCTTTGATCAAATATCTCCAGGGTTTTGCTCAAAGAATATGTATAGGAGCTTGCTGAAATCAGTCTAACCGTTCCGAAATTTTTGGGCAAGCAAAACGTCTTTGTTGCTCATTATTCTGTTAAAGGATTTCTGGCCATATATTAGTTTAAGAGAATAGATGACGTTAGGGATTCTTCACGTTGAAGATTTGTTTGTCGCTACTCTATTTCATGCAGGTCTACAGATCTAGGGCTCCTAAACCAGCTTCATTTTATGTTTCTTCCTGTAAGATATTGGCAAAGGGAGCGGGTTTCTTTTCAGCGAATTCAGATGAAAGATGTGGTTGTGAGTTTTTTGGTGTCCCTAAACCTCAAAGACCTCCAATACCATGTCTATGAAACTGGTTTCGTTGTTCATGTCTTCCCTTTTTGCTCTATGTTTACTCTATTTTTTTCTTATCAATGGAGCCAAAGAATTCTCTGCAGCATGAGCTTGAAATTTTTCAATCCTCTGCTTCCTCTGGATTCTCGATCCAATGATTCCATATTTCTCTCGCCTTCCCCTTTGCCAAACATTGGCAGACATAGAATACATGGAAGAAAGATGCATGGATGAAATGTTGGTGTTAAATTTCGGTCTTATAGCTTTAGTTCCCGACACATGCATATCCCGTTGTAAATGAAAGGCAGGACGTGCGGAACATGTAGTTTGAAAAGTTGAATTTTTAAATGTGCAATCTTGGAACAATTTTTTATTTTGGAAGCCATTCTTGAATGGCAAAATATGCAGGATACACACTCTGAAGCTGATTGTGAAATTTCTAACAGATCTATGATGCAGAGGTCATGTAGTACGTGTTTTTAGCTGTGCGAAGGATATAACAGATCTGCTATGAGAAAATGACGATGAAGACCATGTCATATCATCATAAACAACTTATTAGAGTTTTCAGTAGGTAAGCATGTCGTGCTTTTCTTTCTCTAAAGCAAGTATAATCCAAATCTCAATATATTCCATTCAGGTTTAGCTTGAGCTCTTATGTTGCTGGAATAAAACCAGTGGAAGCATATCCAGCTCACTGGGCAGATCTGTAAGTGGGTAGATCTGTATGAATTTTATCAAGCAATGCAAATTATGGGGGAATACAAAGAAACCCTTAAATGCATCTATTTTCTTCGTCACAGGAAAGAATGTAAGATCATCGTTACCATTCGAGCTTAATTGCACCAAATGCACTCAAAAGCTTTACATCAAGGTACTACTTTTGTGATGCTCCTTGCGCTATATATGGCAGCCCGCCGTATATATCGAAGGACCTTCGCCATCCAACGGCCACCCGTCATATGGGCCCTCTGTCTAACTCACGTCTGGGTACCAGACTATCGAGTAGAGGACACAGAGGTGTCATTCCGTCCCGTCCTCTAGGGGTCCCTATGTCAGCAGAAGCAAAATATACAATGTAAGCACTAGCAATAATAACAACAAACTACCCTGAAAGGTAGTGATAATCCATCCATCCATGTCATCAGTACAACAATACAATAATGCATCAAATACATCAAATAGAGGCTCCTGCCCAGGGCTCAAACTCAAGAGGGAGCCGACTGACGGCTGAGGGCCTCCAGATAGAACAGACTGAGTTATGGCAATGACTTGGGCTGGCAATAGACAATGGCTAGGGTTGACCACTCCATCTGCCCCTCCTATGCATCCTTTGCAGATAGGCTAAATCAGGCTCTGTCGTGACTGTAACCTGCCGGAGACGTAATCCCATAGTATCACCCTGTTAGCCCTGTGCCTGGCAGACACACAGGTCTATACTTGCTGCATGAGGGCGAGGCCCCACTGGCCACGGTGTCCAAGAAGAGGGATCCACAAGGCGCCACGGCGGGTCAAAGCTCCTCCAAGAAGCTGAAGACCCAAAGGTAGGACCCACGGGCGGGCCACTACTTGTCTCATAGGCACGGCCACGACAGCCTCAGATTCCTGTTCGAGTGCCCAAGTAGTGGAGCACGCGTTGTCATGATGAGGATCAGATTCAGGCCCGTAGGCCACTCCGTGTTCCTATATATTGTAGCATTTTTGCTCCTTCAAAAGGAGGGTTCAGAGTGTTCTTTTGTGTCACTACAGAGCAGACATGCTGGTCGCCTGTTGTGCGCTCTTTTGAGCCTTCATTGTACACTTGTTTTGATCAATGGATTGCCGTGTTCTCCACAAGTGTCTTGTGTGTTTCATTGTGTATTGCAATTGCTGTTTTATCTGAGTTTTTCTTGTTCTTTCCTCTGTTAGCAAAAATCCCGCGTGACAAGAGTGTCTCAGGATTTACCCTGCCGGACTTCAAGGATCTCACAGTAGATCTGTCCCTCAGCGATCGATCGCGTTCGGACCCCAAACACCGGCTACGTTGCTTGCCGGGCTCACTTCAAAGTCGTATTGATACCATGTTCAATCCCTTCTTTACTCCCCGGACGATATTCAACACCGATGGAGTCAAGACGCTGCCGCCATGAATGGGCGGCGCCCCCGCGAATATGTCCACATACACTCGGGTTCGATTGTCTCTTCTCCGGGTAACGAGCGCACCTGCTCCACCTACACCACGACAACTTTCCGGACCGACCTCCCTCGTGGAAGGTCGCCATTGTTCCGTTCCTCGCTCGGGCCCACATCATGTAGGCCGCAATACCCCTTTGAATTTACTCCACCTAATCCCCAACTCAAGATCCTACGTAACCACCGCAATTTTCCCGGAACATCCGCAAAATGTTTTCTCTATTGGTAATCTTTCTTTAGGAACTTCGTACCACCGCTTCCACCTTTGTCAATTCCCCTACCGCCACGTTCCTTTAATCGTTCCCCACACGCATTTGTTCATGCCCGTCACAACCTTTGTTCCCACTACAACCGCCGGCACCTCTTTTTACTAATCTCACACAACCTATGCCGGTTTGGTACCTATGCAAAGAACCAACACCTCCATGTTTTTTCTTTTCCACAAATGCAAACACCCATTCATGCTACCGACTCCTACACATGCTTTAAAACTCCAATATCCACTCTTTGGAAATGATAAAGGTAAACACATAGACCAGAGTGCTCAGGCTCACATGGATGAATTTGAGTCACTTGCAGATCTCAATGGTCACTCCGATCCAAAACTAAAATTCCACATCTTTTCGACGACCCTGCGTGGAGCACCCCACGAATGGCTGATGGCAAACAAAAGCCACTGGAAACAAGATTGGATACACATGAAGACCTCTTTTCTTTCCCATTACGGCACCCTTTGCGGATGATCAACAACTGGCGAGCGACCTCAACACACTCAAGCGTAACCCGTGAGAATCTGCCTCAGACTTTGCAGGACCCGATTGCAGATCTTAGTCAACAAGTTGAAGGAATTTCCAACCCAAAGCCAAATTCTAGTGTGGTTTCTTCAAGGCTTACCCTCTCACATCCGATTTATGGTGAGTATTTTGCCCCAAGACATTACAAGAAGCCATTGAATTAGTCAATCACTCTGTTCATGTTTCCTCACGCGGTGATCAAGCCACGATACTCCCATTTCCCTCGGCTACACCCACGCGCACCTCGACTGCCTCCACGGCAGTTCCCCCAAGAAATAACATTTGGTGTACTATTTGCCAGTACTCAGGACATCTGGCGAATGAGTGTAACTCGTGGATAGCATGATCCATTGCAAACGCTGCAACATGCAGAACCACACCACTGAAGAATGTACAAATCCACGACCAAATCCGTATCGACATCGTCTTGTTCACCAAGTGCAGAAGGTACCCACGCAAACTCAACCACAGACACAGGCACAGCCACGACAACAACAACAACCCCAGCAACAACAGCAACCACAACGTGGACCTCCTCGTTCCACTTTTGATCCAAGCAAGTCCCAATGTTTCAACTGTGACCAATGGGGTCATCGGATGCAGATTGTCCTCAACTTCCTCAAGTTCAAATACAAATTCCTGGCACCAATCAAACCACGACAGTGCGTCTTACACCTTTTCAAGTATGGGAAGCCAAGGGAAGGCAAGGCCCACCGATTGCTCAAAGCGGCCACCACGGCCACCACAACAACAACCACGCCAACAAACAAACAACTCAAAACAATTGGATGATCAACTCCAAGAAGAAATTTACCATGCAATCAACACTAGCCTTGAATCCTCCAACCTGGATTGAGGTTCTCCCTCATTCCCACGCCATAAGCACCCGTGCACCAAGTTTTTGCAGCCCGATTGCGTACCGGTGAGCCATCAACCAAATCGTTCATTTTGCACCCAATCTCCAAGTACCTCCAAGATACAAAATTTCAAGAAAACTGTTACCTCGAATACATGCCTCTTTCTACGTAAAGAAGTGGAGCTATGGCTAGCTGAACTTGGCACGCTCCTTCCAGACACTATACAACTCTGAACAAGAACTTGACCTTGCACGCGCTTGTTCTTACAACATTATGCTTCCTTGCACAGCCTGCACACGAGCTGAAACAGAGCGTCCTCCCCGATGAGTGGGACCTCAGACTGTGGATAAAGCACATGTACATTCCAGTGCATGGGAGACAGTTACCAAACAACTACCGAGAAGATATTATTGGAATTCCAAGAACAGATGCGGGATGACCCGGCACCAACCCCCAAACAACCGAAAGTACACTAGCAAGCTTTGGATGCCCACCTCGATCAAGGTCAATTCCCAAAGATGGAGACAAGAATTCGGACTCATCAAGTCAAAGAACATGCAGATTGGACACCCACGGCAATTGCAGCAGACAAGCGTTGGGACCCACGCTTCATCCCGCACATAAATGGCGTGAGGATGAGACTTTGGACAACACCAACAACCTGGATATACATGCCCAATGCGTGTTCGTGGAAGACCGCCTGAATGCAATTTACGGTCTTGTAACCTTCCTTGCCAAGGCCAAAACTTCAGCTGATCCATCCGTATTTCTAAGAAGCGAATGCGCGGCAAAGACTCATGACCATACTCCGGTAGTATGCGAAACGCAAGTGCGGATCCATTTTTGCAACCCCAATGCAAATCTTTGGAAAGTTCGGGTTGGACCTTGTCTTATACATGGAGATCACAAATCTTCCATCTCGAGATCCACGCATTTGGAGAACATGATTTTGAAGGCTTTCTCATAGGAGCAGCGAATGTTTGGCATCCAGGACTCAAGCAAACTGAAAAGAGGCGAACAACACTCGGTGAATACAGTAGTTGAGCCTCCCTCATCTCTATATTCAAGATCGGAAAGATGAGCGAGGATTCCCACCCCCGAATTCATGCCCCCTTTTCTAGCCAATAAGTGTAGTTTGGTGGGGGGGAGTGTTAGCCCCGTGCTGGCTAGACACCAATGGTCTATACTTTCCTTCGCATGAGGGCGAGGCCCCACCGGCCACGGTGTCCAAGAAGAGGGATCCACACAGCCCACGGCCGGGTCAAAGCTCCTCCAAGAAGCGAAGACCCAAAGGTAGGACCCACGGGCGGGCCACTACTTGTCCATAGCACGGGCCGGGACAGCTCAGATTCTGTTCGAGTGCCCAAGTAGTGGAGCAGCGTTGTCATGATGAGGATCAGATTCGGGCCGTAGGGCCACTCAGGTGTTCCTATATATTGTAGCATTTTTGCTCCTTCAAAAGGAGGGTTCAGAGTGTTCTTTTGTGTCACTACAGAGCAGACATGCTGGTCGCCTGTTGTGCGCTCTTTTGAGCCTTCATTGTACACTTGTTTTGATCAATGGATTGCCGTGTTCTCCACAAGTGTCTTGTGTGTTTCATTGTGTATTGCAATTGCTGTTTTATCTGAGTTTTTCTTGTTCTTTCCTCTGTTAGCAAAAATCCCGCGTGACAAGAGTGTCTCAGGATTTACCCTGCCGGACTTCAAGGATCTCACAGAGATCTGTCCCTCAGGCGATCCCGTGCCCGGACCCCAAACACACCCAATGAGATTACTCCGGGTTGCATCTCCCCAATCCGATGAGGCAGGAAGGGTTGCATCTCCCCTTCCTGGAGTGCAGTGGCTCCATGGGCGGCTAGACGATTGTGGCGACACACGTCCGTACCCAACTGAACTTTCCAAAACAAGAGCCAAGCCGACACTTGCAACTCTTGAGAGTCAGAGCGACACCATTGACCCAGGAAGTGTCGGACCCATACCCGGCCCACACGAAGTGACCGACGATGAGCCTAGCCCGCTATGGGGCCCTAGTAGTCGCGCTCAACACGGTCCTCCCTCCACTTTGCCACTGACCCCATTGTGTGGTGCTCAGTCACTCCATAGCCTCCGTAGCCAGGTGGGCTCTATGCACATGCTGCATAATAATGGGAACTAATGGGTCTAAACTAGAAGCATCATCTAAATAATGGCTACTAGGTCTCTACCCCCCTTCCAATACACAAGAGGTGCAAATATAAGATCAACCTTCATCATATATCAATATAACATGATAAATAATAAGAATAACAACTGATCCTAATCATATACATCTAACTTATAGTTAGGGTTCATTGATTAGGGTTCATGCTCAGAAGTATAGGTTCTAGAATGGCTCTACTAGGACACAATGTGCAACTCACTGGAGTCTATTCGAAGTACCTGCTCCTGACGAGCTGCCTCTGACTCTCTGGTTCTGCATCTCTAGCAGGTGGTTCGAATGGATGACCTTCCTCTAGACTGCTACTGCAACCTCGGCTGTCGAAGACGATCCTCGAATCGGAGCTGCGGGCACGTGCTGGTGGATCACAATTTGGTGGAGCCAAAGTGGTCTAGGTTTAGGGTTTGGCCTTTTATGTGTTAGGGTTCACATGAGGCCACTTGGCTCCAATAGGGCGCGTCCATGTGGCGAATTACCTATAGAGTGAAGCCATGTGGAAATGGGTCACCTCCTAAGTTTGGCAAAGTTATGTAAATAACTTGGCCATGCCCCCACACTTGGTGCATACAAGTCTACTAATGTAGATTTGTATAGTGACATAGACCTAGGATATACATATTTATATCGTATATTCTAGGGGAACGTCACATTCTCCCCCCCCTTAGCATAATGCTGTCCTTAGCAGTACGTACGGTGAAATGAGCCTGCATCAACATTATGCAACAATAGCAGTACTTAAGTTAATACTTAGAATTTATTATGAAAATAACTTATGATATCTAAGTATACCGATAAATGTAAAGGCTATATTCACATCCATACAAAACTATATAGCCTTAACAAGTCTTACACTATAATGACAAAATAGCGTAATTAGAAGCCACAAATTAAGTCAAAATCTTATAACTCCTATTCATGTTATGATGTGCTCCCATCTGTTTGTTGCCATTGCTTCTGTTGGCCCGTCAAGTAGCACGTCACGTTAGTTTAATTAATAAATTTGTGGTTTTAAGGGTCCACCCCCTATTTAATTTACATTACAATATACTACTGCATGCATGTGACATGCCTATTATGCCTACATGTCTAATGCCTACACCTTTTGTCAGCCCTGGCATAGGAGGTGGCTTATCCTCCATAACAGCCATAGACGCTAGGTGGTTCCCTATCATGCACCTATCCAAGATCCCTGTCTGTTCTAGAACTCATGCATGCCTACTTAACCTATAGGCATGATATCATTACATAGGGAACGTTAAGGATGATCTCATCATTGCTCGTGCTCTCATGCGTCGTAACCTATATACATCTTGGGTACCCAAAGGTGATTGCATGCATTCTTTGATTCATCTTGGCCAAATCTCTATTGAGTGGATGCACCCACCTTCCCGAATCGTTGTTGACGATGTCGGAGGCAAGCTGGCCTTTGCATTAAAGTGTTATAGACTTCCAAAAGTGCCTTTGATAGTTCATCGACCACTACCATTAAGGCATCATGGCCCCTTGCTGCTTTTGGGAGCCCAGTTATAAAGTCCATGCTTACAACCTCCCATTTGGCATTTGGAACCTCCAAAGGTTCTAGGGTTCCTACGATTCGGAGTTGCTCTGCTTTTGTTTGCTGACATAACTGATACTGCCTAATGTAGTTGGGATGTCTTTCTTCGTGCCAAGCCAAAAGTAACTACTTCTTATTCTGAAGTAAGTTTTCATGAATCCCGCGTGGCCGGCTATTGAGCTATCATGAGTAATATGGAGAATTAATTTCCTTACTCCTGATTCCTCAAAAACGCAAAGCTTATCCTTATGATATAAAGATTGCCTTCCCTTCTATATCTTTTATAGGCTTCTCTTTCTTTATCTATCCTTGCTTCCTTTGAAAGGCTAGCCCACACTTCTTTGAATTCTTTGCTTGAGGGTAAAACTTCCTCAATCGTTTTGCCGAACTCACTGGACAAGGTGGAGATGGCATTGCAATGCATTGAAGTCTCCAATGGTCGTTGAGAGAGTGTGTCATTAACCACATTTAATTTAGTTGACTTATAGACTATCTCGAAGTCATATTCTTTGAGGAATTCCATCCCGCGTCTTTGCCTCAAATTGCAGAGTGGTTGCATGAAAATGTATTGGAGGCTTTGCTGGTTAGTGTCTAACTGAAATTTCCTACTAAGAAAATAGTGCCGCCAAATACGAAGGGCTCTTATGACGGCTAGAAGTTCTTGATCATAACGTTGTTTGACGTCATTCATCTTCTTAGAATCGTAGGCTACTACTCTTTTTTCTTGCATGGGGACCCCCCCTGTTGCTAGCTTACTTGCATCAGTTCCTACTAGCTTATCCTTATTGGGATCTGGTAGGGTGAGCATTGAAGCTATTGTCAAGGCTTCGTTGAGCTTTTTGCATGAAACTTGAAGATTCTCTAGCCAATATGCTACGCAATCCTTTACTTTCTTATTTTTAGTGAGGTCCGACAAAGGGGATGCCCACTTAACAAAATCCTTTACAAATTTTCTATAGTAGCCTGCTAAGCCAAGAAAGCTTCTCATATTGGAGACATTCTTTGGTGCTGGCCAATGTATTATGGCTCCAACTTTTGTTGGAGTAGTGGAGATTGCCTCCGGTTTTACCACATGCCCCCAGTATTCCACTCTACTTGCTGCGATGTGACACTTTGAGAGTTTAGCGTATAAGCGATGACATCTTAGCTTTTCTAAAACTCTCCTTAGGTGTTCCACATGTTCTTCTATGGACTTGCTATAGATTAGAATGTCATCGAAAAATATGATGATAAACTCGTCTAAAAAGTCTCTGAACATGTCATTCATTGAGCGCATAAATCTTGCTGGGGCATTTGATAGACCAAAGGCATGACTGTGAACTCGTGGCGCCCATAGAATTTTGCTCCTTGGAGCTGGTCCATTAAATCATCGGCTCTTGACAATGCGTGTCTGTTCTTTATCGTTTGCGTGTCGAGCTGACAAAAATGAATGCACATCCTTAGACTTCTGTCTTTCGTCTTCACAAACAGGATGGGTGCCCCAAAGCCTGATACACTCGGCCTAATGAACCCAAGCTCTAATAATTCTTGCAGTTGCTTCTTGAGCTAGGCTAGCTCTAAGGTGCCCATCCTACAGTGAGCCTTACTAGTTGGTTTTGCATCTGGCGCAAGAGTGATTTCGCACTCAACGTCTCTATAGGGCGTTAGCACTCGGATTTCCTCCGAAAATAGGTCATAGAACCCTTTAATTAACTTGGCAATTGCCGTAGTTAATTGCTTTGAATTTGCATCCTCCGTTTTATTCTTTTGGTCTGGGTCAATGGCTTCAAGCTTAAGGATATATTCAATCCCATCCTTAATGATGCATTTATGACATGCACTGCATCATTGTGGCAAGTTTCTTGACTACCCGGGTTCTGCGAGGGTGTCAAAAAGTTTCTAGCTGCAAACATTGATCACGAATATCTGTCATGCAATGTGGCTACTGTGGTGTTATTGCTGTTTTTATTTATCTTAACTCGCATAAGAAATTATAGTGAAAACACTTATATTAATGATACATATTTGATCTCAAAGTCTTACTTCAAGGACATAATTTAAGGTATATCTAAACTTTGTAGGTCCATTGCGGATCTAATGCTGACGTCAACATTTGAGTTTGAAGTGCTCCTTAATGTCTTTGAGTTTGAGGTCGTGGCTGACGTTTTGTAGCATGTTTTATGTCGAGCATCCTTCTAGTGCGGGAACTATTTTTTCCCGTGCCCAATCCTGTATCCGTGTAGCCACTAATGCTAAGGGTGCATCTCAAAGGTATCCTCGAGCTAAATGAAGGTAATGCAAGGCCACAGATCTCCTAATTAGAATTACATGGTCGATGTTCTCGCAAATTTTGAAATGACTCCCGAAGCCAGGACGTGCTGATAGCAAATAAATTGCCTACTCCCATGTGGTTGAATTGTTTTTGAAAAAAATACTATTTGACCTTGAGTGAGCAAAGGGAGATGGTAGCGTAAGGCTTTTCCCTTGTCGACTGTGGATCTGGGCCCTTTCCTCATGTCTCTTGACTGTATATTTCTATCGCCATTAGGTCGCCATGATCCCTCTTCATCGAGATGGTGCTATCAAGGTTAATATGACTGCCCCCCAGGGTTTGGCCCCATGATAACGTGGCTTGTTTGGGTTTGGCCGTGCTCCCACTCTTATACAATCTTGCTTGAATTCATCTGAAGATCTTGATGCTGCATTCGATGCTTGATAAAATCATATGCTTGTATGTCTGTGATGTTATGCGTTGTATATGTCTCTCTTTCGGCTATTTCCCTTGGAAGTTCTTGCTCTGAATAGTCGATGAAGTCATTATTATAAGTATCAATGATCATAGATAGGAGTTCATCCATGCGAAGAACTTGATCAATGCAATATGGTAGGTGTAAGATATCATATGCAAAAAGGTACTCCTTCCCTTCTATAATAATTGGTGTACAAGATGTGATTCCAACTGGGGTGCTATTGCCCTCCTTGGGAGGTCCTCTGTGGTCCTGATATATTTCTCCATTTGCCTGGCTAATCTGGGTTCATTCTCAAATTCATGGACTTCCTGATACTCGGTTGATGGGCCTTCTAGAAGTTTGGTCTTGGTGTCGAGTTCCTCTAAATATGGTCATACTCAATGGTGCTAGATCAAGAGCTCGAACTTACGGTTCCTCTATCTTGCCTAATAATGGAAGAAGGTTGCAAAGACTACTTGTGCCTTTGGACTGTACATGTCATATACTCTGACATTCTTTCAGCCCTTTTCCAGATTGTCTTCTTTGGTGTCTGACTCAGTGCTGTTGTGATAGCTTTAAGAACGATCCACGCTCCGATTTGCCCTTGGAGTCTCACATCCTGGCCTTGGAGCTGTTGATTGTATTGACCAAGTATATCTTGGTAATCTGGTGTCCTTGACGTTGTTTCATAAAGATCAAAGGTGTGCTGAAAGACCTGAAATACCCCGTCGATTGGTGCCTCTTTGATGTGCTCTAAGTTGCAATACTATTCAAGAAACTCTGTAGGGATCATAGAACTAGGTGAGGTGCAAGAAATGGCTATGTAAAAGATTAAGAGGAGTGGAAAATGGCTTGAGTAAGCTCCTTGTGTCTTTCAATAGAAGCAAAACAATAGATGTACCCTAAAAGGCTCTTAGGGTTCGGTGCCAAAACTTTAATTTTTTATAGTTTAGGTTTTGTCCTAGTACATGAGTATTTGGGTCTTGGAATTCAAGTAATCTAATCATGTCCCTTTTATTCTATGTTATGTACATGTACATATGTTAACAAGTTTTTATTAAAAACTTGTGCCTTGTGTTTGTGCTTGTGCCTACATAAGGCAAACAGGCATGTGCCTTGAATAACTTGCATGAAGCAAACCCAACCTATTGGGGAAGATCTTTGAGTCGATTTAGTAGCGCCGACATGAGTTGAGAAATGTAAAACATGCATCTGCCTTGAATAGACAACATGTAGCAGACCTAACTTATTGGAAAAACCTATAGCTAACTTGGTTGGGCATAATGTCGGGGTCGGAATGTCGAATGGTCGAATGGTCGAATGTCAGGGTCGGAAGCCGGCCTGGGTAAGTGCCCCACGACCTGGCGCCTCCGCCCATCTCGTTTTTCTTTGTTCGAGAATGCCAGCGCCGACACAGCTTGGCAAATCTTGAGCCGACCATGATGGTTCGTAAGAATTGGGCGATGTGTGGGTCCCCTGCCTTGTAGATCGGAACAACCCTGCTTGCGGTCCATGATCGGGGAAAACCCTCTTGCAAAGACTCTGATTTGAGCAAAGGCGGTCGGGATCGGGTACCATGGGCTGTCCTGCCCACTTGAGCAACTCCGCTTGCAGGCCATCCAAGTCTACCGCCTTCCCATTAGCCAGGCGCTGCAGCCCCTCTTCGACATCTTCTTATGTGATCACCAGCGGTGGGCCATGTTGCGGGGGAACATCCGTCCGTGTTCCCGGGGGATCATAAAGTTGTTTAAGTCTTTATGCTCCCCGCTACTGGTAGTGATGTTCCCAGCGGGCCGGGCGGCTGCAGAGTACCCTGATGCCCGAAGCTCGGGTGGGCGGCCGATGGGCGAACATTTCTCCCCGGTGCCTTGCCGAGGGTACCTTGCCTTTATTTCTTTGAGGAAGGCGCGGTAATGGCTGGTGGCTTTGAGCTTTCGGGTCCCGATCCACAATGAGGCAGTCGCGCGTTTGCGTTCCTTACACTCGCATCAAACCATCATTCTGGCGGGAAGGTTCGCGGTCTCGATCTCTGGCATGGGGAGGTCTCCCAAAGCATCAATGCGCCCTGCCTGAGAAGCTCAACCTCGGTTTCTTTGCTCGGCGTGTGGGCCGGCAGGCTGTCGGGGAGGGCTTCGGCGAGCATGTCGGGTAACCCTCCGCACGCTCATAATCCAAAGCGAACCGGAGGTCTGCGTGAGGTAATCGGCGCATCGAGGGGCCATAGCGGCTGGCCAGGCCAGCCTCACATAGAGTGGGCGGTGATCTGAGACAGCCTCCTCGTCCCGACTGTCCGTGCCGACGTGGAACTGCTGAGAGAGGAGAAAACGCCGATGAGAAGTCGATGAAGAATCTGCAAGGAATAGCGATCCCAAATGAACCAGAGCCACAGACATGCATGCTGCAAGAGATGCATGCTTGCCCATTCGAGAATGTCGATCCGATGGCTCGGATCGATGGGATTCTGCAGTAGAGGAGACTTATCCCGCGCCGGGGAGTGCTGCAAAGTTCTTGATTGAGGCCATGGCGTGGCATGAGTCGCCTCTGAGCCTAAAAACTCTGATTTTTCTCCTTGCTATAGTCTTTCTTTCTAAAGCTTTTGTTTCTAGGGTTTTGACCTTTTTTCTGCTATAGTTTTTCTTTTAACTCCAGGCTACTAATATAGTTTCAGCTATGTCTTTTTAGTTTCGTCCTAATAACAGGCCTTCTGAATAATCTATTGCTACAGTGATACCGAATGAGTTCGGGCCTATGGTTGAATTGGTTAAAACGCACCCAACGGTGTAGGTTCGAGTCCTATTAAGCCCCGGAGCCTAGCCTAACAAAGCATTCCTGATTACTTTGCTTTGTAACACATATCTGTTACAAACTGATCTACTTCAAGGAAGCTATAGTCTATTGATACTGACTGTATATGGCCGAATATAACTTGAATATAATCTGTTAATATATTGAACACAAATCTCATAGTCTATTTCGTTTTGAGACATTTCTGCTTCTTATAGTAGATCAATGCCACCACACTAAGGGCGAGATTCGAGTCCTTGTCATGTAGATCCCATCAGTATTTGTAGAAATATAAGAAGCTACAAATATGAGAAGTATCACAAAACTGTTGTGGATATTCTGTGGGCAATTGGCAGCCAGTTACATAGACTAAAAGGTACTGATGTCTATTGCAACATTAAAGCAGCATAGCAGCTCAGCTTACAAACTTCATTATCAGCTGCCCAAATCCACATAGCTAATCAACTAAGGTATTCAAGTCGTATTTAATTAAAGTGGGACAAATCTCGAATTTTGGGACTCGGACTGAAAATGGGACATGCAAAAAAAAAGTAAGTTGCGATTGAATCATTATTAGATTTTTCCTTGATAAAATAAGAATAACATTTACGCACGACAATCCGAGAAGATGAAGGGGGGTGGTGGAGAAAGAAGAGTAGGAAGGAAGGGGAGACAGGAGGGAGGGAGGGAGGGAGGGAGGGGAAAGGCAAAGGAGCACGAGGAGGGCAAAAGGGCAAAGAGGAGGGGCCGAGCAAATGGGGAGGGGAGGGAAAGTGGAGAAGGGGGAAGGGCAAAGGGGAGGGGAAGGGGCAGGGTCTCTTGGGGAAGGAGAGGAGGGGGGAGGGCAAAGGGAGGGGGAGGGTCTCTTGGGGAAGGGGGGGGGGGAAGGGCAAAGGAGAGGGGAAGTCACGGGGTCTCTTGGGGAAGGGGAGGAGGGGGAAGGGCAAAGAAGAGGGGGAGGGGCAGGTTAAAAAAAAATTCGAAAAAATAAAAGGATTAATTAGATAGCCTAAATAATATAATTAATTAACTATTTAATTAGAAAATAAAAAATTAAACAATTTAGACAATTCTGAGAAGTTTTTCTCGCCTCACAAGGCGAGAAAGGACATGATTCCTCCCTTCTGTGCTCCCCAAGCCTTTAGCAGAAGCCCCATTCACGGATGGCCAGGGGTAAGAAACGGGCACCAAATATTTCTTTTGTTGGGCACCCATTCAACCTTATACAAAATAAAAATAAAACTAAAAGAATTTAACATTAAAATCCTTCCCGACTGCCGAGCCGAGAAGGGAGGGATGGGAGATCTGCAGATATTTATAAAGAAAAGGGCTTGCCTTTTCTTAGGAGACATGGAAAATATATAAAGAGGATCAACCTGTTACAAGAGGGAGGAGAGCGACATGAAACAGTAATTGTGGGACCGTGAATAGTCACTCTTGGGCCGTGAATAGTGACTGTTGAACAGTGAATAGGGAGTTGTGGCCTAACTCCGGCATCAGGAATACAGATTTGCTCGGCGGATTGATTATGGCAGATGATCTATAAGCCTGTAGATGATCAAGAGAAGAAGTTACAAGAAAATCCATGAAGATGCAGAGGTAGCCGATTATCTGCTCGGACCTGCTGGCTGGAGGAGGAACGGTCGATCCATTCGATATCAAGGCATGATATGTTCTGACGCGATCTTTTTCAGCTTCTGCTTCTTTTTCTAACTCTTCTTCTTCAGATCTGCCTTCTGCTTCTTTTTCTAACTCTTCTTCTTCAGATCTTCTTCAAATCTGCCTTTTCTTCGACCCAAATCCTACCCAGCGCGAGTCCAGAAGATCGATGTCCATAATTCGAGACAGACCCAGCGCAAGTCCAGACAGCTCAGAAAGCGCAAGCGAAAAGCTGAGGATGGTTGAAGAAGGATTGCCTGCGAAACTTGTTTCTACGCCTATTTCCGGTGAAGCTAATCCGTCAATCAGACACGCCAAGGCTTGTAAAGCTAGGCATAAAAGCTCTGTTAGGTTTGTGCCTTTTAAAAGAAAAAAAACAGATTAGTGAAGAAGAAGGCTGTGGAGTCAGGAAGCCGTGGAAAACAGAGTATTTTACGTGGTAAGCATGATTTTAAGCATTTCTGATCGCGAAACAGAGTATGCTGCCCAAAGAAAAAGCTATGGCATACCTGTGCCTTTTTCGATCGAAGGAGAGATTAACAGAGCCGGAGAAGCAATACTGCGGCTTCAACAACGACGCTCTTCAACAACTTTGGGCGAGGTTAAGTAGAAAATTTTCTTGAGAGTTAAGCCATAGCCCGGCCGGGATCTTGAGAGTTCGCCATAGCCGATACGATTTCGTAAGTGTACCAAATTTCTTCTTCTCAAAAGGTATGTACCAAATCTCCCCCCTTTTTAATTTCAAATTTTGAAAATCTCCCCCCCTTTTCAATTTCAAATTTCTAACTTAAGAGGTAATAGAGTGTACGTAAGAAAAAAAATAGAGTGTACGTAAGAAAAAAAAATACGGATATAGTGTGGACAATGGGTTATTTTTCTAAGGTTAATGGGAAAAAAAAGCTGGTTACATTAATATATTATAAACATACCATTAATTGGGCTATAATTTTATTAGTGTCGCCCATGTAAATATTTGAATTTTTGTCGCAAATTGATAGCATGGTTGTGTTTATATGTGTGCTTGTATAATCATATTTTACACCTTATGTTGACCTTAGGTAAAAATTTAACTTTGCGAAGATCATGATATAATTTACACCTTGTTTAATCGGTTCAAGACACAAAATGGGGACAAGTACATATTAATATATAGGTCTAATGCTTATTAATAGATTTAATGCATAGGTCTAATAGGCTCTCGTAGGTTATAATGTGCATTATAGGTGCATATGTTGCTATTTACATGTGCATTAGGCATTACTCTTTACAAGGCTAAATATGAGCCCAATGGTCCCCTCTTCATATAGCTATATGGTATGGTCCATTAGAAAGGGGGAGGGTCCATTGGATATGTGTCCATTAGATAATACATGGGGAGGGTCTATTTTTTATGGAAAATACGTAGGAAATTTAATGCATAGGGTATTTTTTCATAGAAAATACATAGGATGTTTGAAGGTTATTCATTTTCGACCTTCTCGGACTTGCGAGTCGAGAAAGGCCCTCAAACTTGCATTTTTCGCTTTGAGCTGCCTTTTTCGACTCATGAGTGAAAAGCGACTCAAAGAAACCACGGGTTTTAGAGGTCGGAAGGCCTTTCACCGACTTCATGAGTCGAGAAAAGCGACTCAAAAGCTTAGCCGCGAGGTTTTATGGGTCGAAGGCCTTTCTCGGCGCCTTTCTCGACTCCACGAAGTCGAAAGGCCTTCGACCCATAAAACCTGCGTTTACGGCTTTTTTTGCCTTTCGACTCGCGAAGTCGAAAGGCCTTCCGACCCATAAAACCTGTGTTTACGGCTTTGAGTCGCCTTTTCGACTTCGAGTCGAAAGGCCTTCTGACCCATAAAACCTGCGTTTCTGGCTTTGAGCTGCCTTTCTCGACTCGCGAGTCGAGAAAGGCCTTCTGACCCCTAAAACTTGCATTTTTCGCTTTGAGCTGCCTTTCTCGACTCGCGAGTCGAGAAAGGCCTTCTGACCCCTAAAACCTGCGTTTTTCCCTCTGAGCTGCCTTTCTCATGCCTGTATTTTCCAAAAATGGCCCTAAGAACTGTGTTTTATTTTATTTTTTTTGCATGTAGCATCACTTGACTAATTTGATTTTGTCTCTTGCAGTCCTTATCTCGACCAAATAGTACATGCTTGGGAGCAATGAAAAGATCAGTTCATTAAAGAAAGGTGCCGAGAAGAGGGTGGTGACATCAGTTGGACATACAAGCACGTGGCCCATAAAGGAACTCCTCATACAAATTTCTATCGTCTGTAAGTTGCTCCGTGACTAGGAGAGAGCTCCACGCGCCCTTTGCACTAGGTGGTTCATGTGTGAAGAGGGTGTAATGATTGTGCCCATACGACCACTATGGTCTCTTCACCCACTGTAATGTATATTGTAATGAGCCCATTTATAAATATAAGGTATCTCAAAACTAGTATTTTTGGGTGTTTAAGTAAACAATTTGTATAATTTTTGTTGGAATTTCTGATCTATGGTCTACCCACCTAAGAAAATAGAGCCAAAATGTTCAACTAAGAATCTTTTTCAATTAGAACTTGATAGGTCTAATGCATGTTTGCGTTGCATTGTTCTTGTTCTCGACACGCTATCCAAGAAAACTGGAAGAAAAGCTTGGATGCACACTAATAGACAAAAAATCCAATTATGGCCAATTTTCGGGTCGAGGTGCTTCTTTTTGTGTATATTACTAAGTATATTACTGAATGTCTTAAAGCACTGCATGAACTGGTAGATATTATAATAGTCGTAAATCAATCCACACTACCACCATATATACCTATATATAGACATCAGACAGTAAATCTATAATAAAAATTTCATCAGACTTGCACACATAATTCAATATATTTACATTACCAATGACAACATCTCACTCTACTTACAATACTCCATGCTATTCCACTATTCATATTTCTTACACATAATGTACTCGCAATTATACTAGCATGTCTGCTAACAATTAAACATAGTTTTATGAGTCTCTAACTAGTCAAATTTACCCGAATATCCTTTCCCTTTGTATTCTTTTTGCCAACTTCATTTCCTTGGGCATAACAATGATTCGTTTTGTGGGCTAAATTAGGGTATTTGTGGTGATATTTGTGGTCATTTACGACAACCACTGTTGTTTATAGAGACCCGAAAAGTATTAAAATTCTAAAATGTTCAATGGTTCTTGAGTTATTTATTGTGGTTTTGCGCTTTATATTCCATTAGGAAGTCTATTTTGGCCGATTCTTCGACCTATTCCTGGTGGAATATTGGGTTCATGCACAATTTTTCACCCAAATTTACTAGAAATCCTGGACTCTATTACTCCTATTTTCTAGTCTAACTTAATTTAATGACGACCTTACTCGTGGAAAATTTTTCCCACTTTTTGGGGTTTAGTATTGGGATTTGCACCCCAACTTTTTACTAGGCCAGTTAGTTTTCTATCATACGGTGATGGCCAGTGCTTGATCTTGGTCAACCAAGGTCATTGCTCTGATACCATTGTGACGCTCTTTGCGCTATATACGGCAGGCCATCGTATACATCGAAGGACCTTCCCCATCCAACGGCCACCCGTTGTATGGGCTCTCTGTCTAACTCGCGTCTGGGGACCAGACTATAGAGCAGATATCAGACTTGCATGTCCTATTTTACCCATCATCGAAATACCCAACCTTGCATGCTCCTCTGATAGCACATCAAAACAAACATGGTGAGCAAGAAAACTAGCGTAACCAACATAACCTATGTAAAAATCAATTGTTGCATTTCAAAGCCAGCACCAACCATCTTAATAAACTAAGTCTTCAATCCCTTTTCATAAACAAAACATTTACAAATAAGACTTATGAACAAGTACCTCTTTTCAAATCTGCCATGAACATGCAACACTATAAAACCTCTAGCAAATCATGTGACTACAACTCAATTATAGGAACCAATACCTAGCACTACCCTAAGACCTGTGCTTATAAACTAGCAAGTACAATCTAGCCTTAAAGCACACTAACATTACTTAATAGACCGTATTGCACCAATATAGCCACTAGACAAAACCATTAGACCCTAAACCCAACGCTCTGTTATGCATATCCACGCTCCAATGGATGATTTTAGCAAGAAAGATTAATGAACATAAGCCTTGTTGCTTTAGCTTACCATGTGATGCCTACTTTACCTACTGCAACACATAAACATATCCCACCAGTCTAGTCATACAAGAGCCACTATTCACATGGACAATCTGTGTAATCTGGCCTACAATTAAGCCCAAGCAAGACTTGAGCACATAGCATGTTAACAAAATGCAAGAGCTATCAACTTTTTAAAACAGTATTTCATGTGGTCACCTAGTATGAGAATGAAAATCCAAACAAAGAAACCATATTAGACCTACATAAAATGTGAACTGCACTATAGACTTATTTTAGTCTACACTTACTTTAGTCTTTCTTTTTATGATGATGTGTATTTGTACAGTTTGATACCATTTTTATTATTGTCATGGTTTTTCCCTCGAAAACCCGCCGAGTGAGGGTTTTTAATCCAAAAGCGGTAATAAGTCATTGCACTCTTTCATTGGATCCCATGGGCTGGTCTCCGTGAACGATAAAGATCATTTTATTCTACTCCAACCAATAATTTTCTCTTCAAACAAAGGGCCATGCTAGAAAATTAGATCAAAATAGGTCTTCTGTACCAGCACATTAATTGACAACTTGAATTATTTAATATCACTTGTTGATTCAAACATTTTATTGAGAAGCTTATATCGAAGGAGAAATAGACAATCACAAAACTTAATGACTACACATGGTCATGTTACATGTTTCACTAGGTAACAAGCCTAAAGCCAATTCATCCCTGACGTCCCCTTTGAAACTAGAGATCAATAAAATGCACCTTAGAGCTGAAAGTTCGTTCGCGTGCCAGAAATTCATAAATTTAAGCATAGATTACTTGAATATGTTTAAGCCGATGTGGTAGCAGTTGGATATCGTCTAACTACACCCAAAGAGAAAACAAACCCTAGATGCAAGGAAGGCCAGGGTACATTAGTAACTACAAACAAAATCTAAGCCAGAACTACAAATGCAAATGAACCTTTGCAATACGCATGCATAAGGATTGGGTTGCAGTAAAACATCTGATTGAGCCCTGAATCTTTATCTAAGATTGACGATGCCCTCTTGAAAATTGTTTTAAGCCCTTAGAATTGAAGCTTCGTTTACTTCTGATATAGCAAATGTTGAATTGCTGGATAAGGTGGCAGGCCACCAGGCTCTTCTGTGTTCGTTTCCTCCCTCTTCTGCGCCGAAAATCCTTCCCCTGTTTTGCCTTGCTCTTGCCAGATAGGCAGCTCCCAAGCATCAAGTGACTCAGTGTCTGATGATAATGGTGGTTGATCTGGCTCTCTCTCGGTGATCACCCCTTTGCTAGGTGTCTTCTTGGTTTTTCCTTGCAGGTGCTTTATCCGGGAGTGGGTCCTTGCCTTTCTCCAGCCTCTATCGTGCGAGTTCTTCTCTTTTTGCCATCCTTTGCTTTTTCTCTTCTCTCTTCCTTCGCTTGATTCTTTGGAGGCGACGAGCCTCTTTTTATGTGAGTTGCTCGTCCTAATCCTCCTCTGCTTGATCCTCCTGCTCCTGCGTCTTGGGATTCTATCCTTGATTCTCCTGTGTTTGTTGGTCTTTTTGCTTGTCGGCAAGATTTTGTGGGTCTTCATTTCTCCTCCATTTCTTGGCCTCCCTCGCTTTCTGTTATGCAGCAAGGACTTGGACGATTGTCCATCCATCTTCCATTACCACTCTTGCTATTTATTTGGTGCGAGCCATGTTTGCTATCACTTCGATCGCCTCACTGGCGCCCTAAAATTAGCTTGCAGGCCAGAGCTAGATAACTAAGAGGGAAGAATGCAAACGATGTACCCTAAGGTGTCTATTTATAGGGTTGGGGGTTCTAGGGTTTCCATTGGAGTAATTATGTTATCCAACTGTTTTGGATTATAAGTGTTTACTTCCTAGAATCTTTGATTTCTTTAAGGTATTTTACTCCAACTACTCACGACGTGCGCCACATGCTTCATGAGATTCTCAGTCGAATGCTGGGCGCACGGCATGAGTACTAGCCTTTTAATTTATTTTTCCTGTCTGTTTTCTTAGCATTCTAATATGTGTTTCCATCTTAGATTTTAATTTTAAGCTTACGTAGTCGATCAGATTACCTATAAAATGTACTATTTTTGGTCAACTATGGTCGAGTACTCATGGCATTCGTCAGAAGGCCGACTGGAATTCTCAGTAGAGTTCCAGGCAGACGGCGCGAGTAGTCATGTTCCTATTGGTAAAAAAAAATTCTAAAGTTTAGTGTAATTAATGTACATACTCTTACATAATACTATCTAAGCTTCTATACTACAATGGAAAAAAATTTTCCTCCATTATTCGAGGTTCATGCTCGGGATTTTAACTCCAAGTCTGGAGATCTAAACTGTTAGTGCTACTTGGGAAATGGCAAGTGCTCGATCTTGGTCCACCAAGGTCATAGCTCTGATACCATTGTGACGTCCTCTGCGCGTATACGGTGCCTCCCATGTATAGAACTAGAGTTCATCCCTCCTGTCAGCGCATAACTGCTAACACGAGGCCGTCTACCTATCATCAGGTTCTTGATGTTGGCAAAAACCTGATGAGAAAGAATAGACGTGTCATTCGTCCCATCTCCCTCGGGATCTACCTAGCTGCGAAAGCGTTTAAAACATAAGTACATAGCACTATATAAAATACATATCCACCTCAAAGGGTGGCTCATCATAACATAACATTTGAACATCAAATATCAGTAACATCAACAAAGAAGGGAATTCCTACTCAAGGCTCAGACTCATGGGGATCGACTGACGGCTTGGGTCTCCAGAAGACAATGCAGATGGAGTTCATGGCAAATGGATTGGGCTAGCAGAAGAACATGGCCGTTGAGTAGTCCACTCCACCCATCTCTCCCCCCCTGCATAGTTTGCAGATAGGCTGAAAAGTATTGGGGTTGTGACCGTAACCTGCCAGGTGCATAGTCAGAGGGACTACTCCTGTGTTGCATCTCCCCAGTCCCGATGAGGCAGGAGGGAATCACTCACGTCCAGCAGTGCAGTACTAACTATAGGCAGACTAGAGAGCCACCGCTTTCGCCTACAACTTGAACTTCAGACGTCTTGAGGCAACACATCACCTAGGATGTGTCGAGTAGGGTTGCCCTTAAGGCCAAATTTGTCTAAGCATAATTTAGAAGGTCGGGCAAATAATAGAGTTGCAAGATTAGTTATGCCAACGAATGTTTTCTAGACATGAATGTTTTTTTATAGAAATCTAGGCGAATCATGGCCAATATTATTTTACCAAGATTTAAGTGTCTTTATTTTCCAAGTGCAATTTCCGTGGTGAAATTTTATTTACCGGCATCCATATTTAATCAAGGACACAAACACATTATAACTATAGTCACAACTTAACCTTTGCAAATGAGAATATGGCTTATCTAGTGCATCCTTAGAAGTAAAAAAAATGCTCTGCAGTGCATCCTTAGAAGTATTTGTAAACACAATAGCTACAAAAATAACTTTTCAAATTATCATATGTACCTGGAACTAGAGTTAATCCCTCCTGTCAGCGCATAACTGCTAACAAGAGGCCGTCTACCTATCATCAGGTTTTTGATGTTGGCAAAAACCTGATGAGAAAGAATAGACGTGTCATTCGTCACATCTCCCTCGAGATCTACCTAGCTGCGAAAGCGTTTAAAACATAAGTACATAGCACTATATAAAATACATATCCACCTCAAAGGGTGGCTCATCGTAACATAACATTTGAACATCAAATATCAGTAATATCAACAAAGAAGGGAATTCCTACTCAAGGCTCAGACTCATGGGGATTGACTGACGGCTTGGGTCTCCAGAAGACAATGCAGATGGAGTTCATGGCAAATGGATTGGGCTAGCAGAAGAACATGGCCGTTGAGTAGTCCACTCCACCCATCTCCCCCCCTGCATACTTTGCAGATAGGCTGAAAAGTATTGGGGTTGTGACCGTAACCTGCCAAGTGCATAGTCGGAGGGACTACTCCTGTGTTGCATCTCCCCAGTCCCGATGAGGCAGGAGGGAATCACTCCCATCCATCAGGTCTGTACTAACTATAGGCGAGCTAGATAGATAGATAGATAGATAGATAGATAGAGAGCGACTGCTCGTCTACAACTTGAACCCTATTGAGGCAACGCATCACCTAGGATGTGTCGACTCTCGAGCCCATACCTTGCCCACACAGTGGCAAACTATCAGGCCTAGCCCACAATGTTCCCCGACCATCGCTACGCACTAGAGGGATTAACTGTAGCCAGACAAGCCTCCCTTATCAGCCAGTCTAACCTCGCCACCCATAGCCAAGAGGGCTCCTATGCACATGCCGCAATTACTGGGTGCTAAGGCGGTTACTCTAGGAACATCATCTACAAATGCTCTGGGCCTCTACACCCCTTACACAAGAGGTGTGCACAGAAATAAACCTTGGTTCGGGAAATTTTTGGACTATTAAAGGAAAATTTCTTGCATGTCCTACAGTAACCTGCTAATTGCTAATTCCTGCCTAAAATTTCTTGTAGTTTTAAAACCAACAAGCTAGTTTCTTACAATTTAAAGTTTTATCTACAATTTCCTACATATTATAAACAAACAAGCAGATTTGAAATTTAAAATCTCACAAATCCTAATACATATTCAATGTAAAGTACATATATTAAGGCCCCGAATACATAAGAGATACATGCTTATCTTTAAGCGGGAAATAGTTGCAGCAGCAGCAATTTGTATTTTATAAATAAGAATTATTGCATATAACACATTATTTAACCAAAACAATGTCCCAACCTGGATTACTATGTATCCGCTTTATTTCTTGCACTTAGCACTTACTCAAACTTCAAATACCCTATTTTTTTCTTGCACTTACTGAATTTCAAACTGGCTATGGCATATGTCAGTTTGCAAACATGTTGGAGTAACTAGAATAACAATATTGTCTTTCATTCCAGTATAGAACATGGCAAGCTTCTTCGTCAAGTTATTGGGTATGATATAATTAATGGGGTGAAGTTTATAAGTTTCATCAAACAAACACTGCATTTATCATGAGCTTATGCATGCATAAGGTGAATTGTTATGAGGAGCTGCTTGGCAAGCAGGGACAAGAGAAATTTGCAGCAGATATACACTAACGAAGATAGGATTTATAATACCTTTCAGTGCCCTGACCTATATATCTTTCAATGCTCTAACCTGGGAGAATAAACATGCAAGTGATCATATTCTGTTACATCAAATATGTGGAAAATATATAGCACAACTACAACATACATAGATTTAATATAAGAGAGCATAACAGAATAGAACCATGACATCTAAACAAAGACCGAATATACCTATAGCAAGCTTTGCAACACAACTATAGCATACACAGATTTAATGTAAGAGCAGAGAGAATAATAGAATCTTAACATTTAAACATAGACAAAATATATCCATACCAAGCTTTCAATCCGTTCCAAATCAGGAAAAGAACCATACAACATGTATTTAAATACCATCTAATTCAAACACAAACTGCATAAGAGGATAAGAACATACCCACGAAATTCTTCGATGTCGCCTTTATTAGCAGAGCGCATTCTAGGAAAACACGAAGAGCAGGCCATGTTGCATCCATTGTCTGGCGACTGGCACCTTGAGAGGGTACTTGTTGCTTGTAGAAACAAAATAAGAAATAAACGATAAGATTAAATATACCATGATTGTTTGCTTGCCGGAATGCATCACAACATCATTAGATAGAAGCAACACTCACCCGGCCAAACATGTAAAGTTTGTGCTAGAGGATCTTTGCTCTCAAAAATGATAGAAAAGTGTTGCTTTTATGATAGTCATCTCTTAAGCTCGCTCAATACTATCATTCCTCCTTCTTCTATCATTCCTCGTTCTGTTCAAAGCAACCAACTAGTATAATGGAAGAACCGAGCCACCACGACAGCGGCACTGTGTCTGTGTTGATAGCAAGAGAAAATAGAGGGAGGGAAGAGACATCTATAGCAACCTGTTCGGCGCCATCCTCAATAATTATACTAACCCTAAGATAACCCTATAAGAAATGGACATTTAAGATTGGGTGCTTGTGGAATTTTCGCGAAAATAAATTACATAAAGTTAAATTTCTGCTACTTTTATCGCCAAAAGATAGTGTATATTATCGCTCTATCCTATAATCGCTCTATCATAGCCATCCAAATAGGGCATATTCCCAAGGATATGCCCTGTCCCAAAACCACAACCGTCGAACCTAAGTCAAGATGGGGTCAAAACCCCATTTCCACGTCACCCTGAGGTGCATCAGAAAGTATTGGATTGAAGTCAAATGCGTACATACACACACACAAGTAAGAAACAAGTAAACCTGTTTTGCAAACATACAGTTAGAGCACCATATCTGCTATGAAGCAATATTCTGCACAACTGTCTCACTTGCAAAGAAATTTACAGAAGCGCCTCCAAAATACAAGGCCGAACCTCACTCTCTTCACAAACTGCAGACCAAGCTGCTGCACATGCTACGGCAGCACCATTACTGCTGAACAATGGGCTTCTATGCATCCACCACATCTTAATATCAAGCATGAAGAGGGGCGTCGGTGTCACTACTCCAAAAACATGAAGAGGAAGCATGGGGATTTGAACCCCCTGCCCAAAAGGCAGTTCCAGAAACCTGAAGATGAAAACCTTAACGCATAACCTGTTAAAGCCAAATAGAAGCACAATCTGCAACAAGGGCTCTTCCTGAGGCTGGCATGCCTCCAAGAGCATCTAGGCGGCTGAAGAAAGAAACACCCTGTCGGATTTTGCTTCTTGTTTGTTTCTTGCTGTGCCCTGTCGGATTTTGCATGGCTGCTTCTGCCAGATTAACTCTGTCCACGGCTGCCATATTAACTCTGTTCAATATGCCGCTGCCAGATTAACTCCGCCAGTGGGTTATGGCCAAGCAGCCAAGCAGCCAAGCATCGCCAAGCAGCCGCCCATAGCAAGGAGCTGTGGCCGGAACTCCCTCAGATTTATACGAAACCTCCAAAGATTTGCGAAGAGCAGGCGATTCACACCACCTAAACAAACACCAGACTTACCTGGTACTGCAAGACGGCATGCCCACGAGCTCCTAAGCTCTGGCCGTAACTCCCTCTCCTCTGATCCATCTGCCAGCAGACCCATCGCCAGCAGTGGCCTTCTAAAAACAAAACCCTAAAAATTAGCCCTTCCCCAAAAAAACCAATACACTCCATTCGACCATTGCCAACCCAAAACCAAATTTGTGAGTCAGCAAAATACCATTTTTAGATACGAATACATGGCTAAACCTTGCAAAATCATATGTTACACGACCCCCCAACAACATTTTGGGAACCTAATCGCGTACCTACTTTTTCCCTAAAATGTTGAATTTCTGGTCGGGGGTGGATCCATGTAACATTTTGTTAACAAGAGTTTTTTGGGATTTGCACGATAGGTTGCTATTGTTCCGGGGAATTTCCAGAATTTCCCGAACCAAGGAGATAAACCATCATCATCCAATGAACCTGAAAATACAGAATAACTTCTAATCTATCTATCTAAACATATATGCATTCACACTCTATATTATGCTGGAGCGTCACAAAACTCAGACAGATAACTCAGTGTAAAAATAACGTCCTTTTAGATTAAATTGAAGCAATCTACATGCAACATAGCTGGTTAGCTTGTATTCCGGGCCTAGCAGATAGTAACGTGACCATTTCACTTACACTCAACAAATGAGCAAATGTGATTCCACTTAGATGCACCTCAAATGGGATTCTGCTCAAAGAGCAACTCAAATGCCAATTCTCAGAGAATAGGAAAATGAGGCCATAACATCAACGACCAGCAGAAGGAGTAGAGGGCACAATTCCGTAACCCTGGCTGTAGTGGCAGAAGAAGCCGAACTTGCCTTGTGCAGGTCAAGACAATAAGTGAATAAGTGAAACGAAAGGACGCCATCGCCGAGCCGAAACACAAAAACAAAGGTCCGCGACGAATACAAACAAGGGTTTCTAGCCCTCACAACCAAGGGCCAGATTAGGACATAACTATAGGGTGAAAGCATGCTAGGGTGTACCATCTAAAGTTCTTTTTAGGGAGTGCAAAACTACCCAGAAAAGTACCCAACACTGGGTACTGGGAACTTGCATTAATGTCTCAATAAACAATAAGTGTGAGAGTTTATTCATCCATTTTAGTCTCTAATAGTATTATCATCCTCTAAACTATAGACTGACATGTTATTGACCTTCAACTCAAAAATTTTGGATTGATTTTAATGGAAATAAAAAATAGAAAGTACCAGTTTTAAAAGTACCTAGTGTAGGTACTTTTGAGGGTTCCAAAAGTGGTACACCGTAGCATGCTTTCACCCTATACCTCATGCTAACCGATGTCAGCAAGACCCAACGCAGGTTAGCAAAATCCCCATCGTCCAAAAATCCCTCCAAAACAATATCGGCCGTCAAAAAAAAAAAACTCACCTATCGGTCCATCAATCAAAGGTTTGCTCTTCGGCAATCCGAAATTTCAACCACCTTGAAATTTCGGCCCTTTTCAACTAGTCTTTTAAAGGCGGAATTCTTTGTTGACGTGCTGTAGGCGTTTTGGGCGGCGCCGCCTCCTAAGCCTGTTTCTGCACAAACTGTTTCACAGCGCTTCCCAGACCTGTTTCCCCTAAGCCTGTTTCTCCTGTTTCTCCTAAGCCTGTTTCACGGCGCTTCCCAGACCGTGAAGATGAAGGCCATACACAGAGCTCATAGACAGAGCTCATGACAGAGACATAAACAGAGCTCTCCCGGCGGCCATAGACAGAGCTCATGACCTAAATGACAAGAAACAAAATCCAATGATCTAAAAGGCAAAAAACAGCTACAGATCGTTATTTCTATTTGGTATTTTAGCCGATTCGTGATCTTCGGCCTGTAGCAGCCTCTAATACTGCAAAGAAGATCCGGCCTGCTCTGCCCCATCAAAATCCGGCACCAATGATGAATTCCTCGAGCAAAAATACGGAAAAAAACTGCTACAGATTTGAAGAGCGCCAGTCTTGCTACCTAAATCAAGCATTCCAGCATCAAGAACGGGCCAAAATTTCAAGCTGGTTGAAATTTCGTTGGAGAATTCGAAGGAGCTATAAAAGCCAGATGAAATTTTGAGGGGACTGGCGGGCGCCACTTTCGCGGCCTCCGTGCGGGGTCAGCCAGTCACCTCAAAATTTCATAACGAAATTTTAAGCTCCTTCGAATTACTCCTTCCAAAAATACAACCCCTGCCAAAAAACCACCCCGCAAACATATAATCTTGCAACAATCAAATTTGGTATTTTTGTAACATATGATTTATTAAGGTTAATAGGTGGTATTCGTATACCAAACCGTATGAATACCAGAGAAAGACAGGGGTTGCGAACGCATACAGATCCATTTTTTTTTCCCTAGGTCGGGGAGGGGCTGGGTCCTTCCCAAGCGCCCAAAGACTTGGCGCCGCTTGCTAAATCGAGGATGGGCGGGAAAGGATCGGCATGTTGGCTTATCTTCGCGAGGGCTTACGCTTCGATTTCGCCTTCCCCGCAGTGAGTTAGCCCGGTCCTGTGTGTTTTACCTCTTCGATTACATTTGTTTGAGATGTCTTTAAGAAGGGAGGCCGGGGAGGGCAAGGGCGGGCATGCAAATCTTCCATCTGGTTCGATGGCCTCTATGGCCCCGCTCATCCAAGATTTGCATGGCCGATTCTATCCCTTTGCCGAGATACTAGCCCGGTGGGATTCAATTGATGTTTCGTTATTTTAGGCCTTTCTCGACAAGATGTTCCCAAATCTTTCTATGATGCCCTTGTCGATTTTTGTGACTCCAAATGTCTAGGGCAAGAGAGCCTTGAAAGGGGCTCCTCGGTGATCACTTACATGTTCGTGGTGTTTTGAGAGGTCGATTCGTAAGTCCTAAGGCCTTGAATGATGCTATCAAAAAAGACTTCAATCGGGTCTCCCAAGCCTCCGGGCGTGGTGTTGGTCCGCAAAGCTTTGAAAAATAATAGGTCGCATTGTTTTGAGGGAATGGTAGGATATTGTATGAAAGATTTTGGAAAAGTTCACTATAGTTGTCATATGCACAATATCTCCGAATCTATGATTGAAAAAAGGTAAGGATCTTTATTTAAGGTGGGGTGCAGGTGATACTAAAGGGTTGTGTGTCTTGGATAATAGGAATCTTTTAAATAAGGCATGCCATTAATTGATGTATCATGGGGGTCGAGACTATCCCCAAGCCCCGACCTTTACTTTGTGCGTGATGTTGAGGTCCCGAAAATACACATTAAGTAGTTCTTGGATTATTCCTCATAATTTCCGCCCATGTGAATGAACACGAGTGCGGGCAAAGATGGAGAGTGTTGCTTAATCCTGCCTGGGTGCCTCGCCTTCCGACATAAGAACTATTATCTTTGGTTATCCTTCGGGGTTTGTTCCCTCGTTGAGAGGAATGGGCCCGGTAGAAGGCGCTATTGGGATGATGCCATTCCAGCCAGTTTAACAGACTCAAACTTTGAGGATCCGCATGAGAGAACCTTTAGCTCGAGGCGGATATCCCCGATGTTGGTGCAGACTATATCCCCCGCGGTATTACCTGGGGACCACACCATGGCATGGGTTGATTTCTTTCATGTGGTTCCTTCTTGTACGATTGTATAGTCTTTTGTATTTATCTGGCCGTTGTATTTCTCCGGGTTTATGGTTGGTACAGATTTGTGCGGGGTCTTCTTGAGAAATGGATGGAAATGGCGACACCATGGATGAGACCCCACCCGTGGTTGTTAGTATTGGTCCCGATATCATCGGGGTTCTACCATTGATGATTCTCATCCAAACCCGCATGCTTATCCTCCCGAAAGTGAGGAAGTCTTTTCGGGCCGAGGAATTTGTGACTAGCATTGTGCAAAGTTGGTACGGGAGGCGCATGGGATTGCAACCTCATTGAGGATCCCGAGAAGGCGGATAGGAAGCTTCTATGTTGCTATAAATTACGCCTTTATCTGGCCAGGCAATGGGACCGCCTTGGTGTGCTGGGAATCGAGTCGCATGTGTTGCGCTCACACATGAGCTTGGCAAGGGCTCTCCCCGACACGGGAGATACGCCCGGCTTGATCACTCATCGTGCATGCTAGCTCGGGGTCACCAGAATTGAGAAGCTTTGTGTTGAACTTGCATCCGGTTATCCGGGTTATGTGTGATGAACTTATATGTTGTTGTGATCTCGAACTATTTTCGCCATGTGGCTTTCAGATATCGGGTATTTCAATGTAAATATTTGACATTTGTTTGCTTGATAATTGGACACTGCCTGTTTCCTCGCTTATATTTCCTCGAAGGTGTTTATTCGGTGGGGCATTGGCCCCTTGCATAAGGGAGCTCCATTAGTTGGAGCTCTCTTATGCTCTACCGAAATGCGGGTTACTTGTCGGGTTCGATTCCCCGTGCTCAGCCCGATATTTGATCTGCAGGTATAACAGTATTCTTTGGAGAATACGCCATGGTTTTATTTATAGTTGCATGTATTTTTGTTCAAGTCAAACAAGCCAGGTATGACTTGTAAAGGACTTGAAATGGAGGGCAGGGATGCTCTTAGAGAGCATCTTGACTTTTGGACCATTGTCTTTTTTTTTAAATGGCTGTCATCTGACGGCCCAAAATCCATAATACAAGTTATAAACATACGAAAATGTGTTAAACCGTTGTATCATTTTTTAATGCCTTAAAAAATAAATTGGAACCTTTTGCGTATATTGAGGTCTAGTTAGGGTTTAGGGTTTAGGGTGACGGATCGATCAAAATGACAAGCGCCTTAGCCTTGCAATTGCAGGCTCTTGCCTTGCCGGGCCACGATTCTAAGACTCGACCCGCTTCCCTAATTTTTGGACCAAATGAGGCTGCTGATATTGATCGACATACGATTTTCTCTCTGGCAGAATCAGGTGAGTGCCTTATAGGTTTCTCAACAGTGTAAAGTCTCCCTCAATTTGACATTGGGAAAGTGAATTCAACGAAAATTCAATGACAAAACAAACATTTATAACGAAGAAGCATAAAAAAACTCTGCAAAGTGCATCCTCTAATAAAACCAACAAAGAGATTGCCTCGACAGCTTTTTTGTCAAAGAAAAAGACAAAGAGCAACTTTCTCGATTATGGATGCATCTTTGCACATGCTTAAAATATACTCACTGACAATTTCTTTTCCTCCCTGATTTAAGGTTTTGAAGAGCTTCGCCAAATGGATGGTCGGTTTGATCCTTTCAAAAAAACTCTTTTCAGCATTGAAAGTTACCAGATTGACCCTGGATCGCAGGCTCCGGAGTTTATTCATAGGCTCAATTCATCAATATCTCAATTCTTGCGTCTTTTATCTGGCTATTTACTTTTACCATCTTCACATCGTGTCCTTGAATATCTTATCAGAAAATACAGGTTGGTTTTTCCACCTTAACTTCATTATTCATGTGTGAATAATGAATGTGCAACCTTTTGCTTTCTTTGTTGTACTGGGTGAATGCAAACATTTACAGAAATGTTTCTAGTTGAAAAAAGAGGTTTTGGGGGACATGGATTTGTTAGGAAGAAGGGCAATCTAGGAACATGGATTAGATAACAGAGCAATTATTTGCTTCACAATAAACTAATAAAGGGTGCCAGTGCACTAAATTTAATCATCATGGAGATCATCCTCCATGTGGAAATAGTTTTGAAGGCAATAGTGTAGAGGCATCTGAAGGTTGGGCTTTCCTGCTTCTAACAGACTTCATGCTGACAGGATACACGCAAACAATGTAGATGAGGTTATGCTCTGTATACTTCCATATCATGAGACAAGTCTTTTTGTGCAGATTGTGCAACTTCTTGATCTGAGGTATACTCTGATTATTTATACTGTGTATTCTTGCCTGTTCCTTTATACTGATTATTTTTGCTGGCCTTCTGTCAGGAAATCAAGGTGGTCATTTTTGAAAGGAGTGAAAGAAACAGGTGCAGCTCCACCACGTGATGCTCTTGTCCAGTGGGCAATTCAAGATTTTTCTCTCTTGGAAGCTGTTTGTGACTGCGTGCGTGTCGTATAATCAATAAGTTTGTACTAAATTGTTTGTTGTATTTTTGGTCTGTCTGATGAATTTTTGGCATGCAGGTAAAAATAGCGTCAGATCTGAAGGTGAACCTGAAGATGACAATCAGTTTTGGTACTGTCTTTATAATGGAGACTTTGACTTTGGTACCGATTGTGAGCAAAGAACTTGTCAGCCGAATTTTGCCACTTGTCTTGCATAGTTTTGGTGACAAAGTTGCTGAAGACATTCGGGTATGAATTTGAAATGCATAAGGGTTGTTAATCATTAGGCAATATGTCAATTGGTTTGTGCACTGTAATAGGTTGCAGGATTAATGATTGTGGGCACCTTATCAAGTAGAGCAACCTTGTCGGACTCATTGATTTTATCAATTTTTGAGGCAATTGGGAAATTATTCCAAAAGGACTTGTCGGGATCATCACCATTACTACGGTTGGCTTTGATGGTCATGGTCCAGCTGGCACAGGTTTCATTTCTTGCCCATTGATTTAGAGACATAGGATGGATGAAATATTTATTGAGCCCAAGGATATGCTATTTTACAAACTTTTTGTAACATGCATGTTGGATAAGTTTCAGCATGGTTAATAGACGAGTCCCCCAATTGTTTGTCACTCGGAAATATGATTATGGAAATGCCTTAATATTATATTTGCAGGCACAGACGGTGGATCATTTCCCATCAAAGGCATTCAAATCTATCATCAAAACCAGGTTAGAAGTTGGATATATATTGCGGTGACCTATTGCCACATCTTTAAGGAGCATTATGATAATGTAGGGACAATGTAAGGTTGTATTTGTATTTGGATAAAAGGTACATATATCTATAGACAAAATACATGCAATGCCTGTATTGAAGCAGACAAGATCACTCGATAGTTGCCATTTATCTCTATAGCATCTGTATAGCATAACCTACAATATTGCTATTTGCAGTGATGACTTCTACATCAATAGTCAGGTTAATCCTGGGTATTTCCCTGTATTTTTTTTAACCAATTTTTTGTGGTTGTAAATTGGATTTTCTTCACTAGTTGACAGTATCAGAATAATCATCAATTATATCTGCAAACACAGATAGCCTTTCCTTGAATTTGGACAATTGGAGTAGATTTGCTAAGATATTTTTGAACCTACCAACGCTGCTTTCTAACATGCTTTTTGTGAACATAGGGACCTCCCAGTCATTCTTGCAGAATTGGCAAAGCAATACCAAGCAGACAACTTTGTCATGTTACTTCTGCAGGCTCTTGTTGAGAATTGGTTAGTTGCTATCTGTTCTCTGTTGCTGCTCTTTAACCACATCGTACTGATCGTGGCACTGTTCTACCAGTACTAGACACCAGAATTATGAAGAATCACTGCTTGCTATTGTTAACACAGTTCCAATAGAGAAAAATGTGCACTGGTTAGTGTCAGAATTACTTAATTCCTGTTTAAAGGAGGATGCAAATGGGAAGGACACAAGTAAGCAGTTTTCAGATTTTCTTGTTTATGTAGTTAATTAACGTGTTTATTCCTGTTATAATGAAATCCCAGAGGCAGTTGCAAAAAAAATTCTGTTTGCACTGGAGAAACGTTTTCCAAAGGAGATAGACACATCAATAGGTTGCCTTTTGGAGGTACTATATTGTTTGCAGTAAATAAAGGAATAAAACAGCTCAAGCTTTTTACCTTTTTGGTTTGGTTACATAGGGACATGCAGATGGAAAAGACAAAGACAAATGGCTCAATGTCTTATCTGAGGTTTTTAGCAGAAGTATACACATGCCAATGATTGACTCTCATGCCAGTCTGTATGCTTCTGTTGACCACTCTGAGGTAGTCTTGCTTTTATTACATCGCTGACAAAGATTACTCTTTGAGTTTTTGCTTTCATAATGTTATCTTACATTATTGCAGGCTCGAATTAGAAAAACTTCCCTCCTCCGACTCATTGAACTTGCTGAAACAGAAGATCTTGATAAAGAGTCAGAGGTAGAATTTATCATGTCTTTGGATTTGTTCTAAGTTGGCCATTTGTCTTTATCGCTTTCATCCTTCTTTATGTTTTAATCTTCTCTTACATATCTGATGGTCATGGCTTTTAAATGTCAAGTCTCCTTTGATTTGCTCAGGAGCTTATGGATTTTGGTAGCTTGTGCAGATAAGATCTTTTCTATCAGAAGTACTAAGAAGACGGCTATATGATGAAGATTTACATGTTGTGCATGCTGCATTGTCCTGTAAAGAGCTTATGCAATTTGTTACCCCGAAACATTTTTTTGCAGTCTATGAAAACTCTGTTGGACAAAGTGAGAAACACCATGTTAACAGGTAATCTAGTGTTTGTGGTCATCTAAAACTCTCAGCGCACGCGCTGACTTAAATGGAATGCACGTGGTAATAGAAAATGGGAATTTTTGATATGGATCTAGAAAGACTAAGAGATTTTTAGGCATTTTAGTTATGCTTATGATTTTCTTTGATAAGAAATTGATATTACACTTTTGTATCTGTACTGAGTCCCTTTACTTGACCCACAGGATCGAAGGGTCAGAAGGGAGATGCTAAAGCCATTGCTAAACGTTCTTTTGAGCTTCTTGCTTCCAATTATATACAAGGAAATCCTAGCTAAAGGAGGAAGTTGTGCATGTGTTACTGGCTAATCTAACTATAACATCCAAGGTAACCTTTGTAGGCCGAATGTTCAGTCTTGTGTCTTAAGTTGCTGTAGGATAACACATGCTCAACCTTTTACATTTTTAAAGGTAATTGAAGGCTGCTTGTTAGGACTTTAGAGATTGCAAGTTGGAGATGATGGTTGCGTATATATTAACCTAGGTAATTCTGTCTTCAGATTTGGAAGTTGAACCTTATTGTCTTGAAGTCAGCAAAATTTCTTGATGCCCCCATTTTTAAGCATCTTACTGCAATTCAAGATGATGGAAAAAACACAACAAATCGGAAGGTTTTGTACATCTGATTGTGTATTTTTTTCTCTACAAACATGGAAAGCTGATGTTCTTACATAACTTTATATGATTTGATTTAGGACATTCGTTGGAAAGCAGAGCTGAATTTACAGATAGTCTCTGCCATTTCAGCTGCTGTTTTGGAAGATTTGAAATTGATAAAGCAGTTAATTGAGGCTGCTAAATTGAGTAAACATGCAAAGTTCTTATGTGGGACTGTGATTTTGCAATCATTTACAAGGGAGCTCAAAGGTAGATATTTATTTCAACCTTTAATAAAGATGTTAGTCTTATTTGGTGAGAAAGCAACTTACTGTTCGTTGTCTTGTCTTACCAATAATGTAGTCCTGTTTAAGAGTTTGACTGGGTGATTATGATTTTTTGATGCTTATTATTATTTTTGGTGCATGTTACAGATAAACAATGGGAACTGGTTAGGGAGTATATACAGTTTCTCCAAGAAGAGCAGCTATCTATGGGTGATAACAAGCATCATGCATCACCTATTCTTCAGGTCTGTTATGTGTTTATACTCTCAGTTCTGTAACTCTGTACTCATACTCTCAGTTTTGCAACACATTAAGGCATTCCTAAGCACATACTTCAATGCATGTCAGGACCGATTGACTCATATACCGAATCCATGAATTTCCATTATAGTTCTGTTCTAGTCCAAAATTTTGCAAGTATGGACTGCCATGAAATCCGTGAATCTTAAGTCTTAAAGTGTTTAAAGGATTGGATTTTTCTTCAGATGCATAAAATGTATCACATTTGTTTCTTTGAAAAGATGTGCAGATTAGACCTTTTAGATCTATAACATATATCCCAAGTTTCATAAAACAAAAAATATGAGTTATTAGCATTGAATGTTTTAAGGGATTATGTCTACTTTGCACATTGCTAAATGCCAGCCAGACTATGCAATGAATCTAATCTTGCTTGTGTCTAGGATGACCATAATGTGGAGATCTCAAAATGTTTTCTGGAGAAAGCGGATGAAGAAGGAAGTTTAAGCTATGCAGAACTTCTGTTATGCTGCTTTTATCGTGATCATCTGTAATGTCCCCGAGGTATGCACTTTGTCTTCAAGTAGTTCTGATATAGCAGATGTTTAATTGTTAGGATTTATTTTTCTGCAGACTATGACAGATTACTTTAAGGACGTTTTCAATGAGCTATTCCTTCTTTTCACATCTTCATCATGGAATGCTTTCACAGGCCATATTCAGATGATGTTAGCACGTTTAGGCAATAACTGGCTACCATTCCTAACTAAATATTTCACTGCAGAAGGTATGCCTTTTGCAAGTTCAAGAACTTCCTTGTTTAAGATAACTTTGTAATTTATTCCATGCATTCTGTAGCAGAAGGTATGCGTTTTGCAAGTTCAAGAACTTCCTTGTTTAAGATAACTTTGTAATTTATTCCATGCATTCTGTATTGCTTCAATTTCCAGGGTCAGGTCCTCCAACTTTAGTTCAAGTTCATAGCCTAGATGTTCTTGCCTTGCATTACCGCTCAATTGATGGAGTCGGGCACGACAAGTGCGTAATGGTGCAACTACAGATGTCACTGACACCTTTGCTTGTTGCATTGGCAAGCCCATTGAAGGTATCCATACTAATCTTACTTCTCAATTAGATTGAGTACAAAAAATTTCTATATGATTGAACGTTCATCCATTTCTGAAATTTCTCCTAGGCTGTGCGACGGAGTGCTACAGTTTGTGCAACTGAGCTTTCTTCCTTGTGGTCAAGAGTCCATGATGTAGTGGAGCTTGAAGGTGAATGATAGGAACACTGAGACAGTTCTTTAGATGTGCTTCTCTTGGTAGTTGACGTTTTGTCTTTCCAGATGAGAGAAGACTTCTTCCATATAATGTTTTTGAAAGGCTTCTGAATGCACTTGTGAGTCGAAGTTCAAGTTTCAAAAACAATGGGAATTTTCTGGGAATTTTTTTTTGTTCAATATTAGACACGAAGAACGTAGAAGAACAGGCCTCGAAGGATATTCGGTTAGATGAATTTGCACATTACTTTATAGCTTATTGTGGAAGCCTTGCATTTTTTTAAATTATTACTATATTTTTCTGTGCTACAGTTTTGATAAGGATACCTCCAATTCCCTGGTTTCCTTTCTACTTGCAAATGTCACTGAACTGTCAGTTTCTGCAAAGGTAATATCATGGTTTTTATTGTACATGAACTGATATAATAATTCGTCTCATTGACCAAAGCGGTCTTTCTACATTGCAATTTAATAGAATGTTAATGCACCAGCTTTGCATTTAACATGAGTATATAAACAAGTTTGTGCTTAATGCTCACAATAGGAAGTTGTATAAGATGTTTGCCATCTACTTGTGTTAAGGCTTCAATCATAATATATCTTTTATGCACTATTGAACACTTTCTCGTTGTTGCATGCAGAGGGTACTGCTGTCTTCACTTCTTTCTGCTGGGTATATTTCCGAAATAGCAACAACAATGAACAGTCTTCTTTTGGACCTTCTGAAGAGGAGGAGGCTTCATCACTTGACTTGGAATCCTGCTGAAACTAGTGGGAAAATGACACCAGAAGAAGTTCAGCTACTTGAGCTGCTAATAGAGGTAGTGAAGTGTTCTTGTATTTTCAATCATGGTTGATTGGTGAAACCCATAAGAAAGTTTATCTCGCTTTGCTGCTCTACTCCAGGTCAAAATACTGCATACAGAAGCTGTACTGAAAGCAAGGAAAAAAAGTGACCTTGCTGCACTTTTTGAAGTTCTCAATGTATTATCAGAACTATATCCTTCTAATAATGAACGAATGCTAATTCCTTGGCTTTTTTGGCAGATAGATGGGTCCCTTCCAGATTTGGCAATATCAAATCCATGCTTACTGGCTTTGAAACTGTTATCTAATTCCATTTATGATGGCCTTGATCAACCAAACAAGGTAGTCAGTTTGCTGCTTCAATGTCTATTTTATTTGGAATTAGATATAACTCTGGAAGGAAATATGTTGTCTTCAGGAGATACTATTACAGACTTTGATATCTTTGACTACATCTGATGATGATGCAATACGTAATACTGCTCGAGAAGCACTGAAGCGATTCCAAGTCAGCTCTCCTTACTTTTACTGTTGTCACATATACCATTTGAAGACTTTACTAGAGAGTTTTTGGTACTTTATTTTGTACTTTGCACGGAACGGTGTTTCAACAAAAATGAAAAAAAAATTCATTCATCCCTTCAAGTTTATGGTTGTTGCTAGGGAAGGCATTACGGAACGCAGTTATTGAACAATAGCCAAAAACACTGATGCATTACACAGAGATGGCGTATGCTTCTCAGCTTTTTATCAACTAAATTATGTTCTGATCATGCTCAGAGCTTTCTTTTACTTGGCAAATATGTGACAGGCTTGTGGGATTCTAGACCAGTTGAGAAGGACTTGAGTGTGGCTCTCTTATTAGCTGGCACTTGTTTCTCTTGCTTTTGAATGGGGTGTCTTCCCCATAGCTCTTTACTGATAATATAAGGATTTGCTGCTGCATGTTACAGCTGGATGGAACAACTATTTCAACACTAGTTGGCTCCCTTTTGCTGGAGGAACATCCAGACCAATTGCAATCCGATAGAAAGAAAAAGAAGAAAAAAACCAAGCAAGACCCTAGAAGAGAGCACAAGACGTGGCCCCAGGATGGGAAGCTATTGAGTTGCTCTGCTGCATTGCTTGAGTTCCTACTTGAGGAGGCAGATCAGAAAGACATGTGAGTGCCTGATGATCTAATTTTATTATTTTAAGTTGCATCTATGCTAATTCTGCCATTAATAATTATGACATTAAATGTAACATTCTTCCTTGTTCTGTGACTCATAGGTATGAAGCTGTGCAACCACTATTCAGATTGCTTGCTGCTTCGTTCAGCCAAAGTTGGCCATCTACTGGCAATTTTGTTCAAGATTCATCGAATTCAGACAGATATTTAACTAATGTCACAGCGTTGAGCTATGTTCAGCAAGTTATTTTAATGGTTCTTGAGAAAATAGCACTTTATGCAAAGCCCATGCAGGTAACGAGGCTAATCAGTTGTACTTTTCTTTATTCTTATACAGATTCCACATATCTTACGCATATGCGTGCTTCACTTGGCTTTTTCAGGAGGATGTCATGTTGGCTGAATTTGATGTTGATGCAATTGTACAATGTATAACAATCAATACAGACTTAGGACTTCGAAAACATGCATTAGCTTTACTTACAGCAATTGCAAAGCTCTCCCCAGGTCGTGTAATGGACCATCTACTTAAAATACTTATGTTCGTTGGACCATCTCTCATTTCTCAGGTACTACTTTCTCTCCTTCATGCCGTAGATCTTTATCTTGCTGATGGTATTCTGTCTGTTCCTTTGTTAGGATGAGAGTCATTCACATCAAGTTGTGCAACAAATGCTGGAAGCTGTCCTGCCATCGTGGCTGTCAAATGTGGGGAATCCACACATGTTGTTTGAGGTATTTGGTTGCCATATGCTAGGGACGTCTTCTGCTCTAGTTTTTTTGAGTCTGAGTCTTGTTTTGTTCTGGTATTCAGGTTTTTGTTGAGAAGCTACCTCAAGTTCCAATACACAGAAGAATCATCCTTGTAACTAACATACTTAGGTTTGTTATATACTTTACTGTCAACAATAAGTTGGAGGTGCAAACGTTTTTGGTGAAAACTTGTTGATACGAGTGATTTGTTTCATCAGAGTATCGAAGGTGGACGAGAACCTTCATAATTTCTTGTTCGTCTTTCTCAAGAAAAATTTGCGTCAGGCAAAATCTGGAGACAATGGTAATTGTTGGGAATTAGAATTTGCAGAGAACATTTGCAAGCAGTTCCCTCTGAATATAAGAATTTGCGGATATGTCAAGTTGCTTAATATTCTTCGAAAAGAAACAGAGCAGCCCTCAAATGAGAAACTTGTAAAACAGTTTTGGGGCACTCAAATCCTAGCTGCCAAGTTTATTGCTTCTCAGTTAAAGAATTTACAGGCTGAACGCAGTATAGGGAAAGACGATAATGATGCCATCTTGCAGGTTAGTTTCATGAAGATACTGAATACATGAGTGAAGACTTGAACTTATCTTGCTGGCATACAATTGCAGGAATCATTTGCCACTCTAATGGAGGAGGTCTTGTTGTTGTTGCAACTCACTAACTCCTCAAACGCAAGCTTGAGATTGGAGGATTTGCGACAGGAGGGACGCTCATGTGCATATCTTTTGTTAGATTCTTTAACAGCTTTGATGACTCCGATGGTATTTGTTAAAAGTGTCATAGCCTTGCTTAAACATGATGACGCTGATATATGTCAGAAGGCAAGTGGATCTTGTAATATTAGCATATATGTATCTTGGATATATGGCACCTAAACATTTTTTCTCACTTGTATAACAGATCCTTCAGTTATATGTTTCATATATGAAGGAAGAAAAAGTCGACTTGAAGAAGCGAAAGAAAGCTGACAGAGATGCTCCACGTGTTTATTCTGAAGAGGAATTGGAACTTCATGGACAGATTGCCAAAGAGATTATGGACCTTCTTAATAGTTTTGATAAACCTTTACCTCCTACTGTCAAGAGGGTGGCAACCTTAGCTTTAGATGTGTCGGCAGGATGTTTTGGGGCCATGCTCCCACAAATCTATATCTTGTCCCTCCGATCGGTGATAGTAAACTTAAAAGTAGAAGACAAGTCTTTAATTTTAGCATCTCTACGCTGCTTGGCTTCAATCTTATCAATCCTTGGTCCACAGTCATTAGTTGCACTTCCAGAAGTCATGGCCGCAGTCCTTCGAGTGCCACAGACATTTGTTTCGAACCAAAATGTTCTTTTGGAATCTGTTCACAATCAGTTAGAGCTGTTGGGAGCCGTTCTTCATGCACTTGAAGTTATTGTGAAGGAGTTGGGTGCCTTTCTCAGTCCATACCTTCAGGAAATTATATCTTTCATAATCTTGCATCCAGGATGTACTTCCTTGGCAGATGACAAAGTCCAAAGTGCAAGCAAATCACTTCAGATGCTTCTTGCAGAGAAGATTCCGGTACTATATTTTTGATGCTTGTTCTGTTTTGAACATGTATTTGTTGATTTGGCTGTTAACCTGTCCTACTGAATTTTCAGGCTCGCCTTCTTTTGGATCCATTGATCAAGTCTTATGACAAAGCTATCAAGGCTGGTGCAGCATCTTCAACGACAGTTTTTGAAATAGTGGCAGCTGTCTCATCAAAATTGGACCGGCCATCAGTAGCTACATATCATGTGAAGATATTTGATTTCTGTTTATCAGCGTTTTCATTGCGGCAGAATCCTCCAGAAAACATCTCTTCAATTTCTGTTGTTGAGAATAGTGTTGTTTCTGCCGTGGTTGCTCTTGTCATGAAATTAAGCGAGACAACATTCAAGCCGCTATTCATAGCATCATTAGGATGGTCAGAATCAGCAGGCTTAGGTGGAAATGGGCGCAGTATAGAAAGGGGTATTGTATTTTACAAGTTTGTAAATCTTCTGGCTGAGAAGCTCAGGTATATCTTAATGTGCATGGGCGTCGTGGCGTTCCTTAGGGACTTCAATTAACTTGTCTGTTTTTTATATTCTCCAGGTCTGTTTTTGTGCCGTATTTTCGATATCTGCTGGATGGATGTGTCTATTACTTGAATGGTGATAAGGAACAATTAAAGCCAAAAAAGAAAAAGATCAAGCATCAACCTGAGGAGCAGACATTAGAGAGTAGCCTGTCTGCATGGTACATGCGGCAACTTGTTGTTTCCGCATTACACAAGTGTTTTCTCTATGACGTTGTCGGGTTTTTAGATACGTCAAAGTTTGAGGTACCTGTTGCATCCATATTTGTAAATTTGTTTTTAGCTCTTTCCCAACTTTTAATCGTCTTTGCAACGCTGCAGCAATTGGTTGGCCCCCTGACACTTCAACTTGAAGATGAGTTTACAATTAATTCTGTACCCCAGCAAGATGTGGACATCCCAACTGTAGAACAAGCAGATCATTCTTTAGTTTTATGTCTGGGACAGCTTGCATTAACTGCAGGAACTGATCTGCTATGGAAACCACTCAATCATCAGGTAGAAACTTTCATAACGTTTATTATATGCACATTCCCTTGGCCTAATGTGTCTATTTCCAGGTTTTGATGCGCACTCGAAGTCAAAGCGCCAGGACACGAAGGTTGGCAATAGAAGTTGTGAAGTTCATGGTTGAGCACTTAAAAGAGGAGTATCTTGTATTGCTACCCGAAACGATTCCATTCCTTGCAGAGATTCTGGAGGACGTTGATTTTTCAATTGTTGCAAGAACTCAGGAATTGGTCAAAATTCTAGAAGATCTAAGTGGTGAATCATTGTCTCAATATCTTTGATGCTAAGAAAACGTGGTGATGGTGGTGAGAAATTAGTGTGGGCTGAAGTAGGATTACTTCAACTTAGATAAAGAATGACCTCCAAAAGGTTGGATTGTTAGTGTAGACAATTTGGAAGATATAATTGAAGGACATGTTTGGGTTCCGTTCGTATTTTCAGTGGAATCTGGCACATTCTAACCAAACCTTTTGAATGGGACGTTCTTTGATTTATTTGGAATCCTGAGACTTCCCGGATTCCTCCTTGTATCATACCCATGTAACATTACTACCATTATATATATGAGAAGAAATATCATTGCCATTTGCACATGTTGTGGTCATTGTATGCCTTGCATTGTATTCCTTTGACATGCGGCTCTATTCTCTTGCTCTATGGTTTTGTTTCTATATTTAAGAAATTGTCATTGCCATTTGCACATATTGTGGTCATTGCATGCCTTGCATTATATTCTTTTGACACGCGCCGCTATTCTTGCTCTATGGTTTTGTTTCTATATTTATGAAATCATGGTGGTGTTATTCATCGAACTATAAATGTTATCAAGCGGAGTAACAAACCTTTGTTAAATCTCCTTAAAGTTGTGATTTTATGTCTCTTGGGTTAGATTTCTGAAATGGTTTTTGGCTCAAAAAATAGAAGTTATATTAGACCTGTGGTTTTAGTTTTTAAGGTATTCCACAATTTGAATACTTGTATTTGACTCTTGGTTTCAGCAGGAATGGAACATCACTGATTTGAGTCGTGATCCGATAAGGTCCAGGCTATGATAGTCAAGCTCATATTACATAAGTCGGATACTCAACCAAAACTAAAATGTTAGATTTGCTGGTATTAGACTTGTGGTTTCAGTTTTTAGGGTATTCCACAATTTGATTACCTGTACTTGACTCTTGGTTGCAGCACATATTCCATAAGTCGAATACTTCACCAAAACTAAAATCTTAGTTTGGTGGATGACTGTCTCGAAAACTAGGATATTAGACTGTCTCAATCAAGAGGGACCTATTCCATAAGTCAAATACTCAACCAAATCTAACAAGGTGCTGCGCACGAGGGGTTGCCCTTCGATGCCCAGAGAATTATATTTTCATGGTTTCTGTTTTGTTGTTTCGTGCTAGGTGTTTGTTGGATTGTGTGAAGCCATATAAATACTATGAACATAAGGTGTCGTTTTCTTAATGCCAGGTCTATAGCAATCTGTCTTGCGATCTCTGAAACATATGTTATTAGAGGAAGAGGTATTTTTAGCAAAAATAATAGGAAAGGCAAGCTTAAAATCTCTGTACATTGTCATTGCAAATGTATGCTTTTTTGTCTAGCAATATGGGACTGAGGTAGCCATTAGATCTATAAGTAAAGGTGTAATACTTGCGAATAGAAAGTAGGTAGCTTATGCAAATATGACAACAATAGTCTCAGCGAAGTACTGAACCTTCAATAGTAACTGAAGTCATCAAGGTCTGCAAAATATCCTAATAGGATTATAGACAATTTTTTTTTACCAAAACAAGCAGTAACCTTAAGCAGTAACCTTAAGCAGCCTCTGCTTTTAACACAAATTTGGCTATGGGAGATCCCAAAGGACCGAAAATAGCTATGGCAGACAAGCTTTTTTTTATAGATCTTTAGGTTACCACTACCAGCTTCCACGAATATATTTACCTTCTTCCTTTTCTGCTAGCACAGGGCAACAATGCTTGTTGCAGCGGTAGATGATGCAGAGGCAGAGTAGACATTTTTTCTGGCATAAATAAAGGTAGTAAGGCACACAAGGTTGGAAAAAAGGAGGCACGCAATCATCAGGAAAGTAGCCTGGCACAATATATTCTAATGGTTATTATGTACAAATCCTTCAAAGGAGTGGTCCTAAACTTATAGATGTCTCATCAAACTGCTACCAAAATTACAAGATCAGAACTTGTAGCTGACATTATTTTTGCTCCTTAATGTTATTCTTAAATGAATGCAAGATGCAAATGAATCTAAGATGAAAATAATGGACCTGTGTTGAACTCAGACTCTCAAATCTTGTAATGGGACTTGGAATGGTGGAACCAAGACTTGAATTGATGAATCAGAATTCTCCTCCTCTTTTGCTGTACAGGCGCGAAGAACTGGTGAAAAGGGAGGAAGTGCTGAAAATGCCTAGACCTAATCTCATTCTTGGCAAACGCTGTACAAGAGAGATTCAAGTGGAGAAGAACACACATGAAGAAGAATTGCATTGACTATGCTATTGCCATTGGAACCTCTTCTCTTAAGACATCTCCATTGCCATGAAATATAGCAAGTCTGCCACCATTATTAGTTTGAAACACATTCCTTTGTTTTGATCCTTGAAGTGCATGGATAACAGACTCCTCATTCTTTGCCACATGAAGATGCTCCATTGCCTAAGATGGAACTCTTTTGAATCAAGTACTTAAGGAAAGCTTGATCAGAAAACCCAGTTCGACATTTCCTCTCAAGAGCTACTTTTACAATTTCAGTTGTCATAGCATTTGCCAAATGTCTCAAGGGCTTTACAGCCCCTCTGATAAAGCGTACGCTTATCAGTAAGCTCTCTGTCTAAAGATTTCCACATCTGCTTGCCATACACACTTTCCATCATACATTTTCTAATGCCCGAACTATCCTTTGATCTTTTCTTGGGTTAATCTTTCCTCCTTACTCTCACAGGTTTTTTTAACTTGCTGAGTCTGTGTTTCAGACGTATCTGGATCTTCTTGCAACGCCTCTGTAATGCCCGACTCCAAGGAAAAGACACAGTGCTGCCACCGTGATTCCTGTTGGAAAGACGTAATCCCTGCACATAACATCCACGCTGATTTAAATTTTAAAGAATCTATGATGCATGAACTTGGTAAAGTTAATATCCACATAATAATCTGTGATTAGACTGAAGTAGGTGTTTTCATCAGACCATGTTAAAATGGATTTGAAATATGCTAAGCTTTGTACTCAGATGTAAAGTAATAGATTCACCTTGCTATTATTTCTGATATATATCCACCTGCCAAACGACCAACAAAGTTCCATATGCTAAACAATGAGACAAATATGTGCACACTTGAATAGCCCTGTGCTATTGCCATACTGCCCTAGATTGTCTATTACAGTCAATCCAGATCCTGCCCCGAGAACAAAGCAAAAAATAGTAACAAAAAATCTGCCTTTATAAGTGCCTGCCCTACGGTAAAGTCTTCCCCTCTTTGTGGCCTCCTTCTGCTGTTCCTAATTTTTATAGCACCTTCTGCTACAGCTAAGTAGAGTCTGGCTTCTAACTCTGCGGGCGACCCTTGCTTTTCGAACTTCTTATGGCAAAGCTTCAGATTCTGCTGCGAGTCTTTCATCTTCCACCTCGCTGAAGTAGAAGGATTCATTCAGCCAATTGCTTGAAGATCTGGAAAGAGGTGGGAACTGGCTTGAAGGAGATCTGGAAAGAGGTGGCATAATCCGGCCTGAAGGAGATTTAAGAAGAGGCGGAACAAACTGGAATGAAGAAGATTTAATCATAGATGGAGTAAACTGGCATTGCAATAATCAGCATAAGTAGATTGCACCAATTATATAATAAGTATAGAATTGCAAAACTTGCCTTGTATAAGTCCCAACAAAGTATCCTGCTGCATGAAGGATATTGCTGACAAACGCAACCGTCACCGTGGAACCATTTCCCTTCATTCCAGAAACATGTATAACAGGTAAAAAGATAATTGTTGCATCACCAGCATTGAAGATAATGGATCTCGCAGGCTTGTGACAAGGCATTTCATCCTTTTCAAATCAATGGAAATGTTGTTGTAGATGTGATTGTCCCATTCCTGATATGATAAGGCAATAAAGCTCCTAACATTTAAAATACGGTTCACACGGGAGAGAAAACTCAGAGATAATATATGCTTTACATAATATATGCTTTACAGATGTATCTCATGCAACTAGTTCAAGGACTAAGTTAGAAGCAAGCTATTATCCCACTACTCCAGAAAATCTTAATGATCAAGCTAAACTGCACAAGATTACCTTTAAAGCAAACGTAGAGGATTGTCCCGAAGATTTGGATCTGAAGAAGTATTCGGTTTTGCTGTGGCAGAAATTAGATCATCTGGGGAATGCTGGTTTTGATCCTGAAAAATTCAGAGTAGACCCATATGGAAATGTTTTATACTGGAATGCCGATCCCGCATCTCCGCTCGCATGGGAAATCTGTCACTGGTTTCCATACTCAAGAGGAGGGAAAACTGTAATCAATAATCTTAGAATAGTGCACTGGCCGCAGTTGGATAATGCCACCATATAAGCATGTTGATAGGTCGGATGGCGTATGCGCTACTTTTGCTCTTCCATATGGATATGCCTGTGATGAATATATGGTGAGTATGCAACATTTCTGTAAATGCACTGCATATTTAGTACTTGAGTACATGAAATAGACGTTTCTGTACAGGTTCAAACAGTGGATGGATTTCTTGTCGGAGTCCAAAGATTACGAAATTCCAGCCTCAAAGAAACGCCTAAAGGAACCGCATTTTTTAGCCATAGCTGCGGAAGAATGCCTATGATAGCTGTCTGGAATATCTGTAAATTCCATCAGGCAAGAAGCATTTGCATCAGGCAAGAAGCAATTCCGAGACAGGTGCATTTCCTTTTTTCTTTTCGGGAGGAGAAAATCCGTTGGAGGATCATGCGTGGATCAAGCATGGGCTGCCCAATATCCCTTACAGCGCTAACAAGGATGACCGCCAGTTTAATGGCAGTAGCAGTTTTTGAGCAGTTTTCCGTTTTCCGAATATATTAGGTATATACCAGCACATTCTTGGAATATGCTAAGAACCCACCTCAACAAGGGTTTGCCAACCCAAAAATTTTGTTTGCCGAATGACTGTTTAAGGTATTAGGGTGCTTTCCCATGAAGCAAAAACCTTGGATTTTTTTCAGGCCCAGCATAGACGTGCCATGTTCCCATCGTGACCTGACCTTGCTCGGCTCAGGTTTAGGACCTCGGCGAAAAAGTAACAAGGCGACAATTCTTTTTGCCCAGGTCGAAACCTCGGTAGGGCAACAGCCGGTCTAGCTTTGGTTTCTACCGGTTGTGACGGATCTTCTCAGCAGCGGATGCTGGAGCTTCCGGTTGATTTTAGACCTGAATCGTTCAAAAACAGGATCCAGGTTTTTCGTCCATAGGAAAGCGGCAATTTAGGGTCGAAGACTTTGCCACGACCTTGCCATGTCATCGCTTTTATCCAGGTCAGACGGGCCCATGGGAAAGCACCCTTAGAGTCATCTCAACCAAGAGTTCAATTTACAAGTCCAATACCATCCTCTGGTATCTTAAATCCAATACTTGAATTTCTTTATTCCCAGAATGGTATTTGATTTGTTAATTCAAAAGTTTTATTTTGAGTCAAAAGTTTATTCGACAAGTTCAATACCGTCCTCTGATATTTGTATTTGAATACAGTGGGGTATTTGATTTGTCTAATTCAATAATGTATTTGAAAAGTCCAATACCTAAAAATGACTTTATAAGGTATTTGACTTGTCCAATTCAAACATGTTTTTGGCAAGTCAAAAACCTAAATCTGAATTAAATTTTTTTATTTATTTGACAAGAGAAAGTATTTAATATACCATCCTTTTGTCGTTAGCTCCTATTTTTTTTTCCTTTCTTTTCTTTGTTAGATTGTGTTGATTTTTTAACCCATCACCTTAAATTCATATTAATTTGACATGTATTTTTCAAGGTTTCTTGCAACATTTTTTAGTGGTCTAGCACAATCTAACATGTGTATCCTATCTTTTATTATGTGAACGTCACAGTGCTAGATCTTCTCCCATTTTGGATCCAACTGAAACATTTGGTTTCCCTAGATCCTCTACAATCAATTAAAATTGATCTCTCAGAGATCCACAAGAAGTTTACTACCAAGGGATTGCGGCTATTTGCGAATGGATCTATCATTTTCGAAAGGTCTGATCTTTTCATGATTAGTGAAAAATCTAGATTTCAATGTCTTGATAAGAATGCTTTGACCAATACAATCAATGACCTATCATATGGCCCAAAAAAGGCCCCCTCCCCTATCACATGTTTCTACGTTCTTTTTTTCCTTCTTGTGGAGTGCACCCTCTGAGGCAACAGTCGCAAGAACCTTATGCGCCATAGCTACAACATCTCTTGCAAAAATGGAGAGGCATGCATCCATCCCGGCGATCAAAGGGACCGGTGGGTTTTTTTTTTTTTTTTTTTTTTTTTTGGGGGGAGGGGATGGTGGAGCTCACACTACTCAGGTCTGAACATTCCAATATTGTCTTAGGTTAAAGGTTATAAATGCCAGCAGGCGCAGACATGCTAGCAGATGTCCATTTCTTCTATGTTCAACCTCTATGTCCCACACATACCACCAGATGTCATCCTCTATGTTCATTTTATTTGTCTCCGAATGGGATCATGAAATTAGCTCCACTAACTCATGAGTTTTGATCTCTTAATGCCAGTTGGATTAGGAAATAAAAAATGTCATCAATCCGTAAATACAACATCAAAATTTGACGTAACAACAAAAAGATCTAACTCAGAGGGCAACGGCGTGGGATGGAAAAGGCCCTTAAGCTTGAAAATGTAAATCTAGATGGCAGAGACTATCGCGAAGGGGGATGAGGATGGGAAGAATCGAAGCTATAGAAAAGCATGGAAGATCTGGATGGACGAAAAACTTAAAATAGCGAGGTTCTTTTCCTTGCTACGGAGGTTAAGCTGTCAACCATCGACCCCTGCGAGACATCCTACTCATTGCTTTTGCTTCGCCAATCCAACTAATAATTCTTAAGCAACTAGCAAAAAATTACTTGGACATTTGGACATGAATAAGCAGTCTAATGAAGACTAGAGTTTTTGCATTGCTTCTGATGTTAGCGAAATACGGAGTGCAGAATTCTCTGAGCTTAAACAAAGTTAATTCAATTATTCCATGTCCAAAACTGAGATCTTTTCGACTTAACACAAAATTTCATTTGCCGCAGTGATAAATTTCTTGTATAATCGAGTTTCTATTTTTGTTTTGTTTAAAGCATCTTTCTTTTGCTTTGCTTACTGAACCTTGAATTAATATATTTGGAATTATGAAATAACAAATAAAAGGTACACAATAAAATGGATTGCACGATGCGATTTGGGGACGTTCTCCTTGTGCAAAGGTAAGTTAGTCAATTATTTGTTTTTTTGGCTTACGGTATGGTTTTCATTGTTTTGCTACCACGTTTTCTTATCATGGATCCATGTGCGGGTAATTTCTTAGGCAACAGTCTTGGTTCACCAAGAACAATATCTACGGAACCCAGGTGCTGCTGGAAGCTTGCAAGGTAGCAGGGACTATCAAAAGGTTCATCTATGTTAGCACAGACGAGATCTAGGGCAAAACATAAGCAGAAGCTATTGGAAATCACGAAGCCTATTCAGAAATCTATATTCTGCAACAAAGGCAGGGGCCGAGAAATTTACTAGGACGTTTGCCTTTGTTGCAGATATGGTATCTATGGGCAGTAATTGAAAGACTTCGTGTTTCCCAATTATGGTTTTTGCATCCGTTTTGCCATAGATGTTCTCTATGCTAACACGAATGAACCTCTTAATGTCCTCTCCTACCTTGCAAGCTTCCAGCAACACTTGGGTGGGTAGATATTGTTCTTAGTGTTGATTTTTCTCAATCGCAATTTAAATTCATCTTAATTTAACATGTTTTTTCAAGGTTCCTCGCAACGTTTGAACTATACATAAAAAGGACAATTAAATTCATACTCTACAAGAAGAGTGCATCAATATAAAATACTAAAGGTGCAGTAGATGAGCTAGTTCTCTACACATTTCTTTCTTTCTTGCACTAATTATGCAGTAAAGTTGTACTCTACAAGAAGAGCTCATCAATATAAAATAGTCAAGGTGCATTATATGAGCGAGTTCTCTACACTTTTTTTTCTTGCACTAATTATGCAAAAATTGGGTTTGGTGATCCTTTTTTTGGGTTGGTCTCAAAACCTTTGCCATTCGCTCATGGTACTGTATTGTGTCAGGGTGAGGCATCTCAGTATTTCAAATGGTTCGTAGAATCCAAAAGATTGTCCTTTTATCACCTTTTTTGTTCATTATTGTTGTTGAAGCGTTGATTCAAATATTACGTCAGGCCCTGTGAAGATGGCATTTTGGAAGGATTTAAGCTAGTTCTATGAGCTCAGCTATTTGCAATCAATTTTCAGATCACACACTTCTTCTCGATACAGAAGAAGAAAATTTGGACACAATTAAGCAAATTCTGAATATCTTTTCTTTGGTTCCTGAATGCCTGATGAACTGGCAAAAATGTAATGTTATTGAGGCACTTGATTCACCACCTCCAATTTATTTGAATGCTTATCTTTGAAAGGTCATTCCTTCTGGTTCAATTACTAGACTATTGAGTATTCCATTTAAGATTAATATTTTCAACTCTCAAGCTTGAGATTAAATCATATTGTGACTTACAAATGCACTTGCTATAATGGAAACGTCATAAGTATGGCAGGACGGATAAATGTAGCTAAATCTGTGCTTTATAACACACATATTTATTTACTTTCATCCTTGTAGCTCCCGTTAAGAGGTTCAAGGAAATTGCTGCTATTATTTGCAACATCATCTGGGGTTGTAATGAAATAGACGCAGTTGTGAATGTCTTTTGGAATAGGTATTGCTCACCATGGTACATAGTTAGTTATGTGGATGGGCAGAATTTAAAAAATTGGACTGTAATAGAGCAATGTGGGAATGTATAACAGCAAATCCTATCGGTCCACATACATAATACATGAAATAAGCCTTGGGGGTTCCTCATCCTTCCCATCAGTTAGGACCATTTGTAAAGTCATCTTACAAATGCCCAAAAGCTATAGAGTTATCTCCTTGCACTCAAAATGGGATTTGCAAGCCAAGAAATAGAAGTTAAGAAGTACGAAGGGGGGTCGGGTTTAAATTCATTCCTCCAAGAGTGTGACACACTGTTCACTTATTTGGCAAGTGGTGCATAGGGCCCTCCAGGTAAATGCAATGTCGTCGATTCGCGTAGCGAATCGGCATTCTTGCTCAAGACGAGCATGCATGCATTGCATGCGTCGCATGCATGCATCGCATGCGTTTTGGGCCGTTCATCAGGTTGGGCGTTTGCTACTTATTGCGTAGTTCTTCATCGACGTTTCATCGGCGCTTCCTCTTCTCTCAGCAGTACCTTATTCTCTTTGAACCCACCCTCCCCCCCTTCTTTGTTTATTATATTTTGTACAAGTTACATTTTATCATGTTTTTCCACCGATTGGGTGATGCTTTTTTCCACCCACCGGGTGATGCTATTCTTTGGTATGTTTCTCGTTTGTTGTTGGTGATGTGTGCGGTACAAAGTTGGTTGGCGCCATCCGTTTCGACTTCTCCATGCGGCGGGTTTTGGGAGCGATTCTATGCCTTACGCTTGTCTAAGCCCCTTGCGAAGGCTTATCACTAGGGTTTTTCCTCGAAAACCCGAAAAGGGGGGGTTTTTAATCCCGGTGATAAGCTTTCGGCAGGTACATCAGCCACTCATCTATTAGCATTGTATTTGTTTTGGGGTCCAAATGATATAATTGGATTTTCCCTTTATTTTTCGTGGGTAGTTCGCATGTGTGCGGCTATCCACTGTCCACCATTGTAGAAAATCTGCTGAGATGAATGAGAACATCCTGTGACCTTCGTCCTCGATCCTAGTTTGTTAAGAAAGTCCTTTGGTATTCGGGCGCTTTGTTGGTTTCATGCGAGTCGCAGTGCAAGAATAGTTACAAAGTACAAAGAGAAATGGGTCCACTACGTCCTGTGTGCAAAGCGAGTAGTGAGACATTGGAACACTGCCTAATGGAGCGTATTAAGTTACAACATGTACGGAGCTGGTACAAGGGTAGGTTTGGCAATGCACTAGAAACCAATTAAATTTTGTTAGACATTTGTCCAGTGGAGTGGATGTAAACACATTGTGTTTCAAATAGTCAGAGCATGGACTTTATGGATTATAACAAGGTGACCTAGCAAACTGACTAATGACTTGGCATTTGCACTAATAAGAAGCACGTTTCAAAGATTCCTTAAAATACCCTTAAATTCAGCCACTTTTGGTGATCACTTAAAAAAATGATAAATTTACGAATTCGGTAGCTATTTTAGGGGTCAAAATTACAAAAAAGTTGGCGTCTTGTTAATTTGACATCCCCATTTTAGATAGAAAAATAATAATTTAATTTAGTTGTTTTCGAGACACACACAGAAAGTGGCAAAATGACGTAAACCATCAGATTCTTGACAAATAATGAAGATGGGAAACATGGAGCATTATGCATTTTCATTTGCTCAAGGAGTAGCACACATGCTATGTGTAACGGATCCATGGGAGACCGCTCGAGTAGATCTCGGTGTCACGCTTCCCAGACACCGCATAAATGGGTAGAAGCGACTACTCATAAACGTCTAGACGATTTTGCCCAGTTGGCTAAGGGCATGTCGGTTAGGAACGCCACGCTTGGTATCGAAAGGTGTCTCGAAAGGTGTCTCGAAGTTCGAAGTCTCCATGGGTGCCTATATGCATGGGTAATTTGCAAAGACTTGGTAATCATTGTGACATGGTATGACATAGACATGGTATAGCCTTGGATGCTCGAGGACGAGCATAGTTCTAGTGGGAACCATGTCACATAGACATGGTATAGCTTGGATGCTCGAGTGGAAGAGACTATAACGGGCCCATGGTAAACCGCTCGAGTATTCGAACCTTGAATGTGCCTATGGGGCGCCTCGAGAGACCCGCATAAATGGGTAGAAGCGACTATTCATAAACGTCTAGACGGTTTTGCCCAGTTAATTAAGGGCATGTCGGTTAGGAACATTACATTACTGTAACGGGCACATGGTAGACCGCTCGAGTATTCAAACCTTAAATGTGCCTGTGGGGCGTTCCTGAGACACCGACATAAATGGGTAGAAGCGACTACTCATAAACGTCTAGACGGTTTTGCCCAGTTGGTTAAGGGCATGTCGGTTAGGAACGTCAGAGTTGGTATCAGACCATAGTTGGATCCTTGGATGTATGATAGCGAAGTCTAGATTCAAGTTGAGGTTGTTGGATTATGCTAATAGTATTCAATTGAATATATGGGGAGATGATGGCCTTAGAGGAGGCGTGATAAATTGTTTTATGAAGGTATGTGAAATTGATTACATGCTATTTCTATAATCTTGGTTGATTTTCTATCCTGCAAAGCAGATAAGCTAGAAAAATGTACTTCATCAAGGGGCAAACTTTGATTTAGGGTTGCCAATGTGTGCATAGCATGGAAGTGATGCTTGAGGGAGATTAAGTTACAGGTATTGCATTTCACTTTGGTAACCACTTCTTATAATGTAGATGTGATCTCGTAGTAGCATACTCTGGTGGCAAGAAAATTTGGAATAAGTAGTGCATGGTATATAATGCCTATGATATTCAGGAAAGGTTTATCTCACCATGAATAAGATTCTTGATGTGATGTTAGGTGCATCCTTTTGAAGCTAAAATTGAGAAAACCATGCAGCATCTATATATTGATATCCAGTGGTAAAATAACAATAAGTTGCTAAGTTGATAGCATTCAGGCTATGGTTGGATAAGGTTACAACATGGTGGTTGTAAGACAAATTTTGAGAATGCTTAGATATGGTTATAAAATAAGATTGACATGATAGTTGGATTGAAGCTCATGTGTAAATAGCAGATGTATGACGTAGAAGGAAATGTCATGATTACATCATGGTCCTACTTGAGGTCTATAAAGTTGTTGACCCTAGGGTTATGGCTAGAATAGTCGGTGATAGCCTTGAAAACGTTCTTGGCCTTGAAGAATTCTTGGAGTATAAGAAAGCACTTAATGGAACAAAGTGGTCAGATTACGCATTTATATTTAGAGAATGATATCCACTTAAATTATGGCAGATTGAAGAGATTGAGCAATGTCATCCATCTTATGGATAAGGAAGAAGAAGACGATGAATAGAGGAATAACATATTTAATCGTGGTAGTAGGTAAACCATGAAGTTGAACGAAAGTGTTGTCAGATAAAGCCCAGACATGAGATAAAGGTAGAGGGGAATGTATAGACATGGGGAAGTGCCATTTTTTGAAAATCTTAGAATGTAATAGAAGAGTTGTAAGCACATCTAGTAATGGTGCTTTCATGTATCATAATTATTTGGCATGCTAGAAGTGGTTGTAGATTAAAGGAGGGATGGTGATTGCATTAGTTGATTAAGGATATAGTCAAAGGATTGAAGTTGTGAACTAAAATACATGAAGTAAGAGCTTCATTGAAATTAACGGCAATTGATGCCTATAAAATCTTGTCGAAAGACTAACCAGTGTGATGGGGTAATATGTATAGAAGTAGGCTAAATATAGAGGTCAAGTGTATAGCCTAGGATACTTCAATGTCATTGGATGAACTTGTAGAGGAATTCTCTGTACCATAGGCTACAATTCTTATGGGATCCCTTGTATCAACTTAAGTATGTTACCTAGCTATAAGATACCCAGACTGGGGGACTTGATTATGTATTTTGTTTGTTACTTTTTGGATTTGGCCACCCAAGAAGTCTCGAGAGATTACATATCTAGTTCGACCTGAGTATCTCTTTGGAATGGTGGGTTTTTTTTTTATGGCATGTACGTCACCCCCCGTGTGAATATGCACCCAAACCAAAGGGGGTCTAAGGGGGATTTTAATGTAAATGTGTTGGACCCAATGGTTGTGTTAGTTAATGTTAATTTTAATTATGTGTTGGTTGTCATACTAAAAAAAATTTTGGGCCCTTCGGGCCCTAAGAAAAGCAAACATGCGATAGAACTTGAAAATTAAAGAACAAGATATTGTAATTTAATTACATATGCTTTAAAGGCATATTATTTAAAAAGTTATTAAATCATCGTAGACAGCAAAAGTGATTTATCTCGTACATGATGCCTTCTGCTTGCATGACTCCCGTTCGTGATGTTGAGCCTGGGCCTCGTCTGTTTCGTGCCATTTGCCTCATTGTAATATCTGGAACTAATATCTGTCCAAGATATTGGCCTATTGCTCCTGCAGCAAGGTTAACACTCAATGGATTGGCAGCCATTTCAGTCAAGAACATGGCAAAGGAAATAACGGATGTCTGAAAACAAGTGAGCATAAGCCATGCCCCCATTTTCCTTTATGTGCCATCCCGAGGTCTGCTTCCACATGCAAGACATAGAGACTTCACCAAAGGGAAGAAAATTCCACCTGCCCTAGCTGATACAGACGGAATGGCAGGAGCCAACAGAGCTTCACTAAAAACGAGCTTCACTAAAAACAAGACTGTATCCAAGACCTAAAGTTGTTTTACCAAAGAGGGACACAACCAAAGAGGGACACAAATTGGTAAGCAACTCTGTCTTCAAGACCCGCTTTTAATGAACTCCTTTGCAAAAAAGAAGGCAAGAGCAATGAGCCAAGGAATGGGATCTCCAAATGCACTGAAAGCAGCTGCAAATGTCAATGTTTTGGTGAGAATCAAGCTCCAAGACCCATTAGAGCAATCGGCCCAAAGCAAACCAAGCTCTTCAGACCGATTTGTTTGTGGGCCTGTTTAAGGCCAACAACTTCGACTGCCATGGTTTGCAAGAACATTTGCCTAAAACTGAATGGAATGGAGCTTACAGCGGACTGAAATGGAATGGAGATGTTGAATCGAACTTTTCAAATCTCTGTTCTATACATATGTTCTTCGATTGCATGTCTCAGAAAATGTTTTCTCTATTGAATACCCTTTTGAAGCTGCTATTTTCTCTATTGAATACTCTTTTGAAGCCGTATACAGTCTGCTATTGTCTCTGAAGCCCTTTTGAAATCTCTTGTGTGATAATACCCACTATGGTGGCCAAGAATATGGCAAGTAGCTGCCATGCATTTTTTGTCACACCCGCAGGTGGAGGAATAAACCAAAGAGAAATACCTACTGCAAAAGAAATGGCTAGGGTTTTGAGATTAGCTCCTTGCCATGGGCGTGGTCTTTGGAACAGCTTTTTTCGATGGCGCCGAATCGGTATAAAGAAATGCCACGGGCCGGTGGCCTTGGCAACACCGCATTTCCTCGTTCTAAGCTCCGATGCTTCCCGTGATCTAAGAAGATCAAGATTGCGAAGATGGGTTCGCCCAAGAAGAACTCCAAGCAGATTTGAGACCGTAGGTAGCTGATAAAGCTTTTGGAACGCTTGTCTTGCCGAAGAACAAAGATTTAGAAGAGTTTCCACCATTTAAATCTGGATTTAGACCTCTCCCTGATGCCAGAACTGCTCCACAGATCGGGTGAACGGCTGCAGCTGCCATTGTATGCAAATTTTGACCTAAAATGCGCAGATCGTCGACAGATTGAATTGAAGCAAAACGAAAAAAACCTCACATTAGATCTGCAAAAGATTCAAGCAGAAAGATTGACCAATTGATTCGCATAATTAGAGTGCAGCCGCCAGCTTTTCCCTTGCACTCCAAATCTGTTTCCACAAGGCTTGCATGTTAAGCCCATGAACTAAAAAGAGGGCTTTTGTTGTGAGCCCTTGGATATTGGACCATTGAAAAAAAAAAACTAAATCAACGACTAAGAAATGGTGCACTCTAGATGTACGCATTAGTACATCCATTCGAATACGCCATGAAATCTTAGGAAAACCTTTGTGAAAAGCGTACAAAAACACAAAAAAAACCCCCTGTTATTGTGCTACATATTTGCATTACGTTTATTATATTGAATTGGATATGTATGTTCCTCTTTCTGATGCATAGAGTATACTCATAATATTTAAGTTAGTTCTAGACTCGGCGGTATGTTAAATTGAATGTTAGAAGGGTCGTGCATTGGAGCTATCTAATATGTATCTTTCCTTTAGCTTAAATTACTTGTATGAAGCTAGCTTTAAACTTTCAAGTTTGGAGAGGCATTATCTTGGATTGGACGGCTAAGCAATTGTGTTTGACAAGGATGGGTCAGTTCTGGGAGACAAAATTGTATTCATTTGGGAGTATGTTGAATTGAGCATTAAGATGTGAAGACATAAAGGGAAGAGACCCGGGAAATTAAGGAGGCAGACTATAAAAATTTCTTTTCTTTTAGATTAATGGTTGGGTTTGTTCCAAGGAAGATGTCGCAAAGGGAAATACAGACTGAACTTTTCATGAGTGCTCTAAGATGCTCTAAGATGACGTTGTCATTATATAAGAGTGCATTTTCAATGGTAAAATAAATGATTATGTGCTAGGAATACATGCATGCAATGTGTCCATGCATGCAGTGTGTGCATGCATGCATGCATGCATGCAAGGGCATTGCTAGGTTATATAAGCGCAACAATATTATTCTTGATTTCTTGGAAGGAGTTTTCCATGGGAAAGAAGTTTTTTATGTGATGGTGAAGCATTCAGAAGGAGATAGATTGCTGAAGGAGCGAGTTGCGTGCAGAGATCTGGGAGCGTTGCTAGGAGTGCAGAAGAAGCAAGTGAGATTTTCAGGTGGGGATCAAGCCTTACACCTGGGGTTTTCTAGTGTTTGTATAGATGTGTTGATTTAATAATGATTGCTTTGAACGTAGTATAAACTTGGAGTTAAATCATATGAGCCAGGTCATGAATAGGCATGCATGGTTAATGGATAGCGAGCATATTAACCGATTTAATATTCTCTACTATGTTAATAATTTCAATCTGAGATAGAAGAAGCTGAGATAGTTTTTTTTTTTTTTTGAAGGCAAGGAATTTTTTTATTTTATTAATAAAGGTGGTCCAAAGACCTTATTACAAGACTCCTCAAGAGCCAGATAGGAAGAGTTATATCAGTCAGTAGAACACATAAATCATCACATAACAAAATATCAGCTACTTAGGTTGGAACCTTTTTTTTTTTTTTTTGAAGGACGACAAGCTTTATTCACATACTAAAAACCAGAGCAACATAAAATGCAAAGACAGGATTATAACCCCAGTGGACAAACCGATCCAACTGAGCACAACCACCTGCCTATGCAAAAGAATGAATTTGAAGGTAAGTATGTCAGATCAGTACTTTCTTCTCTTGATCAAGAGAAGAACAATTGTAAGCCATAACAATTTTATTCTGCGCCCACTGAAGAACAATCTCATCTGTAGTATCTATGCCCTTAAAGATAAACAACCTCCTTCTCTTCCAGATTGACCATAAAAGCCAGCCACATGCGAGATGAAAAGCTTGTTTCCGTTGTTTGGGCCAAGCATCAGGATAGATAGCAAGCAAAATTTGCTGGCTAGATCGAGACGTGCCAAAAAGAGTCAACAACCAAGACCATGCCTGCTGAAGCTGCTCACAGAAGAAGAAACAATGCTCAATACTCTCAACCCTTTGCTGGCATAAAGGACAGAGCTCTGAAATTCGATTATCCATTTTATGGACTACTTAGGTTGGAACCTCCTCGACCTCTTCTTTGCTCTAAGTACTATGTGGGGCACTGCTGGTTTCCATCAGTACTAGAGCAGCGACCACAACCTCTTCCCCAGCAGCAAGTACTATGGAAGAAGGTTCCTTGCTTTTCCACTGTTATTTTGCTTATGCTCCTGTCCACATGCTTCTACTAGGCCTCCAAAAAGGACTGCTCAAAGATATGACAATTTAAGCACAACACTCCCGTAGGTCATCCTAGCCAATAATGTTATGCAACAGGCCCATATCTGCTGCTAAAATCGGAGCCTGCATTCCCATGAAGATCCTCTCTGGATGTAGCAAGCCTTAAGCTAACTCTGAAATTCAGGCTCCAAAAGTAGCCCTCATGCATCCAACTCTATAGTCTTGTCAGCCCATATAAGTCAAGTGTTCACATATTAGAACCCTCCCGATTTCTAACTGTGTATTGAGCCTATCACACTTCAAGGTTGGTTAAGATTTCCTCAGAGCATTCTCCTGGCTGGGACAGGAGATCACGAGCTGCTCCAAATCCCCCCAAAGATACTAGTTCCTTTACCAGGCATGGGTTAAGAGGCCAGAAACAAAAGAGACCGTTTCTTAGCAGTACAACAGGTTTAGCTGCCATAGTTTCCTGCACTATCTCACGAAAATAGCTTAAGCCCTCATCTGAAACAACAAAGCAAACCAGGCCAATCCCCACCGAAAGATGTTCTTGCAATACTGTCCGACATGTTACCTTAGCATAAGCACATCAAACTTAATCTCAAGCCCAGCCACAGATGCCGGCTCAATAAGTCTGTAGCTAGACAAGATCTTTAGCTAACATACTTCACTAAAGTAGCTTAAAACGATTAGATAGCTGAGATAGCTTAGATTACCTAGAATCCTTAAAGAATAGATTAAGATTAAATCGTTAAGCAAAAACCTCTCTTATTGCATGCTGCCATTTGAACGGCATGATCTTGATGAAGTATAGTGATGAGAAATCATGAAAAGTCACCTGAAATGGATCGATTTGGCCATCTAAGGGGCCGAAATATGCAAAGAAGGCAGAATCAAGAGGTATACTAGCCAAGACGGCAGTATTTTCCTTTGCATGTTGCTGGCAGAACGACATAATCTTGCCGATTTGGATGCTTGGAAAGCATGGAAATTGCTCTGAAACTGGCCGATTTGTACTATAGTGAGGTCGAATGGGCTCATGGTTCGAAATTAGGGGGGTTCATCCCCTAAAAATCCGGTTTACTTTGGTTAAAAACCGATTAATAATATTAAAGCCGGAACCTAGTTCCGGCCAAAAAAAATATATGGAAGGCAAATGGCCTTTTCCTTGCCACGTATACCAGCATTTATCCGTTTCAAATTTGAGGTGGCGGATTTTTTTTATAGGATATAATATACTATTTTCACATTTTGCCATATTTTACTTTTCCCCCGTTTCTTCCTCTATTTTGTTTTTTCCTTTCCCTCGTTTTCAATTTAGGGTTTTTCATTTCGGTCCTTTTCATCTTCATTCAAGCAACGACGGCGGAGAAGCAAAACACTGGCATCATGGCGCATCTCCTCCTCTCCTCCCGCTAGCTGTGCTCTGGTCTGAACTTCCCAAGCATCATATCTCGTCGTCCAGCAGACCCTGCAAGAATGGAACTGCGGATTTGAGGCCATGGCTCTGCAGCTCTCGATTTAACCTTATATTCTTGGAATCTAGATTTATTTCTGTGATTTTTGGCTGTAGAAGGCAATAGCAGTTCAACTATCTTCTTCAAATCAGTATTAACAAGAAGAAGAACATGCCATTATTTATTTCGTGATCTGACTGCTTATTCTCTATCATTGGACAACTCCTTCCATCATTCTAGTAAGTAGCAATGTCTGAGTTACTTTGGTTGTACGTAACTTTGATAAATAAGTCTTCTTTATACTTAAATTTCTTGCTCAGTTTAGATTTACTTATCGTACATAATGTGTTCCTCAATGCTCCAAAGCTGTAGAGATGTTATATGTATGGCTCAATACTCTAAAGCTGTATGTATGCTGCTGCATTTTAAGAAAATCTGTATGTTGAATATAAGGTTTCATGCTTTGTAAGTAACAACAATGCTGCCTCCTAATTCTGAGTTTTAATTTGTGTGTGTAGGCTGTGCAAGACATGGCAAGAGGAATAAAGAAAAGGAAAAGTACAGGTATTTTTGGTAGTAATGTTCTTGATGTACTCAAGAAAGTAGCAACAAGGAAGGCTTTGGATTATCCCTAAGCTGAATGTAATGACTTATCTGTTATGCAGAAAAGAGAAATTATCTTATGTTAACTTGTTTGCAAGATGTTTTTCAAGCGAAAAGCTTATCTAGATGAAGAAGGGTATGTTGGTTTTTGCTTATCTAGGGGAAGAAGGATATGTTGGTTTTCAAAGGAAAAAACTTATCATATTAACTTGTTGAATCCTTTCATTTGAATGGGAAATTTGATGATATCCAAAGGAGAAAACTTACCATATTAACTTGTTTGATCCTTCTGTTTGAAGAGGATATTTTGATATGTTTTGTGTATATGTTGTATGGCCTATTATATTGACTAAAAAATAGGGCTTTAAAGGCAAACTTATCTGTTATAGTGTTTTTCGTACGACCGCTTAAAGTTCTTATTTGAAGGCTTTAATCTGGTAATTCTTGTAACAAATCGGATTTTCTGGTTGCATATTATAATATCCGATATTAGTAAATGGGAGACGGCATTTTACTTAAGGCATTTTTTAATTTCGATACCTGATGGGCATAAGCAAGCAGGAATTGAGGGATTCAAAGGCGGGGATCCGGCAAAGAAGAATCGGGTTTTGGTGGCCAAGAACTGACCCAAAACCGCCGGATTAGGGCCACAAACTGACCGAAATGGCTTGGAATCCTCCTTGGCAGCAAAATCGGGAGAAGCCACAGTGTTTTAGCATTGATCCGATGGCCTGGAGGCCAGATCCGGCAGCTGCAGGCTGAGGTCGCGCCCTCTGTAATGCACGCCAGGGTTAAGAAATAAAGAAAAATGTTAATATTTAGTTAGTAAGGTAATAATAAAGTATAAAGTTAAGGAAAAGCTAAGGTTATAGGTTTAAAATAAAATATTAAGGGTTAGTTTGGATCAAGGAATTGGGCTAGTGGTTTATTTAGGATTAAAGGCTAAGTTAAGGAGGGGTATGCTACTGGATAAGTATTTATGATTACGGGATGTGTAGTTTAACAAGGTAGCTAGTTGTATATCTGAACCCTTTGGAAATAACTAAATTAGCAAAGGGAAAATATATGCTAGGGGTATTACTAGCTAGGAATGGGTGCAGGAAGTAATAAACTAGTTAGCAGGGTTATGGAAGCCACATCATTAAGGTTATAAGTAGTGATTTGAAGGAAATTGATCTGGTTAAAAGTAATAAGATATTAGTGAAGGTTGTATTTTGCTTAAGCACCGGGCATTGCATGTTGCATGGTAGAGGTAGTAATGTTTATACGAGCGTATAACTGGATTTCCTTTGTTGCATGAGGTGTAAATTATGGAATTTCTAAGGTAAATTTGATATGGAAATGTGTCTAGTTGATATTGGGTGGAATTCATAGTATTGTGATCTATGTGTAGTATAATTCTTTGATATAGACCTCTGGGGCCAGAGTCTAGGTGCGATGGTCTAGACTCGCGGTTATTACACAATGCTATGTAAATGGTATTATTTGAACATCGGGCGTTGGTATCGTATGGTACAACGTCATGCACAGTTAAGTGGTCCTCCAATGCTGGACGCAGCGTGGATGGGTGTGTACACACGTGGTTACCCCGCCTCTATGTCACCGGCCCGACAAGTAGGAGTTGACCTTGCTCGGAACTCGTGAGGAATCTTGGTTGCAATGTTGATGCTATGATTGCTTGGTTATTATATATGTGGCCTTCTTTGTTGAAATTAAGTTGCATTGGTCATGCTTGCTGGACTAGTTACTTGGATTGCAAGGGCGAGGCTACGGTAAGGTTAGGTTGTTATTCTAGGTTAACCCCTTGTATTGTTAAAGCTAGATATATCCTAGATCCCCGATCCCCACTTAGTCCATGTGACTAACCCCGTGGTTGATGGTGTAAGCAGAGGTGCGAGATGCTCCGGAAAGTAGCCAAGCTTCGGAAAGGCGAGAGTAGAAGTGTGTGATTGCTATTCAATAAACTTGATTATTATTACCATTATTATTATTATTATATATGGGCTTGAAGCTATAACTATCAAGAACATTCATTGTGTGCGGGGATATTGCTGAGTAATGGGCAAGTATATGTTTGGGACCTTAGAATATGTATAAAGATTAAATTCTTTACCTAAGCATGCATGTGTTAACTTCTTGAGTCCCAGAGGTTAAGTAGATCCAACAGTAGAGATCGATGGGATCTTCAGTTACCGAGAGGTTAACTGGCCAGGCCCGTTAAATGTAACGTTCCTAACTGACATGCCCTTAGCCAGCTGGGCAAAACCGTTTAGAACGTTTATGAGTAGTCGCTTCTACCCATTTATGCAGGTGTCTCGGGAACGTGACACCCAGATCTACTCGAGCGGTCTCCCAAAACCGTTTAGAACGTTTATGAGTAGTCGCTTCTACCCATTTATGCAGGTGTCTCGGGAACGTGACACCCAGATCTACTCGAGCGGTCTCCCATGGGTCCGTTACAATCTCTCCCACTAGACTATGCTCGTCCTCGAGCATCACAAACCAAGTCATGACCTACCGTCCAACGGTATTCCAGGTCATACTTGCCCCCATGGAGACTCGAACTCGAGCCCTGCTCTGATACCAAATGTAACGTTCCTAACCGACATGCCCTTAACCAACTGGGCAAAACCGTCTAGGCGTTTATGAGTAGTCGCTTCGGGAACGCCCCACAGGCACATTCAAGGTTCAAATACTCGAGCGGTCTACCATGGGCCCGTTACACTATGCGAGCGTAGGCAAGGCCCAAAATTATAAAAACACAAAGGAAACAAAAATTGTAAAATGCTATGCGCGTATAGCAAGGATCCTAAGTTTGAAAGACAAACATTGTACAAACTAGTTATGTACAGCTGTACAAATACTTAAATTACTTGAGTAGTTTACGGCCGTTAAGAAGAGCAGGTATTAGAATGTCGCCCTACTCATCAACTCCTTCAGACTGGTCATCACTCTCCTCATTGTCACCCTCCTCATTGTCGCTTGAAATGGGGGAAGAGCTAACCGCCGGAACGCTATTCTCATCTTGTTCAGCTTTGTCCTCACTATCCTCGCAGAAAGACTTCAACAAGTTTACTGTTGTTCTGCGGAGTCTGTTATCAACCTATAACGTAAAATCCTAAGCCAAGACTTGAGTTCCAGTCAGATCTAGGTTGTCCAATGATTCTTATTCATTGTTTTCCTTCCCTTCTTAAAAGGAATTATCACAGGATCATACCGACCAACAAACGGATTTGTATCCTTAGTGGCATACCAGTGAACTTTTATCACTGAGGGTAGGTTGTCTTTACAAACAATGTTTTTAACCCTTGCATTCCAAAAAGGACGCTCTTCTCATCGTCAGTTGAAGGTACAACTACTAGCATCCCCTTCTGCAGATTTGTGAGTTTCTCTGGAGTTTGACCTTCCTTTTTCTTGAGTGCACGTCTAGGTCCGAGGTACATTGCACGATCAACGGGCTCCTTGTTGTTAACAGTATTGCAGACAACAGATTCTTTTGCAATTCCTTGGGCATCCTCAACAAGAGGAGAGGTTTGGCTACTAGGCCAACAAAAAGGAATCTCCAAACAGATGCTGTTTAGGGACTTGGTCACGTCTTTCATGATTTCAAAGAAATTCTTCCACCAGCCTTTGTCTTTCTCATCAACATACTTGAAACACGAACTTATGCTTTTCTCCATGCTGGATAGTGAGACGAGGATTCTTGTCCTTGTTCTTCTCAATGTTGTCTATGGGGTGTAAATTCTATAGTGGTGTATAGAAAGCACTGTCCGGACATGTGCTTTATGTGGTGAAAGTGCTTAGTACCTCCTAGACGTGTGACGTCCAACCGAATTAAAACAAAATTGGCATGCACCAAGAATAGTATATGCAATTACGGAATGGCAAGGATCAGTGTGACTAGGATCTCCAAAGACGCGGGAACTCCATTGGCGGGGAGGATCGATGGAGTTTCCTTTAGTGGTTGGCGGGATAAATCAGGATTCAGAATTGCAATTAGAGAATTGCAATACCAATTCATACAATTTGAACAAATTTTGCATTGTTTCAATTGAATTCTCAATTTGGAATTGTAATTCAAGTTGTGAAATCTGTCTCGTGAATTTCAATGGAAAGCTCCCCTGAAAGCATCGATTCAACTAGAAGAAGGATTTTCTTGCAAATTCAAGCTAAAAATAGAAGAAAATCCCGAGAAAGGAAGAGACAGAGAGAGAAGGAAAACAATCCTCCTGCCAATACCAAAGATTGTGGTGTTTTGAGTGAAAGAAGATTACAGGAATTGTCGAAGAATTTGGAAGATTATTTCAATGAAATTACAAATACTTTTCCCTCGAATGTGGACAAAGGGAAGTTAGCATCGAGATTCTTCAAGAACATTAAACATCTTCCACTCGATGTTGATGTAGCAGATCCAAAAGAAAATGCCCTTATGAGGGATTTAATTTTGAATGTGAAAGAGACTTTTCAAGCTCAAAAATATGATAGAAATATTGATGTTCTTCAAGCAAAAAGGAGTACATTGCAAATGGCTGCATCTTCAACAAAGGGAGTGAATCAATCAGCAATAGCAAGGCTTCTATCTATTCCAAGAAGAACTGCGGGCGCAAAGATTTCAGACGCGGTGTATGCAGAATTTGAAGCAGGTCCCTAGTCAATGTTTCAGAGGAGAAAAAGGTCTGATGCACTTTCAGATGAAGCAATAGGTAAGATAAAGAATTTTTGGGATGAGAATACTAGGATCTCACCATATAAAAAACATGTGAGAAAACATGTTAGTGAAACAGGTGAAAAGATTGACCATCCTATTCATTTGCTGGAGGTGACACAAGTAAGCACATTCTGCCTCTTTTATTTCTATATTTTGCATGATATTGTTGTGAATCGTGGTTATGATCGCTTGCGCTTTATCTTCAATTCAGAAAGAGTATCCCCGAGATCAATATATGCCAGCAAACTTTTGAGAAGCTTAAACCCAGCTATATTAGGAGATTGCAAGAAAGAGAGACTTGCTGCTGCCAGTACCACATGCACCTTGATTTTGTCATGCAGGCAATTAATAACATGAGGTCTTATCCTTATGGTGTGCACAAAGATTGCAAATGCGCATGCAGGGTATGTGGTCCAGGTCCAACATGCAATGCTAAGGACAATATTTTCAAATCTACAAGTGAGTATTGGAGAAATGTGGTATGCCCCAAAGTAGAAGCAGATGAATGGCACAAACATGCATGTTTGATGCAGACCTGCAAGAAATGTGGTCTCAAAAGGTAAGTTATTAACATAGCTCATATATTGTTTAACTTTTCATTTCTATGATATCTAGATAACATATCTCATTTCTAGAGCCTAGTTGAACTCCAACATAGACCAACAACCATGCTGAATGAATGAGCCATGTGGCCCTCCCCTTTATTTCCAAAATCGCAGTACAATAATTTACCACACTAATAATCCCTCATGCACATCGGCCTTTTTGGGCATACAAAAGACATCAAAGTACCACAACGGATCCAAAACTCAAAATAAGTACATAAAGATTTAAAGGCCTTAGTTGCTAATGTCCGCCACGACCCCAACATGCCAAGATTCTCGCAAAACACGCAAAGGATATTTCCACATCCATCTTTGAGCAAATCTGCAAAAGGAACAAAGAAACCCCTGCAAAAGGAACAAAGAAACCCCCGGTACGAGGACCCCAATCTTGGCACAAAGGCCGCCACATCTTTGGCGTACAAGGGCCCACCACCATCAACATCCACCGGGCATGAGGGTCGTATCCCAAGCATGATGGTCACCAAACCTCTAGCATGACGACCAGCACTTATGGCTCACAGAGCCACCACAACATCCATAACTTGCCCCACTACCCATCACGAGGGCCGCCTTTCCACTGGCACGAGGACCATCACAGCATCACCAAATGCCTTAACGAATGACAGACTACATACAAAGGCACACCAGAAAAAGACTACCCATCATGAAAATAGAGTCACTACGGACATCGACACTTGTCACGAGGACCATAGGTCATTGCACGAGGACTCAAGATCAGCAACACTAAGAATACTAAGTGGGACCTCTAAGTAAAGAGCTAAAAGCATAAGATCATTGACCAAACAAAGAAACATGTAAGAACTAAAAGGCTGAAAGGCACAAGAGGGTGGGAGGGTGGCTAATGGCTAATAGAGCGAAAGGAGGTGGAAACAGACTTAAATACTCTAGAGGGAACACATCAACTAGCCTCAAGAAGCGGATTTATCTGCTTATCTCGAAACACAGATAAATCATACTTCTAGAGCCTAGTTGAACTCCAACATAGACCAACAACCATGCTGAAAAAAGAGGCAGAAAAAAGTAAAAGAATCTACTAGAGAGAGACCACATCACCATATCTAAGCAACCAACACTTCTAGCGCAACCTTGACGAAGGGGGCATAAAAGTGCATAGACCGCATCTCTAAACGTTAAAGCAAATCTAAGCAAGAAAGTGCGACACAAAGGTTGTCTGATAAGCACCCAAGAGAGATAACTAAATAAAGCCTGCAAGAGAAAGGGTTCGATGCCACACTTGATACAAAGGAAGCAGAGAAAGATGAGATTGAGCGCAAAATTGAGAGCAAGAGACAAAGGCATATCCAAACGACTAACACCACCAAAAGAGGAGATGAAAGAAACTCTCCACCAACAAGTAAATGAGCAAGGAGCCAAGAGCAACCGATCTACACATTGAGCATAACAACTTTAAAACCTCCATGGTCAAAGTAAACACCCACAAACCAACTCATTCAAAGGTTGAAAGATGCAATCCTAAGGGCATTAAATCTCAAGACATCGGATTATGCCTCTCATGTGCCAACCAACTGTTCCGAAGATGACACTAAATTGTCCTAAGCTAACAAATAATTACGCCCTATGAAATACAAATAGGAACATCTAAACTCATAAATTTAAGAAGAGAGCGTCCTTACCCTTCAAACAATGCAAATCTAAAGCATGAAACACCACAACAAAACTTGGGAAGTTTGCAAAACTAAGCAACCCGACTCGTGCAAAGGACTTGCACAAATGGAATTGACAAAAGATGAAACTTAGCCAAATTATAGATCCACACATGCAAATGAGCTTACCCACATGAACTTACATAATTAAAGTCAAGTAACATCCACCAAAACATCAACCAAAGTTAAAACCTAAAGGACAATTCTTAAATTGCGCCAAGAAAAATGCAAATACTAGACCAAGGTCTAGAAATCACGAAGCCGCATGCCCCTGCAAATATGTGATAGAAAACATGCATAAAAGGGAAAACTAAGACCTTGTGTCACTAAATCACTCCATAGAAAAAGGCAACTTGGGATATGGATTCAAATGTCTATTCTCTGAAATGGAGGGAGTAGACAAAATAGACCACGACTTATAACCTATGGCACATTTAGTAAAAACGAAAGCTATATAACCTCAAAGCCCTCGAAGTAAACATCATAAGCTCCAACAAAGTAAATCATACAAGGATTCTTCCAAAGTTGCAAAGCTAACATTTAAACTAAACGCATTATTAAACCTTCATAGACCAACCAACTCTTGTTCAGAGGAGTAAACTAATAACAAATGTTGACTAGATTAAAATGTGAAGCATATAGATGAGCAATTGTGGATAGTTACACATCAAAGACCGTATGCCAATATTAACCCTCTCAAGATCGAGTATAACAAAATGGCAAAGATGCAAAATTCAACATACAAGGGTTAGAAGGTCCAAATACTTAAAAAAGTGACTCTACCAGAAAGATTCAAAAAACCAAGACTGACAAATCTACTGATGTAGATGAACTCAGAATACGAGCACAGCTAAGAGCCATATAATAAGATTAGGAGCCATAACATAAGATGAGTAATGCATAACAGTAAACCCTAAGGCACAGTCTGTAAACGTGTGAGTCAAGGAAAAAGCAATTAGTAGGCCAGGACCTAGAAACCACGATGCTGGTGCCCTACAAATGTGTGATACAAAAGATGCATACGAAGGAAAACTAACACCTTACGCGATTAGATCGCTCCACATAAAAAGGCAACTTGGGATATAGATACAAACATCTATTTCTTGGAACGGAAGGGAGTAGTCCTATGCAACGGAAGGGAGTAGTCCTATTCCCCGAGACCAATCTATATAAAGAGACAATTTGAATAAAAAGAAGGCCAGAATACTTGCAAAACAGGCAAGAAAGCAAAAATCCTAAAAACCAAAATCGAGTGCCACTGATCGATATAATTAATCTTGAGCACCTTCAGTGAACCTTAAAGGTTGCATCTCAAATGAAAAAGGTAACAACTGGATTTAAAGGAAATGATCGAGGCAAATATGGAGGCTTCCTCTAAGAACCTGTAAGTCAATGGTGCCCCAACACCTAAGGGCGCTTCGTGATGCCTCAAAAGTAGATGGATAAGAAACTTGAAATGCTCACTATAACCAAGTGCATGATGCCTCAACTGCATTCTAGATGACGACTGCCACACTACAATATCAACAAGAACAATAAAAAGGATTCCAAAGACAATTGAGATGAAATGCAAAACGCAATGATGCCCAAGGTAGTTGTCCAATGAGAGTGCAAGACTGTGCATGGAAAATAACGTTACCCAAGGTAGTTGTGCAATGAGAGTGCAAGACTGTGCATGGAAAATAACGTTACAAATCATGGTAGTGCTAACACAGAGAAGGTATTCACCACACTACTCCAACGGCAAATATCCACCCGAGTGCTAAAAAAATGAACAAGGAAAACAACGTTACAAATCATGGTAGTCTTAACACAGAGAAGGTATTAACCACACTACTCCAGCGACAAACACACGAGTTCTAAATAAATGAACAATACAAAAATGCAACCAACAATCAAGCCAGTCAAGAATGTTTAGATGAAACAATATAACAAGGTGACGCACTCTAATGACACTTAAAATGCACTGGCAAAACGCAAAAGCAGCCCACGTATTGCTCCACAAATACAAGGCAAGGCTGCATATCTGGTTCAACAAACTTGAAAACTTTGATCCCGTAAAGCCTCAACACAAGAGCCGCTTGCAGAATCACTAGACCTGACAACGCTGCTACAACATGACTTTACACCTAGTTTTGAATTAGAACAACCTTGCACTTGTCTTACCGAAAGCAGAAAAACTAAAGCAGAAAAACTAAAGCTTCTTGAGTTCCCGACAAAGCAAGGGACACATCAGGCTTATAGGAATCTACTCCTGCTGTCAGCATTGAATGTTAAATCTGCAAACTTGAATTGTGCAAAAGTACTTTAGATACTAAATCACTCCAAGGAAACTAGAAGACGGTAGCTAAGATGACGCACTAAAATAGAAAAATCAGACCATGAGGCTATAAACAAAATATTGCCTATATTCCAATGGCTCATATCTAGTGGCTGCCATAAGAGCTTTCCGGCACGAATGTGACCATATACCAAAGGAGGATCCTAGAGATACTTGCATAACATTGATCTCAAGAAGAGTGGATCAAACAAAAATGCTACAAACACAGCTGAAGCTTGATTCAGGAAGGCTAGACGGAAGGATATAAAAAGCTGTCATGAGCTATGGGGCAGCTTTGCACAAAATGCAACTAAAAATACAGCCATCACCAGCTAGGAAATGAGTGCAGTGGATAGCGATAGTTACCCTAATAGGTCAGCAAACTCTCAAACAGGAAAAACAAAACGTTAGTGTAATCAGAATAAAGAGATAGACTCGTCGAATTCAGAGAAATGTACATGAGCTCATAATTAGACAGAGGTACTCGGGTACAAAAGTCTACAAGCACTGCTAGAATTAGAATTCTGTACTCTAGTGGCAACCCATTATAAGGTTGTTACAGCTTGTTTAAAAGCAGTCACTACAGGAGAAGGAAGAAAGAAAAAGGCTTCAAAACCTGAATTAGCATGAAAATAACACCATAAACATGACAATCTTAGCGCTCTAGCTTAGTAAACTAGCAGAGGCTGAAGAGTGAAAATCAGACATGGTCCAATGAAAATTTATGGAAAAATACCCAGCCATTGCAAATAACAAGCTCTCGTTTTAATGTGAAAAGTTTAATCTTTTCAGTGACATGAAAAGGTCTGCGTACAAAAAAGAGGTTCAAAGCCAAATACCGGATCATAATAGTCTACCTTCTAACCGCTCAAAACCTTTCGATCCCGACGACTATCATGAGTAAAATTTCCGTCTATCCTGTACTGATTCAGAATCTGAACCTGGCAAAGACAAGCAGCCAGGACAAAACCAAAGGGTCTCTGCATCCATGGTTAGCAAATAACAATAGCAAGATGGAAAATAATACAACCTACAGTTGATCTACAACCACCGACAAGACTTGCCTTGACCAAATCCACAACCGAAGAATGCAAACAATGCACCCTACAGAGCAAGTCAGTAATGAAAGTCGATCCAATACAATGCTAGATGAAAACCCAGTTGAACCAAGCGGGCAGTGAGCTCTGTATACAGACAATAGAGGCTGGACAAAAAAGCGCAAACCCTCATGAAATAACGGAGTTAGCAAAAGCCAAGCTACGAAATAAGAGCTAAGCACACCACCCAGAAATAAAACAAAAAACAAAAGCACAGACCAAAGTCCTACAAGCCAAATTAAAATAAATCACGCGGCCAAGGATGTGAACTGGTTGAGACTAAACTAGGATGCAAGGGATACAAAGAAAAATGTGACGCAACTACTGCTGGGCTAAAGAGAGCGGCGTCCCAAGCACAAGACCAGGGAAGCACGAAAAAACTTGAACCACAAACCGAAAACCAAACCCAACGAAAGCAAGCAAAGTGTCGACTCAGATTGCCAAAATGAAAGATGCATCAAAATGCCTTCAAGAAACATACCGGCCGCAACATACAGACCTAGTCCAGGAGAACAAATCATACAGATAAAACAAGACACTCAGAATGTCAAGAAGATAGATAGATAGACAAGCCATCAAAGTAGACGAGCAAACCAGACACCAAGCCTCAGATACCTTCATGCCTAGAAATACTAGTCAGAGAGGTCGCCATGGAACATGCAGATTTTTTGCGGAGGATGGTAAACCTGGAGCACCATAGTGCTAGGAGCACAACATAGTGCTAGGAAACGGACTTCACAAAACGGCGACAAGCCATCTAAAGAGAAGAGGCTCAAGAACGACTGATAGAGCGAAAGGAGGTGGAAACAGACTTAAATACTCTAGAGGGAACACATCAACTAGCCTCAAGAAGCGGATTTATCTGCTTATCTCGAAACGCAGATAAATCATACATATTGTTTAACTTTTCATTTCTATGATATCTAGCTTCAATATTCTCTTACAGTACTTTCTCTAATCCACTTTATACAGGATTCCAAAGTGTCCAAGGCTCTAATCCACTTTATACAGGATTCCAAAGTGTCCAAGGGAAACAAGTAAATCATTAGAACACCTGGTGGATTGGAAAGTTTTTGAAAAAGTTAGTGTTGAGTTTGTGTTAGAAGGATCACGTCATTTATACTAATTTGTTGATTCTACTACTTGCAGCAAGAAGAAGTCGCTTTCTAAGAGAAACCCTAAGAAGAAACCAACTAAAGTTACAAGATTGGCCTACAAGACCGGGGTACCCTTTTGAATTTCGTGAACATGCAAGAAAAACAATGGCAAGATTTGTGCCACACAACTACAAGGCTCATTGGCAAGCAAAACAATTCAGACAATGTTTGGCAAGTTTTGAGAAGACACTATAGTTTCAGAATTGACTTTGCAGTAAAAACTATGGTTTCAAAGTTCAGCAGAAGCTTAATCATGTCATTGGCATAATCGGACTGTATCCATTTTAGTTCATATCACTTACAGGTTTGGAAGGAAACAAGAGGTGGATGGCAATAGACATCAAGAAGAAAAGAAAAGATATGAAGCAAAAAGATGATAACAGAGAAATTATAAAAGAGTGTCACTTTTATATTTCAGATGAAAAGTCTCATGACACTAAATTTGTACAGCATTGCCTCTTAAAACATGCCACTTGATTGGAGGCAAATGGTATTCAATATTCCAAGCATTACGTATGGTCAAATAGTTGTTCATCTCAATTTAAGTCTTCAAGACCATTCTATTTCTTGGGTAGATGGTACAGAGATCTTGGGAAGGAGATTATTTGAAATTTCTTTGGCAGCTCGCATGGAAAAGGTGAGCATGATGGCCAAGGAGCAGTGGTAAAAAGATTTCTCACAAAGGAACAATCAAGTATAATGGGAGAAAACTCCCAAAGCAGGCCGCAGATGTCGTTCGATTTTTAAATGAATTCTTTACCAACAGCTCATCTGATTCCGATATACACAGGTAAGTACTGCACTTGTAGCACTTGAAGCACTTAGACCTGTATTTTATAATAATTATTGTGCATGATTTTTATGTATGTTTGGTGATAGTTTACTAGTTTTGTACATATTGAAGGCCATTTATGTACAAATATAACATTTTGAACTTTTTTTTGTTATTGAATGTTTACTTACCTGCACAACACTTACAAGATTTACGCAAGCCAGCTTAAGCACTTACAAAGACTTGAATAATTGTTGCCCTGCAGGTACTTTTTGGGAAATTGATCCTCATAGTATAGATAGATCAAAGGTATGATGCTCGGACTCTCAAAGGGACAACTAAAATTCATTGCATCAGGCCTTTGATAGAGAAAATCCTTTGAAGCTTGCACATAGATCTTTGTCATGTTTTTGCATGTCTTGCCAAAGAAGGGAAATGGGACTCCTCAGAGCACTAAATCTCAGATAGGAGGTTGGGAGACAAATGAGTTGGTCCCAAAAAGCACAAGTCTTGGGAAATTCCTAAGAATGAGGTTGAGTCAAGACGAGGAGACGATAGTGAAGATGATGGTGACTATGATCTGATCAGTTCTAATGTAGAAGTAGGGGACAATTTTGCAGTAAATGCAGAAGAAAGCAATGCTGAGGGTGTAGACTTTTATGTCCTGAAATGTATTGAGACAAAGAACACGTTACTAGATGATTATGAAGATGGCTGGGGCAATAGTTTTGGAATTGGTGAGGTCATACTTTTGGCTACAATTACAAACAATTGGAAGGAGAATTAAGTTTTCAACTTCTTTTAGACAAACCGCTGGCTACAGTGTACAGCCGCCTCGTTAGGCTTTGCAAATTTGACATGACTTTGGTGAAAGACAACTTGTATAGTATGGATGAGCAGACATGCCAATAAATAATGAGCAGCCTGCCTTCAAGTTGATAACAGTTTAGGAGCAGCAATTGTACAAAGAAAAATATTCATTGATAACTTAATAAGTATATCCAGATCCAAAGTATATATCAAAATGTATACAAAATTGGCCAGCCTACATGAACAACAAAAATGGCTGGCTGTCAGTTGACTATTTACAATTTGTTTCACCTAACTATTTACAAATTGTTTCAGGTGTTGCAAGGCAGAGTTGTTGATGAACTTGCTATCTGCCAGTTCAGTCAGCCACTTCACAAATGTAGAGTAATAGAGATTAAAAGAAACCTGCTGAGGAACTGTTAACATTGCTGCATCCAACCTCTCAAGAATGTCCACGGCCTCCATATCAAAGAAATCCACATATTGTGCTCTCTTCAATAATGTCTTCCAGTTATTATCCACTGCAAGTGACCACAACAATGGAAATATGGAATCCACTAGCAAACTTGAACTTGACTTAAATTCTTCAATCCCTATGCTTGCTGCAATAACAGTTGTATAAGGTGGAGACAAGAATGTCTTATAAACTGAGTCATCAACCAAAATACATCTTTCACTGTATTGAGGAAACTGGCAGTACACCTTTTCCAAGGGTTTCATGAACACTAGTTTGTCAACATGCCCAGGAAACGTGAAAGGCATTTTGTCACAAAACTCTTGTCCCCAAATAAAAACAAACCTGTGTATAAGTAATGGACACAACTTCTCTGACACTTCCTTTGTATTGAAAGCAGTCATAGATGACCATATAGCCAAGTCATAGTAAACACTTACCTTGTTTAAAAATTCTGTAACACTAGGCCTGAATAAAACTATCTTGTTTTTTGTATACTCTATAATGTGTGGGCCAGGTATTTCAAGTTTTTCAGATTTTGAATATCTTTTAAACAAAACACCATTGAGATCCATAATCAATAGCTTTCTACTCACAATGGTATCTCTGCTATGTGCTGCTTTACCTATTTCTTCATTTGTTGAACCATGTTGGCTGAACCATGTTGGCTGAACCATCCCTGTATCAACACAATGTTGAACCATTGTTGGCTGAACTATATTTGCCTCAACTATATTTTCTGGAACAAAAGCTGGCTCAACACTCTTGGCAACTGTATCAACAATTGTTGAACCATTGTTGGCTGAACAAGTGCTTGAGTCTCAAGTGTAAATTCAAGAGTAACTGGCTTCACTTTTGTTTCTGCTCTCCTTTTCTTCACTTTATTGATGATGTTTGATTTCTCTTTTTCATTATCAAATTTGTTTGAATTTCGTGCAGACCTACATTAGAACAAAACAAATTCAAACAACCATTGCAAAGCAATTTAAATTTTTTTGATTAATAACACTCAAAATGTCAACCTTTCTACAACACTTCCTTTCATTGATATGGAATTATCTCCAATTGTCCCGGCATGGAATCAAGGCCAGCTACTCTTGATTGAGACAGATTCATTTTTGTCATTCAGAGCAGCAAGTATAGCTTGAAATCGAATACCTTCTTTTGGAGTTGGAGCCCGATCTTCTACTTCAACAATGTCAGTGGCAGCAGATTGACCTGTCGTGATGATGCTTTCCCAAGTAGAAGTATTATTAAGTGCTACAAGTGCTTCATCTGTTGTTTGCTGCAACTCTAAACTTGTATGCACGTCAGCCTCTACTGCATCTTTCAGATTCTTCTTGCTCCTGAATGGATATGTCCTCTTAGTTGCTTCTCCTTTCCTGCTTGCTTTATCTTTGCTTTTCTGTTTCTTTGGAACCTGCACTTTTGATTTGGGTGAAATTTTCCTTTTCTTCGAATGTTCCTTCACCACTTCCATCTCTTTATCACTCTCTCGATGTGACTCTGAATTTGCTTTCCCCTCAATAACCTTCCCAAGGTTTTCTGTAGCAGCCTCACCCTCATCATCTGTTAATATAACATTATTTGCTCCAATCTTATAAGGAGATCTTGAAGTTGAGGGTAGCAGAGCAAGATTTCCAAGAGTTGATGTTCTCCTATCATGTACAATGGAAGGTGATCCTGTATTTTCAAGCATTGTCTCGTCCACATGCACTGTCATACCAAGCTCTAAAAATAAAGCAGAACTGATAGATGAAGTGCAAACAATGCATTTACCTTTAGCCAACAAAGCTGTGCACATTAAGTGATACTCATGATCACATTTTAGTTTTACTGATAACCTGTAATTGTTGGAGAATGCTAATCCACATGCAGCACAAGCGTCCTCAAATAGCACAGGTATGTCTCTACTAACTGCATTGACTCTAATTGGTGAAAATTTCATACCTTTCAGTTCTTCCAAGTTTTTGAGGTTTGATCTCAGTATTGAGAGGTTAGCATCCTTCATGTGAAGTTCACATTGCAATTCATCCCTTCTTGATGCTGTGTTTGGATTGATCTTCCTGTAACTTGCCATTTTTTTTTGCTGCATAGGTCTCAAGCATAATACCTGTTTCAAGCTCAGCAATGTCTTTCTCTAACTCTGGAGTTACCTGCAAAGATTTTTTGAGTTCTAATTCCTTTTTCATTTGCTCAATATTATTGTCTGCTTCTGCCACATTGCCACTTAAAGCTTGGTTTGAGATATCCTCTGCTGCCAATGTGACAAGGATGTCATTCAACTCCAATGCACAAGCTTCTCTCTCACTAGAAATTCTGGTGATTTCATTCTCGATCACTTCTATATTCTGTAAAATTTTTGTGTTCAAAATAATAGATTCTACTGCCAACTTCTTTTCCTCTTCAGCTTCTACCGTCTTCTTCTCTGTATTACTTTTTGGTTCCAATGATTCAGGCTTTCTACACCTCTTGTATTTCATAATTTGAGCTCCAGCAGCAGCCCAATTTACCTTGTGCTTTTCAGGATTTCTTTGTGCAGATATGCAATTTTCCCATACAAAAGCATAGGCTATCTGTTTTCTGACCTCATTATTGCATAATCCCTCACTCTAATAAAGCTTTTTTATCAATGATTGTAATTCTTCTTTCAGACGTGGCTGTACCAGCGAGATTTTTATATTGTGTCTGGAATTTATCTCCTCTCTCCAAACTGATAGCCAATCTTCAGTAGTGATTTTGCTCTCCAAATATTTCATTTTTAGAGCCGGAATTAGTCCATCATCCGATAATCCATGCATTTCCACAAAATCTTCTACTGTCACTGCTTCGCCCATTCTGATGCAAAGAATTTGGCTTTCGACTATGGCTATGGCGCGAGAAAGTTCGACTAAAAGCTATGGCTTATGGCTATGGCGCGGGAACTGCAAGCATTAAATGCATGACACAAGGCTGACGGGATCCAAGTGCTTTAGGTGCTGGGTGCTGTCGCGTTTTTTTTATCACCACTATAGAATTTACACCCTATGGCACTCTTTAGTGGCTGTTGAATGGCTCTTCTCATTTCTTTAGCTTCAAGAATACGTCTCAAGAATTGTAACCCTGCCTCTGGCAGCCAGGATGTAGAAGTCACAAAGTACTTTCCTTGAAGATTTGCATTACCCTCCTCAAGAAAGAACTTCACATGATGCTGAAAGGTCAAATTATTCAACTTGTGAATAGCAGGACCTGTGCCAGATGGCGTTGGAAAACAAATTCACGAAAATCATAAATCTCGCTAAGCACTTCGACAAATGGAGTTGGATTGTAGCCTTTCTCAATCACAGCACACAGGGTGTACAGACAAAATGTTTTTTTCCTACGCAACCTTACAGAAAATCGACTGAACATTTGGTCTATTTGATCATGCGTGTGGCCAACAAGTAAGAAGCCAACCTTGACCTTTCGAAAGATACCTAATTGGACCAGCATTGCACAGTAGGCAAATAGAACTTGGTTTTTGTTTTCTCTAGTTGTATTGTCTAGTTGTATGTAGAGCACTGAAGGCAACTTCTCCGTTGCTAGAAGAAACTTGTTTAGTATTGTCACCATGAGGTTAGGATCACTGTGTATATTTGGGTACGTAAAAAATACTCTGCACTTTACCACGCCATGAAAAACTAAGGCACCAACTAGATGTAACTTCAAGAAGTCAGCTTTATCTAAATATTTAGGAACATTTATAAAATGAAGAAGGGACGTCTTCTTTTGATCCATGCTATCTACTATCACAGACATGTATTCAAGTGGCCTCTCCAAAGATTTTTTTCTGTGTTTTGCAAGCTTCTTCTGCAGCCAAAGACATTTGTCAATGCCACTAATTCACTTGCGCTGCTATGCGCGCATACGTATTTAGTTTCTTGCTATGCATGCATAGATGAGCAACCAGAATACAAGAAGCATGCTATGCACGTATAGACTAAGATCCTTACTTTATAAATTGTGCTATGCGCGCATAGACAAAAGAAACAAAACTAGTTAAACTGCGCTATGCGCGCATAGATATGGGAACAGTACTTTGAAACAAAAAACGTACTTTTCTTTGGAAGATTCTTTGCCATGGACCTTTTCTCCTTCAATATAGAATAGGTAGAACATACTAAGAACCGGTGCCTCTTTGGGATATCCTAACAAGATTAAATTCTTGTTTCCACAATCTTAAGAAGTAAGAGTAGGATATGGACAACTGGTGGGAAAAGATCTCTGTGCATGATGTAGACTTCTTTCTTGGTAATGCTGTCCGTAAGATGATGAACATGACTGTTGGGTAGCCACTCACAGTTGGAGTCAAAGAAGCCTACCAACCATGCTTTTGCTTCCAGGCAATGCATACCAACTATTTTCTTTGGGTGACAGTAGTCGTCAATGCATGGATTTCTGTCCAACCGTTTTTTGTACCCTTAACATGCGACGACTTCCAGTCACATGTATTCTTTTGAAAGCCAGCTGGCAAACAGTTACATTCAACACGTAGTATGAAAAACTGTCGCCTCGTTCAGGCCTCACGTGATATGCCAGATAGGATTCCTGGTCACCTTTGGACATTGACAAGAAGGTTTGTCTTGTGTACCTTAAGGACGAAAAAGGGAATCTTTTGACAACAAGCCAGACGCCTCAGCTGCCTCATGTAAGTGAGTCCCATTAGCCGATTACGCAAAACTGTCCTAAAAACATTTACTTTAGGGTCCCTCTTAAATCTTTTTGCATTGCTATATGTATTTCTCGGAGTTGAAAGCTCACATGGCTGTTATTCTGACTGGAGTGTATGGTAGGTGTTTGCGGAGTACAAAAAGGCTCGTCTTCAATCGTTGTGTCGTTAACCTTCTTGCTCTCAACCGAGGAACATGGAAACAATGTTCTCGACTTTCTCCTTAACATTTGAAGGTCATCCTCAGTGATCCTTTGGGTTAACGAGGGGCCTTTAGCACGCTCAAGAGGTCTCTCTGCAGAGAATCTATTATATTTTGCAACGAATGGTGCAATTCCTGTAGAGGTGAAGGAGTTTCAAAAATTGAGTGGGTGGTGTGAGTAGGTGAGGCCGAGGAAACACCTTGTCGGAGTGAGGGAGATAGTGTTCTAAACACAGAGGAACGCTGTAGAACGTGTGTTGGCGAAGAAGTTTGAAACGAGATAGACCCGCGCATTAAGTGTAATGGGGACGAAGATACAAAGCTTCCAAACGAACTATCAAGGGATGGTATGTCACGTAAATCTTCCTCTTTGCTACTTTGTGTGGGTGTGTTGAACCCGCCTCGAGGCAATACTGAAACATTCACAGACAGAGATAAAAGACTTTTGCCTGAGTGGCTGCCGTCCATGCTGCAAATGGACAAAGACATGTATTCAGTAACGGACATGCACCATAACTACTGTCCATGTAATAACTAAGGAAGTACATTAACAAATTAAAAAATATTAAAAGAAGCTTGCATATGCGCGCATAGGTGCGGTGTAAAATGAATTCTTATTGCCCATGCGCACATAGACAAGATGTCAAAACATACTGTGAAAGATAAGCCTGTTACCTACTCGAACACATGCAAGACATAATAATAAAGACTGTAGCCCAAGTGAGGAGGGACAGGATGTGATAAAATGTAAAGTAAAGGAAGAGTTTAAAAATACGAAGAGACTTTGCGCGGGCTTGCTAGAATGAACAAGTCTAGAATATATAAGTGGCCATCACGACACACTTGATTGCCACTCCAAAGGGCTTCGCATGAAATCAGACGCTACAGCCTTTATGCAAAATCCCTTAGAAAACATCCAAATACTAATGTAGAATATAAATAGGGAAAAGGGGGGTACTTGCATACAGACCGAAGCTCACGGGCGCTCGACCTCCGCCTTCAAAGTCACTCCGCTTTTCTCACTTACTGACGTCTATAAGGAGCTGCATAGGCACTGCAAATGGCAGGTGGAAGGTACGCCAAGATCTTAGCTGCTAGTTAATTAGCTTACTTTTTAATTTATTTTCTGCATTTATTGCTTAATTAGGTCGCTTGCAAAAGGATTAAAAATGTGAATTTCTTAGGTATTTCTGGCCTTCTTTAGGTCATTTTGTGATTGGGTTTGTCTATGCGCACATAGGCACAAAGCTTTTTTCTAGCGCTTGCCCATGCGCGCATGGGCACAAAGCATTTTCCTAGCGCTTGGCCATGCGTGCATGGGCACAAAGCTTTTTCCTAGCGCTTGCCCATGTGCGCCTAGGCTCAAAGCTTTTTCCTAATGCTTGCCTATGCGCGCATAGACTCAAAGCTTTTCTTGTTTAGCATGCCTATGCGCCCGTAGGGATAATGATCTTCTGATTGGTTTGGCTATGCGCGCAGGCAAACAGTGGTTTGATACTATGCTATGTTTTTTTGTATTTCAGTAAGAAGAGAAGCCTTACAAAAAGTGGCCAGGAGGATGAAGATGGATCCTCCCAAAGGGCAACCAGGAGAAGGAGGACAGTGAAGGACAAGAATCAGGATGCAGTTATTCCTGCAAGTCAGCAGGAGTTTTAGGAGGTTGAAGACGGCTCTTTTTTTTGTAAGAATCAGCAATGGTTGCTTGTCAGAGGTATCGGTGAACCATCAACGACTCATTTTTTGTATTTGTACATTTGTGCTGAGACCGGCAAGCAAGCACAAGACTTGGAAAGCTTCAAAAGATATGGCAGACTGGTGGATGTTGAGCTATTTGGGATATTCCACATTAAGTGCACAACCACCACCAAAGGGAGTGAAAATGTATATTCTGTGGACAGTTCATTTTTTAAGTTGAGTCTGTCTTCTCCAGAAGATATGCAAGGCTACATTCACGCACGAATGAAGAGTAAAATTGTAAGTGTTATTTCCATGTACGCGAAGACTTTACCAACATGTTTGGTCTATGTGCTCATAGGTTTTGTTTGCAGGATCTTGTTTCTATAGTAAAAGATCTTCTTTTGAACAAGGATTCCTTGTTAAGTTCTAGCGCACCTCCTGCTAAGTTGATGAAGGAGGCAGTGCCTCTTGTTCCCAAGCTGATCCTCCTGCATTTTAAAATGTTGAGGTGGGAACGGTAGAGGAAGACGAAGATTCGGAGCCTGAATCTGAAGAGGAAGAGTTTGAGGTTGAGGTAGTGGAGAAGCCACGAAAGAAAAGAGCCAAAAGAAATTATTACAAGGCAGGTCTGGTGACAGACACGGCTCCACCAACTAGCAAAGCATCTAAAAAGGCCACTAAGGTGGTTTTGCCTCCAGCACCGGGTACGAGGATTGCCAGTAAGGAAAAAGACATGGCATCTAGGAAGCTCGAAGAAATTAAGCTGAGATGTCGGGTGGATAGTATCATGCACCTATTGGTTGACTGTGTTAAGTTATGCCCCAAGGACGAGTCTGGTGAGAGACCGCTGCAAGTGCAAAAAATTTACTCTGGCCATTTGTCTGCTCTTAAAGAGCGAATAAGGGATAGACCAAATGCAAAGAACAAAGACCCAAGACATTTACATTGTTGACCCTTCCCAATGCACGAACAGGGATATGTTTGTAAAGGAAGAGGATGAAAGTTACAGGTGTTTTGGTTTGGGGGGCACCCACAACTTTAAGGCGAGAAGGCAGCTTTACAAAGAAACTAAAAACACTGCTTCTCGGAAATATTTGCCTTTGTTTACGTGGGTGTCACTGACTCTGAAGCCAAGTTGCTTACTATGAGCCATAATGTGGATAATGAATATCGGATGAGCATGAGCTTCACTGACAAAATCAAGTTTATGCACAAGGAATATGAACTTTTTAGGTCGGAGCATCAGGGTCTAGGAACTTCAAGAATTTTTTTTTTTGTGATATGTTTGCTGAGGGTACTCTGAAATTTAAAGGCAAGATGAAGGATTCAAAAAGGAAAAGAACTGAACCTGCAAAACAGAAGGACATGGGTATCATGGCGTGGAGGAAAATGCAGGGTTTAAAGAATACATAAAAGGTTTGTGAGGTGCTACAGAAGGTGGTCAATGGCCAATTTACTTTGAAAGAGATGCATGGTGAATTCAAACAGTAAGTTACATTCCTGGTCCAAAACACTAGCCATTTCTTGTTGGTAGTTTACGTTCTAGAGAGTAAGACTTTCCTTACATTTGCAGCCAAAAGGATTGTGCACTCTGTCAGCAGCAACTCATGGCCTACCTTAACTGCGACACTTGGGAAAAAGTAAAAGGATTATACCCTACGTGGTCGTCGGATGAAAAGATCAACCAGTACGCTTCAAATTTCACGAACTGGGTAAAGTTTGTTCTTCCACTCCGTATCTTGCTATTGGACTTGTTGTGGTCCTACACGCGCATAGCACCACAAGAACTCTATTACTATGGTGCTATGCGCGCATAGCATGACACTTAGAACTTTGGCTTTCTTGTTCTTACTAATGCTGTGTTTTGTGGTATTAGAAAAAGAAAGATCCCATGCCACCAGGGTTTCTTAACATGGTTAGACTAGCTAAGGAAGAGCGCGCCAAGCTAAAGAAGAAGGAAGAAGCTGAGCAAAGTTTTGTACCAACAAGATTTGAAAGGTTTTTGACATGTTTGGCCAGAATTGCTTATACTAGATATATCATGGAAATTGTGTCAAACTTGACCATACATTGAAACCTGGCAATTATTCGTTGTGCATTGCTGATATTCCTTATGGCTTCAAGCTACTTGATAGTCGAGAAGATGATTCACCATTTACCTACGCTGAATTTGATTCTTTCTTGAGACATTTCGTCAAAATAAACACTGCATCGCTTTGGAGGATAGTTGTTTTTCATTCCAGTAATCAGGCAGGTATGGTGCAAGATGCAATGAGAGAGCACTGCAAAGCTGGTTATGAGCCTGCCATTTGGTATATTATTTCTTTTTCCCAATGCGCGCATAGCAAACAATAACATTGCTCGCAGTTGCAGGTTGAAGACGAATGTAAGAGGAAATGGCAGTGGTGCAAGGTTTGTGAATGTTTGGAAATAGATGCACATTGTCTACCACAACATGGGTGGGCAGAGAAGCATTTTGCACTACAATACTGCTGGAATGGATTTGCGTAATGCGTTACAATTCCTGCAGTCATTCAAAAATTAACAGACCCAGTTCACCAGGGCCATATAGTGAATCCTTATCAGAAGCCTCAACAACTTATTAATACTCGTCTGGAGATGTTTTCACAGCTAGGGGACTGGGTCATCGATGCTTTCTCAGGGTCGGGGACCACATTGGCTTGTGCTTTAAAAAAGGGTCGCGACTGCCTTGCTATTGACTTTGATAAGGATTCTATGGTTTATATAAAATCCAGAATAAGTTCTCTGCACAGCCTGCAGATGAAAATCAGGAGATTGGCCTTAAGGATAAGGATGGTAATCCAGCATCTTCAAGCTCAGAGCCTTTGCCGCCACTCACCGGGAACACCAACGACCTGGTCGACTTCGTCGAGCTTATTCCTATAGAAGAACTTCAAATGGATGTGGAAGAGAAGGATGCCTCGGACTCTGAGGAAGCTATTTCTGACATCTCTACTAAGGTTCTCTCTCCTGCAAGTTCAGATGAAAAACTTGTTCACAAGGATCCTCCTCTTGATATTTAATGTGTGCTAAAGAAGAATATTATTTTAAGTGCCTATATTATTGTGTTGAATTATTGAAATACAAGTTCGTTGTCTATGCGAGCATAGACATTCTTCTTTTCCTTTGTATTTTTGTGTCGTAAGAAAGTGTATCTTTTTAGTATGACTTAAAGCAAAATGTGTCATCCACTTTTAGAATTGACCATATTTGGAATGCGACTTTATTTTTTGGTACTTGTTTTCTAAAAAAAGTTCAAAACTATCGAGTTTACATGTTTTTGAAAAAGGAATCTGCAATTTTTTCCAGGGCAACGATGCATCAAGTAGAAAGTGACGCTGCCACGATTGTCGAAAAGGAGTCAGCGCACCACATGTCATTAGTGCATTTGCTAGGTCACCTTGTTTTATATGGAAAAGAAGGGGACAATTGTCTTTCGTGAAGAATACACCTCAGACACACAATTAATGAACGCTCTCAAGAGATATTTTAAGAAATTCAAATGTATACACGACTATGAGGCTACCCAGAAGAAGGTGTTATTGGGGGAGTTTATGTCTTGACATAAGAGTTGACATTATACCCCCAATCCTCTTAGACAACTGAGATTCACTGTGGACCTGGCACATGTCAGAGACGGCATAATCGTGGGGCTGATAACGGACTCTGTAGAGGATGGGGGGATCTTGGAGTGGTATCTTGTATTCATGGGTACACCATTGGATCCTCGCACGGGGGAAAACACTATGGTCTCTCAAATTAGAAATTGTCAATATGGTGTTCCTGGCGGCCCGGAAAGTTTGTTGTGGGATCCCGGCACTCCATATCACTTTAGATATCCTAGAGAGTGGAGCTAGTAAAATGATGGTTGCGATGAACCGGTGCATCAACGACGAAGGTTTATTATATCACCTGACGCAAGCCAAGTATGGCATAATGGAGGGCATCGTACGAGGCATGCGAAGTATAATGGAGAGGGAATTTTTCTCCTCTGGGTATACAAATCTAAGGTAAAAGTATCTTGGCCCCATGATCACGACCATACCAATGGATTGGAAAAGGTCCTATCTCTATTAGGAAAGAGAAAGTTTCTATTACAAAAGAAAAAGTCGCTTATTATTTACTCATTAATGCAATAGCAATTATTTCATTGAGGTATTTTTGACTACTTCATGAGATTTATTCTCTATTAAGAAAGAAAAAGTCTGCTTATTATTTTATTCATTAATGCTATGGCGAGTTTTTCATTTAGGTAATTTGAGGACTTTTTTTTCCCATAATTGAAAAGGTCACAAATGGAGTCTCTAGGAGGAGGCATTAATGTTAAAAACAAGACTTGGACTATACAGAGGACTTCAACAACTATATTTAAGACAATAAGACTAGACAAGAACCAATTGAGCTATATTAATGATATGATATTAATCGGGGAATGAAAAAAGAAAACGTCAAGATGAGGAATGAATAAATGTAGTAACTTAGTAGTTCAAAGCCAAAGGCATTGATTCTTAGTTCAAAGCAATGGAAAAAACCATTGGAATTGAGCAAACTCCTCCTACATATGGAGCCTCTGCAAAGAATAGCACAAGTGTGCTGAATCTGATGTTGAGAATTTTGTGCTTTGTGTTCAGTTTGATGGCGTTAGCATTCATAGTTTCTGTTATCTCCAAGTATGGTACTAAGGTGCTTGTGACCAGTGCTGGCAAGAAAGTGGAATTCAAATATGGTGGATTATCAGCTTTGAATGCAATTGCCATGGTTTACTCCCTTATCCAGGCAATTCTAGGTTGCAAGAGCTCTAGTATTTTGCCAAAAGCGACCTGTGTGGCAGATGCAGTAAGGCTGATGCTATAGAATTAACTTGAATTGATTTGAATTTAGACATTTCAGAAAGGCTAGAAATTTTTTCATGTGTGCAGGTTATTACAGTTCTGCTCCTGCTCTGCTCCGTTGTCGGGATTGCCGGTTATGAAAGCGTTATTCATGCTATACCCGAGGGCTATCAATGCCCTTCAGACTTCTGTCACCGACTCATTGTCGCCATAGCCATGACTTTTGTTTCCTTTTTTTTCTGCTCTGTTCTGCTATCAGATCTTGCTGCTTCCTTCAGTGAGTTCGCTCTACTAGTTGATGTCAATCACACTGCTTGTATGTTTATATCTGCATTGACATACGTTGATAAGATTAAACCACTAGGAAAAATATATTGAAAACTTACAACAATAAAAAATTATGAAGTCCCTGACATGATGATGCCACTGCGTTGTTACCACATCATATTTGTGGTCTGAGAATGGCCTATGTCGTTACCAAACTAGTCTGAGTCTTACGCCAATATTCTAATGCTCATGTTTAATGAGAAAGTAACTCTTTGGGATAATTGCACAAACATTGTAGCAGCTCATGTCGAGATAAAGGAAGAAGCATGTTATTTAATATATGTTATTTAACGACAAAAAGACCAGGATCTTAGTTGAGGTTTTGAGAATTTCTGTGCTTTTGAGTACTTAGCAGAATATTCAAATTGCTTTGAAATAGCTCTTCTTAACAACAAATGTAAATTCTTAAGAAATAGAGGTTAAGTCCCTAACTTGCAGATTGAATCAACTCGTTTTCCAGCATTTCTCTTAGCTTATCTACTTACAAATCACTTAACGACCCTTCAGCTTGCTGCGCTCCAGCATCAAGGCTGCAAAACGCCCGCCTCCTGTGCCACAAGTTACGGACGAGCCTGCCATTATTTCAAAATCCGGCATACATCAGACTATGGAACAATAAACCCTAAACCCCTGTAATTTCGTTCACATGCCACGTCATCTTTTCTACGTATTTTCATATGGATACACCCCACTAACCATTGCAAATCATATGTTATAAATATACTTGAACCTTGAATTGCAAACATTGTGCACTTTTAACAGGCATGTTTTCTAATCCAAGAAAACCCTGCCGTTGATCCAAGATCTGTGATAGAGCATAACAGGCAGCAACGTGCGTTTGGGAGCCCCAGACGCATCATTCGACCCAAGATTCAGCCTCGGATGCTGATAATCCAGGCTTGGATTTGATAACCTAGGCGTGGACGATGCTGAGCCTGTGATAATCGATCTGGGGAGCTAATAATGCAGTTGTATGCGCAGCTTCGGGTGAGGTAGCTTGCCTGCTAGTTAAGGGGGTTAATTCCCCTTGCTTGCCTGTTATGCCAAATCTGCCATAACAGGCTCGCAAGGGGAATTAACCCCCTCATCACAGTGGTTCTCCCGATGGAATGTACAGGTACACAGGTGCGTGCGGGTATGGACGGAGAACGATCACGATCAGTTGAGGCAGTACCTCATAGATAAAAGGATATATCTAATATTGGAAGGATCGTCTTAGGAACGACGTAATGGAAAAGGACTTTCGTGAAAGCTCTAAACGTGATCGAAAGATGTATACCGGAAATTAGTACTTAGATCTGTTCTATTCAGTACTAATTTATATCCCCCGTTCATTTCTATTTGTGGCCATTTTCTGTCATTGGCGCCATATTCATCCATCCTTGCAATGCCGGCCTTTTGGCAGGAAATTCATAAAAATTATCTTATATTTATGCAAAATTTTGAAAATGTCTCTATTTTAAGAGCAAGTTTGATGGAAATAACCGTAACTTCTTTATGATGATCCAAATTGGAATGTGTCCTTCAGATGCATTTTAAATGAATCAAAGCCCCAAATCACACGTTATGTTACTTTCAATACACAAGAATAACAGACCATAACTTAAGATTTAGCTTTGTTAGGAAGATATTATCCTCATCTACAATGCATCCGAAGGACACATTTTCATGTAGATCAACACAAAAGATTAATGGTCATTTCCATCAAAACTACTCTTAAAACAACGCCATTTTCATAATTTTGTATAAATACAAGGATATTTTTTATAAATTTCCTAAAACTTAAGGATCATCAATTGCAAATGGGTTGTTTTATTTTAAGTTCTTTAATTAGGATTTGACTGACTAATAGGATCAATTTTGCATTTTTAGAGGTATAATCGCCCATATATAATTCTTTTTTATCTTTTGAAAGGGCCAAGCCATAATTCCTTATGGCCATTGTAAAAGGAGATTAGCCAACCAATGTCTGATTTTTTGAACGTCTTATAGGTTAAATGGGAACAATCTAAAATTCGTTGACATTGATGAGGTGATAATGTTTCCCGTTATCGCCATTGTCCATAATCGAATTAGGGCTTTCGAATTAGGATTCGTATCACAGAAATTTGGGCGTGGGATAGTTTTACCCTTGATTGGGGGATCCCGGAGGTGGTGATCCCGTTCTCCGGGATCACCATCAGAAAAGATCCCGTCCTCCGGGATCACTACGAATCAACCGGCAGATTAATGGGTTACCTTGCTAGTTTAGGGCTGATTTTCGGCGGATTGAAGCTTCGACGATAAATGTGGCGCCGCTTTGATTCCTCCTTTGCTCCTACACGCCCTCCTCGATCCGGCCCATTCCGACCATCCTCTAACCGACCCCATTCGATTTGGTTGCGGATCAGGGAGAAAATCCCACACGAAATCTGCCCCATTTTTTCTTTCAAGGGCCAAAAAAATGCCAGATTCTTCTTGCAGATAAGGGGATTCCGTCCTCTCGGGATCACACGCCGTGGGGATCCCGCCCCTCCGGGATCACACCTCGGGATCCCCAATCAAGGGTAAAACTATCCCACGTAAATTTGCGCGGCACGGCGTCTTTTTGAACATAGGCGGATTTCGTGGGAGGGATTTCTCATAATCACACAAAGATCGGGGAGGCAAATGTTTCATTAGCAAAGAAACATCGAGCTCTTTGTAGCACCTTATGATGTTGGGAGTATTTTGGAGGCTCTTTTGTGGGCTTCCGGTAAAACCCAAGTAGCAGTACTTTTATTTTTCTTAAATGTTAATCCATTAAAATTTGGATTTCGGTCGTTGAGAAAGCACATGATAGCTCCTGCATGATATTTTTTATATGGAATTAGATATGTCAAGGCATTCATTGCTTCAACTTTCTTTTCTTTCTTTGCAAAGGAGACAATAGAAGCTGTGCTCATCTTGCCATGTTTCTCCTCTGTAAGTTATGAATAGCAGATGCAGATGCTATTAGATTTATATTATGCAATGTGCAGGCTTGAATGTACAGAAACAAAACAGGATACTCTGTCTACACACAGAATCTTCTAGATAACAATAGGTTAGTAGCATCTTATATCTTATCTATTACAATGGGAGCCTCTTGGTTTTTGTGCGGGAACGCCGCATGTTACGCCGCATGCGGCGTTCCCCTCCGCCATGCTCCCGCAGGGGTCATTTCAGAGTATCTTTGGTTAATGGCATTGTTTGCCATTTTGTTTTTATATTTTTGAATGGGCCTCTCTTTCAATTGGTCGAGCTACCTTCCTCGAATTAATGAAAGGTATCAGTAGATGCCTCAACGATGACGAATGTAAGTCTGTGATTCTTTTATCTGTGTAAGTCTGTGTAAGCCAGCAAAATGAGCGCCTGAACCCAAGCTAATTACTAGGCTGACGCTATGGAGGGACTAATAGCTTCGTTAGGGCAGATGAGAGCAGCAGCCAATTTGATGAGTGGATTCAAACGGCCAATTTGTGGTTCACTGGCGGATTGAGGCATTATTCCTTGATTTGCACTATCATTTTCTTGCAAGGTTATCCATGAGGAGCTTTCACGATAAACTCTGCGTTTAAGGTACGCTCTGCTCTTGGTTTTGCATCTGACAAATCATTTTCTTTTGCAAAGACGGCACTTCCTTTTGAAGAGTTTGAAGGAGATTTTTGTTCCTAGACGTCTGGCATAATCTCCTATCATTTTGAAGTTCACGGAACCCCAAAGCAGACTGGCCACAATAACAGAGTTGGCATACCACGATTTTTTGCTAAGACTTCAATTAGCATACCAATTTTCTGCTTGAAGTTGTGGTTATCTTCCTAAAATACAAGTGAGTACATATATTTTGTATTCGGTTTAAGTATATTCTTTTAAATTCGGGCTAAACTTACTCTTCTTGCAGGCAAAGAGGCAAAGGCTCCACCAGGCTTTTTTTGTACATTGACTTACGCTTTGCAGACTTTGCAAGCAACAACGACTTTGCAAGCAATAGCAAGTGCGTCATTGCAATAAGAATTTCGAGATTGGTTCATGATGTTCTTGCAGATCAATGTCTGGAATTCCGAGGTTTGATATATATATTAGATTATTTTGTTTTGTTATTTACATGTTTCTAAATGCAGAGAGTATGCTTGGCCTCTGTATTATCTATGTATCAGGCCTTCATTATCATGCATTCTACATGCACTGCTAGACATTATGTTTTCTCTTGCTTTTTCTAAAACTAAGTTTACTCCCAATCCTCAAATGCCCGTAGTAGAAATATTGGTCCTTACGCTTTATAGATTCCAATCATCATTTTGTTGCAAGAAGGAGAAAGCTTGCACTTGAGGATCAGTTCCCTTCTCTTGATTGGACTTCTATATTGTGAAGAATGATAACGACATCCAATAGGCTGGAAATCTATACATATGGTTAGATCGTTGATAACTGCCTTAGGAAGCTCCATAGATCTGAAGCTCCACATATCTCAATGTATAGCGTATGGCCAGACCATTGATAAGATCATTGATAATTGCAGCCCACCTTACATTTGCAAGGTGGTTCAATCTTCCAATATGAGAATAAATTTGTGAAAGGAGCATTCATCAAATATCTCTTCCATGTTAAAACAGGCAGCAACCCAGCCATAGTGTTTTGCATCTTTATTGTTTAAAGCTCAAAACTTACATATAAGCCATCATTAGCTTTCAGTTCTTAGATGGATTCTACACACATTTTATCGCGCTCAGAGAAAAAGCTTGATCATAAACCTTGAGAAAAGGTACTTTGCAGCTATTGTTTGGATATGCACAGTACCAGAAAGTATTAAAAAGGGACCTTTTAGAAAAACCCAGATCATTTACCTGCAAGTTCGCTGCCTTAACAAACATGCTCCAGCCTTTTGAGAACATATAACTCTGAACTATGTCCAAGAACAAGCCTACTCGATCCTTCAATGTGAGTAGCGTGCAACGTGTTAGAACAGTGGCAATGAATACTCAGGCTTCTAAAAAGAATGAGCATTTTGGGTATCTTGAAATGAATACTCAGGCTTCTAAAAAGAATAATGAGCATTTTGGGTATATGAATGTATGCAAGCTGATTAGGTGGGCTATCTTCAAAGAACGAATTTTTTTGATGGCTACAAGAATAATACATGAATCTACAGGCTGTAAGTCTATTTGACATTCTGCAATGAAGTTTTTCAAGGGGGAAATAATTGCATGACAACATGCTCAAAGCTTTGGAAGCATAGCACTTTTCAAGAACATGAATCTAGATAAGTTGTTCAGTCAAAGAAATCCAGCCTGATGTAGTGTGCTTACAGAAATTTTTCAGTTCCGTTTCTTCTGGCCTAATGCAGCATTTTAACATTGTTCTCTTTTTGTTAAGGATTCTCGATTTCTTTGGCCTTTCCATGAACAACAACTGCAAAGAACTCGGGCTTAGCAGGTTAGCTTTTTTTTTCTACTTATTGGTTTCTGAGAGAAAAAATATTGATACGTTATTTGCATGACGCTATAATTTGTTGCGCTCATGTACGTGTAATTCTTTAATACTTTAGGAATGCTGGACGAAGGAGTAGAGTTTAAGATCCTTCAGAATTGCAAGAAACAACATAACCTACAATTTGCCTAGATGCACGTATATATGACTACCTAATTAAGTTCATTATTACTGAAGAAGGTACATAACATGCTAGAGAAAACTATAAAGTAGTTATCATCTTTACTTTCTCAGTCTTGGACTCTGATTCATATAAAAGAATATTCTCTTCGAAGCTACTGCAAACTAAACCTTATGTGGAGATGGATGGCATCACAGATTGTTAATTTGGTTTGTGCCATGGATTTGGCAAGCTAGCTGGTTCTCTTTGGAACAGAGAGGGAGGGCTAGACAACCTAGATATTAGTGCAATGACAAATGCAATAGAATTTGATAGATGTTTTTGCTAGAACTTAAAGAAATAGGAACTTCCAAGCATCTAGCAAGCATGCAGATTTCAGTCTGCAATTTGAAGATCTTACCAACTGTTACAAGCTTTATAATGTTGAAGTAATGATGTTGTACTGTTATAGAATTTCTCATAGCTTAGCGTGGACATAGTTGGAGTAGTTAGAACATATGCTTTGTGAAGAGAGGTAATAGTCTTTATACTGGTTCTATAGATCTCTTGCTGCATAGTCACCCATATCTTGCTGTAATCTTTGTATTATTATATCTTAGTTTTTCAAACAAATATATTGTGCTCTTAATAAGAGCTCAATTGAGTTGTGGGTTTGTTTTCTTCTTGAATAGTTGTTGCTTAACTAAGTTCTGGATTCAACTATCTTTATTTTAAATATTGACCATGGTAAGGAATTTCTTTTATCTCAATGTGTTTAGCAATTTATGACACTTTCAAGATGGTTTGATTGGTTCAAGTTAGTGTATCGCTATGTGGGATGTGCTATTTCTTGCTGTGGTATAAGCTATTTTGGTGTTGTAAAAACAAAATGATGTGCATTTTGTATATGTTGTGAGCTTTGATATTGCTTTACAATAAAATAACTCTATTCTTTGGTTTGCATGTGATTTGGAAGCTACATGCTTAGTCTATGCATCTGGGACATATATTTATGATGGAAGGAATCACGGCAAAATTAGAGCATTTTTGCAAGATGATGTGTGTTGCGCGTACTTTGTCTAATATAAAGGCATTTTCATATTGTGGGTTGATTGGAATACCATACGGACAACTCTTTTTTGTAATGTTCATGCCCTTTATGATGATGTAGTTGCAGAAACTATTGGTTTCTGGAGAATGAGACTAAAACAAGGGAGAGGGATGAACTTGATGTGTGTTTGGTAAAATCATATGACTAATTACTTCTTTGACCTTTGATTATGATGAATGTGTTGTGTTCAGATGTTTTGAGTAGCATTTAGATTCATGAGCTTCCTCACGTGCCCACAAGTAATTTTCCATGTCTTACACGCACTACAATTACATGGCCTAGATCTTTCAGGAAACCAAAGTCCTATTACATTATGCACTTTTAATGCATTTTCCATTCCATCTATGCTTGCCATCACATTCCACCCTGCACATTCGTTTTACACTATGCATTCTATATCTATTATTCCATGTGCAATGATCAGTGTCCGGACCTTATGCATTCTATCTACGATTCCATGCGCAGTGACTAATGCCCGGCATCGCCGGGCACACGTTTCTAGTATTAGTTATTTGGTGATGTATTGCAAATGCTGAAACGAGTTCGGTTAGTCTATGAACAGATAATGTTAGGTCAGCTCAGCTAGATCTAATCTCTTGCACATAAATCTAAAGGCCATGATTATAATTCAGAATATATCATAGGCTTGTGGAGGTGAAAGACTATATTTTTTGCACTTTTTCACTAAAACTCGATATCCATCTCAAATCTTTGTTAAGTTTGCTGTAATGCGGCTTGCCCGGCTAATTTTGCAAAGACTGACCTTCAAAGAGTGACAAGCATTTGTAAAGGACCCAAGTATGAGCAAGGACCTTGTTCGCAATTTTAGTTAACAGCTTTTATAGTTAACCACAATCTTATAGTGAGAAAATGATGCAACCCTAAAGACAAATCACATAACCAATACTAGTTTTTACGATATCTTGAGGCAAGACCTATAATTTCCTCATCATCGCAAATGAGGCAATAGGTCAACATCAATGCAAGAAGTGCAGAAACACCAAAGATTGGCCATTTTGAGATATAAAGGTGCAAATATCAAGAAATCTCCAATTTATCCAAGCAAAGTGACTTCAAAAATGACATGCATTTTTTACAAGATCACAAGAGCAAATCAGAATCTAATCTCAAGCAGATATTCGCTAAGGTTCCAAAAGAGAGATATCATCAGATATGTAGCCCTTAAATGTAGAGTCTTGCAAAGATAGTAGATATCGGTCAGATTACATGTAGTGTCTTAAATGTAGGGCATTGCTAAGTAAACCCGGCCCGGCTTATGCAAGGGACTTTATTATACTATAGCAAATAAACAAAACAATAGTAACTAGCTTTGCAAGCTCAATTAACAATGTCACTTTGGGGCACCACAGATCGCTATGTTGCAAGCTTACTATCACTAGATCAGTGGAGTCTACAAGCATGATGTTCCACAAGATCTTTGACTAGTTATACACCTAACTACACCTGGCGGATGCTTGACGCTAGAAGCCTGCCATCTAAAAAGGGTACCATGGCTACAAAAATACCTTATGGAGCTAATGTTGGCAAGGGACTGTAAATTTCCAAGTGAGGCCCATCCCTTTCACTTGCATGGGAACTAGGTCGAATCTAGGTTAAATGAGATTTATTTTTGTGATGCAGGTGTTTGCATTTTGCATTGCCAATTTGAGGGACACGTATCATGGAAAATGGCCATTGTATTCATTATTAAGAATGTAGCTATGTTATATTCTGCGGGCACCTCCTCTGGGTTTGCCCACCCGGTAAATATCTACAGAAATTTGTCCTGTGTTTTGGGTTGTATTTAAGGCATATTCCACCTCGTCTTGTATCCCAGATTGCATTTTAATATTGATAATTCTCCCCTTCCACAAGGCACCCAAAACTTTAATCACTATAATAAACCATCGATAAACCACTATAGATGTGGTTTTGGATTGCCCCTGCTAAGGGGCAATTCGTTAGGGGGAGGGTTGGTTTTGGCATATTCCGCATATCGTGGGTATATCCGAGATCGGACTACCGCCACACGATTGTATTTTGGTGAATTTTTTTTTTTTTTTTGCGTATGAATATACGCTAAGGTTTTCCGTGTTTTGGACGCCAAATTATTTTTCGGCGATCGAAACTTCGTTTTTGTGAAAAACTATTGGTTTTTTTAACCTTTGGGCTAGAGATTCCTTTTTTTAGAATTTATCTTTGGGTTCATATCCACATAAGTAAATCCACATAAGCCAAACTATAAAAAGAAAAAATTATAGAAGAGGGCTTTTGGTGGTACGTGAGGAATTGTTGCAAGAGAGGAGCTCCAGAAGGAATTTGAGTTACAGAGGAGCCGGAGGAGGCTATCTGGAGGCTATCAGGTGGGGTTTGAATTCTAATTTTCAGGATTCAATTGAGGTTTACATAGGCTGCCATGATTGTACATGCTTTTGTTAAGAGCTGTGATTGAGAGGCTTTGTATCTGGGTAATTGGATTTGTAAGACGGGCTTTTGAAAGATCATCAGGAAGAAGGATTGGATTTGTTCTGAGGATGTGAATTGGATCCGACAAAAACCAAGATGGGATTGATCAGGAAGAAAAAAAAAACTGAGCACATGTCTCATGGCGTGGATTGGGCATGGTTAGAACATGCTGAAACTACTTAGGAGAGGGCCGAAATTGAGTTTAAAGGCCTATTTTGAAGGAATTAAGGACTGGCATGGCTATTCGGCAGTGTTTGAAGAGCTCCTCAAGCGATCCAACTGCCCCAAAATGCCTCAAAATCAGCGGAATCAGGTCGATTTGGGCTTGGATCATGTCGATTTGGTGGTGGGTCAGTGGTAGATGGTGAATCCATGCCAAAATCAGAGCCCAAAGAGGCCGAAACATGTCTATCTTCGTTGCTTGCTGTGTTGTGTTGTTGTTTTCTTTTCTGTAACTTTTTTTGGGTTGTGGTCTTTATTTGTTGTTTATGTTTGGATTTGTCAATTTGTTGCTTTGAACTCATTGTTGGCATGATAAAAGAAAATTATAAAGTTAGGTAATCATAGAAGGAATTGGGTGGCGCCTGGGCTTAAGAAAGAATTAGCCAGCAGAGGAAATTCGAGCATGACGTCTGGGCAGAGTAATAACAAGTTGTAAGAATTTCTATGACTAGTTGTATTAACTAAGACATTTACGTAATTTGAAGCTAATAAATCAACGGTATCTAGGATGATTATACAGGCTTGTTCCCGGAGATGAGGCCTAGTCTGGGGATCAGTGGACAAGCGTTACGGACATTTGCGGTCGTAAGACCCTATAGATTTTAAAGCTGTAAGCACGTAATTATGAGACTCTGCATTACTTGTCTCAATAAATTAGTTAGCTATGGAAGTGGAATTTTAATATTAAAACCTTGAAACCATACCTAAGGGAGCTTAAATAAATAATGTTGTGGAGTGAACCCTGCGTCGACCTTTCAGGGGTGGTTTGAGCATGCTACATCAACATTTGAGTTGTCGTATTTCGATTTTTATCATTATCCAAATGTCTAGAGTCTACAATTAGCACCTTATTCTACTATACATTGTATAACGTTGAGATGGAATCTCTAATGGAGTTTCTCTTCAACTATATATTGTACATACATTGTTCCAAGAATTGTCACGCTAGAATTATGTTATAGAAGTACAATTAATGCTCACAATGCATATACACAACGATCTTGCTTGATTTGCTGGCACCAAGATGTACTAACACATTGGACTAATTTTAAGTTCTACATTCCAATCCCATTCTTTTAAATGAAGCAACAAATTCAAACGAAAAGCAACCTGCTTTAAATCTCACATATGCCCTTCTAACGACACATTAACAATTCGACGCATGAAAGACATTGTGTATCCAAGTCATGTCGAAAACAAAGAAGGGCGTGAGCGGAAGCAAACAATTGTACCAATCACAAATATATGCAAGTAATTTCAAAGATGTAATCGACATATGGCCTGCAGATCAAAGGCAAATTTGAAGCACAAACTAACAATTTCGATAGCATACGATACGTTTGTACACATTGCACAGCTGAAACGTATGAAGAAGAACACTGCGCACGATGTGAAACTGCAAATCCAAAGCCAGTACCAACACTTGCTGGTTCCATCTACAGCGATACAGGCAAAGCATACAAAGCACTCTTCCGAAATGAACTCCTTGACAAAGCATATGGAATGGACGATGGAGAATTGTATAATGAAATGATGACGTCGCCACTAAAATTCCGTGAACGAGTATCTCAACAAAATCCAACAGGGATATTCAAAATCAATTGTGCAAACGTAATCATCGAGTACGAAAACAACTAGACAATCAACACTCTGTCTATGAGCTTTCTGTCTGTTTTAATAATTGTAGAAATCTTTGCTTTAATAGCAAAACTAGACACTTTTATATAAATGATTTACTTTTACGTGATTTTAAAAATTCAAATCCCATATGTTACTCATGTTATTCAACACTAACTCGAACCCTACACCTCAAAGGACTTAACCATTCAACACAAACACATGCTAATAAATAATGTTCAAAATCTACATCTAAACATAAAAAAAAAAAAAAAAAAAAAAAAGTTACGCATCACCCTTAACAAAACAAAAAAAATACACATGAATTGTCAACACGGGATCAGAACAGAAAAACAACATCTTCGTGATATTTGTTAGAAGTGTTGCATGATTGGTTCATATCATAATTTGTGATGTTTTAAGATCTGCAGATGCAAATGTAGAAAGAAAACAATGTTGAGTTGCATGCTTGCATATGCAGTATGAACAGCAAATTTATAATGCAGGATAAGGTTGTTAATGCAGAATGCAATCTCATGCTGGTAGTCAACATATGGATGCATAAGTCTGCTTAAGTAGAATGCATACATGATTCAGAGAAGTTACAAAGGTCACAATTGACCTATTGATACAATGGTCTCACTATGATCTCACAAATGAATAAGTTGAGAACCTATGGTCGTAAGTGTAAATATGAAGTTGAAAAATGATTCACACGAAACCATTGACATATTGCATTTATAGAAACAATGTAAATATGAATAAGCGGCCAGTTTTGTTGGAGCCATTTCCGATTTGAATGAGGTCGGTCTAATCAGAATGCAACAGACCGAATAAGCTTGGAGATCGGTTCGGCCAGACAGCCGAAACTACTCCTATATCTGTAAATCTAAGAAGGATACTAGGCACTGGTCATTCCGGAAGAGTTTGGGGTATTCCAATTCGAATCTAAGGTTGCTCGAAGGTTAATATTATTTGATAAGCATACACTTTCATATCATGCCAAGATTATAAGTGGTCTATGTATTTTTCATTAGTCAATGCATGAATTCATGATTGAAAATCTAAGGTGTTGCTGTTGGTGTAGTGAAATTCAAATTAATATTGATTGTCTAGTTGAGATCAAAAATTGATCCAAGTTGGATATGAAATAATCAAAGGCATGTTCTTGCAACATTATAGTTGATCTAAAGATATTATTTGAATTAACAATCCTACATTGGTATCAGAGCACAGGTTGCAGTCAGAATGGCCAGTAGATTTGGAGCAGGGCTGTTAAATGCCATAGACATGTTCAAGGGTGACTCAGGCTTCCAGGTATGGAAGGAGAAGGTGAAACACGTTCTTCAAGTGGAGGACTTGTGGGATCTTATAGAATCCCCAGGAGATGTAGATGTAACCAGTCTGTCAAACTCGAGAAGAAGAGTGGTGACTGAGACAAATGAAGAGAGTTCTTCAACACAAGGTGAGCAAAGTGTGGCAGGTCAGAGCAGAGAAGTTAGTACAACTTCTAGAGCAATGGTGGTGTCTGATAATGCAAAAATTCGTGAAGCTCAGGGGATAATCATGAGCAAAGTAAGTTCTAGTATAGTTCAAGCCGAGAGGATGACTCCAAAGCGGATGTGGAATTACATGTTGGCAACATATGAAGCTAAAACTTCTTCCCAAATTGATTTCTTTGGAGAATGAACTAAGGAGACTCAAATTCCATGATAAAGACAATGTAAATGACTTCTTCCAATTTTGACAATATAATGGCAGATTTGGAAGGAGCTGGAGTATATTATACTCAACAACAAACAGTGTTAGCCATTTCAAGGGCAGTCACAAATCTTGGAAACATAGCAATATTTATCGGACTATTGCCACAACAAGGCTTGAGGTTGAAAGAATGCTCAAAAAGAGCTTGAGCAAAACAGTGGTACTAGAAGAGGAAGATACAACTCAAATCTTGATGGCAAAAGGAAGGGTAAGTCTAAAAATCGCCAAGGAGGGAAGGTTGGTCCATGTTTCAGCCAGAATGAATATGGTCATATCAAAATTAATTGTCCTAAGTTGTCTAAAGAGATAAATTGTTATAATTGTGGTGGAAGAGGACACTATGCCTCAAACCCGCCCATCTCCAAAGGAAAATTTCAGAGGCAAAGCTAGGGAGGAAGGGGAAATCAAGGTTTTAGAGGCAGTGGAAAGAGGAAGAGGCGTAAGATCAAACTCAAGCCAATATTGCGTAAGAAATACCTTTGGAAGAAGAAACAGGGATGAAGAAGAGGAGGTAAGAAATTTGATTCTTTCATCTTGTGAGGAAAAATCTAATGATGATGATCTTCTAATTCTAGATAGTGGAGCTGAGAAAACCATCACATGCTCAGCCAAAATCCTAAAAGAATGTCAAGGAAATGGAGGAGGGCACATTCAAGTAGGGAATGGAAATTTGCAAAGAGTTGAAGATGTAGGGGTGCTGGAATTGTTTGACTTAAGGGGAAGAAAAGTAAATCTGAAAAATGTGCTTTGTGTTCCTAGTTTAGTTAGGAATTTGATCTCCATTGCTCAGCTAGTTGACATGGGGTTCAAAGTTGTTTTTGAGCAAATGCAATGTAAAGTTTTTGAAGGAAATGAATTAAAGTTTTTGGGGAGACGTGTTGGAAATCTATTTGGAATCAGTCCAAACTGTTATGGCAGCATAAACTTGACAACAAATCCAACCCTTGAACTATGGCATGAGAGACTTGGGCATACAAACATAAGAAATATAGAAATGATGGTGAGAAAAGGCTGGTTAAAATCTTCAGACAGCAAAATGGATGATTTTATTTGCAAAGGGTGTATGTTAGGCAAACATAGCAGACTGCCATTTACAAAAGCAAAGAAAAATACAAAAGATATCCTGGAATTGATTCATACTGACATTTGTGGACCTCTAAATGTAACAGGGATAACAGGGAAACGTTATTTCATAACTTTTGTGGATGATTTTAGCAGGAAGACAAGAATCTACCAGCTTCAAAAACCAAAGATCCGGGCCTTTGAAGCTTTCAAAAAAGGTTTGGTGTTGAAGTAGAGTGCTCAACAGGAAGAAAAATCAAATGTGTTCGATCAGACAGAGGAGGTGAGCACATGTCTTTTAAGTTTGCAAGTTATTGTATTAACAAGGGAATTAAAAGACAATATACATGTAGTTACACTCCACAACAAAATGGAGTGGCAGAGAGAATGAATAAAACAATCCTGAATGCAACCAGGGCCATGCTCAAGCATGCTGGTCTTCCAAATTTTCTTTGGGAAGAGGCTGTAAAAACAGCAATAGAAATGCATAATGCATTGCCTTCAAAGGCATTAGATGGAATGATACCGTAAAATGATGTGGTCGAAGGAAACCAAATTATGAGAAATACAAAGCTTATGGATGTTTGGGATACACCCATGTACCGTAAGAACTAAGGCGTAAATTAGACAACAGTCAACTATAACTTTTTCGGTAGGTTATGATGAAAATACAAAAGGATATAGAATGTATAATCCGGAAAAAAGAAGTATCTTGGTGAGCAGAGATGTAACATTTGTGGAAAAACAGTTATATAAGCCTAAGACGAGCTCAGAGTTACACAAGGAAAAGAATGAAACAATTGCAATCGAGGAAAAGCAGCATCATAAGCCATAAATGAAGGACTTAGATGAGTGTGGAGGAAAACCAGATGCTATAAATGAACCAGATCGAAAGCATAGAGGAAGATCCAACAAAGAAAACCACTATACAAGAGATAGGGGAACAAGTGACACAAGAAAATAGAGAGCAAGTTCAAGAGACGAAAAAAGGAAATAGGAAAAAGAAAATCCAAGCAGAGAAACTCAAGGAAGGATTAAACTTTGAAATGAATATGTATGGAAGAAAGGATGATGGGAAAAGTAGTAGGATAGGGAGGATAATTCAAGTCAAGTAGATTCAAGCTTTAATTGTGTTAGAAACGTGGGGATTCCTTAAACTTTTGAAGATGCCATTAATAGCCATGATTGTGAATTATGGAAAGAAGCCATGAATGAAGAAATGAAATCCTTTATTAGGACATCAACATATGAAGTTTCGTGATCCGCCTAAAGGAAAGCAAGCCATTGGGAACAAATGGATTTTCAAGCTTAAGCAAAATGCTGATGGGTCTCCAAAATATAAAGCAAGGTTAGTAGCACAGGGATACTCTCAACAAAAGGGGATAGATTTCGAAGAAACATATTCCCCTGTGGTAAAAATGAACAGCATTAGAATGATTGTGGCAATGGCAAATGCACTAAATATGGAATTACATCATATGGATGTATGCACGGCTTTTTTGAATGCTGAACTTGAAGAAGAAGTGTATATGAGGCAGGCACAAGGCTTTGAAAATGGAAAGGAAAAGGTTTGGAGATTGAAGAGGGCTGTATATGGGCTAAAATAGGCCCCTAGACAATGGTACAAGTGCATTGATGGTTATTTAAAGGAACAAGGATTTGGAAAACTAGAAAATGATGGCAATGTATACATATTGAAGCAAGAAAATAATGTTTGTATAGTGGTCATTTATGTGGATGATCACAGATTAAAACAAGTAGCAATGAAATTCTCAAACATTGTAAGGAGATCTTGAAAGGAAAATATAAAATGACAGACTTGGGAGAACTGTCTAAATTTCTGGGAATTCAAATTAAAAGAGATAGGAAGAACAAGAGAATTTTCTTGTCCCAAGAAAATTATGTTGATTCTCTACTTGAGAAATTTAATATGCAAAGTTGCAATGCAGTTAAACTGCCACTGACAGTAGGAGAAAGATTGTCAAAACAAATGTGCCCAAAATCTGATGAAGAAATAGAAGAAATGAAGAAAATACCATATAGACAATTGGTTGGGAGTTTGTTGCATGTTGCAAACAATACTAGACCTGATATAACATTTATTGTAAATGTTCTAAGCAGGTACAATAGTAATCCAGGGAAGCCTCATTGGTTGGCTGCAAAGAAGGTATTAAGATTTTTGAAAGGCACGAAAACAACAGGATTAGCATACAGTGGTAATGATTTACAATTAAAGGCATATGCAGATTCAGATTGGTGTGGAGACTTAGATGAAAGGAAATCTACTTCAGGGTATGTGCTAATGTTTGGAGGAGGACCAGTATGTTGGAGAACAAAGAAGCAATCTTCTATAGCATTGTCCACAGCCGAATTAGAATATGCAGCTGCCACTCTGGCAAGCAAGGAGATAATTTGGAGCAGAAGGTTTTTGAATGAGCTTGGGATTGAGCAAAGAGAAGGAACAACATTGTTTTGTGATAATCAAAGTTGTATAGCCATGTGTAAAAACCCTGTCATGCACGAGAGAACCAAACATATCGAAATGCAAATGCATTTTATTAGAGAAATGGTAAGCAAAGGTGTGATTGCACTCCAATACATAAATTCCCGGAAGTCGGCTTGGCGATATATTCACTAAAGGATTGAGTTACAAAGAAGTTTATGAAACCGCGTAACAATTAAACCGGCAGTAGATTATGATATGAAAGGGGAATGTTAGAAGTGTTGCATGATTGGTTCATATCATAATTTGTGATGTTTTAAGATCTGCAGATGCAAATGTAGAAAGAAAACAAAGTTGAGTTGCATGCTTGCATATGCAGTATGAACAGCAAATTTATAATGCATGATAAGGTTGTTAATGCAGAATGCAATCTCATGCTGGTAGTCAACATATGGATGCATAAGTCCGCTAAGGCGTAATGCATGGTGTGATTCGTGAGAAGTTACAAAGGTCACAATTGACCTATTGATACAATGGTCTCACTATGATCTCACAAATGAATAAGTTGAGAACCTATGGTCGTGAGTGAGTGACCGATTTGAATGAGGTCGGTCTAATCAGAATGCAACAGACCGGATAAGCTTGGAGATCGGTTCGGCCAGACGGCCGGAACTACTCCTATATCTGTAAATCTAAGAAGGATACTAGGCACTGGTCATTCCGGAAGAGTTTGGGGTATTCCAATTCGAATCTAAGGTTGCTCGAAGGTTAATATTATTTGATAAGCATAAACTTTCATATCATGCCAAGATTATAAGTGGTCTATGTATTTTTCATTAGTCAATGCATGAATTCATGATTGAAAATCTAAGGTGTTGCTGTTGGTGTAGTGAAATTCAAATTAATATTGATTGTCTAGTTGAGATCAAAAATTGATCCAAGTTGGATATGAAAAAATGAAAGGCATGTTCTTGCAACATTATAGTTGATCTAAAGATATTATTTGAATTAACAATCCTACATTATTGGCCATTTACCTCTTCGCCTTGCAAAACCAAAGACATATGCAACAAAATGATTCATCCATGTTCCTATACTACTTTCAAAATAATTAAATAATTTAAATAATGAAGATACATTTATAAACCTTTATTCATAATAGCATTTTGGGGGCAATCCACAGTGCTTTGGGGTAAAAGCATGAAAGGGTGTACGTACATTGTACTGAATTGATGTACAAATATGGATACTTTTCACGTACATTTTGGTTATTTTTTGTTTGTATAAACATACACTTTTTTATTTTATGTACTTTGCATATACATTTAAGCTAAATTTCGAATATTTTTTGGCTATGCACGTACTTTTTGGGTACTTTGGGTGATTTGTGTAATATAGCCACATGTACCAAAAGGGATACATTTCTAGACACCCTTTCATGCTTTTACGCTTTGCACCTTGTTTATAATAAAAATTTCATTCTTAATAAAAACCACATAAAGTAGTGGTTTTTATAACTAGTACATGGTTATTCATGTTGATTTTCCGTTATAGCGTGGCTTTTTAAAACCAAAATTAGTTTATTTTATGGTTTCTAACATCAACGGTGGTCATTCATGTTGGTTTCCTAATGTACCATGGTTATTGGTTCGATATTGGTTTGCAGCATGGTTTTCCAACACCATTTTAAATATGGTAATGGTTGTTTATGTTGGTTTTTAATTGACACGAAGTTGAAGTACTTTATGGTGTGGTTTTTTAACCAATTTAAATGTCATGGTGGTTATTCATGTTAGTTTTCTATTATCAGAGTTTATGTTATAAAATGGTTGTGGTTTGTAGCATATTTTCAATACTGAGCTAATTGTCATGGTGAACATTCATAAATATCACCTAAAAAGGTGTCACTATCCGTAGTGCAGAACCAACATAGAATTGAATTGAATGTTTTTTATCGCCCACAAATAATTAATGGGATAGTGGTGCAGTTTTGCATGCACACTTCTATATTAACTAGGTTTATATCATGGTTTCCATCTTCCGATACCAATTCAGTATCCCATGGCCAAGTATGTATTGAGAAGTAAAATATTATGCTATAACGATCTTTGAAAGATGGAAGGGAATTATTCTTGAGATGATTTTCTATTCTATTATATTCATTAATTAAATTGTTTTTTATCATCTATAGTATCCAAATTATCTACGAGGCTTAATACAAGGACTTCATACAAGGACAATCATAAGCATGCAAACCAATAATATAGTTTCTTAAAATCTATTCAATTAAAATTGAAGGACATGTTTTATTATATTTCTTTCTTGAAGAAAGTAAAAAATATATATATTACCACAAAAGCCTCTTTCTTGAAGCCTCTTTTAGTGGAAGAAAATATTTAGCTACTTCATGTTCATCTTCTACACAAAGAACAATCTACTCATTTAAAACATTTTAGGGAGTGCTTGCCTAACGTCGTTAACACTAATTTTGGCATTCGCTTAAGCTTTTCCGGCTTGGTTTCCTTCATTGTTGTTTTCGAACAACCTCGCTTTTTGACTTTTTCTTCTTTCTTTCATTTTGCTCCTTCAGCCCGGTTTTCAGATTTTACAGATTCTTTTCTTTTCACTATTTTGCCAACTAACCAATTACCTAGCAAACCGGAGCTCACTTAACAACAAATGCAAAATGACACAATTTCTCAAAGACTACCAAACGTGGTTCTTGCCAAAGATGCAAAAATAACATCATTTCAGAGCACACCAATTAAATGTACCTCATAAACCTTGTTTACTATCTTTCTTTTATTCATACATTACTCAGTCTAAAGATGACAATCCTGTGGTTCCTACACCCCTGAGGGATGCACATAGTAATAAGGGGGTGGACATCTGCGTTCGAAGGGTGGCCAAAAACATCCCTAGTATACTGATCTTTGGAAACTAATTTAACCCCTAAGGTATATATTTTACCCCAGATAGTGGCAAAAAAAACACCTAATGGTAAGTATACGAAATGATAAAAAAAAGAACCCCTTTCTTGCACGCAGATGTCCTATACTATAAACAATACTGAATCCCCCGGGGCTACACCGAAATGCTTTGCCATAGAATGGAATGGAATGGAATAGAACAAGCTCAAAGAACCTATTTGAAGCTCAAACCGCAGAACACCTCATATCAGAGATAGGACTAATATTGGAAAACTGCTCCCTCCGTACAAAAATGACTAGAACCCAACAATTGATGCCTTCCAAGTACTTAATGGATACAAGTGCAAACTACGCAATCACCCACAAAATCCATTGTTGTTGCTAAGGAGCCCCATTTATAGCACTAGTGTTACTACCAAATAATTTATTCTCAGTAGTTTTTCATTATTTGTGTCAAATGTTTGACCACATACATGGAGGTACTGCATTCACCACCAAGTGTGCAATTAAGACTAGGGTTTGAACTCGACACCATGTAACCTTTGGGGAATGCAAAACCAAGAAGGTTGGTTACCATGATATAACAAAAAATAGTATAAAACATAGCTAAGAATCACACACATGGAGAGACTTACATCAAACTTACACCTCCACCATGGAAAAATTACAAATGGGCACTAAATATGCTCAAATCACTCCCCCATGCATGCATATTAGTCCATCTGGTACATTGGGGACTCATACCTCCCACCATACACTATAAACAATCATAGCTGCCTCGAACAATCATGCGGGCTTGGTCCCTAAATGAAAAAAAAAAAAAAAAAAAAAATAAAAAAATAAAACTACAACCTAAGAAACCGTTTGATTCGAGAACACGTGGGATTTGAACCTGCTGCATTATTGCCCCATGTTCTCTGCCCAAAGGATAGATGGATGCTACGATCGATGACCGTGGGATTTCCACTTTTGAATTCCTCCCTTAATCAATAATCAAATTTTTCCACTTTAGATTCAAACTTAAAAGTTTCACACGTCTTAATGCTTCAAAGGACCAACCAAATTCAACAAGAATATGCATTAGAGGAAATATGAGATCACATTTTGTCCCATTAAGGGATGCTTAAAATGCCACGTCAGCTTTTTAAACTGTCCAATAAGAGAAGAGTTCCAAGTGTATCTCATTCCAAGATATGTGTAAACAGAATTAATGCAAAATTTGCAACTAACTTCCCAGAGTATCATTTTTTCATTATAACTTTTGATCGAGAACTCGATTCAAACACTTTTTGTAGCAATGGGTTCGTATTCGCAAAATGTATCTAATGATAACCCATTCATATACCTTTCTTGATATAAATGTACAAGAAATAAGTAAAAATTATATTTTTAAGGTTAACGATATGACCATATTGAAATACATCATAACCATATATCATTAGAAAGATCTTTTTCATTTCGTGATCAAATGCAACAAACGCCGCAAAGATTTTGACGAAAGTGGATCAAAAAGTTATGGGGGAAAACAAAAGCAATAAAGTTGTTGGTGCTGCATTAATTGCAGTTTATAGAGGGTAGCCATTCTATTGGAGGATTCTTATGGGGATGAAATGAGATCTCAAATTGCCTCTAATGGTTCTAGTTATATGGTTCAACAGCAATATGGTTATTGTATGACGAATCTACATTGTCTGTGCTAGTCTATCCATGGTGGGGCCATTGCATGTCTAATCCATTGTTTTGGCATGCCTACAAATATCATGTCTGTTTCTTCAGCCATGGATGCTTTTCAAATAGCACTGCTTAAATTCTTGTTCACCAAATATGAATCACGATATGTTCAACGAAGATTGATCTCCAAAACTGACGCATCCATCTCCACTGCTCTCCATCGATATGCACCTTTGATCTTATCTCTACAAAAGCTGCAATGATCCATGTAGTTTTTTCCACATAGATTGCTACAATAGGAGAAATTGCTACACATAGTGGTGGTTGATTAAACCAAAACAAGACAAAAAGGAAACCTAAAAAAGGAAAAGAAATCTAGTATCAATTTATCAATTTTGATATATGAGAATGCACCTTTCCAAAACAAAAACAAAAACAAAAAAAAGAAAAACACAAAGGGATCGCAAAAAATACTTCCCACAAGGGTCTATACCTCCACAGGGGGGCAAAATATAACTTGGAAAGGGAATTCTAGGGGGTAATAAGCATGAGAATTCTCTTCAGAGAAATATGCCATGGGGACTCATACCTCCACTTTACAAAAAATAGGCCGAGATAATGATAATGAAAAAAATTACCATGTACCTAAAGCTTAAAACGATTTATCCATCCTTTGTTTTCCTTGATTCATTACGGGGAGAGGAGGGGGTTAATCCCCCTTGAGAGCTTCCTCATATGGTCGATAAACAAAGCGAGCCCCGAGGGCGAGCTTGTTTATCGGAAAACCATAACAAAGCAGCAAGGGGATTGACCCCTTAACCAAGCAGTAAGTCGCCTCACCCCAACCTCGCATGAAAAAACGATTATCAATCCCACAGCCTAGGTTTATCACTCCCACGCCTAGGTTTATCACGTGTTCGCATTCTCCGTGAGCACAAAAAGACGAAGTTTGCCATCCGAATTCAATCGGGTTTATCACGTGTTCTAAGATCCGAGGCTGAATTCAAGCCCGCTTATCACAAAAGTTCGGGCATCCGTAATTCAAAGGCAAGGCTAATCGTTCTCCGCCTGCTATACCCTATTCGGCGCCCCGTTATGCCCTATCATTGTGGGCTGCAATCAACGGTAGGCAACGGTTGGATCCGAAAGCCTGCCGGTTAAAGAAGAATCATTATAGAGAGCGGCAGTTAATGAAATTTTTGTGTAACGCCCGCCCTCGGCTGGGAGACCCTACACTTTTTTGTTTCTTGCTTGCATGGCGGCCGGGCTAACTGGCCGATACAAAGTTTTTCTTCTTCTTGGAAAGTATGGAGCATCGCTTGCATGGCGGCCGGCTAACTGGCCGGATACAAAGTTTTTTTCTTCTTCTTGGAAAGTATGGAGCATCGCTATCGGAATGCCATGCCATGGCATGGTGCCTTGCCATCGCTCCTATAAAATCTCTCAGAGCTTGGTTTCTCACTGATTTTTGGCATCAATGGAGCCATTGGCTGGCGATGGCGCATAAGCTTGGTGATGGCATATCCAAAGGCAAAGTGGCCTTTAACCGGCAACCCATTTGAGAGCGGAGTTGGGACCGCAACCCTATTACTTAAGGTAATTTAGCTTCGCTACTCTATTCCTCTCTTCATTCTAGCTCTAAACAATCCATTACACAGGGCCCTTCGTAATCTTTTTTCGCTTCTATGGGGCTGAAGACTAAATCAATGGAGCCAAATCAATGGAGCGGATTTGTTTTTTTCGCTATAAGGGCTTATAAGTCACCACCGCAAAATATATTCCATCGCAAATGAGCCTCATTTTGCGATGCAACTATGTTGGGCTTGCTATTTGAACCTAATTCTACCCCTGTGTTCTCCTTATCGTTGTTGCTATTTAGTTCTTCCCTTTTATTTTCTTTTACAATTATAACCCGATTCTTTTTTATACTACAGAGGCATACCAAGGAAATTTAGAGGCATAAGAAGGAAATTTAGCATCTTCCCCGTGAAACTACACCTCCGAAAATATGGAAGCTCAGCTGGTTATGGCAAGTACCTTCCAACTCTAGATGTATTTGCTATGCCATTCATGTAGCTACCGCTTTTAAGGCTCCTTTGCGTAAAAATCTTGGTCCGTGACTAGCTTTGCGGTCAAAAAGTGCCATTAAAACATTCGCTTTTCCTAAACTCAACCATCGAAAACAATCGTATTATTGGAGGTTTTTTTCAGATTTTAAAGTTCTCAAAAACGAAAGGAGATCCAACATAGCTTGAGAAGTATATCTCCAACATAGCTTGAGTAAAATAGCTTTCCAATCTTTCTGCTACAAGGTATGTGAGTTTATATGCTTTTTATATGTCGATCTTGGTACAATTTACATGAGCCTTAGTAGACCTTAAAGTAAGAAGTTATCTTTTTCATACTTTATTGCATGACGGAAGGTATTGCATCACGGGACGGAGGTAGAGGTGATTGGTTTAAGCCGCATTAATGTTTCTTTTATTATGTACTTAGCTACAAGTGCAAAGTCAATACTTTCTTTTATAAGATGTTTTATCTGAATTTGTTTTGATATTTATGTACTTACAAGTGCAAGGTTGGTCTTTGTGTAAGATTTACCATTGTTTATGAGTTTTGGAAATGGTTGGGGTTCAAATCCCTTGCTCCCCTCAAAAGCATGCATTGACATTGACGTAATAAGTATAATACAACAATACAAAAAACCATCCACATTCTTTAATAGTTTGTTAAATACTCTTGAAATGCTTTAAACAACAAAACATTACTCCTTAATAGATTTTAGTTAAATAAAGTTAAATAAAGTTTAAACAACAAAGTGTTACTGGTTATCATCATTGGTTTATAAATGATAACCATGAAGATAATGCATAACAAAACCATGCACATTTGGAATAAACTATTACTAATAATACTAGTAATTTGAATCTAACTCATTGCTAACCATGTAATTAGCCATGCTAGTTCACCACAATAACCAACCACACTATAGAATCACATTAATAGAGCAAAGATATTAAACCACATCCCCACCATCAGAAAGTTATACCATAGGGATAAACCATACCATTAAAACACTGTAATATACCACATAAATTTACCAACATGTTATACCACTTTAAAAAACTCTACAAGGAAGCCATTAACAATTACCATACAATAACACCACCCTAACAAACCTTACAAAATAACCCATTAGTGTAGCCTAATATGGTTTTTAATGATATCAACCCACAAACATGTATTGGTTTTGTACCTAATATGGTTTTTAATGATATCAACCCACAAACATGTATTGGTTTTGTAGAATGGTTTTCTAGTCACAACCATGGGAAAAACCATGTAGTGTTTTAATTTTGGGTGCCTTGTGTTCCCCAGACCTCCTCCAGATTTGCCCTCGCCGGTGCAAAATATCTCAAGAAATTTATCATGTGCTTTGGGTTGTATTTAATGCGTATCCTACCTCATCTTGTATCCCTGGTTGTATCTTAGTATTGATAATTCTTTCTACCATGCATGCCAATAATTTTGATTTGTAGGCAACATATAATTTTGGAGATTTAACAAGAATCTTTATTGTATTATCGTTAATTCATGTATTATCGCTTTTTCGCCCGTGGATTGTGGCACATTTGGTAAAGCATGCTCGTGTTTCGCCCATGTAGGGTCTTCCTTCCGTCAAATGACCCTCCTGGACCCGATTTTGAAGGGGGTACTAGAAACCAATAACCATTGGTTAAAATAGTATTTTGGCATCTCTATACCGGCCCAAAGGTCACAAGAATCTGACCCAATACAACTCAAACGTATGAACAGGATTCCATCATCACATGAGCCTGGGGAATCGAACCCCGCCCAACCAATGCTCAAGGATTACGTAAAGCTTTTGCTATGGGCACCGATTCTTGTAGGAGGTATGTATGCTTTTAGTATTCTCATCTTAGATGTATTTGGTTTGTTAAATTATTTTTAAAGTATTGTATGGATTAAACAAACAGTCATGAGGACGAGAAGCGAGGTGAGAACGATGTCGCTATCGCTCCCCAAATTGACTAGATCAACCAAGAGGAGGATTCGGCTTAATCCTTCAAATCGCAGGAGGATTCGCTTGAGTGAATCCTTAGCATTCGCTTAAGGGAATCCTCCAATCAAATCAGGCCAAAAATCCCTGCAGCATGCCTATAAAGTGCAAGCAGGCCTATGAACTGACAGGAGGATTTGCTCAAGGGAATCCTCCAAGCCAAGGAGGATTCGCCAGGTGAATCCAGAGGATTCGCTTTGAATGAATCCTCCTTGGCTGCTCTAGTCAATTTAGGGAGCCAAAGTGGGCGGGCTAAGAAGGGCGGCGCCTAGCGTGAGGCAACATCCACAAAGCCCTTTCTTAAGGAATATTCCTCATCTCAGATTCTCTGTGTGCTCTTAATCCCCGCCTTCGAAGCTTCATCTCTAATATTCTCCTCCTCGATCTCTTTGAAAATGGAAAGGCTATATCAAGATACAATTTGTTTTAAGCCGCCCCTTCAAATGATATGGATTTCAAGCTGATATGTGCCCACATCCCCCGCAGCTCTTCTTTTTGACTAATGCCCCATACAATACTTCAAGAAGGACCTCTTTTAGTGCCCCAAACTCTTGACAAGTTCGGATGCATCGCCCATCACAAAATTGACGGAGAAAATCGACCTAGTGGTGATACAAAGAATTTTGCAATCCGGGCCATTCAACTTAATATGAAGCTAGTACTAACAACAAATCTCCAAAAGACAAAGCTACAAACCAAAGAATTCGTAAGCTCGGGTTCGACATGAACAAGTTGAATTTTAAGCTAAGTTAGGGTTTGGAAAAAGAATAGGTTACGTGGATACCGGAGGGAAAGGTACGTAAGCGATGTGAACAATACTATGGCAACCCCCACGCCATGGCCGTAAGCATGTCGGATCTCATAGCCCATGGGCAAAGACTTTACCCTTTCTGGCAGCCCAAGACAAATCAAAACAGATAACAACATGGAAACTGGGACGCTGATTCCGCCTCCGGAGTGGAAAGCGGCATGATGATTCCGCTCAGCAGGTAAGGAGCAGGTAAATTTGAAGCTGCGACCCGCTTATTATGTTGTGGCGTTCGAACTGGTCGCCGATTCCCAGATCTCGGCCCCGGCCCCGCCGGCCGCTGGACTCCCCGAATCCGCTTCCCAGATTCCATGCCGCCATACAAAGAACGCCCGACCCAATCCAAATCTGAAAAAAAAACACCTGCCCCTTCTCTAACACAATTCCACGTCGGTTTCCAAACAAAACCCAGGTGCCACCATCATCCAAATATGTATTTCAATACAATACCACATTTAACCTTCCACAATCATATCTTAGAAAAATATTGTTTTTGATTGCGGACACATTATTGTAAATAGAATAGAATATGATTTTATCGTCCACGAAGACTAACTGGCCTATTGTAAATGAAAGTCTTAGGTAAATTTTGCCTCTATGGTAAAAATTCTGGTAGTCAGGTTGTGGTTTGCTTGTCCCAAGAACAATATTCCACATCTCTAGCAAGTGAGCTCGGGAGAGTTTTTTCGACATATAATACTAGATGCAACGGGTGTTATCTTTCCACTTGCACGGAATAGTTGCAATTTTCAACAAAATCTACTCTAATTTCCCTTAAATACAAGCTTGTAAATGTATTGATAAGGAGGCAAAGGTGGATGGATCGAAATAAATAGATTGGTTGATGCTAATGTCTTATATCTACAATCAAAGATTTGGCATAACGCCTTTACTTAAAAAGTATTCCCAAGTCTACAAAATTTTGGCAATAAACTGCCTTTATAAATCAAAGTATTGCTCAAGCTTCACTGGAATTTGGTGCCGTGAACTAGATTGTGGCAAAGTTTGGAGGAGAGTATATACATGAAAGGGTCTATGGGTGGGTATTTTAGACTAGCTAAATTGTGTTTGAGATATGATATTAGGCTTTGTTGAGGATGTATAGTACAATGAGCTTTGTCAAGTAGATGCGAATCTGGATGCAATAATAAGGTTGTATAAGACTAGCTACTGAGTTGATACCTTTCCCTATGATAGGGCATTTGAACTATGGAAATCTCATGCACAAGGAGACCCTGAACAAATGTTTATCCAAAAGGCACAACAATAATTAGTATATCATCAAACAAAATGGTTGACATAAAAGACATGGAGAGTGATGTTCCATGTAATGCCAATTTTTGGCAATACAATGAAAGTAAATTTTATGTTCATTCAATAAGTTTGGGTAATGACAATTAACATTTCAATGGTGTTCAATAGCTTCAATAAGTCCCCGTAATAATTATTTGATATTTTAATACCTTATATTTGCGTGTTGGTGTCGTGGTGAAAATAAAAGGAAAAATAAAAATTGTAAAGAAAAATTAAATCACCCATAAAATGAATATAAAATTTCATTAAAAGAAATCACCCACATATTAATTAATAATAATTATACTAAGAAATCACCCATAGTTAATAACTTAAAAAATAATGGGTGCTCATAATTTTTACCCTGGTACAGTTGGGATTTGTTATTGATGGACAATAATGGGTCTATTATGTTCTTTGTTTACGTCCCCTAGGCCTTTTTAGGTCTCTATGGACATAAAATTCTATTCCAATGCAATTCAATTCAGTTATTATATATGCTACAATTTGCAACTAATGCAATAGTGCAGTTGGGATGCACGTAGTCATATAATCAATCTTGTTAAGTCTCTAATGCAACTTGCACCCAATTTTGCACCCACTGAGGCCGATTGGTCTCAAGTGATCTATAAAAAATAATTCTATTTTATTCTTTTCATTATCCTTTCAGTAGTTAAGAAGAAGAAAGTCATCATTCATGTTTGATAGTTCAAGAAATAAAAATCAAACATGAGTGTTTCTTTCCTTATAATTGATGGTTGACTCAATTTGGAAGGCGACAGTCAACTCTGATTTCTCCATTGGGTGCTAATATAGGACTAATATTCCCCATCTTCACCATTGCATCTGCAAATTTACTTTGGAATAAGAATTCATTTTGGCTATAACTTTGAACCAAATTCGTGGTTGATGCATCAACAAAGAGGACCTCATCAGAAAACAACAACCCTTTTCCCAAGAACCAAATTCTTGTAATATAGACGCTATCAAACCGGTCACTAAGCATCGTGATCCAATTGAGATAACACTGTTGGATCCCCTCCCTGTGGGCACAGGGACTGCAATTGCTTCAAAAATATTGAATCAATGCTTGGATCTGGTTTTCCATCCCCGGTGAAATTGAACAGTCTGCCAGAAAATGATGAACATTTTGCATATCCAATTGTGTGTGAACCTACAAATGCAAATCGAAAAGGTAAAAGATCATTATTTATGATGGAATAGATGCCTAGTCTACTAGAGAAACTTCCAGAAGACGATTATGTATGTGGTATACCTGAAAGAGTGATCATATCGTTCTGATCAAGACCCACTGCTTGAAATTTAGAATTGAGGGTTGCAACGTCAGAAAATGGACTTGGTAGAGCAGCATTTGCTTTTGATGCTAGAGAAACTCTGCCATCTCTTCTTCCAAGCCAAACAGGCCATCCTTGTCCTCCACTCTAATTGTTCAAAAGGAAAAAGAAAAGGGAAAATGAAAATTTTGATCCCACTTGTTTACTTTTACACTAGCTAAACTTTTTCCATGCTCATAGTCTTGAATCTTACCCAAACTATAGCATCTCTTGCCGCAATTGCTAATATATCCAGACATGACACCTGCCTCAGGGCACAAGTTCTCCAAGTTTGATTTGATGTCATCTATATACTCAAACCCACGTGCGTGTAATTAACATTACTAAATGCAGTTTTTTCTCCACCATCAACATCCAAGAGGATTGATGCATCACAACCCTATATGAAGACCAAAGTAACATTTTAGATTGTGCATCATAAAGACCAAGTTGACACTCTAGAACATACAAACAATATAAACTTTTATTTTGTAAAGGAAGGAAAAAGAGAATTTTTAGTTTCAACTACAAAAACTGAAAAAATATTATCAGAGAAGCCATACGAAGGCACAATGCCATACCCCAACAAAGCAATCATGGAAATGGAGACGAGCAATGAAGGTGAGCTCTAGGATCTTCGAGGGCTGCTTTGATAACACCAAAATTTTTAACAATTGACTCGCAAAGGGACAAGTATTAGCATAATACCCGATTCTCAACTGAGCCTCTGCTTGGACAAGGATCATAATAAAGGTGTAGACGATGAGCATGTAGTGTAGAGCCATTATCAATGTTGGGTCTTCGAATAGTTTGCCTCCAACCTTATTTATACAGTCGTCTTGCATTTCTTTAACATTTCCTTTGCTGCTTAGCTTGCATAGGCTAGTTGGCAAAAATGCACACCACATGGCTAGGTAGGACCAGTGAATGTTGCCTTCTTGGACTTTGAATATTTTATAATGTTGCCCCCTTGGACTTTGAATATTTTATAATCTTTAGATGCCCATAAAGGTTATTCATGCACGCTTCCTTGGTTGTCCTCTTGGCATATGGCCCATGTTTTTGCCACACACAACTTATCATGTGCCGCTTTTACTAACTCAAAGACAACCATTCATCATTTAGTCGTTGCATGTGTCTGGTATCCATAAATGTAGTTCTCAATCCCAAAACCAAAAAGGAGAAAATGATTTCCTAAGTCGAACCAATGACAACGCAATTGCTCATTTGTTTTACAACATGTGCCATATAAGGAAATTGACCATTATATTATTCGAGATTTTCACAAGCCAATGTAGAAATGTCCTTATGCTAGTGAAGGTCTAAGTAAGAATGTATTAATCCATGTTTTTATTTTAAACAATCCCATTGTTTAGATGATGCAAAGACTCGAACAATCTCTAGTTTGGTAATATCATATATTTTCATAAATAGCAAAATGATAAGTGGCTTGTAGAAAGGATAATCATTACCAATAGCGCGACAGGAAGTTTGCCATACAAAGTAAGAACAAAAAAGAAAAGGAATAGCATACCACATTGAATCAAGATGACCATATTTTCTTTCATTATTCACATGTTGTACTTCAATTACGTTGGCAAATGCTTTGCAAAAAGTTTTGGTTGGGAAAAAAAGGTCTAATAGTAAAAAGAAGTTTTTTTGGCATATGGACCATTGGCAAATTTCAAAGCTCAAAAAGCTCAAAGGTTCGAGCTTATCTCTGCCCTAGCAATTTGCTGATAGAAAGGTAGCAATTTGCTGATAGAAATTGCAATAACATCATGCTTGGGCTTCTGAAATTATCAATATGTACCAGAGGCTAGGCAGCAACTCGAGCAGCCATATGATTCATGAGAAGGCTCTTCAAATCCTTGGTAGATTCTGCAGTAGGGCTAGAGTTGGCCAGAGTTTGAAAACATAGCAAAAAACTCTTGCAAATCTGCACACACAAAGCCAAACCAAATGTGTATTGGCCCATTCCACGCCCCTCCCTTGTTGCCCATTTTTGCGCCATTCTAAGAATCTCCTTGTTGCCCCATTCGCCATTTAATGTTGAGGCCGAGACCAAATTGAAGGCGTAAACCATTGGGAAAAACAAAAGGGTGTGACAGAGAGATCTAAAGGGCTAGGCTTAAATAGCCTATTAAAGCCTGAAACAGAGCAAAAAGGAAGAGGATATCCCTACCATCTTAAGATCATCTTACAGATGAGGAAAATCGCATAAGAAGCTCACTTGGATCAGCAGCAGAAGCTCAAGCATTTATGCCCTTTTGTTGTCACGCTTTAAGACAAGGCGTAACTCTCCATGGTTTTGGCAACAAAAACTTGGCATTAAGATGTGTTCGCGGATCAGAAAAGAAACGAGTCTTTCTAAGATATGTTATAGAGCGCATTTTAAGGACTCGCTCTAACTTTGAGACGCCAAGAATTTCATGACATTTCCCTTTTTCTCTCTGCAGAGAGGCTTAATCTCAAATTTTTGCACATTTTGATGCTTGTGCAGAAGGGTTTTTGGTAAATAGTTGAGCGGATCTCTCAAAGGTATTTTGTAACTACGTGGACGATCGCTATAAAACAAACCAAAATAAAAATGAAATTTTGCATTTGGGTGGTTTATGGGATTTTTTTTTTTCTTTTTTTTTTAGTTATCAATGGTTTTTAATCATTACATGTGCTTTTTTGTTTTTTTGGGTTGCCCCTAAGGCTGGGTTCACATGCAACCATCACCGAAGAGGGGCCCTGTTTTGCCCTGTGCTCTTTGGCGATGGCAGATGATGGTGCATGTAAAAGGGCTTGCCTTTTTATGTGATGGTGAGGGTTGCCATCGTGCATGTGAACCAGCTCTAAGGGGACAAACCCTCGTCCATGTGGGTTTATGGCATATTTTAAGTATATACCAGTATATGCCCAGAATATGCCATAAACTGCTCCAAACCCATTATTAACTGTAAACTGGTGGTAATTTCTATTGCTGGCAGCCACTCTAGAAACCGGCTAACCGGTGTTCTGGCGATGGTGGCTCAAGCTTAGGTCCTTAGCTGCACAAAATGGCCGATCTCATTCCGACGTGGGTTTGTTTTCATAAAACAAGCGGAGTTTTAAGTTCCTCAGCTTTCTTCTAGTTCCATCATAGATGGGCTTGCTTCCTGCTCTATCGCAGATGGGCTAAGATGATTTCAAAGACCTGGATTTTCGAGCATTGAAACTCGAACTCGTGAGCATTAGATTGGCTATGGCTCTCCCAATGCTAATCTATTATTCCGCCACCATAATTCGTGGATGGAAAGAACAGCTCTAACAAAGCTAGCTATAGTGCAAGAGTCATTGGGATGGGACAAAAGAAGTTTGGGGCAAAGATCAATTGGGAGAAAGCAATAGAGCGGATGGAAACAGAGGGAAATAATCTGAGTCTATATATGGCTCTGCTTCGCCAATGCTGTAACAACAAGGCTCTAAATCAAGATAGGCGTGTCCATAAGAATTTTTTGGGAAGTAAACATTGTAGGAATGTGTTCTTAAGCAATCTTAGAGTTCTATGGCAAGTGTGGAGCCTTAGAGGATGCAAGACATGCTTTTGATATATTACTAGAAAGAAACATATTTTCTGGACTATTATCAAAGGTATATCCAAAGATGAGGTGTTAGGGAAGGCCTCCAACTCTTTAGATGCATGCTAATTGAGGACATTAAACCAAATAGTTTTACATATACAACGATTTTAGGTGCCTATTTATGCGCAGAATATTTAATGGAGGGAAGGGTGATTCAAGAAAGAATCAAGAAAGAGCTCTCAATCTGCCAATCCTTACTATGTCTGGACCTTGTAAGTTTCCCCATGTTGAGTCAAATTGCCCTTGTGCTTCACTCCTAGTGGTGCCCTTCCGCCAATTCTTTTTAAGTTTCAGCCTTATAACCATATTCCCCCCGAACCCAAAAAACTTTGATTTCTCATGAGGTGTCATGAGTCATCGAAGTAACATCCGCCGATCCCTAGTCGGCATCATTTATGGTTGAGACTAGGACGGTATCTGATCGTCTTCGAGCCCCCAACTTTCGTTCTTGATTAATGAAAACATCCTTGGCAAATGTTTCGCAGTAGTTCGTCTTTCATAAATCCAAGAATTTTACCCTCGATAATGAAATACTTAATGCCCCTAATCGGGCCCTTTATTAATCATTACTTCGTCCCAAGACCAACGGAAAAGGACCGAGGCATCTGTTTCTGAATCTAGTTTGTTGGATGATTTGGCTGTATGTAATGCAATTGTCAATATGTATGCAAAATGCAAGTCTTTGGAAGATGCTGTCACAACCTTTGAGAACATGCCTCAGAAGAATGTTGTTTCCTGGACATCCATGATTTTAGCATATTGTCAAGAAGGGAATGAACAAGGTGAACTTCAAGTTATTTCGACAAATGCGGTTGGAACCGTGATAGTACACCTTTAGCACAATTCTTAGTGCATGTTCTTGTTTAGTCAGATTAAGGCAATTCATGTGCACATTATTGCAAGAAGATGAGGCAATAGTTGAAACCTGCCTCATCAATGCTTATGGAAGTTTGAACGCATAGATTGCTTGCAATTTATTACCAACTAATTTGTTGCGATTTGCTAAGTAGCAGATCCGAACAGAGATTGTGGTTTGGTGCATTTAGCATCCCTGCCTTGAAGAATTTTTGTCATCATGTAATTGTACATCAAGGATTTTTGCATGTAATCAGAGGTAATTTGTACCCAAGGGCAATTTAGGCTCTTTTGATTTGGCAGCACTTGCTGTTAACTTTATTCTAGTTCTCAAACTAGGTGTCCTTGAGCATCTGTCTTTTTAATACCTATTATGGGACCTAGTGGCTTGAGTGCTTGAAATTTTTTGTATTTGTTGATTATGATCTCGCCTTCACTTTATTAAAGAGAGTTTTGTCCAAGATACAAAGGCGTGGACATGATTTCTTGGGGGCAATGTTAGGTATATATGCTCAAAGATGGATGTGATGATAATGCACTCCAACTCTTCCGCCAAATCCAAATGGAAGGGAAGAAACCAGATATAGTTGTGTTGATCGGCATCTTCGAAGCTTTAGCTGGCTCGCCCAGAGGCCTTGTAAAAAGGTAAATTACTCCATGCTCGTGATTTTAGAAGCCATTTGGCATCGATGCTTTGGTTGGGACAGCCCTCATCAATATGTATGGAAAAGGAGTTTTTCAGATATAGGTATTGGAGCCGATGTTGTTTGTTGACCACGTGATTACCTTATATGAAAAGTACAACTATGCTAATGAGGCTATCCACCTATTTAAGCAAATGGAGCTTGAATGTCTAAGACCGCACAAGGCTACCTTCTAAGTGCCCTTGAAGCTTGTGCCAATCTAGGATGCCAAGTGAAGGCAAGCTAGTCCATGCAAATGCTATCAAAGGTGGTGTGGGGCATGATGATATAGTCCGCACATCCGTAATTAAGATGTATAGCAAAGAACGGAAGTTTAGAGTACTTGTTTGTTTTTGATAGAGTGCATCAACTAAGTGTTTTATCCCGACTTCTTTTGATATTTGCATATGTCGAGCATAGACATTGTATGGATGCTATCCATTTATTCCAACACATGCACTAATGAAGGCATGAATCCAAATGAGTTCACATTTAGAGCTATCATTTGTGCATCTAGTGATGCAGTTTCTCGGATGTCGGGTGCTATTATTTTTTTTCTATATTTGCATGTTATGGACTCACACCAATGCTGGATCACTATCATTGTTTTACTGACCTTCTTGGGAGATCGGGTCTTGAAGATCTGGCTGAGGATTTGAGTACAATAGGCCCCATGGATGTTGAGCATTGTGATTTTGAAGGGCTTTGATTTGAACCAGGGGAGTGTAGTTAGCTGAAGCTTTGACAATTAACCCATTATTACCGGATCTTGATGCATTATATTGGCTTTTACAGTGCCTGTAAGAACATTCTTGACCCGTCTATTGAGAAGAGGTGCAAGATCACAAAATGGTCTGCATTTGGTGGAAGAAAAACAGAGACCTGCTTTCAAGAAGGCAAATGACTTTGGGGTTTCTAGTCTCAAAATTTCTAAGCATGAGGCAAAACGAGTGTTTGTTGGTGCTGGAGCTAGAACGCTTTTTTATCCAACTTTATCAGATAATATCATTCGAATAAGCTTGAAGCAGAAGTTTCATTGGTGGGATGAAATAGACCAGGTTTGTCTTTGTCCACAAGGATTTTTTGGTATGATTATTGCAAGTTTTTGTATTTATGCAAAATTCTTTGAAAACCCTAATAGCGTATGCTGCTTTGCATGTCCGATGGTCTAGTTACTCTCATTATTTTGAATGCTAAAGTGCAAGGGCATATTTAAACAGATCGATTTTGTCTCAAAATATATGAATATTAGAGGTTACGCTTATACACTTGCAACTAATTATTTTAGATTAATCTAATTGTTATGGCCTTTGTATTGGGCGTTTTTTGTTGCTCTGTATGCTGCCATTTCCTAGGAATGTGCCTTACTTAAGAAGTCTTGGCGTAAAAGCAGAGTAACTTTGAATGAGTCCTATGAAACTTTGGTGCAGACATCACCGTATAAGGTACTCTTGTGGCATCACATTTGAGCATTCTACATATAGTGACAACAAGTTGGAATACGTAATCAAGGCATTAGACATCTTGTAATAATTCCTACAAGGGATTACCTATTTGCCCTTCTATAGGAGACCTTCAATGTGCGGTTGACTTCATCAATGGTCTCGTTATTCGGGATGATGATTTGCTTTTTATCTTTTCTTAGAGTGTGTTGGGAATTGTGCCTAGAACACAGATGTTCATAAGCTTTCCCTTAGCTTGTTTGGCGATGTGCATAAGATCCTTAGGATTCTATTTGATTCAATACTACATACCTCTCTTTTTACTCGCCCGAATAACATTTTTACTTGGTGTTTTTTCGCTTCTTTTGAGCACTAGCTATGACGATTGACCATCGCCTAAAGTGGAAGCTTGATAACTTGGCGAAAAGACAAAACATAGTATAGGTTCAGATTTAGATTCTTGCATTTGATTCTTTCTTTTTTGAAAATATCAATAATGGCTAAATGAGTCTTCCAAATTTTACAGAGAGTAGTTGCGGCTATATCATTATTCTCTTCATTGCCTTGGTGCCCGTGATGTGGCCATTCTTTCTATCTTCTAGGATATTTGCATACCTACCTATCCGAGCAAAGCTTTTGGTGAAGGTGAACCTTTAATTTCTGGGCAGACACAATTTGGACTTTTGCCCTTCTAGGGTTCTTTCTCATGCATAATCCTAATCGCTTTTTTCCACTCTAGGTGCGACCGCCTCTATAATTATAGGCCAGTTCTACATCCGCAAAGAAAATCGATAGTAAGGTGGGGGCCAACTACAATTTCAGCAATTTTTTGAGGTTTAACTTTGTCACAAATTAATCATTGCATTTATTTTCATTTCAGATATTTGAGTTATAGCTGTAAAAAGAATTGAGCTAATATTCACCCTAAATGCTTTTGTTTATTGGGGCCGATAACAAGACACAAAATTTCATGTAAGATTTCTCGGCCTTTGCTTAATGACTTTACCCCCGCTTTTTTGTCTTTGTTCGCGTTGCTCTCACGATTTATTTCTCTATCATTTTGGCGATTCATTTCCTCCCGTTGAAGCAGCTATTGTTCAAGCGCTGGCAAAACGTTTAGTTCTTAACTAAGTCTGTTGAAGTAACATTATGGAGGTTAAAGAGCATATAATCTCAAAACCGACTTATTTTGCGCACCATAAATATACTAATTTACCCATTAGCATTACATCCGCTTATAAGACCCATTTCTCGCCAAGCACACACAAAAAGATTGAGCTTTCACAAACGTAATTCCATTTCTTGGTAGAATAAAATACTTAAGGATCCACCTTTATTGGATCTTTTTAGGTGCCTAATGTCTTGGCCTATTCTTGCAGCAAAGATATAAAATGAGTCCGCTCAAGCTAAAAAATTGTTTGGAAGATTTGCAAAAAGGCGTGAAAGATCCGCTTTCAATCTAGGGATTTAAATTGAACAAGTTTAGGGTCTTTTGCTTAAGGTGAATTTAATTTGTTGCATCAAATGTGTTGTATGTGGTTTAAGTCTATTTAGAACTTAATCCCATTGTTGTAGAAAACCAAAGTTGTCGAAGTATTGAATTCAAGATATCTTACATATATGTTGCTAGTGCCCAATCTAAAAAGGAAAATGTAAACCGATAAACATAGCATAAATAAGAGAATTTCAATGTAATGTTATGACCTAGATGCCATGCAATTAAGATCTTTATAAAATGTCGCCTTTACACAGAATTTTGCAATAGATTGTTTGAAAGGACACTAGAAGTATGAAGGTTGTCTCATTAGAAGGCAATACATTCTTGCTCATTTGAAAAATACCAAGATTTGTTAAGCAGAGATAGTGCATACAACTCAGGCTTATGTGAATGCAGACATTAAACAAGATGGTTGAACTTTATTGTGGGCAGTACATTGAGCATGGGAGTTTAATGCATCTAATTATTCTCCGCAAACTAACATTTCCAATAGATCTACAATGAAAATTGAAGGTTTGTACTTTTATGTCCAACAATGCTTTTGAAAGTATAGCTCACTGATCCTCAATGACGACTGAATCTGGCCTAGCATTTTAAGGTGATTCATAGATGAATTAGCATTTCCATACATAAAAATTTTTTGTGTGTTTTTAAAGAAATTTGGTTCAGTTTCAAGTTGTTTTGCCCTCTAATTGTTAAGGAGCATGGATAAATCCCAGAAATAAGGTAAATGGATATATCTCAACTTATGTTGTAAGTTATTTGTTATCATAGTAGTTAGACGTGGCAAAGACAAAGATAACGGTCCCGTAACGATATCTGATCGCTTCGCCACGCTGCGTACGCTTCCCTCGACCGACGTGTACGCCGATGGATAGCCAGGTAAGTAGCCCTAGGGGCAACTTGCTAGGTATGTTCATATGTTATTAATGTGCACATGTGCACATTAATGTGGGCACACCTTTCCATGTAGGCACATTTTGCCACCTAGCCATTAAAGGCCAGTGGGGCCTTTCCAATTATCCCACATGCTAAAATGGGTAATTGGAAACCCTAGCCCTAAACCCCATGTCTACTTAGGGTAGGAAAACCCTAACTTGCTAGTTTTCGCCCATAGGGTTTTAGAGCTCGGGTTTTGGCTGCCCCAGAGCCAAAATCGCTTTCCCGTGACGCTACGCCTGCTTAATCGCACCATTAGTTTCCCCGATTCGATGAAATTTCAGCAGATGGTTGAACTCGTGTCGAGGAGCCACCCAAGGATCAGATTTGGTCAATTTAATAGCTTAAACCGCCTTCTAGTCATAGAATCAAGAGGTTTAGCCTATTAAATTGCCCATAGCAAAGCCTATCTAGATCTCTAGATCCAGACACTAACTAAAAGAACCTAACTCTATGATATAGATTAGATCTAGTTCTTTAGTTCTTCCGTGATGTATATGGATGATGTATCTCTCGCGGAACTCCTTGTATTGGGAAGGGGGTAGAGGCCCTAAGGCTTTGTAATTGATGCTTCTAGAGTAGCCTCTAGCACAATCGTAGATTCGGCCTGGTGGTTACAAGAACCACACCTCGGTTGTGGGTGAAGGGGCCGACCGCTAAGAAGGAGATTCGTGGTCCCGACTCTTGAACCATCCCTCTCGGGTGTGTAAGGCCCACCGGGGATCATTGTGACTAGGGTCTAATGGCTTACCACCGAGTGTGGGTAAGGCATGGGCTCGACACTGAAGTGGTGTTCACTTTCCGCTGGTTCACGAATACGGGCAAAGTGGGCCCTCTAGTCACCTTGAGTCAAGATGTAGATCTCCGAGGGAGTGATCCCCACCGCCCCATCGAATGGGGAGATGAAACCTGTGAGTAGCCCCTTGGTCGCAGAGATCCCAAGTTGGGCTACACAAAGTCCCAACACTTTTCAACCTATTCTGCAAAGTGTGCACATGAGGGGCGGATGGAGTGGACAACCTAATGCCATGTTCTTATGCCACCAAATCCATTGCCATGAATTTCGCCTCTAATGAACTCCGAGACCTGCCGCCACCATCCCTTTGAGTCCGAGCCCCTGTAGAATTTCCTATGTGATGTGCTGATCTTTATCTATGCAGATATGTGGACCATCCTTCGTGATGGTCATATGATGTTGATGTATGTAATACTGACATATATGTTTACGCTTCCGCAGCTAGGTAGGCCCTGAGGGAGACAGGGTAAATGACCCTTCATTCTTCCCAATCGAACTCTTCAAGGTTGCAAAGGATGATACGGAGGGCCCTATATTAGCATGGAGTTGGTATGGGGATGAACTCGCTTTTGTATACCTGCGTGAGTGCAATCGTGATATGAGTAGGGGACGCCACAAAGGGTATCGAGCAATGTTCTGGAGACCAAGAGCAAAAGCACCGCCATGCTCCCAAAAGAGTACTAACTTGTTAGGATCCTTAAGCCTCAAAAAAGTGGGAAATTTTTTTATCATTTTTGTAGTTTATGCTAAGCTAGTAACAATTAAATGAATTGGAACTTAATAAGACTAAAAAGTATGAGCCAAAAATTTGCCAAGTGAGGTGGTCTCACAGCTCGCACCTGGTCGAAGAACCAAATTTTAGTTTTTGAGCAAATGCTAAGCCGGGAGACATGGAGCCAAGATCACCAAAACGTGATGAATTTGAGAAAAGTAATGTGGTAAGGCTAGTTCTAAGATAGGAATTAATTAGAATAGCATGTTTTAATTACCTAAATTACCTAGAGGGTTGATGAGATTCATACCGCTACCGGGTCTAAAAAACTAAACTTTAGTTTTGGAGAGGCGTACACTGTGAGACCAATAAGTAGGAAAAGTCTTAAATAAGTGTAAATTTTAATTAAATAGGTGCTTTAGCATGTTAAATAGAGCAACTTGAATTTTGACCTAAAATTTCCCAAGCTATAAATAGAAGTAGACCCCCTCATTTCCACGCCCCAGCCCTAGAAATCCACTCTCCCCTGACTTAGGCTGCATCTTTGGGCCGATGTCCGATCGATTTAACCGCAGAAAACATGGCCCGAACCAAATGCATCCGCCAGAAGTGTCGCCAGCGAAACCACCCGCCACAGATGCCGACATCATTCGGCAGATGCTTCGCGAGAGGCTCGCGAAGGGGGTCGCTCGGGCCGATGGGAGGAAGACACCTTAGAGATCAAGATATCCGATCCGATTGATGTCTTCAATCAGCAGGTGGATCAGGATGAGGCCACATCACCAACCTCCATGGACGAGGAGACAAGGGAGGCGTACGAGGAAATAGAGAGGGAGATTAGAGAGCAAGAAAGGGCAGAGGACCACTCTGATGCAGCAACAGAGATCCTCCAAGATGAAGACGGGGCGGCACATCGGGAGAGGAGGAGAAAGGAGCACCAAGAGCACAACGAGCCGAGACTTGAGCCGGCAGAGGAAGCAGATCTCGCGAGGTTCATCAGGAAGTATGAACGCCGGGAGAAGAAGAGGGAACAGAAAAAGAGGAAGAGGGAAGAGGAGGAACAGAAGGCGGCCGAAGAGAAGAAGAAGGGGAAGGGGAAATTCGTGGACGGCCCAAGGAAACTGAAGGATGTTCCACCAAAAAGGATGCCCAACCCCAAGGTCGTCATCAAAGAGCGGCCAGCCGACCAACCCTCGAACCCCTCCGACGACTCTTCTGACGAGGACTTCAACCCCAATGCTGGAGGTGGAAGCTCTTCTAAACCCCCAGCGACGCAATCGTGTAGTACCTCGAGCAGCAAATAGCAGCAGCCCGAAAGCAGGATCATGCGTATTCCCGAAAGTACCCGGCTTGGGACAGGAAGAAACAGCCACGACCTGCCCGAGAAGCCTATGTCACAGACCGGGTCAAGATATACGAAAGGAAGATGAGGGAACACGAGGCGTATATGAAGAAGTGGGAGGCCTACAGTAAGTACTATGAAGAAAACAGGGTTGCATTCGTCGAGGGAGGGCGACCAACGAAGCAATAGACCTTAAAGCCGCCACCACCAAAGCCTAAGGCTCCCAAGCCGCCACCCAAGAAGAAGAAGCTCGACAGGAAGGAGGTGGAGAGGAGAGCGCTGAGGGAGATTAGGCACTTCCAGCGCAGCTACGGTCTCCTAATCCCCCGTGCCCCCTTTGCTCGCCTAGTTCGGGAAGTGATGCAAGACTTTAGGACGGACTACAGGGTCACAGATGAGGCGCTGCTGGCAATGCAGGAAGTGGCTGAGGCAAAGATAGTGCAACACTTCGAAGACTCAACAGGTTGCACTGTTCACGCCAAACGAGTAACCCTCATAAGACAAGACATGCTTCTTGCGACTCGCATTAAGGGAGAACGCCCTTAGAACCTTTTATTTTGTAATATAGAGCAACTTTGTGTACTTTAATTGCATGAACTTGATTAATTAGGATAAGCTAGCAGGTTTTAGCTTTTATTTCAGCAAAATAGGACAGCTTTTGCATCGAAGATTTGATGTCTCACTCGCTACCTTGGTCAAGAAACTAAACTTTAGTTTTTGAACGAGGCGCAAGCCGAGACTTTGCCCAAACTCGCCTAAAACAGTTCCAAATTGACCAAATAAGGGGTCAATTCTACCCGTTGATTTGATGAGCCCATCATCTTTACACCCCCTAGTTCAATCTAAATTGACACGCTTTTGATCAGGGGACTGATGTCTCATAGCTCGCCGGGTCGAAGAACCAAACTTTAGTTTTTGAGCGAGGCTAAGCCGTGAGACCTCCTACCATTTCTTCAATTTAATCCTGCCCAAGTGATCTTCAACCCGTTGTATAGCATCTTTAGGTAATCCAAACCCACGCCAAACACTTGAGCTTAGTCTTCAAATTCCCATTTTGACCTCAAGATAGACTAGAATTGCCCAACCCCGTGAATTTTCCAAGTCATCCAAAAATTAGGGTTTCCCTTTTCTATAAATAGGTCCCTCATTTCTCAAATAGCACCCTACAAGTCAAGCCCCTTCTTAGCCGATTTTCCAACTCCCCGAGGCGCCTCTTGCAACCGCTTGATACCTTCTTCCAGATTTAGCCAATGGCAACCCTCCTCGATTTTCAAGATATGGTACAAATACAATATGCCGCCGAGGCCGACATCGACCAAATTTTCCATATCTTCGTGAAGGAGGTAGATGTCCAAGCAACCTTGCATGCAACCCCAGCTACAAAGAGAGTCTTGTCCGAAGTTCCAAGCTAGGGTAGAACCAAGACTAGTGCAACCCCCACCTTGCATAGGTTACTTTGTTCCTAGGCAATCCCCTCTAGAAAGATTAGCAATGTTCCAAACATTGCCAAGTACCGACAAACAAGGCGCAACAAGACGATTTGAAGCCAATGGTCCTAATCGGGCCAATAGGGACCAAATATTTTTTAACACCGCCTTGACAATCTTTTCTTACCCACCATGCCGAACACTCGGTGGGAGAAACTCCATTCCTCCCATGGACGGGACCCATTAGCCATAGCAGCAGAACAACGCTCCTTACGCGAATACTTAATAGGAGCAGAAGGAAAAAGAAGAGGAGGACTCAAGAACAGAATTAGAAGAGGAGGAAGACTACGAGCCTTCACCCAAATGGAGGGCGTGACAAGCAGAACAAGAGTGGCAAGACTTCGAAAAAGAAGCCGGCAAACTTTAGGAGTCGCTGCCGCCTTTGGCTAGGGCATCACAAGCCTAGCCCCCATTATTGTCGAGGGCGCAGGAGTTTTTGCTTCTAAGTTTACATGGAAAGGGGAGTTTTTGCAGTGGAAAGGAGTACTCAACCGAAGAGTTCCGGCACCAACTCCTCAAGAACGGACCCGACACTTCATCGCCCGAGGAGCATCAGACTTTCCACTCCAAGTAAGGGGTTTACACTTACGCCGAGAGTCCACCGACGGCCCACGCAAGCCTACAAAGAGATCGCTGCATTATGGAGGCGTAATTGCCGCAAATCAACTACCGACGGAGGAAGAGTTCCTTTGCCCTACAGAATGATGGGGATCCGCTTACGCAACAACATAACATCCTAACGGCAAGCTTCATTGGCAACGCCCCTCGAGAGAAGAGGCGAAGTTCGACCCTCGAGAGCTTCAAAGAAACAGCCGAGACTACAGGAGCTCATCACAATGGAGGTAGATGACTTTATGCGCGCATTACTGAGCTGGATACCGAAAGTGGCCGAGGACCCGCCACGCAAATCCATGTGTTGCTGCGTATTACCTCCCCCCTCGCCGATGGATGGAAGAATAGCGTAATTCATCGCAAATTCACCCCCGTAGAGGCGCAGGAAGGAGTATCGATGCTAATTGGCGCCGTGATTTGGCCGCATGCACCTGCTACCCCCTCAACACCCGAGTATGCCATCCTGGTGAAGAGAGCGGTAGCACTCATGTTTTGACTTCGCCATACCTTACAAAGGCGTGTGGAAGATCCATATGGTGACCGAAACTTATACCTCCCGACCCAGAAAGTGGGAAGACTTGGCGAGAGCTTTGTGGGGATTCAACAACATTCTTAGGAACTTGGGTCATTCAAGGAACAGCCTAAGTGAAAAAGTTCCTAGAGGACAACTATTTCACCGGGCGTATCAAGAATAATTAGCAATCTTGATCCCGAGAGTTTTAAATTTTGTATTAGCATATTATAAAACATGAATATAATTTCTTTGCAATCGTAAATGTTTGTTGATGTATTTTGTCTCCCCAACTATACCCAACAAACATAAATAATGCAGAGAACAAGTAAAACCAACCACATAGCCATGAATGACTTGTGTATGCGCTAGAGGCCTAGACTGGGAACGACAACGCCGAGAACATATGGAAGAACGAGTCCACCCAGGCCACCTCCCCAAGAAGGAACCCCTTTCGAGGAATTTGGAGCCATAACCCCTAAGAAGAAATATCTCGATGAGGACTCGACCTGAGCAAATAAAGCTTTGGTCGGCCGCTACAAGCGTGAGCGGTTCGGTGGCAACGCCGCTACAAGCATCAACTCGAAAACAGGAAGAGACAAGAAGAGGAGCAAGAGAAGGAGGTCCTCCGTTCTGAGTCCTCCGACTCAAGCTCCGGACTCAAAATTCACTCCAAGGAAGAGGGAAGACTCAGAACCAAGACCCTACGCTGCAGATGGAAGGCAGTAGGAATACCATGGATCTGACGACAAGGGACACAAGAACCTCCTCGACTACCGTAAGAAAGTAGACTCGATTGGGAAATGTTTGAAGGCCGAAGCTCGAGCACCTTCAAAGTAGAATAGGTCGTATGGAGGCGAGGCTTGGCTTGACGAGATGAGTGAATATGGCAACGCCTTATGGTATGAAGGATAAGGATAAAGGTAGGGTGCGTATCAATACAGGGTGTGATTGCACTCCAATACAAATTTGGAAAGTCAGTTACAGATATATTCACTAAAGGATTGAGTTACAGCAGGTTTATGAACTCAAGTAATAATGGGGGCCTGGCAGATTATGATATGAAAGGGAAATGTTGTGAAGGCAAGTGGGTATGATTGGTTCATATCATACCTAGATGTTTTAAGATCTGCAGGATGCAAATGTAGAAAGAAACAAAGTTGAGTTGCATGTTTGCATATGCGTGAGATGAACAGCAAATTTATAATGCATGATAAGGTTGTTAATGAGAATGCAATCTCATCTTTGGTGAAGCCAACATATGGATGCATAAGTCTGCATGCATGAGCAATGCATTCGTGGAGAAGTTACAAAGGTCACAATTGACCTATTGATACAATGGTCTCACTATGATCTCCAACAAATGAATAAGTTGAGAACCTATGGTCGAAAGTGAGTGACCCATTTGAATGTGAGGCTTGTCTAACTTAATGCAAATGTAGGATAAGCTTGAGATCGTTTCCGCTGCATCGGCCGAACTATTCCCATATCAGAATCTAAGAAGGATACTAGTAATCGGGTCATTCCTAAGAGTTTGTATTCCAATTCAATCTAAGGTTGCTCAAGGTTAATATTATTTGATAAGCATAAACTTACATCATGCCAAGATTATAAGGGTCTATGTATTTTTCATTAGTCAATGTACGAATTCATGATTGAAAATCTAAGGTGTCATTGTTGGTGTAGTGGAAATTCAAATTAATATTGATTGTCTAGTTGAGATCAAAAATTGATCCAAGTTGATATGAAAAATGAAAGGCATGTTCTTAAGTAACATTATAGTTGATTCCAAAGATATTATTTGAATTAACAACCGCACATTATTGCCATTTACCTCTTCTTCTTTGCAAAACTAAAGACATATGCAACAAAAAATGATTCATCCATGTTCCATACTACTTTCAAAATAATTAAATAATTTAAATAATGAAGATACATTTATAAATTTTATTCATAATAGCATTCAGGGCAATCCATGATTGGCTTTGGGGGTAAAAGCATGAAAGGGTGTACGTACATTGCTCTAACGAATTGATGTACAAATATGGATACTTTTCACATCACATTTTGGTTATTTTTGTTTGTATAAATATACACTTTTTATTTTATGTACTTTTGCATATACATTTAAGCTAAATTTCGAATATTTTTGGCTATGCACGTATTTTTTGGGTACTTTTGGGTGGTTGTGTAATATAGCCACATGTACCAAAGGGATACATTTCTAGACACCCTTTCATGCTTTTACGCTTTGCACCTTGTTTATAATAAAAATTTCATTCTTAATAAAAACCACATAAAGTAGTGGTTTTATAACTGAAATACATGGTTATTCATGTTGATTTTCCGTTATAAGCGTGGCTTTTAAAACCAAAATTAGTTTATTTTATGGTTTCTAACATCAGCGGTGGTCATTCATGTTGGTTTCCTAATGTACCATGGTTTATTGGTTACGATATTGGTTTGCGGCATGGTTTCCAACACCATTTTAAATATGGTAATGGTTGTTTATGTTGGTTTTTAATTGACACCGAAGTTGAAGTATTTTTTATGGTGTGGTTTTTTAACCAATTTAAATGTCATGGTGGTTATTCGTATTAGGTTTTGATTATCGAGTTTATGTTATAAAATGGTTGTGGTTTGTAGCATATTTTCAATCTTGAGCTAATTGTCATGGTGAACATTCATAAATATCACCTAAAAAGGTGTCACTATCAAGAGTCTTGAGAACCAACATAGAATTGAATTGAATGTTTTTTATATCGCCCACGGTGACCAATCGGATAGTGGTGCGATTTTGCATGCACACTTCTATATTAACTAGGTTTATATCATGGTTTCCATCTTAGATACCAACCCGGTATCCCATGGCCAAGTATGTATTGAGGTAAAAATATTATGCTATAACGATCTTTGAAAGATGAAGGAATTATTCTTGAGATGATTTTTCTATTCTATTATATTCATTAATTAAATTTTTTTTTATCATCTATAGTATCAAATTATCTCACGAGGCTTAATACAAAGGACTTCATACAAGGACAATCATAAGCATGCAAACCAATAATATAGTTTCTTAAAATCTATTCAATTAAAATTGAAGGACATGTTTTTTATTATATTTTCTTTCTTGAAAGAAAGTAAAAATATATATATTACCACAAAAGCCTCTTTTCTTGAAGCCTCTTTTTAGTGGAAGAAAATATTTAGCTACTTCATGTTCATCTTCTACACAAAGAACAATCTACTCATTTAAAACATTTTAGGGAGTGCTTGCCTAACGTCGTTAACACTAATTTTGGCATTCGCTTAAGCTTTTCCGGCTTGGTTTCCTTCATTGTTGTTTTCGAACAACCTGTTTTGATTTCTTCTTTCTTTCATTTTGCTCCTTCGCTCTGGTTTTCAGATTTTACAGATTCTTTCTTTCACTATTTTGCCAACTAACCAATTACCTAGCAAACTGGAGCTCACTTAACAACAAATGCAAAAATGACACAATTTCTCAGCACCCGCTCAAACGTGGTTCTTGCCAAAGATGCAAAAATAACATCATTTCGTAGCACACTACCTGAAATGTACCTCATAAACCTTGTTTACTATCTTTCTTTTATTCATACATTACTCAGTCTAAAGATGACAATCCTGTGGTTCCTACACCCCTGAGGGATGCACATAGTAATAAGGGGGTGGACATCTGCGTTCGAAGGGTGGCCAAAAACATCCCTAGTATACTGATCTTTGGAAACTAATTTAACCCCTAAGGTATATATTTTACCCCAGATAGTGGCAAAAAAAACACCTAATGGTAAGTATACGAAATGATAAAAAAAAGAACCCCTTTCTTGCACGCAGATGTCCTATACTATAAACAATCTTTTGAATCGAGGGGCTACCCGCAGAAATGCTTTGCCATAGAATGGAATGGAATGGAATAGAACAAGCTCAAAGAACCTATTTGAAGCTCAAACCCATGAGAACACCTCATATCAGAGATAGGACTAATATTGGAAAACTGCTCCCTCCGTACAAAAATGACTAGAACCCAACAATTGATGCCTTCCAAGTACTTAATGGATACAAGTGCAAAACTAAATCACCCACAAAATCCATTATTTGTTGCTAAGGAGCCCCATTTATATAGCACTAGTGTTACTACCAAATAATTTATTCCCATTAGTTTTTCATTATTTGTGTCAAATGTTTGACCACATACATGGAGGTACTTTACCACCACCACCAAGTGTGAATTAAGACTAGGGTTTGAACTCGACACCATGTAACCTTGGGGAATGCAACCAAGAAGGTTGGTTACCATGATATAACAAAATAGTATAAAACATAGCTAAAGAATCACACACATGGAGACTTACATCAAACTTACACCTCCACCATGGAAAAATTACAAATGGGCACTAAATATGCTCAAATCACTCCCCCATGCATGCATATTAGTCCATCTGGTACATTGGGGACTCATACCTCCCACCATACACTATAAACAATCATAGCGTCTGAACAATCATGCGGGCTTGGTCCCTAAATGATTTGGGAAAAAAAATAAAAATAAAAAATAAAACTACAACCTAAGAAACCGTTTGATTCGAGAACACGTGGGATTTGAACCTGCTGCATTATTGCCCCATGTTCTCTGCCCAAAGGATAGATGGATGCTACGATCGATGACCGTGGGATTTCCACTTTTGAATTCCTCCCTTAATCAATAATCAAATTTTTCCACTTTAGATTCAAACTTAAAAGTTTCACACGTCTTAATGCTTCAAAGGACCAACCAAATTCAACAAGAATATGCATTAGAGGAAATATGAGATCACATTTTGTCCCATTAAGGGATGCTTAAAATGCCACGTCAGCTTTTTAAACTGTCCAATAAGAGAAGAGTTCCAGTGTATCTCATTCCAGTATTATGTGGCAGCCTGTAATTAATGCAGTTGCAACTAACTTCCGTAGTATCATTTTTTCATTATAACTTTTGATCGAGAACTCTGATTCAAACACTTTTTGTAGCAATGGGTTCGTCTTCGCAAAATGTATCTAATGATAACCCATTCATATACCTTTCTTGATATAAATGTACAAGAAATAAGTAAAAAATTATATTTTTTAAGGTTAACGCATATGACCATATTGAAATACATCATAACCATATATCATTAGAAAGATCTTTTCATTTCGCATCAAATGCAACAAACGCCGCAGCATTTTGACGAGTGGATCAAAAGTTATGGGGGAAAAACAAAAGCAATAAAGTTGTTGGTGCTGCATTAATTGCAGTTTATAGAGGGTAGCCATTCTATTGGAGGATTCTTATGGGGATGAAATGAGATCTCAAATTGCCTCTAATGGTTCTAGTTATATGGTTCAACAGCAATATGGTTATTGTATGACGAATCTACATTGTCTGTGCTAGTCTATCCATGGTGGGGCCATTGCATGTCTAATCCATTGTTTTGGCATGCCTACAAATATCATGTCTGTTTCTTCAGCCATGGATGCTTTTCAAATAGCACTGCTTAAATTCTTGTTCACCAAATATGAATCACGATATGTTCAACGAAGATTGATCTCCCCGGCGCATCCATCTCCACTTGCTCTCCATCGATATGCCTTTGATCTTATCTCTACAAAAGGCTGCAATGATCCATGTAGCTCTTTTCACACAATGCTACAATAGGAGAAATTGCTACACATAGTGGTGGTTGATTACTGCCCAAAAACAAGACAAAAAGGAAACTGAAAAAGGAAAAGAAATCTAGTATCAATTTATCAATTTTGATATATGAGAATGCACCTTTCCAAAACAAAAACAAAAACAAAAAAAAGAAAAACACAAAGGGATGCATAAAAAAATACTTCCACAAGGGTCTATACCTCCCAGGGGGCAAAATATAACTTGGAAAGGGAATTCTAGGGGGTAATAAGCATGAGAATTCTCTTGGAGAAATATGCCATGGGGACTCATACCTCCACTTTACAAAAATGGCCGAGATAATGATAATGAAAAAATTACCATGTACCTAAAGCTTAAAGCGATTTATCCATCCTTTGTTTCCTTGATTCATTCACGGGAGAGGAGGGGTTAATCCCCTTGAGGCTTTGTTATGGCTGATAAAAAGGCGAGAGGGAGAGGCGGCTTGTTTATCTCACCATAACGAAGGCGACAAAGGATTGATGTGCTAAGCAAGGAACCATTTGCCTCACCCCAACTTTGCAACCCGCGACTCGATTATCAATCCACGGCTAGGTTTATCACTCCCGGCTAGGTTTATCACGGGTTGGGCATTCTCGAGCACAAAAGGCGAGTTTGCCATCTGAATTCAATCGGTTTATCACGGGTTAACATCCAGAGCTGAATTATTTTGTTTATCACCTAGGTCCGCGGAATTCAAAGGCAAGGCTAGCTGTTCCTCATTTGTTATACCTATTCGAAGTGCTGGTATGCCCTATCCGGGGCTGCAATCAACGGTATGAGCAGCGGTTGGATCCAGAAGCCTGTTAAGGTTAAAGAAGAATCATTATAGAGAGCGGCAGTTAATGAAATTTTTGTGTAACAGCTGCCCTCTGCTGGAGACCCTACACTTTTTTGTTTCTTGCTTGCATGGCGGCCGGCTAATCTGGCTGGATACAAAGTTTTTTTCTTCTTCTTGGAAAGTATGGAGCATCGCTTGCATGGCGGCCGGCTAATCTGGCTGGATACAAAGTTTTTTTTCTTCTTCTTGGAAAGTATGGAGCATCGCTTGCTGGAATGCCATGCCATGGCATGGTGCCTTGCTATCGTTCCTATAAAATCTCTGTAGCTTGGTTTCTCAGCTGATTTTCTGGCATCAATGGAGCGCTGCTTGGCGATGGCGCATAAGCTTGGTGATGGCATATCAAAGCGATGGCCTTTTAGCGGCAACCATTTGAGGCTGGAGTTGGGACCGGCAACCTCTATTACGAAGGTAATTTAGCCGCTACTCTATTCCTCTCTTCATTCTAGCTCTAAAACAATCCATTACACAGGGCCCTCTGCAATCTTTCGCTTCTACGGGGCTGAAGACGAAATCAATGGAGCCGAAATCAATGGAGCGGGTTGTTTTTTTCGCTATAAGGGCGATAAGTCACCTCGGCAAATATATTCCTTTGCAAATGAGCCTCATTTTTGCGATGCGACTATGTTGGGCTTGCTATTTGAGCCTGCAATTCTACCCCGGGTTCTCCTTCTTTGTTGTTGCTATTTAGTTCTTCCCTTTTATTTTCTTTACAATTATAACTTTGATTCTTTTATACTCTGAGGAGGCATACCAAGGAAATTTAGAGGCATAAGAAGGAAATTTAGCATCTTCTGTGAAACTACACCTCACGGAAAATATGGAAGCTTCAGGCTGGTTATGGCAAGTACCTTCCAACTCTAGATGTATTTGCTATGCCATTCATGTAGCTCTTGTTTAAAAAGCGGAGACTCCCTTTTGAGAAAATCTTGGTCGGACTAGCTTGCGGTCAAAAGTGCCATTAAAACATTCGTTTCACGAAACTCAACCATCGAAAACAATCAGGTATTATTGGAGGTTTTTTACGTATTTTTAAAGTTAGAAAACGAAAGGAGATCCAACATAGCTTGAGAAGTATATCTCCAACATAGCTTGAGTAAAATAGCTTTCCAATCTTTTACGCTACAAGGTATGTGAGTTTATATCTTTTATATGTCGGATCTTGGTACAATTTACATGAGCCTTAGTAGACCTTAAAGTAAAAAGAAGTTATCTTTTCATACTTTATTGCATGGCGGGGAAGGTATTGCATCACGGGGACGGAGGTAGAGGTGATTGGTTTAAGGCTGCATTAATGTTTACATTTTATTATGTACTTAGCTACAAGTGCAAAGTCAATACTTTCTTTTATAAGATGTTTCTATCTGAATTTGTTTTGATATTTATGTACTTACAAGTGCAAGGTTGGTCTTTGTGTAAGATTTACCATTGTTTATGAGTTTTGGAAATGGTTGGGGTTCAAATCCCCTTGCTCCCTGAAAGCATGCATTGACATTGACGTAATAAGTACAATACAAAAAAAACCATCCACATTCTTTAATAGTTTGTTAAATACTCTTGAAATGCTTTAAACAACAAAACATTACTCCTTAATAGATTTTAGTTAAATAAAGTTAAATAAAGTTTAAACAACAAAGTGTTACTGGTTATCATCATTGGTTTATAAATGATAACCATGAAGATAATGCATAACAAAACCATGCACATTTGGAATAAACTATTACTAATAATACTAGTAATTTGAATCTAACTCATTGCGAACCATGTAATTAGCCATGCTAGTTCACCACAATAACCAACCACACTATAGAATCACATTAATAGAGCAGCATATTAAACCACATCCCCACCATCGTGTTATACCATAGGGATAAACCATACCATTAAAACACTGTAATATACCACATAAATTTACCAACATGTTATACCACTTTAAAAAACTCTACAAGGAAGCCATTAACAATTACCATACAATAACACCACCCTAACAAACCTTACAAAATAACCCATTAGTGTAGCCTAATATGGTTTTTAATGATATCAACCCACAAACATGTATTGGTTTTGTACCTAATATGGTTTTTAATGATATCAACCCACAAACATGTATTGGTTTTGTAGAATGGTTTTCTAGTCACAACCATGGGAAAAACCATGTAGTGTTTTTAATTTTGGGTGCCTTGTGTTCTGCACCTCCTCAGTTGCTGCTTTGGTAAAATATCGAAGAAATTTATCATGTGCTTTGGGTTGTATTTAATCGTATCCTACCTCATCTTGTATCCTGGTTGTATCTTAGTATTGATAATTCTTTCTACCATGCATGCCAATAATTTTGATTTGTAGGCAACATATAATTTTGGAGATTTAACAAGAATCTTTATTGTATTATCGTTAATTCATGTATTATCGTTTTTCGGCCCGTGGATTGTGGCACATTTGGTAGCATGCTCGTGCTCGCCCATGTAGGGTCTTCCTCTGGTCAAACTGACCCCTGTTGACCCGATTTTGAAGGGGGTACTAGAAACCAATAACCATTGGTTAAAATAGTATTTTGGCATCTCTATCACCGTCGATTGTCCGCGATGTCTGATCCAATACAACTCAAGCGTATGAGCGAGGATTCCATCATCACATGAGCACGGGGAATCGAACCCAGTTCAATCAATGCTCAAGGATTACGTAAAGCTTTGCTATGGGCACTGATTCTTGTAGGAGGTATGCGTTTTAGTATTCTCATCTTAGATGTATTTGGTTTGTTAAATTATTTTTAAAGTATTGTATGGATTAAACAAACAGTCATGAGGACGAGAAGCAGAGGTGAGAACGATGCTGCTATCGGCTCCCCAAATTGACTAGATCAACCAAGAGGATTCGCTTGGGCGAATCCTTCAAATCGCAGGAGGATTCGCTTGAGTGAATCCTTAGCATTCGCTTAAGGGAATCCTCCAATCAAATCAGGCCAAAAATCCCTGCAGCATGCCTATAAAGTGCAAGCAGGCCTATGAACTGACAGGAGGATTTGCTCAAGGGAATCCTCCAAGCCAAGGAGGATTCGCTTGTGTGAATCCAGAGGATTCGCTTGAATGAATCCTCCTTGGCTGCTCTAGTCAATTTAGGGAGCCAATAAAGTGGGAGAAGAAGAAGAAGAGTGACTAGCAGGAGGCAACATCCACAAAGCCCTTTCTTAAGGAATATTCCTCATCTGTAGATTCTCCAGGTGCTCTTAATCCCTGCCTTCGAGCTTCATCTCTAATATTCTCCTCTGATCTCTTTGAAAAATGGAAAGGCTATATCAGTATTACAATTTGTTTTGAGCTTGGCTCCTTCAAATGATATGGATTTCAAAGGCGATATCTTTGCCCACGATCCTGCTGGCTCTTCTTTTTGACTAATGCCCCATACAATACTACGGCAAGGACCTCTTTTAGTGCCCCAAACTCTTGACAAGTTGATTCTAGGGCCCATCACAAAATTGGTGAGAAAATCGACCTAGTGGTGATACGACCCGGCAATTTTGCAATCCGCCATTCAACTTAATATGAAGCTAGTACTAACAACAAATCTCAAAAGGCAGGGCTACAAACCAAAGAATTGAAGCTTCGGTTCGACATGAACAAGTTGAATTTTAAGCTAAGTTAGGGGTTTGGAAAGAATAGGTTGAGGATCTTTGGAGTGGGAAAGTCTGAAGCGATGTGAACAATACTATGGCAACCCATTTGCCATGGCCGAGAAGCATGTCCGGATCTCATAGAAGCCCATGGGCGGACACCGGCTTACCCTTTACGGCAGCCCAAGACAAATCAAAGCAGGATAACAACATATTAGGCTGGGGCGCTGATTCCGCCTCAGAGTGGAAGCGGCATGATGATTCGCTCGGAGGTAAGGAAGGCGAGTAAATTTGAAGGCTGCGACCCGGTTACCATGTTGTGGCGAATTTGGAGGCTTGGGTATTTGATTCGGGACCAGCTCCGCTCCAGCGGTCGGGACTCCACAGAATCCGCTTCCCAATTCCATGCCGCCATACAAAAAGCATCGAGCCAATCCAAATCTGAAAAAAAACACGCCCCTTCTCTAACACAATTCCCGTCGGTTTCCAAACAAAACCGGGTGCCACCATCATCCAAATATGTATTTCAATACAATACCACATTTAACCTTCCACAATCATATCTTAGAAAAATATTGTTTTTGATTGCGGACACATTATTGTAAATAGAATAGAATATGATTTTATCGTCCACGAAGACTAACTGGCCTATTGTAAATGAAAGTCTTAGGTAAATTTTGCCTCTATGGTAAAAATTCTGGTAGTCAGGTTGTGGTTTGCTTGTCCCAAGAACAATATTCCACATCTCTAGCAAGTGAGCTGGGAGAGTTTTTTTTAGACATATAATACTAGATGCAACGGGTGTTATCTTTCCACTTGCACGGAATAGTTGCAATTTTCAACAAAATCTACTCTAATTTCCCTTAAATACAAGCTTGTAAATGTATTGATAAGGAGGCAGTGGTGGATGGGATCGAAATAAATAGATTGGTTGATGCTAATGTCTTATATCTACAATCAGGCGCATTTGGCAGTACAATCGCCTTACGAAAAGTATTCCCAAGTCTACAAAATTTTTGGCAATAAAACTGCCTTATAAATCAAAGTATTGCTCAAGCCTACTGATTTGGTGCCGTAACTAGGTGGCAAAGTTTGGAGAGTATATATACATGAAAGGGTCTATGGGTGGGTATTTTAGACTAGCTAAATTGTGTTTGAGATATGATATTAGGCTTTGTTGAGGATGTATAGTACAATGAGCTTTGTCAAGTAGATGCGAATCTGGATGCAATAATAAGGTTGTATAAGACTAGCTACAGAGTTGATACCTTTCCCTATGATAGGGCATTTGAACTATGGAAATCTCATGCACAAGGAGACCTGTAACAAATGTTTATCCAAAAGGCACAACAATAATTAGTATATCATCAAACAAAATGGTTGACATAAAAGACATGGAGAGTGATGTTCCATGTAATGCCAATTTTTGGCAATACAATGAAAGTAAATTTTATGTTCATTCAATAAGTTTGGGTAATGACAATTAACATTTCAATGGTGTTCAATAGCTTCAATAAGTCCCCGTAATAATTATTTGATATTTTAATACCTTATATTTGCGTGTTGGTGTCGTGTGAAAATAAAAGGAAAATAAAAATTGTAAAGAAAATTAAATCACCCATAAAAATGAATATAAAATTTCATTAAAAGAAATCACCCACATATTAATTAATAATAATTATACTAAGAAATCACCCATAGTTAATAACTTAAAAAATAATGGGTGCTCATAATTTTTACCCTGGTACAGTTGGGATTTGTTATTGATGGACAATAATGGGTCTATTATGTTCTTTGTTTACGTCCCCTAGGCCTTTTTAGGTCTCTATGGACATAAAATTCTATTCCAATGCAATTCAATTCAGTTATTATATATGCTACAATTTGCAACTAATGCAATAGATGGAGTTGGGATGCACGTAGTCATATAATCAATCTTGTTAAGTCTCTAATGCAACTTGCACCCAATTTTGCACTTGAGGCCGATTGGTCTCGATTGGGCGAAAAAAAATAATTCTATTTTATTCTTTTCATTATCCTTTCGATTAGTTAAGAAGAAGAAAGTCATCATTCATGTTTGATAGTTCAAGAAATAAAAATCAAACATGAGTGTTTCTTTCCTTATAATTGATGGTTGACTCAATTTGGAAGGCGACAGTCAACTCTGATTTCTCCATTGGGTGCTAATATAGGACTAATATTCCCCATCTTCACCATTGCATCTGCAAATTTACTTTGGAATAAGAATTCATTTTGGCTATAACTTTGAACCAAATTCGTGGTTGATGCATCAACAAAGAGGACCTCATCAGAAAACAACAACCCTTTTCCGGCAACCAAATTCTTGTAATAGACGTTATCAAATCGGTCCGCAGTTGCATCCAATTGAGATAACCTTTGTTGGATCCCCTCACAATGAGCCGAGGGGGTACCAATTGCTTCAAAAATATTGAATCAATGCTTGGATCTGGTTTTCCATCCCCGGTGAAATTGAACAGTCTGCCAGAAAATGATGAACATTTTGCATATCCAATTGTGTGTGAACCTACAAATGCAAATCGAAAAGGTAAAAGATCATTATTTATGATGGAATAGATGCCTAGTCTACTAGAGAAACTTCCAGAAGACGATTATGTATGTGGTATACCTGAAAGAGTGATCATATCGTTCTGATCAAGACCCACTGCTTGAAATTTAGAATTGAGGGTTGCAACGTCAGAAAATGGACTTGGTAGAGCAGCATTTGCTTTTGATGCTAGAGAAACTCTGCCATCTCTTCTTCCAAGCCAAACAGGCCATCCTTGTCCTCCACTCTAATTGTTCAAAAGGAAAAAGAAAAAGGGAAAAATGAAAATTTTGATCCCACTTGTTTACTTTACACTAGCTAAACTTTTTCCATGCTCATAGTCTTGAATCTTACCCAAACTATAGCATCTCTTGCCGCAATTGCTAATATATACGCACATGACACATGCGTGGGCACAAGTTCTCAAGTTTGATTTGATGTCATCTATATACTCAAACCCACGTGCGAGAATTAACATTACTAAATGGGTTTTTTTCTCCACCATCAACATCAAGAGGATTGATGCATCACAACCCTATATGAAGACCAAAGTAACATTTTAGATTGTGCATCATAAAGACCAAGTTGACACTCTAGAACATACAAACAATATAAACTTTTATTTTGTAAAGGAAGGAAAAAAAATTTTTAGTTTCAACTACAAAAACTGAAAAATATTATCGGGGAGAAGCCATACGAAGGCACAATGCCATACCCCAACAAAGCAATCATGGAAATGGAGGCGGACAATGAAGCGGGGCTCTCTAGGATCTTGAGGGCGGCTTTGATAACACCGACTATAACAATTGACTCTGCAAAGGGACAAGTATTAGCATAATACCCGATTCTCAACTGAGCCTCTGCTTGGACAAGGATCATAATAAAGGTGTAGACGATGAGCATGTAGTGTAGAGCCATTATCAATGTTGGGTCTTCGAATAGTTTGCCTCAACCTTATTTATACAGTCGTCTTGCATTTTCTTTAACATTTCCTTTGCTGCTTAGCTTGCATAGGCTAGTTGGCAAAATGCACACACCACATGGCTAGGTAGGACCAGTGAATGTTGCCTTCTTGGACTTTGAATATTTTATAATGTTGCCCCCTTGGACTTTGAATATTTTATAATCTTTAGATGCCCATAAAGGTTATTCATGCACGCTTCCTTGGTTGTCCTCTTGGCATATGGCCCATGTTTTTGCCACACACAACTTATCATGTGCCGCTTTTACTAACTCAAAGACAACCATTCATCATTTAGTCGTTGCATGTGTCTGGTATCCATAAATGTAGTTCTCAATCCCAAAACCAAAAAGGAGAAAATGATTTCCTAAGTCGAACCAATGACAACGCAATTGCTCATTTGTTTTACAACATGTGCCATATAAGGAAATTGACCATTATATTATTCGAGATTTTCACAAGCCAATGTAGAAATGTCCTTATGCTAGTGAAGGTCTAAGTAAGAATGTATTAATCCATGTTTTTATTTTAAACAATCCCATTGTTTAGATGATGCAAAGACTCGAACAATCTCTAGTTTGGTAATATCATATATTTTCATAAATAGCAAAATGATAAGTGGCTTGTAGAAAGGATAATCATTACCAATAGCGCGACAGGAAGTTTGCCATACAAAGTAAGAACAAAAAAGAAAAGGAATAGCATACCACATTGAATCAAGATGACCATATTTTCTTTCATTATTCACATGTTGTACTTCAATTACGTTGGCAAATGCTTTGCAAAAAGTTTTGGTTGGGAAAAAAAGGTCTAATAGTAAAAAGAAGTTTTTTTGGCATATGGACCATTGGCAAATTTCAAAGCTCAAAAAGCTCAAAGGTTCGAGCTTATCTCCGCCCTAACAATTTCTTTGATAGAAAGGTAGCAATTTCTTGATAGAAATTACAATAACATCATGCTTGGGCTTACGAAATTATCAATATGTACCCGAGGCTAAAAACCTTTCGAGCAACCATATGATTCATGAAGGCTCTTCAAATCCTTGGTAGATTCTGCAGTAGGGCTAGAGTTGGCCAGAGTTTGAAAACATAGCAAAAAACTCTTGCAAATCTGCACACACAAAGCCAAACCAAATGTGTATTGGCCCATTCCACGCCCCTCCCTTGTTGCCCATTTTTGCGCCATTCTAAGAATCTCCCTTGTTGCCCCGATGCACGCTTCACGAATGTTGAAATTTGAGACCAGTTGAAGCGAGAACCATTGGGAAAAAAAAAGGGTGTGGCGAGAGATCTAAAGGGCTAGGCTTAAATAGCCTATTAAAAGCTGAAAGCGAGCAAAAAGGAAGAGGATATCCCTACCATCTTAAGATCATCTTCTGAGGATGAGGAAAATCATGAAGAAGCTCACTTGGATCAGCGCCGAAGCTCAAGCATTTATGCCCTTTTTGTTGTCTCACAGCTTTAGGAAGACAAAGCGAGGAACTCTCCATGGTTTTGGCAACAAAAACTTGGCATTAAGATGTGTTCGTTTTGTAAAAAAAGCGAGTCTTTCTAAGATATGTTCTGGAAGCGATTTAAGGACTCTGTTCTAACTTTGAGACGCCAAGAATTTCATGACATTTCCCCTTCTCTTTCTCTCTGCAGAGAGGCTTAATCTCAAATTTTTGCACATTTTGATGCTTGTGCGAGAAGGGTTTTTGGTAAATAGTTGGCGGATCTCTCAAAGGTATTTTGTAACTTCGTGGGCGATAAGCTATAAAACAAACCAAAATAAAAATGAAAAATAAAAATGAAATTTTGCATTTGGGTGGTTTATGGGATTTTTTTTTTTTTTTTTAGTTATCAATGGTTTTAATCATTACATGTGCTTTTTTGTTTTTTTGGGTTGCCCCTAAGGCTGGGTTCACATGCAACCATCACCGAAGAGGGGCCCTGTTTTGCCCTGTGCTCTTTGGCGATGGCAGATGATGGTGCATGTAAAAGGGCTTGCCTTTTTATGTGATGGTGAGGGTTGCCATCGTGCATGTGAACCAGCTCTAAGGGGACAAACCCTCGTCCATGTGGGTTTATGGCATATTTTAAGTATATACCAGTATATGCCCAGAATATGCCATAAACTGCTCCAAACCCATTATTAACTGTAAACTGGTGGTAATTTCTATTGCTGGCAGCCACTCTAGAAACCGGCTAACCGGTGTTACGGCGATGGTGGCTCAAGCTTAGGTCCTTAAATTTTGCACAAAATGGCGATCTCATTAGGCGTGGGTTTGTTTTGAGAAAACAAGCGAGTTTTAAGTTCCTCGGCTTTCTTCTAGTTCCATCATAGATGGGCTTGCTTCGAGTTCTATCGGATGGGCTAAGATGATTTCAAAGGCTGGATTTTCGAGCATTGAAATCCACGAACTTGAGCATTAGATTGGCTATGGCTCTCCCAATGCTAATCTATTATTAAAGATCACTCATAATTGGTGGATGGAAAGAGCAGTTCCTAACGAGGGCTAGCTATAGTGCAAGAGTCATTGGGATGGGACAAAGAAGTTTGGGGCAAAAGATCAATTGGAGAAAGCAATAGCGGATGGAAGCGAGGGGAAATAATCGAGGAGTCTATATATGGCTACCTTGCGTAATCTTTGTAACAACAAGGCTCTAAATCAAGATAGGCGTGTCCATAAGAATTTTTTTGGGAAGTAAACATTGTAGGAATGTGTTCTTAAGCAATCTTAGAGTTCTATGGCAAGTGTGGAGCCTTAGAGGATGCAAGACATGCTTTTGATATATTACTAGAAAGAAACATATTTTAAGTGGACTATTATCATCATGAGTGCATATCCGGCATGGCGAGGTTAGGGAAGGCCTCAACTCTTTAGATGCATGCTAATTGAGGACATTAAACCAAATAGTTTTACATATACAGCGATTTTAGGTGCCTATTTATCGCTTGAGAATATTTAATGGAGGGAAGGTGATTCAAGAAAGAATCAAGAAAGAGCTCTCAATCGCCAATCCTTACTATGTACGGACACGGTAAGTTTCCCCATGTTGAGTCAAATTAAGCCCCGAGGCTTCCTCCTAGTGGTGCCCTTAGTCAATTCCTTTAAGTTTCAGCCTTGCGACCATACTCCCCTGGAACCCAAAAACTTTGATTTCTCATGAGGTCTTTGGTGAGTCATGAAGTAACATCCGCCGATCCTAGTCGGCATCATTTATGGTTGAGACTAGGGCCGGTATCTCGATCGTCTTGAGCCCCCAACTTTCGTTCTTGATTAATGAAAACATCCTTGGCAAATGTTTGCAATGATGGTTAAGTCTTTCATAAATCCAAGAATTTTACCTCGACAATGAAATACGAATGCCCCCAAAGCGTCCTATTAATCATTACTCGGTCGAAGACCAGCGGAAAAGGGACAAGAGGCATCTGTTTCTGAATCTAGTTTGTTGGATGATTTGGCTGTATGTAATGCAATTGTCAATATGTATGCAAAATGCAAGTCTTTGGAAGATGCTGTCACAACCTTTGAGAACATGCCTCAGAAGAATGTTGTTTCCTGGACATCCATGATTTTAGCATATTGTCAAGAAGGGAATGAACAAGGTGAACTTCAAGTTATTTCGACAAATGCAGTTGGAACCAGATAAGTACACCTTTAGCACAATTCTTAGTGCATGTTCTTGTTTAGCTGAGATTAAGGCAATTCATGTGCACATTATTGCAAGAAGATGAGGCAATAGTTGAAACTGTCTCGATCAATGCTTATGGGAAGTTTGAACGCATAGATTGCTTGCAATTTATTACCAACTAATTTGTTGCGATTTGCTAAGTAGCAGATCCGAACAGAGATTGTGGTTTGGTGCATTTAGCATCCCTGCCTTGAAGAATTTTTGTCATCATGTAATTGTACATCAAGGATTTTTGCATGTAACTGTAGGTAATTTGTACTCCAAGGGCAATTTAGGCTCTTTTGATTTGGCAGCACTTGCTGTTAACTTTATTCTAGTTCTCAAACTAGGTGTCCTTGAGCATCTGTCTTTTTAATACCTATTATGGGACCTAGTGGCTTGAGTGCTTGAAATTTTTTGTATTTGTTGATTATGATCTCGCCTTCACTTTATTAAAGAGAGTTTTGTCCAAGATACAAAGGCGTGACATGATTTCTTGGGGGGCAATGTTAGGTATATATGCTCAGCATGGATGTGATGATAATGCACTCCAACTCTTCTGCCAAATCCAAATGGAAGGGAAGAAACCAGATATAGTTGTGTTGACTGGCATGCTGGAAGCTTGTGCTGGCCTGGCCCAGGAGGCCTTGCAAAAGGTAAATTACTCCATGCTCGTATTTGTAGAAGCCATTTGGCATCAGATGCTTTGGTTGGGACAGCCCTCATCAATATGTATGGAAAAGGGAGTTTTTCAGATATAGGTATTGGAGCCAGATGTTGTTTGTTGGACTACAGTGATTACCTTATATGAAAAGTACAACTATGCTAATGAGGCTATCCACCTATTTAAGCAAATGGAGCTTGAATGTCTAAGACCAGACAAGGCTACCTTTCTAAGTGCCCTTGAAGCTTGTGCCAATCTAGGATGCCGAAGTGAAGGCAAGCTAGTCCATGCAAATGCTATCAAAGGTGGTGTGGGGCATGATGATATAGTCCAGACATCTGTAATTAAGATGTATAGCAGCAACGGAAGTTTAGAGTACTTGTCTGTTGTTTTTGATAGAGTGCATCAACTAAGTGTTTTATCCTGGACTTCTTTGATATTTGCATATGCTGAGCATAGACATTGTATGGATGCTATCCATTTATTCCAACACATGCACTACGAAGGCATGAATCCAAATGAGTTCACATTTGTAGCTATCATTTGTGCATCTAGTGATGCAGTTTCTGGATGCTGGGTGCTATTATTTTCTTTCTATATTTGCATGTTATGGACTCACACCAATGCTGGATCACTATCATTGTTTTACTGACCTTCTTGGGAGATCGGGTCTTGAAGATCTGGCTGAGGATTTGAGTACAATAGGCCCCATGGATGTTGAGCATTGTGATTTTGAAGGGGCTTTGATTTGAACCCAGGAGTGTAGTTAGCTGAGCTTTGACAATTAACCCATTATTACTGGATCTTGATGCATTATATTGGCTTTACAGGCCTGTAAGAACATTCTTGACCTGTCTATTGAGAAGAGGTGCAAGATCACAAAATGGTCTGTTTGGTGGAAGAAAAAACAGAGGACTGTTTCAAGAAGGCAAATGACTTTGGGGTTTCTAGTCTCAAAATTTCTAAGCATGAGGCAAAACGAGTGTTTGTTGGTGCTGGAGCTAGAACGCTGTTTTATCCAACTTTACTGTATAATATCATTCGGAATAAGCTTGAAGCAGAGTTTCATTGGTGGGATGAAATAGACCAGGTTTGTCTTTTGTCCACAAGGATCTTTTTTTGGTATGATTATTGCAAGTTTTTGTATTTATGCAAATTCTTTGAAAACCCTAATAGCAGAAGTGCTTCTTTGCATGTCTGATGGTCTAGTTACTCTCATTATTTTGAATGCTAAAGTGCAAGGGCATATTTAAACAGATCAGGATTTTGTCTCTGAAAATATATGAATATTAGAGGTTACGTTATACACTTGCAACTAATTATTTTAGATTAATCTAATTGTTATGGCCTTTGTATTGGGCAGTTTTTGTTGCTCGGGGCAGTGCCATTTCCTAGGAATGTGCCTTACTTAAGAAGTCTTGGCGTAAAAGCTGTAGTAACTTTGAATGAGTCCTATGAAACTTTGGTGCAGACATCACTGTATAAGGTACTCTTGTGGCGTATCACATTTGAGCATTCTACATATAGCTGACACAAGTTGGAATACAGAATCAAGGCATTAGACATCTTGTAATAATTCCTACAAGGGATTACCTATTTGCCCCTTCTATAGGAGACCTTCAATGTGCGGTTGACTTCATCAATGGTCTGTTATTCCGGGATGATGATTTGCTTTTATCTTTCTTAGAGTGTGTTGGGAATTGTGCCTAGAACACCGTATGTTCATAAGCTTTCCCCTTAGCTTTGCTGGCGATGGCAGATAAGATCCTTAGGATTCTATTTGATTCAATACTACATACCTCTCTTTTACTCGCCAGAATAACATTTTTACTTGCAGGTTTTTCTGCTCTTTGAGCACTAGCTATGACGATTGACCATCAGCTAAAGTGGAAGCTTGATAACTTGGCGCAAAGACAAAACATAGTATAGGTTCAGATTTAGATTCTTGCATTTGATTCTTTCTTTTTTTGAAAATATCGAATAATGGCTAAATGAGTCTTCCAGCTTACAGAGAGTAGTTAAGCGGCTATATCATTATTCTCTTCATTGCCTTGGTGCCCAGATGTGGCCATTCTTTCTATCTTCTAGGATATTTGCATACCTACCTATCTGGAGCAAAGCTTTTGGTGAAGGTGAACTCCTTAATTTCTGCAGACACAGTGGACTTTTTGCCCTTCTAGGGTTCTTCTCATGCATAATCCGGTAGTCTTTTTCCACTCTAGGTGCGATCTGTCTCTATAATTATAGGCCAGTTCTACATCTGCAAAGAAAATCGATAGTAAGGTGGGGCCAACTACAATTTCAGCAATTTTTTTGAGGTTTAACTTTGTCACAAATTAATCATTGCATTTATTTTTAATTTCGTATTATTTGAGTTATAGCTGTAAAAAGAATTGAGCTAATATTCACCCTAAATGCTTTGCTTATTGGGGCCGATAACAAGACACAAAATTTCATGTAAGATTTCTGGCCTTTGCTTAATGACTTTACCCGCTTTTTGTCTTTGTTCGCGTTGCTCACGATTTATTTCTCTATCATTTTGGCGATTCATTTCCTCAGTTGAAGCCAGCTATTATTGTTCAAAGCCCGATTGGCAAAACGTTTAGTTCTTAACTAAGTCTGTTGAAGTAACATTATGGAGGTTAAAGAGCATATAATCTCAAAACCCGACTTATTTTTGCAGACCATAAATATACGAATTTACCCATCAGCATTACATCTGTTTATAAGACCCATTTCTGCTTGGCACACAAAAGATTGAGCTTTCACAAACAGACCCATTTCTTGGTAGAATAAAATACTTAAGGATCCACCTTTATTGGATCTTTTTAGGTGCCTAATGTCTTGCCTATTCTTGCGGACATATAAAATAAATGCATTTCAAGCTAAAAATTGTTTGGAAGATTTGCAAAAGGCGGTGAAAGATCTGTTTCAATCTAGGGATTCAGAAATTGAACAAGTTTACGGTCTTTTGCTTAAGGTGAATTTAATTTGTTGCGATCAAATGTGTTGTATGTGGTTTAAGTCTATTTAGAACTTAATCCCATTGTTGTAGAAAAACCAAAGTTGCCGAGTATTGAATTCAGTATATCTTACATATATGTTGCTAGTGCCCAATCTAAAAAAGGAAAATGTAAACTGATAAACATAGCATAAATAAGAGAATTTCACAGAATGTTATGACCTAGATGCCATGCAATTAAGATCTTTATAAAATGTCGTCTTACACAGAATTTTGCAATAGATTGTTGAAAGGACACTAGAAGTATGAAGGTTGTCTCATTAGAAGGCAATACATTCTTGCTCATTTGAAAAATACCAAGATTTGTTAAGCAGAGATAGTGCATACAACTCAGGCTTATGTGAATGCAGATTAAACAAGATGGTTGAACTTTATTGTGGGCAGTACATTGAGCATGGGAGTTTAATGCATCTAATTATTCTCCGCAAACTAACATTTCCAATAGATCTACAATGAAAATTGAAGGTTTGTACTTTTATGTCCAACAATGCTTTTGAAAGTATAGCTCAGTGATCCTCAATGACGACTGAATCTGGCCTAGCATTTTGGCAGGATTCATAGATGAATTAGCATTTCCATACATAAAACTGTTTTGTGTGTTTTAAAGAAATTTGGTTCAGTTTCAAGTTGTTTTTGCCCTCTAATTGTTAAGGAGCATGGACAGTCCAGGAAATAAGGTAAATGGATATATCTCAACTTATGTTGTAAGTTATTTGTTATCATGTAGTAGTTGTGACGTTCGGCCACGATATACGGTCCCCGAGCGCATTATCTTTATCTAAATAAATCCACAGCATTACGCCCCTCGACAAGCGTGTCTGCCGATGGATAGCGGTAAGTAGCCCTAGGGGCAACTTGCTAGGTATGTTCATATGTTATTAATGTGCACATGTGCACATTAATGTGGAACACCTTTCCATGTAGGCACATTTTGCCACCTAGCCATTAAAGGCCGTTGGGGCCTTTCAATTATCCCACATGCTAAAATGGGTAATTGGAAACCCTAGCCCTAAACCCCATGTCTACTTAGGGTAGGAAAACCCTAACTTGCTAGTTTTCGGTCCATAGGGTTTTAGAGCTCGGTTTTGGCTGCCCGGGGGCCAAGCCGCCTCCCAGTACGCCCCTTGCCGAATCGCACCATTAGTTTCCACTGGATTCGATTTCCAAAGGGATGGTTGAACTTCGGTCAGGGAGGAGCCACCCAAGGATCGGGGGTATTTGGTCAATTTAATAGCTTAAACCGTCTTCTAGTCATAGAATCAGTAGGTTTAGCCTATTAAATTGCCCATAGCAGCTATCTAGATCTCTAGATCCCAGACACTAACTAAAGAACCTAACTCTATGATATAGATTAGATCTAGTTCTTTAGTTCTTCTCGTGATGTATATGGATGATGTATCTCTGTGAACTCCTTGTATTGGGAAGGGGGGTAGAGGCCCTAAGGCTTTGTAATTGATGCTTCTAGAGTAGCCTCTCTAGCACACTGTAGATTCGGCCTGTGTACAAGAACCACACCTGGTTGTGGGTGAAGGGGCAGGCCCGGCTAAGAAGGAGATTAAGTGTCTGACTCTTGAGCGATCCCTCACGGTGTGTAAGGCTCTGGGGGGATCATTGTGACTAGGTCTAATGGCTTACCTTTGAGTGTGGGTAAGGCATGGGCTCGACACCAGAGTGAAGTGGTGTTCACTTTCCGGTGGGTTCGGTCGAATACGAGGCGGTGGCCCTCTAGTCACCTTGAGTCAGCATGTAGATCTCGGAGGGAGTGATCCCTACCGCCCCATCCGGGCTGGGGAGATGGGAAACCCGGGAGTAGCCCTCTTGGGCTTGCATCCGCGAACTCTGATCGAGGTCCCAACACTTTTCAACCTATTACGCAAAGTGTGCACATGAGGCGGATGGAGTGGACAACCTAATGCCATGTTCTTACCCCCGACCAAATCCATTGCCATGAATTAAATGCGCAATGAACTACGGAGACCAAGCCGTCCGATCATCCCTTTGAGTCCGAGCCACGGGTAGAATTTCCTATGTGATGTCTTTGATCTTTATCTATCTGAGATATGTGGACCATCCTTCGTGATGGTCATATGATGTTGATGTATGTAATCTTGACATATATGTTTACGCTTAGACTAGGTAGGCCACGAGGGAGGCGGGGGTAAATGACCCCTTCATTCTTCCCACTTTGGAACTCTTCAAGGTTGCGGTGATCGTGGAGGGCCCTATATTAGCATGGAGCTGGTATGGGGATGAACTCTGTTTGTATACGGTGAGTGCAGTATATATGAGTAGGGGGCGTCACGGTGGTATCGAGCAATGTTCTTGGAGACCAAGAGCAAAGCAGCCATGCTCGATAGTACTAACTTGTTAGGATCCTTAAGCCTCGAAAAGTGGGAAATTTTTTTATCATTTTTGTAGTTTATGCTAAGCTAGTAACAATTAAATGAATTGGAACTTAATAAGACTAAAAGTATGAGCCAAAATTTGCCAAGTGAGGGTGATCTCTCCCATTTCAGCCTGGTCGAAGAACCAAATTTTAGTTTTTGAGGTATAAGGCGTGGAGACATGGAGCCAAGATCACCAAAGCGTGATGAATTTGAGAAAAGTAATGTGGTAAGGCTAGTTCTAAGATAGGAATTAATTAGAATAGCATGTTTTAATTACCTAAATTACCTAGAAAAATCACGAGATCTCACAAAGCGCTGGTCTAAAAACTAAACTTTAGTTTTGAGCGGTAGCGACACAATGAGACCAATAAGTAGGGAAAAGTCTTAAATAAGTGTAAATTTTAATTAAATAGGTGCTTTAGCATGTTAAATAGAGCAACTTGAATTTTGACCTAAAATTTCCCAAGCTATAAATAGAAGTAGACCCCCCCTCATTTCCCGTCCGACCCTAGAAATCCACTCTCCGCACTTAGGCGATCTTTTGGGTACTGATGTCCGATCGACGAAAGTAAAACATGCCCGAACCAAGCAGACCCGCCAGAAGTGGCGCCCAAAGGAAACCACCAAGCGGCCACGATGCCGACATCATTTGCAGATGCCGCGAGAGGCGCTTTGGGGGGTCGTCGCCTTCAGTGAGGGAAGACACCTTAGGAGATCAAGATACATCTCGATTGATTGATGTCTTCAATCAAAGGTGGATCGGGGATGAGGCCACATCACCAACCTCCATGGACGAGGGAGACAAGGGAGGCGAGGAAATAGAGAGGGAGATTAGAGAGCAAGAAAGGGCAGAGAGGACCACTGATGCAAGAATGAGAGATCCTCCAAGATGAAGGCGGGCGGCACATCGGGGAGGAGGAGAAAGGAGCACCAAGAGCACAACGAGCCGAGACTTGAGCCGCAGAGGAAGGAGTCTGACGCGAGGGTTCATCGTGAAGTATGAACGCCGGGAGAAGAAGAGGGAACGTAAAAAAGAGGAAGAGGGAAGAGGAGGAAATGTATACGGAAGAGAAGAAGAAGGGGAGGGGGAAATTCGTGGGCGGCCCAAGGAAGCTGAAGGATGTTCCACCAAAAGGATGTTCAACCCCAAGGTCGTCATCAAAAGGCCCGGCCGACCAACCCTCGAACCCCTCAGGCGACTCTTACGCGGGGACTTCAACCCCAATCTTTGGAGGTGGAAGCTCTTCTAAACCCCCAGCTGACGAGCGGGTAGTACAGGAGGCGGTGCCCGGCAGCCAGCCCGGGGATCAAGTCACGAAGCCCCGAAAAGTACGGCTTGGGACGGAAAAAGCTTGACCACGACACCCGAGAAGCCTATGTCCTGAGCCCGGGTCAAGATATCTGAAAGGAAGATGAGGGAACACGAGGCATTATATGAAGAAGTGGGAGGCCTACAGCAAAGTACTATGAAGAAAGCGAGGGGTTGCATTAACGTGAGGGGAGGCGACCAGCGAACAATAGACCTTAAAGCGCCACCACCAAAGCCTAAGGCTCCCAAGCCGCCACCCAAGAAGAAGAAGCTCGGCCGGGAAGGAGGTGGAGAGGAGGAGGGGGAGATTAGGCACTTCAGTAGCCTTCACGGTCTCCCTAATCCCGTGCCCCCTTTGCTCGCCTAGTTCGGGAAGTGATGCAAGACTTTAGGGGCCGGACTCTGAGAGTCCGAGATGGGCTTCTTGGCAATGCGAGGAAGTGGCTGAGGCAAAAGATAGTGCAACACTTGAAGACTCAGCAGTTTTACCTTTATTTCCGCCAAACGAAGTAACCCCTCATAAGACAAGACATGCTTCTTGCGACTCGCATTAAGGGAGAACGCCCTTAGAACCTTTTATTTTGTAATATAGAGCAACTTTGTGTACTTTAATTGCATGAACTTGATTAATTAGGATAAGCTAGCAGGTTTTAGCTTTTATTTCAGCAAAATAGGACAGTTGCAGACCGAAAGACGTGATGTCTCACAGCTCGCGCCTGGTCAAGAAACTAAACTTTAGTTTTTGAACGAGGCGCAAGCTGTGAGACCTTGCCCAAACTCGCCCAAAACAGTTCCAAATTGACCAAATAAGGGGTCAATTCTACCTGATTTGATGAGCCCATCATCTTTACACCCCTAGTTCACCCAAATTGGACACGTTTTGATCAAAATGGGACTGATGTCTCATAGCTCGCGCCTGGTCGAAGAACTAAACTTTAGTTTTTGAGCGAGGCGCAAGCTGTGAGACCTCCTACCATTTCTTCACCAGAACTTGCCCAAGTGATCTTCAACCTGTTGTATAGCATCTTTAGGTAATCCAGCCACGCTCAAACACTTGAGCTAGTCTTCAAATTCCCATTTTGACCTCAGTATAGACTAGAATTGCCCAACCCCAGGAATTTTCCAAGTCATCCAAAAATTAGGGTTTCCCCCTTTTCTATAAATAGGTCCCTCATTTCTCAAATAGCACCCTACAAGTCTGCTCCTGCCTTCTTAGCCGATTTTCCAACTCCCTGAGGCGCTCTTGCAACCGTTTGATACCCTCTTCCGCATTTAGCCAATGGCAACCTCTGATTTTCGCATATGGTACAGCGCCAGCGCTCATGCTGCCGAGGCCGACATCGACCAAATTTTCCATATCTTCAGGAAGGAGGTAGATGTCCAAGCAACCTTGCATGCAACCCCAGCTTACAGTAGAGTCTTGTCTGAGTTCCAAGCTAGGGTAGAACCAGCACTAGTGCAACCCCCACCTTGCATAGGTTACTTTGTTCCTAGGCAATCCCTGCAAGCAGCATTAGGCAATGTTCCAAACATTGCCAAGTACCTGACAAACAAGGCGCAGCGCACGCACGAGCCAATGGTCCTAACTGTCAATAGGACCAAATATTTCTCTTTTAACACTGCCTTGACAATCTTTCTTACCCACCATGCCGAGAACACTGTGGGAGAAACCTCCATTCCTCCCATGGACGTGGACCCATTAGCCATAGCAGCAGAACAACGGCTCCTTACGCAATCTGAATAAGGGGCGGGGAAGGAAAAAGAAGAGGAGGACTTCGGAAGAACAGGAATTAGAAGAGGAGGAAGACTACGTCGATTCGACCAGCCGGAGGAGCGGTGACAAGCGAGAACAAGAGTGGCAAGACTTAAAGAAGCCGCAAACTCTTAGAGTCGCGCGCCCCCCAGGCTAGGCATCTAAAGCCTAGCCCCCATTATTGTGTCGGCGAGGAGTTTTGCTTCTAAGCGACATGGAAAGGGAGTTTTTGCGAGGGAAAGGGAGTACCAACCCGAAGAGTTGCTGCACCAACTCGAAGAGCGGACTGGGCGACTTCATCGTCCAGGAGCATCGGACTTTCCACTCCAAGTAAGGGGAAGCCAGGCCGCCGCGGGGAGAGTCGACCTCAGGCGTCAAGCCCTACAGCAGCATCAAGCGATTATGGAGGCGGACCAAGCCCTTAAAATCAACTTCCAGCGGAGGGAAGAGTTCCTTGCCCTACGAGGAGCAGATGGGGATCGCTTCACGCAACATCGAACATCCTAGCGGCAAGCTCGCCGGCAGCGCCTCCACGGGAGAGAAGAGGGGAACGACCTCGGAGAGCTTCAGTCGAGAGACTACTGGGAGCTCATCACAATGGAGGTAGATGACTGCGGGCGAAAGGCTGGATCACCAGAGTGGCGGGACGTCCACATAGCGGCGTGTTTTTCGCGGTATTACCTCCCCTGGCGATGGATGGAAGAATAGCGGTAATTCATCGCAAATTCACCCCCGAGGCCCGAGGAAGGAGTATCGATGCTAATTGGCGCTCGGATTTGGCCCGGCATGCGGTTACCCCTCAACACCCAGTATGCCATCACGGTGAAGAGAGCGGTAGCACTCCGATATTTTTGACTTCGCCATACCTTACAGTGGCGGGGGAAGATGGCGGTGACGCAGAACTTATACCTCCGGCCCAGAGTGGAAGACTTGGCGCAGAGCTTTGCGGGGGATCTTGTCCAACGTCCTTAGGAACTTGGGTCATTCAGTGGGAACAGCCCAAGTGAAAAAGTTCCTAGAGGACAATCCATCCTACCGGCGGTATCAAGAATAATTAGCAATCTTGATCCCGAGAGTTTTAAATTTTGTATTAGCATATTATAAAACATGAATATAATTTCTTTTGCACTGTAAATGTTTGTTGATGTATTTTGTCTCCCCAACTATACCAACAAACATAAATAATGCAGGAGAACAAGTAAAACTAACCACATAGCCATGAATGACTTGTGTATGCAGTTAGAGGCCTAGACTCAGGGGAACGACAACGCCGAGAACATATGGAAGAACAGAGTCCACCCAGGCCACGCCCGGCAAGGAACCTGTTCGAGGAATTTGGAGCCATAACCCCAGAAGAAGAAATATCTCAGATGAGGACGGACCTGGAGCAAATAAAAGCTTTGCTGGCCGCGCAAGCAGGAGCGGGTTCGGTGGGCAACGCTCAGTTGCCACAAGCATCAACTCGGAAAACAGGAAGAGACAAGAAGAGGAGCAAGAGAAGGAGGTCCTCCAGCCCGGAGTCCTCCGACTCAAGCTCGGACTCAGACTCCGACTCCAAGGAAGAGGAAGACCAGAACCAAGACCCTACAGATGGAAGGCAGAGGAATACCATGGACGGACGACAAAGGGACACAAGAACCTCTGACTACCAGAAGAAAGTAGACTCTGCATTGGGAAATGTTTGGAAGGCCAGGAAGCTCGAGCAATTCTCAGGCGAGAATAGGTCAGGTATGGAGGCGGAGGCTTGGCTTGACGAGATGAGTGAATATGGCAACGCCTATGGTATGAAGGATAAGGATAAAGGTAGGGTGGCAACAGCGAACCTGAAGGGAGCAGCACACATTTGGTGGAAGGGTTATGCCAAGGCTCATGGCTTAAGCAGGGATGCTTGCAGGTTCAAGAAGTTTGCTAAAGCCTTCAAGCGCCATTACGTTCCAAGAGAGCACAAGTCCAGCATGATGCAGCAGTTCTACAGGTTGCAGCAAGGCAACAAATCAGTGCAGAAATATACGGAGGAGTTCATGAGACTAAGGCTTTATGTGCCAAAGTTGGGTGAAAAACATGCAGTGGAGAGCTACATCGAGGGGCTGAACGAAGAGATCCGCAAGCTTGTAAGGGCAATAAACCCTAGAACAGTATCAGAAGCGGAGTCCGAGGCAATAAGCTTGCAAGGAACGGGGCCTCAGAATAGCGGGCAGAAGGCAGCAGTATTACCAGGATAAAGGCAAGGCAACAGGGAGTTATAGCCCTAGAGCAGCCAGTCCAGGCCCAGCTAAAGCCCCATATGGGGGCAACCAGGGGAAGTAGCAGGAGAAGAAACAGGTGTCCTTTAAGGACAAGCAGGAAGGGTCAAACTACTCCAAAGCGGTGCGATCCTTTTTGCAGGCTATGCCCAAGGAGAAGAGACAGGAGTGCATAGATAAGCAGCTTTGCTTCAGGTGCTTCCAGCTAGGCCATAGGACAGCGAACTGCCCCTATGTCATGAGTGCAGCACTATCGGAGTTGGGAGATGGGACACTCTGTCTGACGATGACGGCTAGGAAGGCCGCGACTACATTCAGGGTGAGTGTCATATCTTTGCCGCAATAGATACAGAGCAAGCAGAGAGCCAGTATAAGGTAATTTCCACAGTAGGGAAGGCCAAGGCCAAGTCATTTATAGTCCTGATAGACTCGGGAAGTAGCCATAACTTTGCATCCCCCAGAATGGTTCAAATGTTGAAGTTGAAACCATTGAAGTCAAACCCGAGGCCCGTTGTGCTAGCAAGCGGAGCAGTAAGGCAGACGGCAGGCAAGAGAATCAACTTCGACATCGAATTACCAGGGATTAACATCCAAATGGGGGCAGAAGTAATGGGCATTGGCAAGTACGACTTGATCATAGGAATGGAATATCTTGGACCGGCAGGGGCCATCATTGATTGTGGAAAGCGGAAAGTGACCTTCCCAACGCCCGACGGCAAGATCATTGAGATCACAGGTAAAGAAGTTGTTCCCATCACGCAGTGTATGTCTTCTAAGCGGCTGTTCAAGTGTATCAAGAGTGATCAAGAGTTAGAAGAAAGCAAAGAAGACAAGGTGCTCAACAAGCTGCCCAAGCAGATAGCTAGCTTGATCACGGAGTTCCACGAGCTCTTCCCGGATGAGATCAAGCAGCTCCCTCCTTATAGGGGAGTCGAGTGCGAGATATCACTCGAACCGGGAACAAAGCCGACAAGCAAGGCTCCATATAGAATGACAACGCAGGAGTTGACGGAGCTAAAGAAGCAGTTGCAGGAGCTGCTCGACCTAGGTTTCATTAGAGCTAGTGTCTCGCCATTTGGAGCGCCCATTCTCTTCGTTAAGAAGAAGGATGGTAGTTTAAGGATGTGCATAGACTATAGGCAGTTGAATAAGCACACCATTAAGAACAAGTATGCGCTCCCAAGATCAGATGACTTGATGGATCAGCTTCAAGGAGCAAGGGTCTTCTCCAAAATCGACTTAAGATCAGGTTATCATCAGATCCGGATAAAGGAAGAAGATATCCATAAAACCGCCTTCAGGATGCGGTATGGGCATTATGAGTTCACGGTAATGCCTTTCGGCTTATCAAATGCCCCCACGACGTTCATGAGGCTCACGAACGACATCTTCAGGGAGTTCTTAGACACCTTTGTGAGTGTATTCTTTGACGATATTTTGGTGTATAGCAGATCCCTTGAAGAGCACGTACAACACTTAAGAAGAGTGCTTGAGAAATTGAAGAGGCACCAGTTGTACGCCAAGTTGTCGAAGTGCCACTTCGCAACTGAGAAGGTGGAATACCTTGGTCATGTGATCTCAGCAGAAGGCATCTCGACGGACCCCGCAAAGATTGAAGCAGTAATTCAGTGGCCGGCGCCGAAGAATGTGCATGAGGTCAGGAGCTTTCTCGGGCTAGCAGGGTACTATAGGAAGTTCGTAAAGAACTTTGCTAAGATAGCGGCCCCGTTAACAGACCTGACGAGGGCAGAGAAGGTGAAAGATTGGGCAGAGCATTGGCACAAGAAAGCCCAAAAGGGGTTTGAATTGTTGAAAGAAGCTCTGACGACAGCCCCTGTCTTGACCCTGCTGGACCCGGAGAAAGATAAGCTTGTAGCAACAGATGCAAGTAAGATAGCTACAGGTGCGGTGCTTATGCAAGAAGAGCGTGTGGTAGCGTATGACTCCAGGAAGATGAACGACGCCGAAACGCGCTACCCCACGCATGATCAAGAATTGCTTGCGGTTGTCAGGGCGTTAAGAATCTGGAGGCACTATCTCTTGGGAAGGAAGTGTCAATTGGATACCGACCATCAGAGCCTCCAGTATGTATTCACGCAACCACACCTTAATCTGAGGCAGCGGAGGTGGATGGAGTTCCTCGAGGAATATGACTTTGATATAGTCTACAAGCCGGGGAAGCTCAATGTGGTAGCGGATGCGCTTTCAAGGCATCCCCTGACAACAAGGGTGCATTGCAATGCAATTTCGACGCTCTCCAGCGACTTTGGTAAGAAGATTGAAGAGACCTTGCCAACGGATGTGGATTTCAGAGAAGTATGGGCAAGCCTCTCTAGGGAGGCTAGAACAGATAAAGAACGAGAAGCCTTCAAGCATTATAAGAAGGAGGGCAACCTGTTATACCACAAGAACAAGTTGTGCGTGCCCGAATCATCAGGTGTAAGGAAATTGATCCTCCACGACACGCACAACAGCCCAATAGCTGGCCATGCGGGATTCATGAAAACATATTTCAAAGTACGCAGCAGCTATTATTGGCCAGAAATGAAGAAGCAGGTAGCTCGCTACATCAGAGAATGTCAGCTATGCCAGCAGACAAAGGCGGAGCAGCTTCGAATTCCAGGGGCATTAGAGCCATTAGCGGTGCCAAACGCTAAGTGGGAAGTAATCAGCATGGATTTCATCACAGGGCTTCCAAAGACAATAAGAGGGAAAGATGCCTTGATGGTAGTGGTCGACAAGTTGTCGAAGATGGCACATTTTGTGCCCTGCAGAACCACAGATACGGCTATGGATACAGCAAAGCTCTTCACCAAAGAGATCTTCAGGCTTCATGGCATGCCAAGGGAGATTATATCCGACAAGGACCCGAAGTTCATGAGTGCCTTTTGGCAAGACCTCTTTATGACGATTCAGACCAAGCTATCCATGAGCACGGCATATCATCCTCAGACGGATGGCCAAACGGAGCGGACCAACAGGATCTTAGAAGACATGCTACGAAACTATGTCTGGAACAAGCAAGGTATGTGGGAAGAATTTATTCACTTGGTGGAGTTTGCATACAATAGCACCAAGCAAGAATCATCCCAAATGTCGCCATTTATGATCAATTACGGCTATCAGTGCCTAACTCCAGACACTTGGCACAACCCTGTGTCAAAAGTAGAAGTTTCGCAGCAGATGTTGGCCGATATGCAGCAACTCGTGGAAGAGGTTCGAGGGTATCTGCTAGCAGCAAGAAGTCGACAAAAGAGCATCGCCGACAAGCATCGAACAGTCAGAGAGTTCCAAGTTGGGGATGATGTATGGCTCAAGATCAAGGTAAAGCAGGCAAAGCTCCGCATCGGTAATTGCAAGAAACTTGCTCCAAGGTGGGCTGGACCTTTCAGAATAATCAAGAGAGTAGGTAATCAATCCTACAGGTTGGATTTGCCAGCACACCTAAAGATTCATAAGGTCTTCCACGTGAGTTTGTTGAAGAAGCACACTCCAAATCCAGACGAAGTCTTAGACACTCCAACGTTGTTGGAAATGACGGAGGAGCAGCTGGAAATAGTTCCAGAATTGATTCTTGATAAAGCTTTCAAGAAAACAAGGAGGTCGGAGTTCCTCCAATACTTGGTCAAGTGGAAACACTTGCCAGTGGAAGACGCGACATGGGTACTTAAGAAAGATTTAGTAAAACAGTACCCACAGTTTATGGAGCAATGGGACGGCAAGGTCATCTCCGAAGAAATCGGCTCAGGCATGTCGATTTGTGTAGGTTAATTCTTGTGTAGTTAGGATTAATCTACGCATGCAACCTATGCTTCATATGGGTCGCATGCGTTGTTACCGATGATGGGACCACTACGGTGATCCCTAGGGCGTGGTGTAATGTCAATGTAGGCATGACCGCATTTCCGCTTGGAAGTCTACTTCTGTCCCACGGAAGTAGACGACCTCGAGAGAAAGGAGGTCATTAAGGAATGCATTGATAGGAAAGGCACCTTTAGCCCCATATATGCTTTGATAGGAGGAATCTATCCTTCACGCCCCCCCACGCGGGAAGGATATCCTCCACGCTGGGCAACTAGAGGTGTAGGCATGAGCGGCATATAGGCATGATAAGACGCTGTCTCCACGGCCATTATGGAAGATTCATCCTCTTCCTACGCCGGGAAATTAGCCATGCATCCATGTAGATAGGTGGGGTGGTCACCATATAACCAAAAATTTATTAAATAATTAAAATGGTACTAACGTAGTGTCGACTTGCAGGCCAATAGAGCGCTCCGGAGGGCAAGGAGGTCGAGCTACGAATTTGTTGGAATGTGTTGCAAGGAATGAAGAGTACCTCGAACAATAATTATAGATATGAAATGTTGAAATTTTGTCTAACTTAATGTCGTAATAACTAAACTAGTGAATAACTTGTTTAATGCTGTTATGAATTGATAAGTATTCCATAGTATAACGACGTAATAATGTTCTAAAAATATTACCTTAGGGTAATCTTGGTAAATGTGTAAGTATTATATCGTATGCATCACGTTGATTGCAGATTGCAGATTTGGAAGATCCCAAGGTGGGGAGACCCACGATGCTGCGGACAACATCATTTCAAGGTGGGGAGAATGTGACGTTCCAGCACAGTATACGGTCCCAGAACATATACTGTACTGCCTCGTCATGCGTACACGCCACTCTGACCGACGTGTACGCCGACGGATAGCCAGGTAAGTAGCCCTAGGGGCAACTTGCTAGGTATGTTCATATGTTATTAATGTGCACATGTGCACATTAATGTGGGCACACCTTTCCATGTAGGCACATTTTGCCACCTAGCCATTAAAGGCAAGTGGGGCCTTTCCAATTATCCTACATGCTAAAATGGGTAATTGGAAACCCTAGCCCTAAACCCCATGTCTATTTAGGGTAGGAAAACCCTAACTTGCTAGTTTTCATTCATAGGGTTTTAGAGCTCAGTTTTGGCTGCCCCAGGAGCCAAAACTGCCTCCCAGACGCTGCCCAAGCGAATCGCACCATTAGTTTCCCTGGATTCGATCAGCTCAGCAGGATGGTTGAACTCAGGTCAGGAGGAGCCACCCAAGGATCAGGTATTTGGTCAATTTAATAGCTTAAACCATCTTCTAGTCATAGAATCAGTAGGTTTAGCCTATTAAATTGCCCATAGCAGCTATCTAGATCTCTAGATCCCAGACACTAACTAAAGAACCTAACTCTATGATATAGATTAGATCTAGTTCTTTAGTTCTTCTGTGATGTATATGGATGATGTATCTCTGTGAACTCCTTGTATTGGGAAGGGGGGTAGAGGCCCTAAGGCTTTGTAGTTGATGCTCCTAGAGTAGCCTCTCTAGCACACTGTAGATTCGGCCTGTGTATAAGAACCACACCTGGTTGTGGGTGAAGGGGCCAGACTGACTAAGAAGGAGATTCGTGTCCTGACTCTTGAACGATCCCTCTGGTGTGTAAGGCCTACCGGGGATAATTGTGACTAGGTCTAATGTCTTACCACTGAGTGTGGGTAAGGCATGGGCTCGACACCCGTGAAGTGGTGTTCACTTTCCAGTGGGTTCAGTCGAATACGGGCAGTGGCCCTCTAGTCACCTTGAGTCAGCATGTAGATCTCTGGAGGGAGTGATCCCTACCTACCCCATCGGAACTGGGGAGATGAAACCCAGGAGTAGCACTCTTGGCTGCGCATCCGGTGGGCTACAGTCAGGTCCCAACACTTTTGAACCTATTCTGCAAAGTGTGTGCACAGGAGGGGCGGATGGAGTGGACAACCCAATGCCATGTTCTTATGCCAGCCAAATCCATTGCCATGAATTCTGTCTGCAATGAACTCTGGAGACCCAAGCCGTCAGTCATCCCTTTGAGTCTGAGCCCTGGGTAGAATTCCCTATGTGATGTGCTGATCTTTATCTATGCAGATATGTGGACCATCCTTCGTGATGGTCATATGATGTTGATATATGTACTACTGACATGTATGTTTACGACTCCGCAGCTAGGTAGGCCCTGAGGGAGACAGGGTAAATGACACCTTCATTCTTCCCACTGGAACTCTTCAAGGTTGCAGTGATACGTGGAGGGCCCTATATTAGCATGGAGCTGGTATGGGGGATGAACTCCTGTTTATGGGATGAGTGCACCGTATATGAGTAGGGGACGTCACAGTAGTTGTTGTTTTATATCAAATCATAAAAATAAGTTACAGTTACATTGTCAATACTGGATAGATGCAGTATCTCATGAGTTTATCATTAGCAGACATTCCAAGTTTTGGATCAAATTTTGGACACATCCAGCTAAAGATCAATGGTTAAGCTGCTACATTCTTAATGATCCTAAAACTTGTCAATGAAAAGTAGCATCAAAATAATGGAATGCAATATGAGATCTACATGAAGTTACTACCTCAAATTAAGTTATATAATCTTGGCATTTCTAGTTGAAAGACAAATATTTCAGATTTAGATAAGAACCCCTATGTATACATTTGGACACATGTATTGATAAGTCGATAAATATTAGAATATTTATTTGCTATTTTTTAAATATGGAGCTTGCATCAACAACTTGGGCTCCAGGTCACCACCTGATATTTTTCTCTGCAAGGTGCACACACATGGATGATGATAGGTATCCTGTTCTTGCACTTGCCATGGCTGAATCTCCTCAGCGTTTGAAACGATGTTGGAAAGAGCATTGCACTACATGGTTTGCCCATTGGGCTGTGCAACCAGAGCACTGCCTGATGCTTGCCAGTTCTGATCCTGAGCTTTTGCAACAATATCTCAATGGTCGTTTTTCTCAAAAGATATGGGATGCAGTTACCTTGGCCCAAGTGAAAACTGGTCATTATCATGCACACATAAATCCCACCTTGGCACCAGGGCCCCAAGCTTATTTGCTTGCTTCATTGTCCAGGAACAAGCTTGTAGCTATTGCATCAATTTGCACGGGGTCCCACAGGCTACGGATTGAGACAGGTAGATGGGAGCGGCCGCAATTGCCAGTTACAGGTTATTGAAGATGAAAGCCATACTCTTCTGAGTTGCCCTGCTTTTGAGATAGTCCGGAATCATTTTTTGACCTTAGCATTCCATTCCACGCTTCCACAACTTCTCAGAGCACCATCTGTGCATGACTTGGCATTATACATACTTGAGGTTCTAGATGAACGTCGTCAATTACTGAGCCCTCAGTAGTCATTATCTCTGATTATCTAGTATCATAATTACTGCAAAGGTTTTTCCCTTGAAAACCTTTCGAGGCAGGGGTTTTTTAATCCTAGTAGTAATGATTGTACTAGCCCATTGTATGGGTCCCATGACCTGTTGGTCTCCGTGGACGTTAAAAAATCTATTCTATTCTATTCTTTGCAAATATATCTATTGTTTCTTTTTTCTTTGCAAAAATATATATATATATTGTTTTTTTTTTTTGGCCTCTATATCATCACCAAAAAGAATTTGTTTGCAAATATATGTATTTATCTACAGTTCATGTTGAGAATGTTGGCTTAATCTACTATCCCATTCTCTATAGAATAGAATAGAATAGAATAGTTTTTTTAACGTCCACGAAGACCAATAGGTCATGGGACCCATACAATGGGCTAGTACAATCATTACTACTAGGATTAAAAAACCCCTGCCTCGAAAGGTTTTCAAGGGAAAAACCTTTGCAGTAATGATGATACTAGACAAGCTTAGATAATGACTACTGAGGGCTCAGTAATTGCAGACGTTTATCTAGAACCTCAAGTATGTATAATGCCAAGTCATGCAATGATGGTGCTACCGAGAAGTTGTGGAAGCGTGGAATGGAATGCTAAGGTCGAAAAATGATTCCTGACTATCTCAAAAAAGGCAACTCGAAGAGTATGGCTTTCATCTTCAATAACCCTCAGAATCGCAACAGTAATATAGTCTCGCCGCCGGCGAACTGGCGGCCGCCCCATCTAACCGCCTCAAACTGAACCGTGGGACCCCGCGGCGAATTGATGCAATAGCTACAAGCTTGTTCCTCGACAATGAAGCAAGCAAAAGCTTGGGGCCCCGTGCCAAAGTGGGATTTATGTGCATGATAATGACCGCCACTTGGGCCAAAGTAATCAAGGCCCCATATCTTTTGAGAAAAACGACCATTAAGATATATTGCAAAAAGCTCGTGGATCGAATCGGCAAGCATCAGCAAAGGTTTCGTTGCACGCCCCAAACGCAAACCATGTAGTGCAATGCTCTTTCCAACATCGCTTTCAAACGCCGAGGAGATTCAGCCATGGCAAGTGCAAGAAACAGATACCTAACATCGTCCATGTGGTGCACCTTGCGATATAGTGGAGATGGCGTTTCATGGCGTAATGTTGAAGAGGCCAAAACCCGTCTCTTGTAAAAGAATAGCATAGGACACCGTTCTTTTAACTCCCAGGCTGTAAGTGAGAAAGGACTTTTGCACCCGCCCAAGCTCTCCCAAGCACTAGCACTAATGGCGTGCCCCCACACTTGAGAACCATACAAGAAAACAGCTCTACCAAAGCCCCAAACAAGTGGGCTTTCGGTGGCCAATCATGAATTTCACAATAAAAACAATTGTTTTGCATTGCATAGAGTGCTTCCATCTAGCGACCACCGCTTGGTAATACAATCGTTCCCGTGAGTGTGTTCTTGGCTAATTCTACACCAAGATACTTGTAGCTATCTACAACTTCAACTTCATGGCTATCATAGTGCATAGGGGAACATTGTGACGAAGATTGAACTACCAAAAGCTTGGTCTTTTGCGATTAACACGCAGACTGTGTTCTCACGTAAACCGCGCGAGAGCATGTAAATGTTGCTGCATACTAGCAGCGGTATGTGCCAGAAGTGAAACATCATCAGCATACATAAGTTGCCTAATGATATAGTGTGCCAAATGTGGACCTCCGCCGCCATGATTATCAAGCCATTCTTCCAATTGATCAATGTACAAGCCAAAAAGTGTAGGAGATAAAGGGCAACCAATAGAACTCCAATATTGCTAGTGATTTGAGTACACGATCTTTGGAAATTTAGCAAAAACCCTTTCATAGAGCCGATAAACCGCATTTTGAAGATCTTGTGGAACCCCAAGTGCCTGCAAGCGCTGCCAAAGAAGCTCGCGTGGTACTGTATCAAAAGCAGAAGTAAAATCTACAAAGCATATATAGAGGTCTTGTTTCAAACTTCGACTATGTTCAATAAGCATGCGCAATGTGAAAATATGGTCTATTGTAGAATGGCATGGACGAAAGCCTGCCTGTCCTACAAAGACGCATACACCGGTATGTTACGCCCATGATGTCAATCTGCTTCAAGTAAGAGACGGCTAAGAGCTTTGAAAATATGGAACTTACCATGATCATGCGATAATTAGAAGGGTCATGCTTATCACCGCTTTGTAAATTGGTGCGACCTTCTTGGCGACCCAAGTTTCTGGCAAGCCTTCTTGCAAAGCTTGATTTAAAAGAGTAGTGATGATTGGAAGCAATAGCGGACCCCCCCATTTAAGCAATTCTGCTTGCAAACCTTGAAGATCAGGAGACTTGCCATTAGATAGATGCCGCAATCCTTCTTTGACTTCCTCCTCTGTGAATTGAAGAATATCACCTACCAAAGGAGGTACGTAATTAAGGACCCCGGGATGATCCTATAAGTGGACCAATCGCTCATCCCATTCTTTGCATAGAAATATGTCCAAGGGTAGGAGGTGGTCGATATAATATTTTTGCGCAGAAGGTCCGAGGTTCACGAAAGCGATAATTCAAACATTTGCTTCGGTGCTCGGCAACAAAGCGTGCCTTCTCTTGCGTTTCAAAACAGACTTATAATTATGAATGGCATTATGTCGCCAGATCCGCTCAACTATCATTCGCAATTGTTTTTAAGCCGCTTGCGTCTTCATCAAACCAGGCATTTCTAGGAAAGGATTTCCTACCAGCATGAGCAACACCAGAAGTGCGTGTACCAAAGCAAGAGACAGCAGAAGTAAGCAAAGTATCAGCAAATGCTGCATTACGCTCTTGAAGAGTTGGGTAATCCAAAATACCTGCAAGCGCAGGAGCTAATGTCTGTTCATATTCAAAAGATCTAGAATAAGTCAAGCGAATGCGAGGGACAGGAGCCTGGATAGCAATGGGTTGAAGAGGTGGAAGCTGCCACTTTAATGACAAATAAAGTGGATAGTGATCAGATTTTATCTCCTCATCTCTATGCCTTGTGCCAATTCGAAAATCTGAAATGAGATCCAAGGCTTGCACTTGGGAAATGACATAATCAACAACACTAGTACCACCACCCTGCCTATCATGTCTGCATGTAATACCTTTAGAGTGTGGCCATTGCTCTAAGCCATTACAAAGTACCATCTCAAAGACTTCACACAACTGGATGAGCTCCCTTCCAAATGTTGAGACGGGTTTATTAGCATCAGGCGATGAACGTGGAAAGACTGTATCATTAGCAGACATCCATAAAGGGTCACGAACATCCTCAAGTATGAGTTGAGCAGCTTGCATTTCAGCAGTGCGAGCATTGAAATCACCAAGAAGAATAACATGCCCCAACTGTTTGAATTGAGCAATGTCATCATAAAGATCACCATAAGGATCACTGCGAGCGACATCATATTCATCATAAAAGGTGACGATGTAGGTGGGAAGTAACAGGCAGCAACAAAAATGGTACTACTATTGTGGCAATGAAGTTTGATCCACATGTAGCGATTATATCTATCAGCTTTATGAAGCGTGATATATGGAGCAAGGGCATCCTTGAAATAGCAAGCAACTCCACCGTAACCTCGTTGCCCATGACATTCATTAAATAATGAAAAGAATTGATAGCTTTGTAAAATGAGGTAGCCGTTTTATTGAATGCTCCCACGTTTCCATGAGCAGAATGATATCCATATCTTTTGCAATGGGATTCAAGCCATCACCTTTACGCCAGGGAAAACCTCGACAATTCCAGGACACCAACCGAAGGCACATTTCCTAGGAAGGTACATTTGAGGTATGATCGGTCTAACCGAGGAGGCCGGAGCAATAGAGCGGCGGCGGCAGCGATAGCAACATCGGAAAAGCAAAGATCAAAGGGTACCATTAGCAACATCATGAGAGGAATGGCCTTGGCGAAAGAAGATGTGGTGGGTGCGAAGATGGAACAACGAGGCGCATTTGCAGCATTGGTATGTGCATGGGAAATGGGAGAATGGACTTTAACACCAGCAGTATGAGTGGCCCGAGCATGATGAAAGACGTCGGCAAAAGGTTGCATGTGATGGTGTAAAACGTAGTTTTCCACGAATCGGTCGCGACTTTACCACCATTCTTTTGAATGTCATGGACCTTTTGCAAATTCTGGCGTCTGGCTAACTGTTGGGACTTAGTAAGATCAAAATCCAGATAGAGAGATGTCCCTTTCAATTGCTTGGCCTGCTTGAGGATATCCATTTTAGTACTCAAATTTTGCACTGTAAATTTCACTATGCGCGGGTGGTGGGGATGCAATGCTCCAACCCTATGTGCAGCAGTGACAACAACTGGTGTTGTGAAGTCCAATTTAGCTAACACCAAAGTCTGTACCTTCTGTTGCAAGTCCTCTGATGCTTCTTCTGGCATGCCACGAATTACCAGATTACACTGACGGTTGTGCCTATCAATGTATTCTCTACGCCTCTGAGCAGATATAGATGCAGATGTAGATGCAAAACCTGTTACATGAGAGTTTTGAAATTGGGTATATGTTGAGTCAACATGATTCAAACACGATATAAAAACCATACAAGGAAACCACACAAGGTTTTTAATGATATCATCCCACAAAGGCGCATTGCTTTTTATAGATAGTTTTTCACATATAACTAGGGTAAAAACCCAGATAGGTTTTCTTTTTGGGTGCCTTGTGTATTATGCAGGGTATTGATAGCACTCCATGAGGGCATGTATCATAAGCTTTAATGTCTTGTTGATAAATTACATGTTCATAATAACTGCATAGATAGTTTTGTCTTAGATATCTTAGTATCGAGATAAAGTAAGATAATAATCACATAAAATCTTAGTTAAACCTTCGCAAGGATGTAATTCCTTCCAAAGGCATTTAAGTAACCTTCATAGGGTCCTGACAAATATAATAAGAATTTGTCTATCTTTTCATAAGTATAGCAACTATAAAGTATATACATGTAAGGTTGATACATCACCAACCAAGTAGCGAACGAGAGTCACACGCTCAACACTTAGATCCGATGATATAAACCCTAGCCATATGATAAATAATTAAAAAACTTTTCAAAATAAGTATTGCCTCGATAATTGTATGATGACATATCTTAAAGGCCGTAAAGTTATCATTCTAGAATGGGACTCGCATGAAACCAACAAACCGTCATAGATAGGCTTCTCATTCATCTCAGCAGATTTTCTACAATGGTGGATAGTGGGTAGCCGCACACATACAAACTACCCACGAAAATAAAGGGAAAATCCAATTATATCATTTGGACCCCAAAAATAGAATGCTAACAGATGTTCGGCTGGTGTACCTGCCGAAAGCTTATCACCGGGATTAAAAAACCCCGCCCTTTCGGGTTTTCGAGGAAAACCCTAGTGATAAACCTTCGGCAAGGGGCTTAGACAAACGCAAGGCAGAGAAATCGCTCCCAAAACCCACGAATGGAGAAGTCGAAACAAATGCCGCTCGCCAACCTGTACCTGCACATCACCAACACCACAAAAACAAAACAAAACAAACCTCCCAGAGTGGAGGGGCTGATTACGCGCGTGCCACGCGACAAATATAATAAACAAAGAAGGGGGGGAGGGTGGGTTCAAAGAGAAAGAGGTACTGCTGAGAGAGAAGAGGAAGCGTCGATGAAGAGTCGATGCAGAAACGCGCCTAAAATAGCGAACTCCCAACCAGAATGGGCATGCGCCGCCCGCATGCATGCAAAACATGCATGCTCGTCCCATTCTAGAATGGCGATCCGATGTCTCGGATCGATGGGATATGTTAGTTAAATATAATACTATTGGAAGCAATATATGTTAATATAAAAATATCACTGTAAGGTAATTAATATACTTGCATGCATTAAGGGAAGTCCAGGGATCATGCAGGGGCCAAGATAATGCTTATTTAAGACGTTAACTAAACCCTGTGTCCAAGGTAGAAGTATCCCTGCAGATGCTAGCCGACATGCAACAGTTGGTTGAGGACATATTCTAGCGACAAGTACTGCATCGACAGAAGAGCATAGCGACAAGCACTGCATCGGCTGAAGCATTGCATCGACAATTGCAAGAAGCTTGCTCCACGGTGGGCTGAACCATTCAGGATAACCAAAAGAGTAGGTAACTAATCCTATAAGTTGGACCTGCCAGCACACTTGAAGACCAGTGATGACTTTATCATCCTCTACCTGCTTCTAGACTATAGAAATGGTGGCGATTGTTTCCCATTTTTCCAACATTTTTACTTGGGCCAAAGTTTTCACTTGGGCCAAAGTAACTGCGTCCCATATCTTTTGAGAAAAACGACCATTAAGATATTGTTGCAAAAGCTCAGGATCAGAACTGGCAAGCATCAGGCAGTGCTCTGGTTGCACAGCCCAACGTGCAAACCATGTAGTGCAATGCTCTTTCCAACATCGTTTCAAACGCTGAGGAGATTCAGCCATGGCAAGTGCAAGAACAGGATACCTAACATCGTCCATGTGGTGCACCTTGCAGATATAGTGGAGATGGCGTTTCATGGCAGAATGTTGAAGAGGCCAAAAACCTGTCTCTTGTAAAAGAATAGCATAGGACACCGTTCTTTTAACTCCAAGGCTGTAAGTGAGAAAGGACTTTTGCACCCGCTCCAAGCTCTCCCAAGCACTAGCACTAATGGCAGGCCCCCACACTTCAGAACCATACAGTAAAACAGGCTCTACCAAAGCCCGAAACAAGTGGGCTTTCCGTGGCCAATCATGAATTTCTGCGCGAAAACAATTGTTTTGCATTGCATAGAGTGCTCTCCATCCAGCAGCCACCCGCTTGGTAATACACTGTTCCCAAAGTGTGTTCTTACAGAATTCTACACCAAGATACTTGTAGCTATCTACAACTTCAACTTCGCGGCTATCATAGTGCATAGGGGGAACATTGTGACGAGAAGATTGAACTACCAAAAGCTTGGTCTTTTTTGATTAACACGCAGACTGTGTTCTCCGTAAACTGTCACCGAGAAAGCATGTAAATGTTGCTGCATACTAGCAGCAGTATGTGCCAGAAGTGAAACATCATCAGCATACATAAGTTGCCTAATGATATAGTGTGCCAAATGTGGACCTCCGCCGCCATGATTATCAAGCCATTCTTCCAATTGATCAATGTACAAGCCAAAAAGTGTAAAGAGATAAAAGGGCAACCACAACCGAACTCCAATATTGCTAGTGATTTGAGTACCGATGCTGGAAATTTAGCAAAAACCCTTTCATAGAGCCGATAAACCGCATTTTGAAGATCTTGTGGAACCCCAAAGTGCCAAAAGTGCTGCCAAAGAAGCTCGCATGGTACTGTATCAAAAGCAGAAGTAAAATCTACAAAGCATATATAGAGGTCTTGTTTCAAACTTCGACTATGTTCAATAAGCATGCGCAATGTGAAAATATGGTCTATTGTAGAATGGCATGGACGAAAGCCCCTTTGTCCTACAAAGCCGTACACCCGATATGTTACGCCCATGATGTCAATCGCTTCTCGGAAGAAGACGGCTAAGAGCTTTGAAAATATGGAACTTACCATGATCATGCGATAATTAGAAGGGTCATGCTTATCACCGCTTTGTAAATTGGTACGACCTTCCGACAGCCCAAGTTTCGGGTAAAGCCTTCTTGCAAAGCTTGATTTAAAAGAGTAGTGATGATTGGAAGCAATAGCGGACCCCCATTTAAGCAATTACGCTTGCAAACCTTGAAGATCAGGAGACTTGCCATTAGATAGATGCCTTAATCCTTCTTTGACTTCCTCCTCCGTGAATTGAAGAATATCACCTACCAAAGGAGGTAATGTAATTAAGGACCCCGGGATGATCCTATAAGTGGACCAATCGCTCATCCCATTGCTGCATAGAAATATGTCCAAGGATAGGAGGTGGTCGATATAATATTTTGCGCCCGAGAAGGTCCGAGGTTCACGAAGCGATAATTCAAACATTTATACGGTGCTTTCGGCAACAAAGCGTGCCTTCTTGCGTTTCAAAAGCGGACTTATAATTATGAATGGCATTATGTCGCGATATCCGGCTCAACTATCATTATGAATTGTTTTTAAGCCGCTTGCGGTCTTCATCAAACCTGCATTTCTAGGAAAGGATTTCCTACCGGCATGAGCAACACGGAAGTCGTGTACCAAAGCAAGAGACAGGCAGTAAGCAAAGTATCGACCAAATGCATTACGCTCTTGAAGAGTTGGGTAATCCAAAATACCTGCAAGCGCAGGAGCTAATGTCTGTTCATATTCAAAAGATCTAGAATAAGTCAAGCGAATGCGAGGGGCAGGAGCCTGGATAGCAATGGGTTGAAGAGGTGGAAGTTGCCACTTTAATGACAAATAAAGTGGATAGTGATCAGATTTTATCTCCTCATCTCTATGCCTTGTGCCAATTCGAAAATCTGAAATGAGATCCAAGGCTTGCACTTGGGAAATGACATAATCAACAACACTAGTACCACCACCACGCCTATCATGCATGTAATACCTTTAGAGTGTGGCCATTGCTCTAAGCCATTACAAAGTACCATCTCAAAGACTTCACACAACCGGATGAGCTCCTTCCAAATGTTGAGGCGGGTTTATTAGCATCAAAGCGATGAGCGTGGAAAGAGGCGTATCATTAGCGAGACATCCATAAAGGGTCACGAACATCCTCAAGTATGAGTTGAGCGGCTTGCATTTCAAAGATCGCGAGCATTGAAATCACCAAGAAGAATAACATGCCCCAATTTGTTTGAATTGAGCAATGTCATCATAAAGATCACCATAAGGATCATCTGCGGCGACATCATATTCATCATAAAAGGTGACGATGTAGGTGGGAAGTAACAGCAGAACAACAAAATGGTACTACTATTGTGGCAATGAAGTTTGATCCACATGTAGCGATTATATCTATCACTTTATGAAGCGTGATATATGGAGCAAGGGCATCCTTGAAATAGCAAGCAACTCCACCGCAACCTCGTTGCCCATGACATTCATTAAATAATGAAAAGAATTGATAGCCCTGTAAAATGAGGTAGCCGTTTTATTGAATGCTCCACGTTTCCATGAGCGAGAATGATATCCATATCTTTTGCAATGGGATTCAAGCCATCACCTTTACGCCCGGAAAACCTCGACAATTCGGGACACCAACCGAAGGCACATTTCCTAGGAAGGTACATTTGAGGTATGATCGGTCTTGAACCGAGGAGGTTTGGAGCAATAGAGGCGCGGCGGCAGCGATAAAGAACATCGGCCATGGCAGCAGCAGCATCAAGGGTACCATTAGCAACATCATGAGAGGAATGGCCTTGAACGGAAAGAAGATGTGGTGGGTGCGAGGAAGATGGAACAACACGGCGCATTTGCGGCATTGGTATGTGCATGGGAAATGGGAGAATGGACTTTAACACCCCGGTATGAGTGGCCCGAGCATGATGAAAGACGTCGGCAAAGGTTGCATGTGATGGTGTAAAAATACGTGAAGTTTTCCACGAATCGGTGCAGCTTTACCACCATTCTTTTGAATGTCATGGACCTTTTGCAAATTAAGGCGTCGCTAAGCTGTTGGGACTTAGTAAGATCAAAATCCGGATAGAGATGTCCCTTTCAATTGCTTGGCCTGCTTGAGGATATCCATTTTAGTACTCAAATTTTGCCTTTGTAGAATTTCACTATGCTGGTGGTGGGGATGCAATGCTCCAACCCTATGTGCAGCAGTGACAACAACTGGTGTTGTGAAGTCCAATTTAGCTAACACCAAAGTCTGTACCTTCTGTTGCAAGTCCTCTGATGCTTCTTCTGGCATGCCACGAATTACCAGATTACACTGACGGTTGTGCCTACCAATGTATTCTCTACGCCTCTGAGCAGATATAGATGCAGATGTAGATGCAAAACCTGTTACATGAGAGTTTTGAAATTGGGTATATGTTGAGTCAACATGATTCAAACACGATATAAAAACCATACAAGGAAACCACACAAGGTTTTTAATGATATCATCCCACAAAGGCGCATTGCTTTTTATAGATAGTTTTTCACATATAACTAGGGTAAAAACCCAGATAGGTTTTCTTTTTGGGTGCCTTGTGTATTATGCAGGGTATTGATAGCACTCCATGAGGGCATGTATCATAAGCTTTAATGTCTTGTTGATAAATTACATGTTCATAATAACTGCATAGATAGTTTTGTCTTAGATATCTTAGTATCGAGATAAAGTAAGATAATAATCACATAAAATCTTAGTTAAACCTTCGCAAGGATGTAATTCCTTCCAAAGGCATTTAAGTAACCTTCATAGGGTCCTGACAAATATAATAAGAATTTGTCTATCTTTTCATAAGTATAGCAACTATAAAGTATATACATGTAAGGTTGATACATCACCAACCAAGTAGCGAACGAGAGTCACACGCTCAACACTTAGATCCGATGATATAAACCCTAGCCATATGATAAATAATTAAAAAACTTTTCAAAATAAGTATTGCCTCGATAATTGTATGATGACATATCTTAAAGGCCGTAAAGTTATCATTCTAGAATGGGACTCGCATGAAACCAACAAACCGTCATAGATAGGCTTCTCATTCATCTCAGGAGATTTTCTACAATGGTGGATAGTGGGTAGCCGCACACATACAAACTACCCACGAAAATAAAGGGAAAATCCAATTATATCATTTGGACCCCAAAAATAGAATGCTAACAGGATGTTTTGGTGTACTGTAGAAAGCTTATCATAGGGATTAAAAAACCCTTTTCGGGTTTTCGAGGAAAACCCTAGTGATAAACAACCGACAAGGGGCTTAGACAAAGCAAGGCAGAGAAATCGCTCCCAAAACCCACGAATGGAGAAGTCGAAACAAATGCCGCCGCCGCCAACACCGCGCACATCACCAACACCACAAAAACAAAACAAAACAAACCTCAGTGGAGGGCTGATTCTGTAGCGTGCCACGCGACAAATATAATAAACAAAGAAGGGGGGGAGGGTGGGTTCAAAGAGAAAGAGGTACTGCTGAGAGAGAAGAGGAAGCGTCGATGAAGAGTCGATGCAGAAACGCGCCTAAAATAGCGAACTCCCAACCAGAATGGGCATGCGCCGCCCGCATGCATGCAAAACATGCATGCTCGTCCCATTCTAGAATGGCGATCCGATGTCTCGGATCGATGGGATATGTTAGTTAAATATAATACTATTGGAAGCAATATATGTTAATATAAAAATATCACTGTAAGGTAATTAATATACTTGCATGCATTAAGGGAAATCCAGGGATCATGCAGGGGCCAAGATAATGCTTATTTAAGACGTTAACTAAACCCTGTGTCCAAGGTAGAAGTATCCCTGCAGATGCTAGCCGACATGCAACAGTTGGTTGAGGACATATTCTAGCGACAAGTACTGCATCGACAGAAGAGCATAGCGACAAGCACTGCATCGGCTGAAGCATTGCATCGACAATTGCAAGAAGCTTGCTCCACGGTGGGCTGAACCATTCAGGATAACCAAAAGAGTAGGTAACTAATCCTATAAGTTGGACCTGCCAGCACACTTGAAGACCAGTGATGACTTTATCATCCTCTACCTGCTTCTAGACTATAGAAATGGTGGCGATTGTTTCCCATTTTTCCAACATTTTTATCGAAACGAATTTAGTAGAATTGGATGTCTTACCATAAAATTGAGTTTTTTACTGTAAAATGTCCATTAATTTGGCGAATTTACCATAATTAGGATGCAATATTATCAAATTTTGGCGATTTTATGAAGTTGTTTTAGCGTACGCATTCTAGTAAACCATCGAATCCAAATTTTGAAAAATGGTAAAATATAGCAACTTTACGAAGTTTCACACCTTAAAGTCATCACTGTTGAAGACCCATAGTGTTTTCCAAGGAAGTCTCCTAAAGAAGCACACTCCTAATCCAGAGGAAGTATTGGAGACACCAAAGTTACTGGAAATGACGGACGATCATCTTGAGATTGTTTCAGAGGTTCTTCTTGTCAGATCCTATAAGAAGACAAGAGGATCTCAATTCTCCAATACCTACTAGTGAAAGGGACACTTGCTAGTGGATGACGCTACGTGGGCACTACAAATAGATCTTGAGAACCAGTAATCACAACTCATGGAGCAATGCAAGGGTCGGCTCGTCACCAAAGTAGTCGACACCGAACCGATAGGTGAGTGAAAGGTAGATTACAAGTCTACTTTCGACGCCACAGAAGTAGACAAATTGAAAGATAAGAGGTCATATAGGATCATGCATTGATAGGAAAGCACCTCTAGTCTATGCCCACTATGGGGAGGAACCCATCCTCCACGCCAAGGGCGACGAGAGGTGTAGGCATTAGACATCATCCTAGGCATTATAGGCATTTGTCTCCACGCCCCGCGATGGAAGAAGCATCCTCTTCCCTCTGTAGGGAGATTAGTCTTGCATCCACGTAGTTAAATTAATTGTAATTAAATGGGTGGTTCCCTAATAACCATCCTTATAATAAATAAATGTGTATTAACGTGAGTGTTAGGCCCTAAGAGGCCAATAGAATGATCTAAAGGCGGGGAAGGTCCTGCGCGAAGACTTGCAACACATGTTTTGTCATAATGTGTTGCAAGGAGACGACATGGAACCCTAATTAGAGAATTTTGGAACTATGTTTATAATAATGGTGTAAACTATAAAATTTTGTGAATAATAGATGATAAAGTAAGAGGGTGAAAGATCCCCTTACCATAATATGATATTCTTGCACTGCGACTCGCATGAACAACAACATCCCATAGATAGGCTTTTCATTCATCTCAGCAGTTTTTTCTACAATGGTATAGGGTGGGTATTTTGCACATCATGAGGCTACCCAAAAAAAAAAAACATAGGGAATATCCGGTTATAACATCGGACCCCAAATAAAATTGTGTGCTATAGATGTTGGCTAGTGTACTGCCGAGAGTTTATCGTAGGGATTAAAAACCCGCCCTTTTCGGGTTTTCGAGGAAAACCCCGGCGATAAAATCTCGGCAAGGGGCTTGGACAACGTAGGGGCTGCTAACGCGCTCCCACAAAAAAACCCGCGCCCAGAGAGAAATCAAGTCGCGCATCACCCACGGACTCGCATCACCAACGGAAAAACAAATAGAGAAAAACCTCGAAAAGGGTCACGTCCGTGCGTGCCGCAACAAAAACAACATTTACACCTCGAAAAAGCGAGGGGGCTGCAGCGCGCGTGCCGCGACAATTAAAACAAATATGAACATATAAATAACAATTTTAAGGGGAAGGGTGGGAGCCATGGATCTGGCGAGAATGAGAAGCGCCGATGAAACGTCGATGAAGAACCCCGCAATAAGTAGCGATCCCTCAACCTAATAAACGGCCTAGAAATGCATGCGATGCATGCTCGTCTCGCAAGAATGGCGATTAAGCTACGCGAATCGATGACATTCTTGCACTCATTTCGCATAAACAACAACATCCCGATGCGGAGAGAACTTCAAATACTAGATCGAGGAGAAAAGGTTGAAGATTATCCTAAAATTTTGGACAAAAGAGCAAAGATAGAAGAGGTTAGAATGGATAGGAATGGCCAAGAAAGCGTAGCTCATGCAAGAAGAAGCCCCTCCTCCGCATGAGATCAAAGAATAGAAGCCATGGATACTGCTGAGAGATGAGAAAGCGCCGATGAAACGTCGATGAAGAACCCTGCAATAAGTAGCGATCCCTCAACCTAATGAACGGCCTAGAAATGCATGCGATGCATGCATGCGATGCATGCAATGCATGCATGCTCGTCTCGTGCAAGAATGGCGATTCGCTACGCGAATCGATTGTTATGAAAATTAAATTTAAATATTACCTTGGGGTAATTGTCTTGTAAAACTATATGCATCAAATATATTGCAGGGTATGCAGGTTTCCAAGGTGGGGAGACGCGTGATGTTGAGGACAGCATCAATTCAAGGTGGGGAGATTGTGACGTTCCAGCATAGCATACGGTCCGAATACGTATATTATACTGCCACGTCACACGTACATATCACCACGACAAGTACTTGAGAGCCGTAAAGAGTTGCACCTAGGGGGCAACCTCGTATGTTGCACATGTATATTAAACATATGCAATTAAACCCCTTGCCAAGTGGTAATACCCCAAATTGTTTTCCCTATACTTCTTCACATAAACTCAGTCTTTCTCTAGATATATCTTGCTCTGGAACATCCCAGTTGGGTGGAGAGCTTTGGGCTAATGGCCTGGTTTAGTTAATGATTTAGTGTTGATTACATGTTTAATTTCTGATTACTATCTACTCATGATCCGTATTAGTGTGTGCGGATCTTGATGTAATGCTAAAAGCTAGTGAAGAACGATGCTATGCCTTCACTAGGGCTCTTGCTTGTTCTTCTCTTAATGGGTGCTTAATTGATGTTCTGCTTCTATTGAGAGCTTGCAATAGCAACAAATCTGCTTCAATTCAGTGCTAAGAAGTTCAAATCTGCTAAGAGCTTTGTTTTCAACAAAAGAGTCAGAGTAAGAGAAAAAACAATAGATAAATTGATAATAGGAATCGATGCATTGATTTCTATAACGATGCTCTGATTTGTTGTAAAATGGCTCTCGATGTGCAAAAAATGCATCCCAACTTCTATTTTGCAGGGGAAAGACAAATGGTCTCCTAGTTTGGCACTGAAGGAGATTAGCTCTCGATTAGATTTGCTCTCGGTTGTCGCTAGTCGTGGGGCCCATCACTCGATGCCAGAATGGGATTCCATTTTCCTTTCCTCTACGAGTCACCACATGATGTTACAACACATTTTGCATACCTCCCCTATAGCAAGGTTATCTAATGATGATGGGGATTATATACCAAGGTTAATTGGTTCTATCTTGTGAACTTCTCAGCTTTGTCATGCAGCAGATGTTGTTGCTCCACATAACAACAAGATAATTCTGGTTCAAATGCAATACACAATTAATGGTAGAAACTTCTAAAGTAAGAATTGTCCCATTCGCATGTGTGGGAATTTTGATATTTTAATTCTAGTCCATGATAAAAATCATTTGTTCTAATGCACCATTTTAGCATTACCTATGATTTGGCTTTCTGAGCCATTCCCGCCAAGGCAATTTTGCCATTCCACATTTGCCGGATGCCTTTGATTGAGCTTTATACATTAGATTCCTCGGGGACCGGCTGGTATCTTTAAAGAAGAAGCGAAGGCATGGGCGATTCGAGGAGTTGGAGCAAGCCAAGGATCGGTAAAGAGATTCTATTATGCAAAGTGACTCTTAGCGAAGCTGAATGAGCTAGGATAGATCGGTCTTAGCGGATCCTAAGATCACCGGTCGTAATGAAGGAACCTAACCATGTATGTTTAGGTAAGATAGATTAGATCTTATTGACATTTAGGTTCTTTGATGATGATGATGTTCCATTCTATGCTCTTACATTGTATGTGGGAAGGGGTAGAGACCACGGCCGATGATCCTAGATAACCTCATTAATTCCCAATTAATGTGGCCTGTGCATAAGAGCCCGCCTGGCTGTGAGTGGCGGGACTAGGCCGGCAAATAAGGGGCACTTGTCCCATTGCAGATTGATCCCTCTGGTGTGTAAAACCTACCAGGGATCTTAGCGGGCTAGGCCTGATGGTTTGCCACTGCGTGTGGGCAAGGCATGGGCTCGACACCTCTAGGGTGATGCCTCAGCTTCCATGGGGTTCAAGTCGTAGACGAGCAATGGCCCTCTAGCCGCCTGTGATGGGCATGCATGCCTCTAGAAGCACAATTTCATTAAAATGAGAAATTTCGTGATTCCAATTAGGAACGAAAATCCTTTTTAGTCAAATTTATGCCAATTTTTTGAGCAATTATGGCGCCATTTAAAAAAAATATGCATCTAAAGTGCCATTTATTGGCGCCATTAAAAATTCTAGCATTGCATAAAATGAAGCTGGAGAAACATAACATCACAAAAATAGTTAAAAATTCCGAATTCATAGATTTGCATATTAAAAAATTTGCCAAAAGCAGCAAGGACTTCGGGAAGAGGCGACTGTATACAAAAATATTAGTGTACAATTTAAATTATTTGCATACAAAATTGAGGGTTCCTCATCGAGGAGCAGGCTCCCAATAGGATCGAGGTTAGGTATGGCGAGGGCCATGGCTAGAAGAAGCAACCATGGGATCTCCGAAAGCTCTCGAGCAGCTGTGGCGGTGAAATTGGGATCATCAAGAATGTCCATATTGAATTGTGTATTCTTGATCACATCATAGTCCACATCGGTGGAGCTTCGGGCATCTCTGGATTTGGTGGATCTCTGACTTCTTCAACTTCGGCGTGGTGGTCTCTGCGTCGCGAGGGAGCAGTGCGATGGTAGGATTCGATGGGCGGTCAAGCCTATCAAGAATCCCCTTTAGGCACTCATGCTTAAGCGGGTCACTTCGAATACAATGCAAAATCTCTTATTGACAATGAAGCCCGGCCAAAAGAACCACCGGAGAAGTAATCAAACACCCCTGTTCACGGCGGTACCATTTTTCACCGCAGTGCGAGCATGTAGCAGGACCCGGTGGTTTCTCATAATTATGTCCCTGGCAAGCCTTGCCGGTATTACTGAATCTGGCGTTGCGAGCTTCCGACCATAGCCTCGGTCTCCCGTCTTCGTCTTCTTTCGTTGGCACGAGGCGGTGGCGGTTCTTGAGATGATCGTTGAAGGGGAACTTGAGGTCAATAACTTCGACGGGGAGGACCTTGATTGGCCTGAATCTTTGTGGCATACACTAGTGAATGGGCCTCGAACTCGGGGGCGGATTCTTGTATTAGATCCTCATACATGCCAATATAAACTCGGATCTGGAATCCGGATCATCAATCTGAGATGAAATCAAAAGTTGTGCTCCGGCCTTGCAAAGACCACTATCAAAAAAGAATCATTTTGTGGTGTTCTTTACAAAATATTAAAGAAATTTGTTAGTGTGGTTTTGTCCCACATTGGAAATATGCCTCTAGTGTCGGGGCAATCAAGGATCTTGATGCAGGAGTGCAAACAACTTGTCCCTGGCGTCACGGTTAGTTCAACTTAGCGAACGGAAGTCTTGATTGTATCCTCTCTCTTCAAGACAAACATTGCGTATGAATCTTGCCAAAGGCGGGTGGCACGTTTCAGAAAATGCCTTCCTTGCCCACTCGGTTCAACCCACTTACTATGCAAGGTGGCCATGGAAATCAGGGTCGGTATCCTCGAAGCGACAAGACCGGAAGATCAGAGATCGGTGAAGGACTTGAACTTCCTCCGGAAAATTATCCTTCACGGTATGCAAAATCTCCTTCTTCAAAGAAAGATATGGATCTTAGTGTCTTTGCCCTTCTTGGTGAAGAATTGCTTACACAATATAATCACTAGTGACCTTGAAGGTCTTCCCATCCAACACTTCACGGAGCGGCAAAGGCGGTCTTTAGTAGTCCATACCCCTCATGCACCTCGGGTAGGTCCGGTGAAGTAGTCGATTCTTTTGATTGATTCTGGTAATAGTTTGTCCCTTGTTGTCTTTTAGCTTGCAAGATTTCCACAAGTTCCATAGGGACACGAATAACCGAAAAATATCCTCGGCATGAAGACCCTTTGGTTGAAATCTTTAGGATGCTTACCACGCATGGTAACTTCAGCCAAAGCGGATCTTGGCTGGAAACAACAAGAAGTTAGACTTGAACATTTAATGAGCAAATGGCACCGTGGCGCCATTTGGTGAAATGGCGCCGATGGCGCGTTTGGTGAACAAATGTTTACCCGCCGCGCCATTCAATCTGCGAAAAAATTAAAACATGTACCTTGTATGGTTTCGGCGAGATTGCCAGCGTCCAGATGGATCGGGCTTCCCGATAGAGCATATTGCTGCCGCAGTGGGTTATGTTATCAATGAATGGCTCTTTGAAAATAGTCTTAGCGGTGATATCGTGACTTCACAAGCGAAGCTGCTTGCGGGCATTCTGATTAGATTGATTGTGCGGAGACAACACTTTCGGCAATTCCGTTGAAGATAAATCTTTGACATTTGCTCTTGGGACTTTGGTGTGCCGAGTCTTCTACATACAAGTTGAGCAGCCATAACTGAATGATTACCATTCACTATATAATAGTGCATCCCCATGAGGTCATCCTCGGTTTCCAAGGGACCGATTTGTTTGTGAGGGGATTGAATGGAATCACAATAAGGAGTGAAGACCGGATGTGGGTCTCTCTGAAAGGACTCCACCAAAGTTTTGACGTGCTCCATATTCCTTGGTCTAGATGTCAGATTTGCTGGTCCTTGATATAATTTGAACACGTCTATTTTTTTAATGAATGTGACACCGAGAGGAAACAGATGCCGGTGATCGTAAATTTTTTGCAGTGTATTCTCTGCCGTCTTTTCCTCTTCTGACCTTTCCACCCGAAGATTTGCAGGCACCTCTAGCAAGTGCTGAGCTATTCTTAATGTGAGCTTCTTTGGCTCTAGCTTCTTAATGGGGACCCTTTTGGCCGGTGTGTCCGCAGGATCCTCGCTATGCCTTGGGCTCGGAGGTTCACCACCACTTCTAGGACTTCCAGCAGGACTTGGAGTCCGAGGCGCTCTCCTTTGTTTTTTTGGTGTCCTCTCCTTCTCAAGGGTCTCCGGCCTGTGCTTCTTCTTTTTCCCATCCGTTTCCTCTGTCTCCACTTCCTTTCCCTCCGTTTCCTGTGTCGCCTTTCCTTCCTTACGCCTTGCCTTCCCTATCCTTTTCTTTCCTTGCCCTTTTTCTTTTCCTTCTTTTCCCTCTTTTCTTTATCTTCCTTCTCTTTTTTTTCCTTCTCTTCCTTTTCCTTCTCTTCCTTTTCTTTAGATTGTTTCTTTTCCTTCTTTTCCATATCGGATCTTTGTGATCCTTTCTCTTAACTTTCCTCTTGCCCGCCGCCTTTCCTTCCCTCTCGGTTCCTGGACATCCTCGGTAGAAGATGAGGAGTCTTTGTCGACTCTGAGGAGGTGTATCCCTAGGTTGTCTTGTCTTCTTCTTGCTCTTTTTTTTAGCCGGGCCGTGTCCACAATGGCGGGTAGTTTCTTGGGCTATTGCCTTGACAGCGAATGAAAAGTTTTTCGTTTGTTCATCCGATTGCGAAGAAGAATCATAAAGCCCCTCAAGATTTCTTGTGGACCTTTGATGTCGGCTTCTTTCTTATGCGACGGCTCGCCAGCCTTGCTTCTTTGCCCGAACCAGCTACATTTGCAATGCGGACATTCTGATGGGATCATAAAACTTCCGGTCCACATAGTACACAATTATTCTATGCTTCAAAGTATCTTCCGCGGACCACCCGATCCAATCCTCGCGGCGAAGCTCTTGACAACCAACTTCATTTGGACCAAGATAATTCGGGCCGGTAAATGCGGGGCATTTTACGTGTCTGTCTCCCTTATAAGGAAGTGAGCTCTCTTTGATCTCCTTTAGAGCACAGGAGATGTAGAGGGCTCACCGCGTACTTCCATGCACCAAACAGTCTGCCTCGGCATCATAGTGCGGTCGGATTGAAATTGTGTTTCCATGCATTAAGATAGGCGCAACAAAGAGGCATCGGCAACAAAGAGGCATCGGTAAATGGTTGGAACAAGCGGCAGGACAATAGGTTGTGGTTGGCAAATGGCTGGTGGCTGCCATTTTTGTATCGATCCGATGCATAAGCACGGAGGTCGTATGCCTATCCTAGCGTTTGGTGAAGAGGCCTCCACCGGTCAAACCACTCCCCTTAATATTAGGAAGATGGTTGAAGGAGAGTGGATCGGTTGGGTGAGGCACCCGCGATTCGTGGGAGATACCACAATGAACAAGCAAATGAACCCAGATGACTAGGCAAACAACAAGTTCCCAATGTATGCTAATAGACATCAAATGGGCATGGCGCCATTTGCCAACAACAAAGGCCCTATGGTAAGCTAATACACATCAAATGGCCATGGCGCCCATTTTACAACAACAAGTCCCAAATGTATGCTAATAGACATCAAATGGCGCCATGGCGCCATTTGCCAAACACAAGACCCTATGGTAAGCTACCGGGGCATCCTAAAGTAAGCTAAGACTCTAAAGTGCACTCAATCATCCAAATGGCGCCATGGCGCCATTTGTCAACTATAAGACCCTAAAGTGGTTATTGGGCATCTAAATAGCGGTGGCGCCATTTAGCCCAAACAAACAATGCAAGTAAACGACATACATGTCCCTTGAGGTAAGCTAGCTTACGTCTCCACATTTTGTTGAGCTCAAATTGTCCATTTCCATTTTGGCCGCCTTTGAATTTGGTCCGAAAACCGGTTGTGTATCTAGATGTGTTGAGGCGGTGAACTGCGGGAAATGGCGCCGAAATCACAAAAAAAAAAGGATGAAAAAGGGTTGCTTTAGGCATTTGGCGCTTAGGCGTAGCGCTTAGGGCCGGGCGCCGGGCGCTAAGGTCGAGGTATTTGGAGCCGGAATCGAAAAAAACGAATAAAGTTAATGAGAAGCTTCGAAAAAAAAGTGGCCAACTAGGGTCCATCGCCGTCAGCGCCCATGCCTGTGGGCGGGTCAGCGCCCATGCCCGCCAGACCGCCCCAGCCATGCGAGTCGGTCCGGTATATGCATACAATTCAATTAATTTTGAAATTGAATATTTCCCCGCTAAGCCGCCCAAATTTGAACATAAAATTCAAAATTCCCGCCCATGCAATTAACATAAAAAGTCAAAATTCAGCAGGTATATTGAAATTTGGTACCCGCATCCCAACTTTGAATCGTAGTTTGAAAAATTGTACTTTGCCTTTAAAGCTCCCTCTTTGCCGCCGTGCTCCCACTTAATCGCGACCATGCACCCACAGCCAGGGGGCGTTTTTCATTCTGCGGTTCGGGTAGCTTTTCGAATCCCTTTGTTGATCACCGGTTGCCTTTCGCATAAGTAGCTTCTTTCTCGTAGCCTAAAGCCCCGGCTTTGCAAAGCATCGCGTCTTTGTCGGTAGCTTTCTTCTTCGGCGGCTCCGCAATCCAATTGATTCTTGGCTTTCTTCTTGGCGCTTTCTTCTTGAATCCTCCTTCTTTCGAATCTTTCTTGGCTTTCTTCTTGGCTCTTCTTGGCGCATTCTTCGCCAATATATCTGTTGGGATCAGCTTCATTTTCCGTTTCTATCTCGCTCCGGGACATACCACTATGGATCTATCTAATATCAAGTAAGTCCATTGTTTACGGTATAAAATTACGTTCTATTCTTCGCCATGTGTATAGAGTGTTCAAATGTCGACATTAATGCTTTGCTAGGGACACGAGATCCTTGGTTTCAATTGCAAAGTTGGCATGGGGTGCCCATGTTATGCATGCCCGCTCTTATTGACACATATACAAAGCAATGGGAGCAAGAATGCATAACATAGGCACCTCGTGTAGATTTTGTGATGGAGCTAAGCCATTTGGTCGAATGGTGTGGATCAAATGGCCATGGCGCCATTTGGTCGAAATGGTGTTTGGATCAAATGGCCATGGCCATTTGATCCAAATTCACACCTATGGCACATTCATAGGTGTGAATTTGATCAAATGGCGCCATGGGCCATTTGATCCAAAACACTATTTTTCGACTAAATGGCTTCCTTATGGCGCCATTTGATCCAAGTGTTCACCGTTACACCAAATGGCTTATGGCTCCATTTAGCTCAAATTTGGACCAAAATTTATACTTTTGTACTAAATAAGCGCCATTTTCGCTTATTTTTTTTGCTTATTTTTCCTCTATTTCATATGTTCAAAAGTATGCTTGCTTGATTGAAACAGTTTAATTTTCCCTTGTACAACCTATTCGCCTAGGAAGGACAATTGTTGCCGGGGACATATTTTGAATAGAACCACTCTTCATGGGAAGGAAATAGATCCTTCAAATGTAGCAATTGAGGTCCGAGTCCGTGATCCCATCGATGAAGCTTCGGTCCCAGCGGAGGGGCGAGATAACATTGGTGAAGCAAGAGGCACATTCATTCAAAGGGCCTAAGAGGGATGTAAAACCAAATGAGTGGCCCTCAAGTGAAGATACGTCTTCGAGATCCCTCAATTTGCCCTCTTCACAAGAGGATTCATCTAGTAGTCCATCTGTCAGTAGCCCGCCGGACATCAGTTTCACTGCTCACTGTGGTGAACCAAGCAACACAGCAACAAATGAAGAAGACGAGATAGTAGAGGAGATTGGAGGTCATGAGAATCTAGCTGCCCGTCTTGGTCTCCGAGTTGTTTAAGCCCCGAAGATGAGACATCCTACTACTCGCAATAGATCTACTAGGTTTGCCATGCTACATTCTTCACTCCGAGACCGGATCTAAATATTCTGAGGCTTAATATAGTCTTTAGTGATCCTCAGGATGCTATAGACGATGAGTTCTTGGGTGTATCAAAGGTCGGGCTTTCAGTGGGTAACATAATAGATCCAACGGGAAACCAAAATATCAGGTCATGTCATGCTTGTGCTGAGAGGCCTATAGCTAACAGTCTAGTAACCTGGGAGACCCATGCTGTTTTGCTTCATGATGGTAGGACAGTTTCACAACATTTACAAGCTCTTGCTGCTCTCGAACATGATGATTTAGAAGTTGAGTGCTTGGAAGCTGATGTTGAGAAGCAATTCAAGAGGAAAAGGAAATATACATATGTGAAGAGGGTCGGAGGGAACCAAAGGGGGATGGCAAGGAGGAGAGGATGTGCGCCCAAGGCAATCAAGAGTGATCTAAAATCAACATGCCGCAAGGACTAATGTGTCAAAAAACCGAGCCGACAAAGAAGTATGTGCCTTAAGAAAAAGAATTTTATTCTCAATCAAGCAAAGGCTGTGGATTACGCTTTGTTTTTGATGTGTTGAGTGTAACTTATACAGGCGGTGGAGGCGAAAGTAGTGGTCCGTGGAGTGGAGGTCACACCCGCATGGCATGGTGGCTTTAGGAGTTGCTCGGGCCACGTTTTATAGTTGGAGGAAGAGGTTCGAGTTAGGTGGAAAAGCATGTGAACATGGTAATACTGTGCTCTAAGAAGCCTAGATCCGTGACACTAGCTACGTAAAAGTGTGCTTGATACCTTCATTAGTGAGAAAGAGAGCATTCCACATAGAAGCAAAAAGGAAAGGATGATATAAGGGAGAATGTTCGCAAACTTCCTTCCATCCTTAATAAGAAGAGCATACATAAGGAGGTGGGCCGTGGTGGAAGAATTGACAGGAAAGAGTGTAACCTTGCCCTCTTTTTACAATATTTGGAAGAAAGAGTTTCAGACGTCAAAGATAGCAAAAATACAAAGATTCTCCAAGTGTAACATATGTGTAGTCATCAAGCGTAAAATTGGAAAGAACAAAAGATATAAGGGAGAGGCGCAACCTTTCAATTCACTACGGGCACATATGTTGGAACAACGTCCCTGTAGGAGTCAATATTGGCATTGGCGTGCATTATCACATCGTTCGCCGAAAGTCACCGCATAATACATGATAAGATGGATCAGGTCAAAAAACACTCACACCAAGAAGTCACCATCTCAAGAAAGTCCGTTTTGGAGAGGAGATCGCTTGAAGAGCAGCTTGACAGAGCATTGACACATGGTCATGGTGGACGGGCTTATGGCCATTTCTCTCTTGATCTTTGGAAGGATGACTCAAACTTTCATGTTGGATCACTTTCTAGGATCCTACACTATCTTGAGTTGCCTAGGAAGAAGACAAGTGTGGTGATTTGTGTGGAAGGAGAACTACTGATTGCAAATTGATGCAAGCCCTAAAAGATACTCGACCAATCGCAACATAAGCTAGTGCGTATACACAAGAGAAGATGCCTTCATCTTCTAGTGCCAACTTAGAAGGCTTCAATCCTCTTCCTCAAATCTCTACTTACAGGTTGGATAATGCATGGTCAAAATAAAATAGATATGTGTTCTCCTACCTCTCTTATTTGACATGGCTTAAGGTATTCGATGAGATTCAGGTTGGCTTCATGATGGTTGGGCACACTCATGACGATATTGATGCATTGTTTGGGAACTTTTCGGACGTTAATGAGTTCATCGGATGCTCTAACTTTGCCCGAGTTGCTTTACTTGTTTAGCAAGTGCAATGCAAAGTCTCCCTGTTCCATATTTTGTGGATGAAGTTCCAGATTGGAAAGGCTTTGTCAAGGGATATATCCCCACGATAAGGGCCAACGTCTAACAGCCATACCGAGCCATTGCTATTCGATTTAAAATGGATGGGAAATGGCCCATTATGCAATATAAGATGCGGTCAACCCATAAAGAGTGGATTCGAGAAAATGGAATAAGAATGTGGAAGGAGGATGAAAATGGTGAGCCAACGTTACCAACAGGGGGTGCCTAAAAATATCCCTCCAAGGAAGACATTGAAAGATCTCCCCGGCTCGGGCGCATGCACAAAGACGCAAGTACATAGCATTATGGAATTCCTACGCAAAAATCAAGAAGATAGTGTGTTTGCACGACGGTACAAAGCAACTATGGATTCTTTGGAACGAGATTCTTTTGTGTTTGGAAGATGTATCTCCGTGGCGACCTCAAAATGATAACTTTTGGTTGCGTACAAGGCAAGAACCTCTACAAGCCGCATTTACTCCGGAGGTCGATGAAGCCGCCGTGCTTGTAAGACCTTTGCCTACATATTGTGGGCGGCCGGATGGGGCCCGGTGTTGCCTATGGATGAGTTCGATCCTCATGCACATGTTACGAAAGGTATGTTTGTTTTAGTCCGACACGGAGACGATGAAACTCCAACGTGGTTGGGCTTTTGAGTAAGAAGATGCCATCCTAGATCCGAGTCTACCAATTATGGTCACATTTATGTATCATGGTGGATGTCCGTTGGTCGTGACTATACAGGTTGCTTAACTAAAACGTTGGCACCCAATCCATCAGATCCATCAAGGTATGAGAAGTTAGATGCCATACATTATGCATGGGATGCAAATGGCAAAAAGACAGAAGACCTGCTCAGATTCCAAAATACATTGTTGACATGTGGGGGACATAGCATTAGCTAAAAGCTCTCAATCTCAGTCATGTTCTCGATAATCATGTATGTAATTTCTTTTGCTATAATACTTAAGCATTTTGGACAATTAATACGCTTGTCGATACATCCTAATTTATGCTTATACTAACATCCTTACATCTATTATAATAGGTGTTTAATACACATCATTACATCCGATGCACACATTATTGATGGCATACATATAATTTAGATGCACATATTATTGATGGCATTATAGAGTCGATGATTCACTCATCATCAATCCCTCGCTATTGTGATCGTGATTCACCTCGTGAGGCATGGCGCCGGGAACCCAAAGAAGATGGATCACAACACGAAGTAAGGCCGGGCAATCACACTCACGACCTTCCGCTTTGGATTGTAAGTAAGGATCCAGCTTAACACCTTTGCGTGATGCAAATGATTAATATCATTGTAGCTCATGGAGCAAAAAGAATGGTCTCAAACCGATCATCATAAATATTATAAGCCATGGGAGATGAATGACTTACCGAATGGAGCTGCTTTTATAGTCGTTATAGAATTATTGGTATAATACTTCAGCATTATTGGTATTATCGTGAGCATTATTGGTATTATCGTCGGCATTATTGGTATTATACTTCAACATTATTGGTATTATACTTCAACATTATTGGATTCGTAGCTATAAATTCTTTTACCTTGTTTTCATTTCTCACTTTTCATCCTTGCTTCTTGCTCCTTCATCTTCCTTGTTCCTTGATCTTCTTGCTACTTGATCTTCCTTGTTCATTGATCTTCTTGCTACTTGATTTTCCTTGTTCATTTTTCGGCTACTTGATCTTGATCCTTGTTCCTTGCTACTTCATTCCGTGCTCCTTCCTACTTGATCTTGTTCCTTGCTCTTGATCTTGCTCTTGCTACTTGATCTTGATCCTTGTTCCTTGCTACTTCATTCCCGTGCTCCTTCCTACTTGATCTTGTTCCTTGCTCTTGATCTTGCTACTTGATCTTGTTCCTTGCTACTTGATCTTGATCCTTGCTTCTTGCTCCTTGATCTTCCTTGTTATTTGATCTTCTTGCTACTTGATCTTCCTTGTTCATTGCATCTTGCTACTTGATCTTGATCCTTGTTCCTTGCTACTTCATTCCGTGCTCCCCTCGCTACTTGATCTTGTTGCTTGCTCTTGAACTTGCTACTTGCTCGCTCCGTGTTTCTTGTCCGCCCGGTGATCCTTGCTTGCTTTTGCAAATGATTGGACCCAATCCTCCCCGGGCTACTCGGAAGGCCCGCAAGCATGCCCCGTGCATTCTCAGGCGGCCTGGAATGGATGAGCTATGGGACCATTTCTTGGAGTGGGAGGTTGCGCCACGCCCCACCAAGGAGCTTACAATGGAGTTGATCAACTTCATTCTCGAGCGATTTGATTGTGGTCATGAGCCACCTGATGGAAATTAATCCATCCGAATGTTATAGGAGACTTGCAATGAGGGGAATGCTTGAACCCCCTCCTTATCTCGGACGAGATGCTACAAAGAATTGAGGCCCTTCTTCGTCCGGATATTTAGCACACTCTCTCGGATGCATACATATCGAGTTCATTCATGAAATTTGTAAGGGACAGATGTATGGCCTTATTAGGGTGTACTACAATGAGTACAACGGTTTTGTGGAGTTGGGTCCGCTCTTCTTCCGTGAGTATTATCCCCGTGGAATTACTTTTTCTAATGACTAGGTACCCCATATGGTGGGAAGAATCAGCATGGGATGAGCGTGAGCTCTTGACTCCTAAACCAGATCGTGGGTTAGACTCTCGCAGGCGAAGGGAAAGGGAAAGGGAAGGGGTTAGGAACCCGGGGAAGGTTACTAGGGACATACATAGTTCATACTTTGGTCTCTATTGTGTTTGGAAGTTGGTATATGATACCGTGTTATTATGTTCTCTAAATATTCATGTATGTATGATACACGGGTACTGCACATGTATAGAACCCCTGCATAAGGTCTATGATACAGGGTACTGTACACGTGTATACAACCCCTGCATAAGGTCTATACAACCCCCATAATAAAAAAATTCCAGTTTACTAAAAATTTTCCCATTATAATGAAATTGTGCTTCTAGAGGGAGTGATCTTCTCCTGCCTCATCGAGATGCAACCCAGGAGTAGCCCCCTTGGCTATGCACCCGGCAGGCTACGGTCGAGTCCCAAGACTTATCAGCCTATTCTGCAAAGTATGCACAGGAGGGGCGGATGGAGTGGACTACCTAACGGCCATGTTCTTATGCCAGCCCAATCCATTTGCCATGAATTCTATCTGCATTGACTTCTGAAAACTCAAGTCGTCAGTCGATCCCCCATGAGTCTGAGCCTTGGGTAGGATTTCTCTTATCTTAATGTTACTGATGTTGTTGTTACCTATGTTATGTTATGTTATGGTGAGCCACCTTTCGAGGTGGGTATGTATGTTATTTGATGCTATGTGCTCATGTTTGATGTGCTTCCGCAGCTAGGTAGGTCCCGAGGGAGACGGGATGAATGACAACGTCCATTCTTTCCCATTGGATTCTTGACTGTTAGCAAGGATCTGATGTTAGGTGGATGGCCTCATGTCAGCCAGGGCATTGGCAGGAGGGATGAACTCTGGTTCTGTATGATGGAAGCATCGTATATGAGCAGGGGACGTCACACATTCCTCCTCTGATATATCCTAAACTGCAAAAGCATATGCCCTTTCCTTCTCTGGTACATCCCAAACTGCAAAAGCATATATACACATTAGTGCACAACATATTTGAGTCCCAGGGGAACAACTATTAGTAGAAAAAGCTCAGATGAACCAATAAAAACCATATAATATTATTTATCCACCTTGTTCTGCATACAAGTAACAAACCAAGGGGGAACTATTAATGGAAAGAAGCCCAGATGAACTAATAAATCGTAAAGTTCCACAGCAGGCAATTTCATTGTGTTTCAGACTGCCATTATAAACCAGTCTTTCCTTAGGTTTGAAAGTTATAGTTTTTTTGAAGCTTTGAAACAATAGAAGTTTTTCCAGCTTAAGTCCAGTAACAACAAGGAATTTACATCTAAACTTCAATAGCAATACGAGTTTTTCAAAAAACTAATTTCCATTGCATTCAAATCAGAGCAGCTAGGCAGCGGCGATATGCAGCATCTATGGCATCCCTTACTTTGCCTGATGGCCGGACTTTGGAGGATCCCCGCTGATTTGCAGAGGTATGTGCACGCCCATTTTTCGGGGTTTTTTCAGACAACAAGACTCTCCCCTATGAGCGAGGAGATCACGGGAGCTTGTTTTGGGGTTGTTAAGCCATCTATTCTCCTCAACAAAGATGAGAGCTTGGAGCAGGAGCTCTCGGAGAGGATTTAGGGCATGCATGTATGTGCATGGCCAAGGATAAATGTCTTGGGCTGAATGGCATCCACGTGGAGTTCTTTTTCGCACTTATTGGGAGTGGGCTAGTGAGTCGGTGTACCGTGTGTACCTTGAGTTGTTTGCAGTTCCATTTGATCTTGAATACCGCATGCATTTCCTTGATTCCTAAGATTAAGCAACCTTCTACTATTAATGGATTGAAGGCCTATCTCCTTGTTGTCCTCCTCGGTATAAGATTACTCGCGAGAAAGCCCCCGGCAGAGAAGTTGAAGCCGGTGTTGACTTCTTCCATTAGTAAGGTGCGGTCACGGGTTTGTCCCCAGGAGGAACATTTTGACTAATGTTGCCGCGAGCTTATGAGGGCCTTTATTGGTAAAAGAAAGAGGGGCAGGCATTGCCTATCTTAAGCTTGACTTTGCCAAAGCTACGATAGTGTCGGATTGGAAGTTCTTGTCTTCCATGATGTTAGCGTTGGGTCGTGGTCCACGCTTTTACTGAGAACGATCATGAAGTCGATAGGTCAAAGACCGGCTACGGTGGTGTGTTGAAGGTGAACCCTCCGCCTTTTTTCCTTAGGCGGGGGGTCGTCAAAGGGTGCCCTTTGGCGCCCGTTTTTTTTACGATTGTGGCGGGGGCCTTCGTCTCGGTTGTTTTTTTTGCAGTGGAGGAGGAAGTGGTGGATGGGCTTCGGATGCGGGATGGTAGCCAGCAGATTATTAACCGGCTTTGCCGATGACACTTTCCTCTTCTTGGTGGCGTAAGAGAGGAATTTAGGAATGTGAAGGGTTTGTTGGATACTTTCTCCTTGGCCTCGGGCATTCTTCTCGAATTGGGGTAAGTGTAAGTGCCATTATGGGCCCAACCCGACTCCTCCTCCCCTTGTTTGGCTCTATTCCCTTGGAAGGTGCTTCCGTGTAATGTGTGTACTAAGTCGTTGGGTATTCCCTTTGGAGGGGATGTTTCCATGGGGAGGGTGTGGGATGAGATTTTGCAGGAGTTGCAGAAAGACCTCAAAGGGTAGCAAGTTGTCCATGGCAGGTAGGATCACTATTGCCAAGTCAGTACTTTGTAGCACTCATGTATATACAGCATCTGCGATGCTAGCTCCTGAGGATAAGATACAGGCTTTGGATAAGATTGTTCGAAATTTTGTGTAATGGGATGATGAAGGGCGGTTGTTAAAGTGGCTTGATGGAAGTGTCTCCCGCCCCGGAGGATGGGGGCTTGGCCATTACGGATTTAGGGTTGCATAGTAAGGTGTTGGTCTCCAAGTTTGTTTGGAGGATTCTGCAGGTTGGAGCATCTTCTCCTGGTGCGGCACTGTTGTTGCAGTCTCTTTGCCAACAGGAGTGTTGCGGCTTGGGATCATGTGCGTGTGCTCTTCCAGCTAGATTATGCCTCAGTTTATCACCACTCTTCTCCTTTCTTGTGGGTTCCTTTACCCCTGCGCACTTGCCCTTGGCTGCCACTGTGCATGCTCGGGACGCGAAAGTTCGCGTTGGAGGCGGCTCTTTGTGGCTCACCTTGGAGGATTGGTATTGGGGTGGTCGCCTAGCTTCGTGGGAGTTCTTCGAAGCTCGCCGCATGAGGGGCGTGGCCTATCCGGGAGCACGTATGGGAGTATTCCGCATATACATACCTATAGTCCCTCGGGATGATGTGGTGGTGCGAGGTTTGGAAGGTTCATCCTGGGATGTTGTGTCTTCTTGCTTTGTGCGGTCTTCTTACCGGTGGCGGCTATTCGCTTTCTTCAGGCAAGTGGTCTGCGGCTCCGGGTTCTCGGATGACACTCGGTTTGGGCGTGGACATGGAGCTCACTTCCCCACCGGAAGGTTAGGGTGCTTCGCGGGCGTGTGGTGCAGCCACCGTATCGGGGTGAATGCCCTTTGTGAGCCTGGGTTTTAGGCAGTGTGAGCCCCTCCGCCCTTGTTGTGGCCTTTCATCGTGGAGGTGTGGAGCATTGTTCCGGTTTTATGCCCTCACTTGCGTGCTGCCCGGGATTGGGTTAGGGCTCGTTTGTGTGAGATTGACTAGCCGCCAGATTGCCGCTTCATGTGTATCTCGGTGTGCTCTTGCGGCGACAAAGCGGCTTGGTTGGGTGTGGCTGATTTAGAAGCCGGCGGTTGTGGATCTTCGGGATTGGCCCCTGCGGCCCTCTCGATTCAACCGACTTAGATACAAAGCTATTTCAAAGCTTCCGGTGTTCGGGAGTAGTAGAGCGGAAGTTTGCCATTTGGCGGGACTTCTTGGGTGTTGTAGATGGTGATGGTCGATTTGTACAGCAGTAGAGTTGCAGTTTTTCTGTGAGTTTGTTGTGGAGTGTCGAGGTATCGTTGTCTCTTTGGGGCAGTTCTCCTTCCTCCTCACTTGCTTTGTAACATTACCATTCTTTTAATATATTGATGACACAGTTCTTCAAAAAAAAAAAAAAAGTTCTGAAGTACAAGATCAGTAATCTTCATTCCAGAAATAAAAAAAGACAATGATCTCCACGGAAACCTGCAAGTAAAAAAAAAAAAAACAGAACGATGTTAGAATATTGACAAAATAATCTAAGATAACAACAATAATGCCTACCATTTTGAAGATCGCCACCTCCAAACACTTGTCAACGACGCTAAACAAGGAAAAAGCAACTTAAAACTTGCATGCAACAAGTTTTATCAAGAACATGCAAGAAACCTCTCTACAGACGCCAAACTCCGTAATGAAGCAGCAGCAGAAGATTAGAACACATCGTCGGACAAGAAAGCAACGAGCGCCATAGCCGCAGATCAAAAAATCACAAAACTTGTCAAGAAACCTCTCAAAACATCTTAAAACATCGCCAAACTCCATCAGCAAACAAAGCAGATTGAAGTCCGGGCCACGCCAAAAACCAATGAGCACCATACCTGAGCTTAGAAGAATACAGACCGCCATCGTCGGAGTTCGACGATAGCGCAGAAAAAGGAAAGCTGACATCAAGAAAAAAACTTTTATACCTCTGCCACGTCATCGCACACGTGGCGGACGAAATTGCCTGCAGTGGACCTTTATGTCGGGTAATGGCCGAGAGCAGGCCATTTCGGGCTATAATGGTTTGATGGATACGGCTGGGTCAGTTAAAGCGCCCGCTAGGCCATTATAGCCCGAAACGGCCCGCTAGGAGGACAACTATTAATGGCGCAATAAAACCCATAAAATATATCATTTGTCCTCCAAGGAGGACAACTATCAATGGAAAAAAGCTCATGAACCAATAAAAACCATAAAATATCATTTGTCCACCTTGTTCTGTAGATGAATCAATAAAAACCATAAAATATCATTTGTTTATCTTGTTCTCTCTTCGAGCAAGAAGTAAAAATTAGAAAATTCACCTTTTTTTCTGTCATTTCTAAATTGGCTAGAGACATATTTTGGGATAAGCTACTAAAACTACTCAAATCACAAGCAAACGGATTGTTGAGTATTATTACACCTTCCTCCTTGAGCTCCCCGTAGGTCAACACTAAATTGCATGAAAACAATGCTTATCCTAGCATTGGATGATATAATGCTTGAAACAATAGCGCCTAGAATATGTTGAATAATGTTGAATAATGGATTTCGTCTTATCTTTATGGGTTTTATTTGCATCTTTATTTCATGGCCATTGATCTGTAGAATATTCCCTCCATTGTGCAAGATCAACGTCCACGAATTTTTCCAGCGGAAATTTGCTTGCAAGTTCCAATGGTGTGAAACTACTGTTCCAAACCATTGCCCGGGCAATTAAATAAAACACACCAGAACCATTGTCCGGGAAGGCATTGACGAAACGACTAAGCCGACAAAGCAAGCACACGGTGTCCTGGAACAAACCTCTAAAAAATCAGCAGTCCGTCAAAACGCTAGAGCGTTTTGTCGCAGCTCTCAAAAAACAATCATCGACATCGCTCGTCCAGCCATACCAGATTTCTGAGATCTGGTCGAGCGAAAATAGCAAAGGGAAAACAGCATGAAGGCTGCTATGAAGCCAAGGCCGAATCTGCACTAGTAGCGGGGTTTCAGCAGTTGCTCTAAGCTATCTTTGGCCACTTACACAGAAGGCTCTCCCGACACTACAAAGCTTCACTCTCACCTCCAAGAAGACACAAATCATGCCCATAACAATATTTCCTCCAGGCACACAAATTCTTCCTTCACAACTACAAACCCCTGGCCAAATCTGCGTGTGGAGAGAGCGAGGCAGAAGGCAGGCATAGCCATGCAGAATTTGGCAGTCAAGCCTAACGTGTTGTATGTACATAGCTTCGGGTGCCTGCAGACTCAGGAAACCGGGGCTCTAAATAGAAACCACCGTCAGTTCTTATCCACGCCCATGAAATTACGCGCCTTCCTTTTTTTCCAACCATGCCAAGAAAAACCATCCACAACACACAGGAAAAGAAATTTGACCTCTAAATAATAACAAGCTGCTCAATCGTGGCAAATCATACGGTTTTGCATACAATACGCGCCAAGAATCATAGTCCCAACCATTGCGAGAAGGCCCTCCCGCAAACACCAAACGGATTGGGTAAACTTAATGCAATAGCGTTTAAATGCATTCAAGTCTGAAGAAATCTTCAAATATTTTGACACATGTTTTATATCCCATATTATATTATGTTTATGGGGTTTGCCAAAGGGCACCAATTATATTCCGAGACTTCTCACTATTTCAGCAAGTCAATATTGGCATCCATAGGCTGCGACATCCCCGAAATTGAATATCTGTACTGCACTTATCAAAACGGTGTTATATAATTCTCATGGTGAATTTTGTGGCACGCTCTTCCATTCTAATAGATATATGGATAGATTGATAGATAGATAAAGCGGTATTATATAATTCTCAGGGTATACTTTTTGTGGCAACGCGCCCCCATTCTATAGAGACCCAAGCATTTTCAAGACAAACATGATCAGAATGTGCAATTCACCTATCTCTACCGATTTTATAGTTTACTTGATGATAAATGGGGTATTTGACCTTGATCTCCTTTCAACAACTCTAGAAAAGCTTGATTGCATCTTTTTGGGAAGTAGGGTGGTTTGAAGAACCATTGCCTCCATCATCGGGGAAGTAAAGTTCCATTGACATGTCTACCGCATGAGGATATCATTTATAATGAAACATACGAATAACCAAAGCTTGATTTCGACATGAAAAGCAATGTACCAAACATCGGATGCAAGGTAGACAAGCAGACCATGGCAATATCCCACTTTTCACCCCATTTGACATGACCTTCACATTTAAGCCTTCCGTTACTTCTTTTGGTGCAAGCTTTTCCATTCCAGGAGTATCCTCAATAGGTCCAGGGGCAATAGAATTCACTCTTATCCCCACTCTGCACCCCATTCCAATGCTAAAGATCGTGTCATATCATCAACAATGCGACCTATGAATGCAAACACATAAAAACACTTAGAAAAGATCTCACAACATCTATCTAATTAAAGATGACAAAAGAAACTTGACATGGAACCTAATACAACTTCACACCACTTAATTTGTGAACATATAAACAATTTACCAAAGTAGTTTTGCAAAACCCGGATCAACTCGATCATCGCAAAATATTGAACGATCTGTCTTGAAGAACAATGTCTTAAATATCACAAAATCAGTTTCAATGAGGCAACACAAGGACTGCAGGAGAGAGAATCCAACACACGGCATTTTAAATCACATATTACGAGATATAAATTGAGGCCATCCTATAAAACAGTTCTGAGAAGACAAAACTAACCTTTTTTTGCAGAAACATGAATCGATACCATGCGGCTGTGTATTGAAGTGTTGCGCTTATATTCAATATGACACCACCTTCGATGTGCTTTTCCTTGGTCGCCAAATTTCAGGTAGGAAAAGCCGCAGACGGACATTGTGAATGTGCCAACAAGTATCAATATCTATTATTGCATTCAGTCAAAGACAAGAGTTAGATGGATCATTCCATGATGAGTCGCATTAATTAGAAATGAAGAAAAATACACATTTGAATGGTTAGAAGTTATTGTTGTAAGGCCTGTGGACTACAACTGAAGAAAAATTCCCATCCAATATCTACAATTTAGAATTTAATTTAACTTACAACTTTAATTTAGAATGACAAGCGTTCCTTAAATTCCTTAAACAGAAACATGAAATTCCTAAGCATATCATGAACATGTGCTAGGTGTGGAAATCCATCATTTGTAAAGAATTCATGTGTTGAACTATTAACACCAAATGCATAGTTTGCCAAGGGCAGGTAGAAAGAAAGATCATTATAAAATTATGCTAATGCCACAGCATATTGCAAACAGCTATTTTGCACTCAAATACCTGTACGAAAACCATTTGAAGAAAGATCCTCTGCAGCAACAAGAAAATTTCCAGCGGCTCCATTCACAAGGATATCAAGCCTCCCAAAATTTGCAACAGTTTCTTCCACCACACGAGATGCATCCTCTGTTTTACGCACATCCCCCTCTATGCCAACAGCCTGACAAGACACGCGAGTATCAGAAACATGAAATGCTTCAAAGGAAAAAAAATAAAAATAACGGAAAACAACAAACAAGACCCAAATTTAGAGCAAATATGATTCAGAAGAAGACCCAGTTGAATAGAACAGTGCAATTTTGAAGAAAAATTACCTGTATAGATTTAGCTGACAGAGCGTTAAGTGCTTCATCTAGAACGTGGCGACGACGAGCATGGATAGCTACTTTTGCGCCATGGAGCCCAAATTGGGTTGCGATCTCTAGACCAATTCCTGAGCCACCACCCGTAATAAGAGCGACCTTTCCATCCAGAATCTTGCTGTTGAAGGGCGAGACAGCAGGCGCCATAGCTGGGTGTTCGTTCATCTAATGGGCAATCAAAGACTTGAATCAGTTTTCCTTGTAATGACACAGTCATTGACGATTCTAAAATTTTAGTCATATAAGGTTTGCAAATTTTCCCCGGACTAAGATTTTGGCAGTGGTTTAGCGATGGAATTGAAGTTAAGAAAAAATTTGATTTGAAATCAAAGGTTTTAAAATAGAATATCCTGCCACATCATGGCCTTTGCTGGAAGATCGGCCTCAGAGGCTGCTTCCATGGGTGGGCGGTTCTGGAGAGCAGCAGACGAAGAGCTCAGAAGCGTGATTGGACAATATTTTTTTCTTTGCATTCCAATGGTTCGTGGCTCCAGTATTTGACCTTCTCATGCGTATTCTTATACGTGTATACGCAGGGGAGCGCTCAAATATACGGGGTGTGAGGTGTATATTTGTGGACCCTAGATCTGGCATATTTCTAAAAATATGCCAGGATCCAATGAACCTAAAAAAAACATAAGGATAGTCCCAAAAAATATGGTAGTCATAAAAGGTAAAATGAGGGTTGTAATACAATGGCATGCATAACTGTTTGGACTATAAAAAATCTTTCATTTTATTTTATATAATTTTACAAGATGATTTTGCGGCGGAAGATTTTTTTGAAGTAGTGGTGTGGGTGAGATGGGACCATGTGAACGTGTGCTATATCTTATATGTATGGTAAGATATAACCATACATCTTTATCTTTATCTTTATCTTTATCTTTATCTTTATCTTTATCTTATACAAGAATTTGTCGCGGCGGCATTTGTCGCGGCGGCATTCGTCGCCGCAGTCAGTTTGGTTTGATAATATTTCAGAAATCAAGAAATTTAAATGAATGCAAGTGGAATATAAAATTATTGTAGTATTAAAGGAAATTAGAATGGGGTACATGTTTATGAAAGGTCTAGGACGATTTCAAATTTGCTATTTTGTCTAGTAAAGTCTTGCATTCTGTTGACCAATCGATGGGATTGATTTCTTGAACTGCAATCTTTTGTCTCTGTCTGTTCATGTACTCAGTGTGCATCACGAGCAGATGGAAGATTCGAGGAGTCCATAGTGGTTGCTGAATCTTTTTTTGATACGTCGTTTGGTCTGTGGTTCGGATGATGGACATCTCGTCAGCAGTATGACCAAATATTTGCTCAGCTTGTTCGTTGAAGATCGATACCCAAGCTACGGGCAAAGTCATGGTAATTTTTCTCTACCTGAGCAGAATATTTTGCAAACTAGAAGATATTTGATGCATGCCATACTGATGTCCACATTTTTATATTGCAGGCATGATTTAATTGGGAAGGCCCCATGGCTTGTAGGAAGTTTAGGAACAGTTTCACTTGACATTGCCATATTTTTTCAGGTAAGTTTCAATAGCATATTCACAGGCCATTTTTAGTCCATATTCTTGTGAAAATGATGTTTGTAACTGCTAGTGCAGGCTCAATACCTCAGTTATTGGTTTCGAGGATGGAGAGAGGAGCAATTTGCAATACTTGCCTAATTTTAGGAGCAATTTGCAATACTTGCCTAATTTTAGAAGGGGAGGTGCCCAAAGCTTATGTGTGATCTCTTATTTTACACTTTGTACAGATTCTTTTTTGTATAGGGGAAGGGAAGCAGGGGCTCCCCTTCCGTAAAATCGGTAGGGGCCCCGCGACCGGCAGCAGCCGGGAGCGGGTCTGCCGATTTTTGCGGAAGGGGAGCCCCTGCTGCCCTTCCCCTACAAAATGGAAACTGGGGAGACAGATTAGGAGCTTTTTTTTCGAATCCAGCCACTTGAAATAGAGATCTCAGTTGAACAGATCCGATGAAAGTCGCTGCAAAGACCGTTTTGGCGAAGAGAAAGATGAACTTCTCAGAATTTCTATGTCGAACCGGCTGCGAAGATGAAACTACTGGGAAGAATCAGGCCGACCGCCCCGTCTTTGTGTGCTACCCCCCGCCCGCCTCTATGTGCTTTGCTCGAATTGAGCCCGCCTCGCATGTGTTGCCGCGGTGTGTCGCAGAAGAATTGCGGCCTGTGTGTGCTCAGAGGAATCTCGAGCCCGCCTCGCCCCGGTCTTTGCCGAGGCGGGCGGCGGTGAAGAACCCTAACAAAACCCTAAAAGCAAAACCTACTCGGTAGGTGATGCGGAATGGAGCGACCAACTTTCATTCCGTTGTAGGTCGTTTGCCACGCATGACATAAGAATGCACGCCAGAGATATTAGTCGACCCAGTTTCCATTTTGTAAATGGAAAAATGTAATATGCGATGTTTTTATCTCATGATATAGATTGTGAACATGTATGGGAATTGAAAAAGGATTTAATCGGTTTATGGGTATTGGTACATGGCGTTCCGAACTAAATATTCTTTCTCAATTTGGTTTCATTATTTTGACGTAATGTTTTTAAGTTGGATGAATGGTGCATAGTTGAAAAGAAGGGTTTTACTGTTCTTGTACCTTATGGTTGATCGGTCCCATTTTCCTTGCCGCAGCAGTTTCTCTGGCAGCTCTGTTACATGTGATTATGATATTATGTAAAACTAGCTTTGTCGAAGCCAGGCTAGAAGAGCATGCATAGATGCAAGAGGGCTATTGTGAACCTTTTTACATCTTAACCTCAAGAAAATCATTAACATTCGATCTAAATTACGGTGCAAACGACAACTCGACTCCTCTACAATTCCTCTGTCTCTGGAATCCGGCCTGATGGGCGCAGTGTAGAAGAGTATCTCATAGGGGAAAAAAAAACTCAGAGAAGGAGCAGAGAAAATTAACCGCTCATCCAAGATGTGAGTCTCCGGAATTAGACACCAGCACAGGCTTTCTCAGAACACGCACAATTACCTGATGCGCACAAACAACAAAAACTTCAGTTACTCCGCGCTCTAATCCGACAGACTTCTCCAACCCAACCTCTGCGCCAAACCACCCACATTTGCTCCGTTGACAATCTTCCTATCCCGTCAATCTGGGTTAAGACTTCTCCGCCCTCGTTCTTTTATACTATGCTGGCCCTTCCAGAACCTTCTCGGACAACGGCCTCAGTTCCTTCGGGAACAGCCTTAGCTCCTTCCGGAACCTCCGCCAGGCTTCAAACCCGATCCTTCTAGAAGTTTCCAAAAAATGCCATTATTCCCAGCTGCCAAGTTTTGAAGCGTTCACTTCCTCACCTAGTGTTTTAGAACTTTACACCTGTCCAACTCTAAGCAAAAAAAATAACAACATCACGTGCCCCTAAGGTGCCCCCTAATCCTCCATATTACAATTATATATTAGAGATATGTATGGTAAGATAGATCAACGGGTGCAACTTGAGACTAAAATGTTATTAGTCATTTATTTCTCTTTTCCAAAATTATCATAAGGGATTTTTGTGTTAATTTGAAAATGGTGTAAAGAAGTCCAAGCTGGGGGGATGGCCTGTAAGTATTTCAAAGCATTTCAACATGGCGAAATTAAATACTATCAGATTCGAAACTCCCTGTAAAGAAGAAAGACATGGGACCTCCTTATCAAGCCTGCTGACTTTGGCGTTTCTAAACTCCCTGTAAAGAAGAAAGGCATGGGACCTCCTTATCAAGCCTGCTTCTAAAGCGAATTTTCAGACAATTGTTTTATGATATTATTCCTGGTTTAATTCCTGGTTTAATTTCAATATCAACAATATTTCAACCCTAGTTTTCCATTGGGCATTCGTATTTTAACATGTGTCAATTTTGTCCAAATCCAACAAATTATGCCCCAAAAACTCCATTATTGCAAATTTGATGAATAGATAGGGTAGATAAAGACTTTACAATTGCTTTCAAAGCTTTCTAGAGAACTAGATCTCCATTCCCTATACCAGACCATTTTAAAAATCCCAACACATCTTATTCAAATTCAAGAGGACGACGCACAATGCCAAAGTGCCTTGTTTACATCAATTGGATGTATAACATATTCGATGTGCCAAGCACCTATAGTTTAGGTACTTTAAAATTTCTACATCATCAACATTGTCTATGCTTAATATCATGGCACCGTTCAAAACAACCTTATAGTTCTATCTCATAACATGGCAACTATACATCGTGTGTAATACAAATCAATCCAAAATACAAATCATCCAAAAAAGTGAGAAGGTTCAATCTATCTACGCAACCATGTAGCATGTGGTTTATACTCCCTCACATAGTTGGCTAGAAGATTTTAAGTTTTTCTTGATAGAATCTTGCAAAGATATCAGAACCTATGATTCAAACTCTTTAACACACGAGTCTCCAAACATGTGCAAGGATTTACCAAGTCTTCTTAAAACGTCCAAAAACTGCCTTTTTGAATTTTACTGTCCACTTGTCACCTTTGCAATTCACAACATCCTGAGAAATTTAGCCCGTCAAGATGATGATTATCTCGCTGTCAAGAACACAACCTAAATCAAGATCAAAATGTGCCATACCTTTAAAGTAAATGGAAGTCTGTTGATGGTGGTAAGGTTGAATGTCTTACTTTCGTCCTTAGGTGCAATCTTCTTGTAATAAGCAATACATGATCTCACTCTTCATGTCCTATGAGTATATATCAAAAGACAAATCGCTGCTGAGAAACAATCAAGTGAAGCAACTGTCAAACCGTCCTGCACAAAAGTGCTTCAGAATAGAATAGAACAAAAATGCTTCAAAATGATAGAACAAAGCAGAGAGTTAGAGTAATGCTCACAAAAACTCAAGCAAATACCAGTGTTTTGTCTTCAGCAGAAAAACTATTTAGATAAAAACAATATGGCTCCTTAAAACCTTGAAAGGATGATTCAAGCACAGAAGAAAAGACTATGATGCCTTTAGGAATCGTACAGAAGCCTGGAAGTGCAAAATCTACACCTGCAATGTGAGGAACCAAAGGCACAGAAGGTCTAAATCTTAAGGCCTTTAGACCATTTCTGTGTATTTAACTTGTCTAAAGTGATCAGGCCTTAGGCGCCTCTGTTCTTCTCTAACTTGGTCTACAACTTTAGGATGTGATTCAAGCAAAGCTCCAACACAAACCAAAGAAGTAGATGCATCTTGAGCTGCAATAACAAGAAAGAAAAAATATGCTGCCCCACTTCCTGGTCTGTATAATATAGGGGATGCAAAAGTTCTTATACATGTGTAAATAAAGATGCACCCAGCAACAGTTCATTATTAAGCAAATGTTAAGTTAAAGCATTGTGACATGACATGAAGAAGACATTAATTACTACTTGATGCATTCTCATCATCAGATCAGTGATGCATCTCAAATGAAAAACACAGACTTGGCAGCATATTTCCCAACCAAATAGTCAAGCATAAAGACATTATTTTGTTCTGATTCCAAGATTTCTAGACTACATCAATGCTTGAGCAAAAATAAGAACTCATCAGGAGACATATATGAGATGAAACCAGATCTTCATTAGAATCAACACATTTGCAATAAAAACAGAGCATCTAATGCATATCCATTGCAAAGAGTAAACTTTGGCTTCCAACCACAAAATAGAGTAAACTTTTGAATCATGAAGACCTCACATGCCTTAATTAAAAAATGAATAGATTATCTAGTGCAAGCAGAACCATGCAGAGGAATAAGTGTCAATATCATACCTTAAATATCTCGCGTTCTTACAGGCGCTTCACCTTATTTCAACAGTTTAAGATGCTCCCAGCAAATTTACCTAGCTCTCTTCAACATCTGAAATGCCTGAGCAGAAACATCTGTTGGTAAGTGCTTTGGGCACCCTCATTAACTATTCAAGCATTTTCTACAACCCTCATGCGCAAACTAAAAAAATGCAAGGGAATAGACTTGGTATGCAGAGCAATATGAACTTTAAAGGTTCCTAAGTGCCAAGTTATGCCCAAAGTGTCAACTAGTATCTCTGCACGTAGATCATGACAACTCATTTGGGCACATATTATAGCCATATCTAAATTGGACTAACACCTTAGTCCACAGAAGAAGAACTTCAAGCATGATCATACCATACCGTGCCAAGATATGCCTCCAGATGACTACGAAATACGACTACGAAATACAGTGACAAATGTCACATGTAGTTAAGCCCATAACAGGAAATACAATGCCAAATGTTGATGCACTTAAATCCATATCCAATGTCCGCATTTGATGATGGAATTATGCCTCTATTACAATAGACCAGAGTTAAAATTAAGAGATAGATGATTATAAATGTTATGCTACACTGTAATCCATGAATTTAGAGAGGTCAAGGAGAATGATCGTAAATCTCACCTATCTGGGATCCTCGCCCAAAGATATAATTAAAACATATGTGGAGCACTTGTCCACCCAAGAAATATTAAAGAAACAAACTCCTGAATGAATTTTAACAAAAGCTCTTGGAGAGAAAAAGCGTCAAAGCAACAGCAAAGACAATAAGCAAAATCAACAAACAACTCTATATTAATATGTTTAAGCCAAAGCTACTTCCTTTATACAATAAGTAGCATCTGCATAGAGTGCTTCAGTTATGGCATTTATAGCAAGGGCATACCTTTTCTTTCACTTCTTTATAAATCCAGAAATCCTTGATGTTCGTACTTCCTAAGAGCAATTTGCCAGACGTGCTATATGAAAGTTCCAAAATGTCCTCATGCAATGATATGACTTGGCAATTTATATTGTGGGAAATACTTCCTGGAAAAGTTTAGAAATCAAGGTTAGGTACCCTCAGCAAATCAGTAGAACTGCACTGCAAAATGAAATACAAAAATGTGGTGCGCTTGAAATGGCATGTAAAAATGAAACTTACAGATTGGCAGAATAAGCTTCATAACAGAAAAGGAAGAAAGCTTACCGGAACATGACCACCAGAATACCAAGCACGTTGCCATACCCAAATATATAGAGTAGCCCAAATCTAGAGCAAGCAAAGCGGCAGGAACTCTGGGCTTTTATACCAGCATGCTTCATGAATGTGTGGCGGAGGAGCTGCTTCCAGAAAACAGGCAGGAATGGCGACAACACCAGAGGTTAGGCAGGAGCCAGCAAATAGCATTTGACACCTATAAACATCAAGAAAACAGATGGCGACGGGTTCGGCAGCTTGAAAAACACCAAGAAATTTCGATTTCGGCAGATGCCACAGATCCGTGGCTTTGGCTTGAGAAACGATGGCGCATCTTCCTGCTTTGATCTGGCCGCACAAGTGGCCTCAAGAGCCTAACTTAGATTGCGGCGGAGAACACGAAAAAAGAAAAAAGAAAAATATGAGACTCAATTACATATGTTTAGAAAAGGAGGGTTGTAACTTGTAATACAATGGCATGCATAACTGTTTGGACTATAAAAAATCTTTCATTTTATTTTATATTATTTTACAAGATGATTTTGCGGTGGCAGATTTTTTTGAAGTAGTGGTGTGGGTGAGATGGGACCTTAACGTCCTGGTCCTCATCCTTTTGCTCTAGGAATTAATCTCAACCGTTCGTTTTGAAGTGCTATATCCAGTAACATTATTAGACCAATTTGTTATGGCCATAACAAGCATGTTATGGCCATAACAATCGTGTTCAAAATTTGCTGGTCATCCAAAAATAGGGAAACAGAGATTTCGCAGAAGAGTGCAGATCTGCAGAAGGATCTGCAGAAGAATGTGTCCACGAAGGATCTGCAGAAGGATCGCCGGATTTGGGGCCTGCTTTTGGTTGTAAAGGCATGGCAATCGATCCTTTCTGCTGCCCAATCCCGTCATGGTCGAGCTGTTAAGGGAGGACGTCGGTCGGCACAGATCCGGAAAAGGGGACAATCACTCTTAGCAGATCCGACACCAGTAAATCAACCTATGCATGATCGCTTCTTAGTCCGGCTCTAGAGATTTGATTCGTGAACCTCTGCTGGAGCCGCTCTTCCCAAACAGACCAGAAAGGCATCTGAAGAAAGGCATCTAAAGAGCTGCTAAACCGTGATTGCAGAAGTTCTTGCTGGATCTGCTGGCAAACATTTGTGAGCCAGACAAGTTTCTTCCAGTTTCTTCGGATTTGCTGCCGGATTTCTTCCAGTTTGAAGCCAAGAACTCTGTACTCTGTGCAAAAGGACTCGGCCCAGGACGTTAAGGCCGATAACGTCCTCCCCTCGGAGTTATGGGCCAGAAAAATGGCCTCGTGGCCATGGCCCGCGAATTCCTCGGCCAGACGCGCCGCACGGCCTCGGAATTTCGTGGCCACATGGCCACTCGGCCATTTTTATGGCCCATAACTCCTCGGGAGAGGACGTTATCTACCCCATGTGAACGTGTGCTATATCTTATATGTATGGTAAGATATAACCATACATCTTTATCTTTATCTTTATCTTATATGTATGGTAAGATAGATCAACAGGTGCAACTTGAGACTAAAATGTTATTAGTCATTTATATTTTTATTTATTTTAGAATGGGAAGTATAACTTTCTTCTTTTAACAGATGGAATGAGTATAAAAATACCATATACAACATATATTCTTTCCCGGTCTCTAGATCCCCACCTATTCATGCTTTGAATCCCCTCTACTTAACTTTGGCACAAAACTCATTTGATCACATGAACTAAAAGAAATTTCATGTGGGCATTTTTTTAGAGCAACCCTTGGGGTAATGCTGAATTCTTCATTGGTGGTATTAAAAATGCCATTAAACTTAAGAACCGCTAATTTGCCTTGATTTACTCTAGTGTATACAGGACTATTCTATTCTCTTTGTTTCAAAAAACAATTCTAAGGCAATCCATTTTTTATGATAAAAATGAGATTAAACCTTAAGAAGTCCGAGTTCCTTGGGCATTTGAAGCTATTAGATTTTTGTTTAATATACAATAGCAGAGCAAATTCGAAAATCCCTTTGTTGCCCATCTAAACTCTCTTTTCAGAATTCATTCAGTCAGACTCTTATTTGTAAAGCCCAAGATCGAAACGAGAATCAGGCACCTCTGCAAAGTGTTCAGGTCGATTTGTGACGAAAACCTGGCCATTTGCCAAAGAATAAAGTCTCTGTAGGATCAATCTGGCGCCCAGGAAGCCAAAGCTTTCAAAGAGGGAACAATCGATCAAATTATCTGCGCCCGAATCTGTTTAGACTCCCAAAATTGGAAACCTCCCCAATTTTCCTATATGGAAAACTCCCCAGCTTTCCATGGAAGCTTGGGGAGGTTTCCATATAGGAAAATTGGGGAGGTTTCCACTTGAATTAGAATTTTTTGAGCGGAGAGATCCACTCCTCATAAATGCAAAGAATTTAAGATCGACGGCGAAATTAGACTGCCCCTGATTTCGTACATGAATTTCTATTTGGAGCTTTTGAAATTCGTTTTGTGGAAGCTCTGTAAGCTCTTGCGAAGCATTGATTCTTGAATCTGAGCACAGAAGACTGGGGTAAGCAAATCGGTTTTGGAGTTTTCATGTTGAATGATCATTGTTCTACAGAGCCTAGCCTGGCTAGTTTGAAGAATCCGGCCCCCCTCTATTGTAGAAACCGGCCTGTGCAGCGATTGAAGCAGATGGCCCCTCCCATTGAACGAATCCGGCCCCCCTTTTGAACCTATCCGGCCCCCTCTGCTGCCGATTTAACCAAAAATCTTGTACAGTTTGTCTTATCTGGGCGATGCAGTAGAGAGAGGGCTGGATAGGTTCATTGGAGGGGGCCGGATTAGTTCAATGGAGGGGGCCGGATACTACTGTAACTGCTCAGGTCGGATACTACAGTAGAGGGGGGCCGGATTCTTCAACTGTCCCCTAGCCTATCCGGTATGTCTCCTTTCCCTGCTTTGTGCTTTATTTATCGCGTTTGTTTACTATTATTTAGGATCTCTAAGCTGTGAATCCCAAATTTGCAGTGGCAATGTTGAGCAAAATCATGATGTTGTCGCGGAAATCTAGAGGGGTATTTCCCCTTGTTTCTAGATCCGTAATGCACGTTTGGTTCAAATTATAGCATTATTTCATCAAAATTATCACGCGGAATCACACTCCGACTTTTGCGTAGCGGCGCCGCCACTGGCCCCTTTCCCCTGTTTCACTATTCCTCTGTTTCCTTTTCCCTGTTTCTCTATTCCCTGTTTTTCTATTTCTCTGTTTCCCTGTTTTTCATACTTATTCCTCTGTTTCAACCAAGGCGACGAATCCAACCCTTCTCAACCAAAGCGACGAATCCATTCCGCTGTTTCTCTATTCCTCTGTTTCTTTATTCCGCTGTTTCTCTATTCCTCTGTTTCGAATCAACCCTTCTCAAGCAAAGCGGCGAATCCATTCATTTGTTTGAATCAATGTGACGAATCCATTCCTCTGTTTGAATCAACAAAAGCGATGGCATTGAAGTTGATTCAAGAAAAAACATTATCTTGGCGAGAATGTGGACTGTTTTTGCTACCGATGTTGCAACTATTACATGCAAGAAATAGGAGAAAATCCGGGTTTGTTCTCATTTCCTACTGAGAAGAGGCTAGATCTCTATTGTATTCGGCTAAAGAATGATCTCTATTGTATTTTAAAATAAACTGTGTTTTTCGTGCGCTCTAAAGAGAAAAAAAGAGCGACTTGGTCTACTCCTCCATCCATGAAATACTATAGGTCTGTCACTGGTTTTCATAGCAATGGAGCAAACACAATGATTTCTTATCTGGCAGAAAATCTCTCTTCATTCTTCATAGCAGAGTTTCCAGTGGCCAAAATGTCGGAACAGACTATAATGTACACGTGGCATCATTGCAGTGGTGGAAATTTGAACCAAACGTGCATTACGTAGACTATAATCTTTGGATGGGGGGCGTTTACGCCCCTCAAAAATTCTCGGCGCAAGATTCGCGAAGGCGTTCGCCCTCAAAATTTCGGCGGCACCGCCCGGAACTCGTTCGGCGGCGCTTTCGCGGCTCCCGCTCGTCGCCGCCTGCTCGGGCGGGGCCGCCTCAAATTTTTATGGGGCGTAAAGGCCCCCCATCCAAAGATTACCTAATACATAGCAACTGCAACTGAACCCCCTGCTACTGATCATCCAACTTCAAACAAGGCTCCTATTTGGAAGAACTTCAGTATCTATCGCTGGAACCCTGATAAAGTAGAAAAGCCGTCGCTTCAGACCTACTCAATAAATCTTGCCGATTGTGGTCCTATGGTGTTGGATGCGTTGATCAAGATTAAAAATGAGATAGACCCTACTCTAACTTTTCGGCGGTCCTGTGAAGAAGCTGAATTATAAATTCACATACTTCTAATGGTCACGTGATTCGGTGAGCAAACATATATTAATCGCAAACTATTCTGTGATTATTCTTAGGAGTGTGATTTTCTATTTTTAGAGAACAAGAAAATACCACAGAATGAAAGGCAGCCATAAGTAGTTTGTCTGCTGTTGATTTAATCCCTCATCATCCCAGTTTGTAGCTTCCATAGTTTGAATGTGGAAGTAAGCAGATGTGTTCATAGGGCCTGACTAGGTGAGGCGGCTGATGTTAGAGGATAAAAATGAGGAATGATTCGCTAATGTTATGAATAAGAAATCATAGTAATAGTGGCATTCACATGGGGGATCCTAGCTGAGGCTCTTTGCTTTTGACCATCCAACGAGGCTATTTTAGATAATGGAAAATGTTGTTACAGGAGATGCAGAAGTCTGATGGCTGTTAGTAGGCATATTTGTTATGATGAGCAGCAGAAATAAAATATTGGTTCGATTGTATTCTATTTTAATTTTCATCCTTTTGTATTTGTTCTTCTGGCAATCGAGTCAACGTGCTTTGTAACTTAGTGATGACAAAGAAAGCCTTGACACTCTGAAATTGGAAGCACCATGAACAATGGGCACAGAATGGTGCCTAAACATAGCATTTCCATTTTTCACTTCAGATTCTCATGTTTCTAGCATGAATGCTATTTGTTTAATAGTACAGAAGTTTATTTAACATGAGATGAGCTCTATTTAGGCTTCTTACATTCTCTAATGAAGTCATATCACGCAATCCTATAGAAGTGTCGCCTAATATACCAATAACAAATAATCTTGCATTATGAGCAAGTGCAGAACTTTTAGAGAGCAAGTGAGCACTCTTGGACCATCAACCTGTTAGGTTACCGGATATGCAGGTGCCCTCGTTCTAAAGGATTCTTCTTTTGGCTTCATGGCCTTCACCATATAAAAAGTTTTTTTTGCTAGTTTGAAGTCGGTATTACATGAATAACCAGCAGTAAAGTTTTGTTGCTGTATATCTTTTATGCGTATTTTAATTTTATTCAACTTATATATAAGAGTGCTACTGACCAGTTAACATTATGGCTTAGTACCATGATATTGTCATATATTTATATTGTAAACAGGTGATGTCATTACTAAGTTAATGTTGTTTCAATTGTGCCTAGATGGGTTGCTGACAGCCGTGATGAGTACACAGAAGAGCGTATATCAGCTCTTAAGGACGAGTACAAATTGTATCGCTGCCACACTATCTATAACTGCCCAAGGGCCTGTCCCAAGGGCCTAAGTCCTGCTGCACAAATTGTTCAGTTAAAGAAGCTTGAAGCACAACAGGGCTTCTGAGGTATTGTACAGATTCCACATGAAATGTTCTTTCATATGGGATGCATAAACATTGGAGCAATTGTGATGACCATGATTTATGACATCAAATAAATGACTCTCTTTCACCTGACGTGAGCTGCAAGCAAGATATTTTCAGATTCTCTGTTAGCTAAACATGATGCTCTCTTCTGTTCGGTCCCCGTCGAGATGCGGGTGGCAGAGCGCTTCAGGTAGAACGAATAACCATCTGATTAGGTTTAAGAATTCGGGTAAAAGCATGTTAGGGTGTCCCTTAAAAAGTATTATTTAGTGACTAAAAAGGTACCTAAAAAGGTACCCAGGACTGGGTACTGGGTACCTGTATAATATCTCAATACAAGGTATGTTTTAGAACTTTTTATATATATATTGGTCTCCGATAGCATTATCTTTACCTTAACTTTGAATATTACCATGTCCTTGACTTTTATTTTGGATTTTTTTATTAGTTTTAATGAAAAGAAAAATGAGAAAGTACCCAGTTCAAAAGTACCTAGTGTATGTACTTTTGCAGGTTCCAAAAGTGGTACACCCTAACATGCTTTTACCCATTCGCCATTTAACTTTGTCATATATTTTTTCATGCTAGGTTGGAGAAGATTGGATCCAGGTTGACTTCATGGTTCCCAAGGAGCGACAAGTTATTTCTTGTGCTATTGCTTTACTATATGCATTGTGTCTTCGTCATAGCAGACGTCGGGCTCAATGATGTCATAGTGCCCACATTTACACTACATCTTGCATTTGTTTTTTATGCCTGACTGATGTGGCTTTGTGCCTCATAAGACATATTTTGATGTACGTTTGTTGTTATAAATATTATTAGCATTGCATTCTGTTGACAAAAAAAGGTATATCCATCACATTAATACTTGTCATCGCACATAGGTGTCATCGCACATAGGGTGCCATTTAGCTAAAAGATAAATAGCACTACCATAAGCGATCATAGCTCTTTCATGGTTTGGAAATTGGACGCGCGCACTAGACCCACCATGTCACGAAGCGTCCTTGTTAAACCTACTGGGGTTTCGACCATAAGAAAATGGGAGGGACCTTGTTGAACCTATGGGGCTTCATTCTTGTTGAACCTACTGGGGTTTCGACCATAAGAAAATGAGAGGAACCTTGTTGAACCTATGAGGCTTCATTCAACCATAGGAATTGTTGAACTTATGAGGCTTCATTCAACCATAGGAAAATCAAGGTTTCTATGGAAACCTCCCCTAGTTTCCATGGAAAATTGGGGAGGTTTCCATTAAAATATTTAAAAAAAGAAAGGGCCGTAATTAATAAAGGTAGGGCATGTTTACACAACCACCGAGGTGGATATTAAAGAAGCACGTGGATCGAGGCAGATCGTGGATGGCTTTTTTTTACTAATTTTTATGGGAAACCTCCCCAATTTTCCATGGAAACCTCCCCTGTTTTCGTATATGGAAACCTCCCCGTTTTACTGGAAAGTTGGGGAGGTTTCCAGGGAAAGGTGGGGAGGTTTCCATGGAAACCTCCCCTATTTTCCAAAATGGAAGCCTCCCCAAGTTTGCCTGGAAAGTTGGGGAGGTTTCCACGGAAAGGTGGGGAGGTTTCCGGGAAAATGAGGGAGGTTTCCAGGGAAAGTTGGGGAGGTTTCCACTGAAAGTGGGGGAGGTTTCCATTGAAAATTGGGGAGGTTTCCATTGAAGTCCAACCCAAATCAGGCGTAGAAAAAACCATCGGGGAACAATGTTCTGTTGAATGTAAAAAAGAAACTTTGTCTGCCAGGTATTTTGGAGGAGTGAGGCTACGCCCATCGAGTAAATGGACCACAGAAATTAGGGATCCAAGGCAAAGAGCTCAATTATGGCTTGGATCTTTTGCTACATCACCGAAGCCGCCATAGCTTAGGACATAGTTGCTTGGCAGATCAAGGGCAAGAAAGTGGGGCTTAACTTTGCTGATGAAGCCTAGTTTATGAACCTTTGAACCGGATCGAGGCCCCTTCGCAGGAAAAAAATGCTTCAAGAAAAAACTGGGTTTCAATGCATATCAGGCAAATATTGATGTCGAGCATCCCAAATCTAGTAGCTGCTTGAAGAATTTCCTGTTGAAGTAGATTCTTGGCCCAAATTCAGTAGCTGCACGAAGAAGATTTTTAAGCAATTTCAAGCATTTTCTCTCTGTAGACAACAGGTACATCATAATATGGACACATCCAATTGCTTTGCAGGGCATACAGTAGTGATGTTTTCTAATCTGTTTCAAACCGCTGTAACTTCAAATTCAGTAAAATATGGGAAAAGAACCCATCGATTATGCTCAATAGATTGTAGTTTCTGGCTTTTGGGATTGCTAATCGCCCTGTCTTGAATCTATTTTGAAGAACCCGAACAGATCCTCGCCCAAAAAACAAATATGTAGATCCAGCATTTGAGTTTTATAGGAGGGCAGCTCATCATATTTTGGCTGAGCCATTTGGGCGATTCTTACAACAGAAAGCCCACAAAGTTTTCAACTTGAGACCTGAATGAACATCTGAATAGAGCTTTGGGACCCAGAGGAAGAATCGAAAAGAAAAACCTTCAAACATAGGTCGAATTTGAGTGTGGGCACAAAGCCCTATTGATCTCTTACTTGATCGGTGGGCCCCTCAGCCTGCAAGATTAGCTCTGCTTCCCAGAGCATTTTCCCCCTCCATGATTGTATGCTCTCTGTTCCAGAGGCAAATCACTAAACTCAAAAGTAGAAATCAAACATTAGGTTTGCGCCTTTTAAATACCTGTGAAAATCAATAGAGCGGCTATGGCGTGCGTCAAGCAGAGGGACTAAATTGCCCTATTTGCCTAAAGAAATCTTGGCCCTTCGTCCCAATCTAACTTGCTGACGTGTAATTTTTTCCCCTATACACGTCACATTTTTTTGCCATCTCACCAAAAAACAGCCTACATAATTTTATATGATTGTCCATTAAACATTGCCATCATAGATTGTTGCTTAAAAAAATGCATCAAGAGCAAGATGAAACTCTCGTATAAGGCGGCTATTAATGTGACCATTAACGATGCAAAATGCAATTAAATACATTTTTCTCAATCAATTTTTATTACACATTATATAAATTTGCATCAATTTGTACCGACAAACTTGCGCTCTCAATAACTAAATATCATGATTCTCTTTTACTAATCTCAATCAACATCATTGCTACTGGGAATCTTAACACCACAGTTAGAAATAGAAATGAATTATAAATAAAGAATGAAGCCTCCCTACCAATATCTAAGGGAGTTTAATTTAAGGGAAAATTTTAAAATACTCCTCTATTTTGTGGTATTTTCGAAATGCCCTATTATTTTGATATATTGTCAAAATGCCCCTAAAATGACTACCATGCTATCAAGAGCTATCAGAGAAAGAAGAACGGGGGGCCATCTTTAGGGTGAACAGCTTGAATGAATTACGGGAATGAATTTTCAGAGATGAACAGCTTAAATGAATTTTTGGAGCCATCATAAGGGTGAACCTTTGGAATGAATTTTTTTTTTTTTTTGAAGAACTGTGTCATCAATATATTAAAAGAATGGTAATGTTACAAAGCAAGTGAGGAGGAAGGCCTTTGGAATGAATTTTTGGAGCCATCATGCTTGAAGTTTTGAAGCCTTCTGAAAGCTAAAGATAGGCCAACCATGTCTAATATGGTTGCTATGCTTGAACGCAGATGGTTGCTAGTAGAAAAAGGATTAGATGGCATTTTGCACAGCCATATGCAAACTTCAAAATTGTATGAATATATTGAATATGATTGCTCAGCTTTGCCAATATATTACAGGGCGAACCGCATTCTGCTTAAGTGTAAAAAGAAGACATGCTTGCTAAACATGCTAAACATTCTAAACATGCTTGCTTCAAGCAATTCTTTCTCTCTTTCGCTAATCTACTGCAGGGCCAGACTGCTTTCCTTCAAATAATTCCGTGTTTAGCACTACGCATTGAAGAAGCCATTCTGCTTGAAGGAGCTAAAAGGGAGTTTAATCTTTTAGGAGCAAGAAAAATATAAAAGAGAGAAAAGAACATACCTCTGGAATGCAGATCAAATATGGAATACTAGGTTTCTTTTAGATCCCTGATTACCTAAGGAAATTTATGTAGTTTGATGTCGAAATGCTTCAACGTAACCAAAGAATAAGCCATTCTTCTCTTCACTCGTAGCTTCATAGCCCATTTTAGGGGCATTTTGACAATATTGTAAAATATAGAGGCATTTTGATAAATAACCTAAGATATAGAGTTATTTTTAAAATTTTCCCTTAATTTAAATATCATGATTCTTGACTTGCTCTTTCCACCTTTTTATGGCGTTGTTGACCTGCCATTGACTTGGGTTTTCAGCCATTGACTTGTGTTTTTAGCCTTTGACTTTGACTTTTTGACTTTGACTTATCAAAAAGTCTTGTCCCAGGCCTCTTCTTTGCCATCGGAATTGGGCCTATTGACCCGTCATTGACTTGAGTTTTTAGCCATTGACTTGAATCTTTAGTCTTTGACTTTGACTTATCAAAAAGTCTTGTCTCGAATTTCTTCCTTGCCATCCAAATTGGGATTTGAGAGGCCAAAAGTCATAGCTCAGCTCTCCCTTCTAAAAAATTTCCACAGTAGTGGAAATTGAACCTCCCAACCAGAGGGTTGAACCCTTCCAAAACCTCCATACCAACCACTGAGGGTAGGCATCATTTATGCATTGTTAGAGACCCAAGAGTCCATTGGCCCCTTTTCTTTTTGCCTCCCTTCAGCCCCTTTGTTCCCCCTATCCTTCCAGCCCCCTGCTTTATTCATGGCGACTCCAGTGACCCCATTCCAAAATCCCAAGAACGTGCATATTGATGGCGATGCCCATCAAATCCCACAATTCCAGTCAGAGCCACTGCCAGATAGCAACATGGCAGCCACCCAATCAGAGTCACTGCCAGATGGCATGGCGGCCAAGCTTGACTTGGGGGAGCACATCGACAGCTTCCCAGTGCATAGAACATGCAGTAAAGACAAGGTGGACAAATCTACCATGAGAAAGGAAGCCCGTGCAAAGGCTCATACAACAAACCGGAAGGTATATGGCCGATACTCGAATCGAGCGGCAAGCCACTTGCGCACACCCAATCAAGAACCTACAGAGAGCTGGAAAAAGATGCAGGTGACGGTTGAGGGGAACACTGCTAGGATTGCCGGCCTTGCAAAAGAGATACAGTCCTCGGGGCCCAAATTGCTCAAAAAGCAACTGGCTACAAAGAGGCAACACGTCTCTGACATTGAGACCCACGTGCGACAGCTTGAGGACAACCTCTCCTTAGTGCAGTCTAAAAGGCAGCATGATAAGTTTGAGTCTTGCTAAGCTACAGACCCAACTAGTCACTCTATCCACCAACATTGACACTATGGCTCGCGACGGGGAATGTTTTGAAAAGGAGACGAACGCAACTATATCCCACCTTCGGCCAGAAGAGGAGTTGTCTGCCACCATTCAAAGGGTTGTCCAGGCAGTGATCGAAGAAAATCAGTTGCAGCATCAACAAATCCAAACCCTCCAGAACAAGGTCACCACCTTAGAAACAACATCATACGTTGGGAACATAGAGGTTGTGACAAGATTTCAGAGGCTAGAACAAAGCTTTGTTGCGGGGGACTTTGATATGCGAGAGCTACGCAATGCAATAGCTCAGCAAGGGAAAGGCCTTTATGCTGATGCTCATGAGCAATTACGTCATTGCTGCGCAAATTGGAAAAGCAAGTGGTGCACCAACAAGCACTAAGCTCTCAGATCAAGGTGTTGCAAGCTAGGCCTACTGCGGCAGATGCCCAAGATCATTCGCCCATAACGCACCAATCCAGACAAGTAAATGCTACTCAGCAACGCATTTCCACATCGCCTCATACCTCACCAAGGTAGCACAGATAGCCCCACCCAGATCATGTAGGCTCAGGACCCCAGGGGCATCCAATGGCTCCTGCTGCAGCCTCCGCAGACATTGCAATGGAGCTCAGTGAGCAACAAGAGCAGCAGCGCAGAGGCCATAATGTTGTGGTCCGAGGCCTTCTTGAAAAAGCAGGAAAGAACCTCATTGACTGGCTCCAGAACAAGATCCTCTTGCTGCCATGCTATGGCAGCATAGAAGAGCAAGATTCACATTGATTTACTTATGCTTGCATATTGATTTGAGCACAGATACACAAACACCATTGATTTGAAGAGAACATATCCCTAGAAATTATAAACTGGACACTTGAAGACCAAGGTGAAGACATTCATGAAAGATCACACAAGTATACTAGAGAAGGTGATTCAAGCAAAACAAATTTGAAGTTTGGAAGACCTCTTGAGTGTTCTTGGTATGTGATATTTCTTTTGAGTTCTTGGCATGACTATTTCATATGATCCTTATCTTGAACCCTTCATCTCCTTTTCCATGCAGAAATTCCCACATGACTTCAAATGCCCATGCTAGCCCTCATTTCCTATAGCAAATTGGCTTAGGGAATTTTTTCTAGTCAAAGCATCTCTTTCATACATGATTCTCACCTCACACACTCACCATACCACCACCATATTGTAAAATAAAAAAAAATCCACTCAATTTGGCAACCTCCATGGTCTAGGGTCAAATTCTCTCACTAGAGGTCAAAATGGAGAGAGAAAGTGCAAAATTCCTAAGGGAAGCAACAAAAGTCAAAGGATTGCCTAAAGTATGCAATTTATATGCACTAGCATCAAGTTGACCCATGTCACCACTAGAAAATTGCCGTCATCATACACATCATCACCATTGCCATGTCACACTACACACATGTCACCCCCATTGAAAATTCCATTTTCTTCAAGATTCTTCAAACTAAGTTGTTTAGACCATTAAGGGGACATGTTGTCTTGCCACATCGTCACCAACACTTCCACATACCCACGAGTCGTACTCATCAATTCCACCTCATCATATGTTTTGACTAGAAAAAATATACCTTGCCAACTTGTTTGACACGTCATTACCTCTCTTTGCCATGTAAGCATCATCTTGCCAACTCACCTTGCCTATTTGCCACCTCACCATTTCCACACCCCTTTTTGAGCCAAAAGTAAAAAGGCTAATTTTGCAAAAAAGATTCTTCCATAGTATAAAGCATCAAAAGAGATCTTTTTGCAAAAAAAAAAATTCAAAAAAGGGCTCATTTAGACCTTCATATTGGGTTTCTTGGGAAAACGTACCTAACTCCATGAACAAAAAAAAATTCCTATCCCCCATTTCCCCCCCTCCCCGACCCTAGATTCTCCCCATCCAATCACCCCCCGCCACGTGGTACACCCGGGCGTGTGGGGTGGTAACGGACCGAATCCCACGTAAGCGTAGCACGTCACTTTTATAATGCTGACTGTGCCCGTCTTTATAAACCCAGGCTAACTTTCCTGTGAATTCATGTGGGATATTTCGAGCAATTTCTCAAGAACCCTAAATCCCCTGTTATGCCAAGATCCGTCAAACTAACCAGATTTAACAATTCAATCATGATTAAATACCTTTGAATACACCTATATTACACCAAGAACTCATTAATCAAGCAAAAAGGACAAGATTCTGGCCCGAATTTGCCAAGAACAGGTCGAAACAGGGCGTTTTAAAAGGGGAAACTTACATAGAAGATTTTCGAACGCTTTTGGGCGAGTTACTGATCGAGATTCTTTGAAGAAAGACAGGTTATAGAGATTTGAGCTTGAACCTGCCTTCCAAGCATTAGATTACCATGAATTTCCTGATATTTTCACTTGATTACTTAATTTGAAATTCTACTTGATCCTGTGCCCAAGACACAGAGCTTGGGATTCTGATTAATTGTTGTGTGATTCTTGAATGAATGAAAATCTAACCCTTGGAGATATACTCGAAAGTGATTCTTCTTTAGCATTGCAAAAAATGTGGCTGTAAGTTCTTGCACATAGGCACACGTTGATTACAGTGAAAATTGCACTTAGCTAAGTATAAGAAAGTTGAAGAATAGCTAAAATGCATGCTCATTCCATTGAGAGAAATTCCAGCTTGCACAATTAAAAAAAGATTTGTATATTGTAGCCTAAGATAGCATCTTTGACCAGTTGAGTGGCATACCCTCATTTGCAAAATATAGATAGTTTCAGGATAGATTCAAAAAAACAAGAAAAAACCCATAAAAGATCAGTTTATCAGAGCTTAGCTTACTGTTCACAGTCTGTCAGACCTAATATCAAGATTTCAGCATATTTTGCACCAAATCGTGAGAAAAGAGTACTTGACCATTGTGTGCAGGCATATTAAGAAGAGATCCAAATATCAAATCACAAAAAGGATCTAACCTTTTGAAGTTACACAAATCACTCTCTGCCAGGGACATTGACCAATTTTTGACCTGGTGAGAAATGCATGTTTGAGTGATTTGCACTGAGCACAAACCATCTGACTTTTTGCCCAGCAATCCTCAAGATCTTGAGTAGCTTAGGCATAAGAAATCATAAGCAGATCCTTGTTTATTTGCATGTGGCACATTTTTCGTAAGGCAGTCTTTTTTCTGTTTTGAAAAACTGATTGAATATTGTTATTTGAGCTTTCTACTTGGAATTTTCTCACATAGAGTGGTTGCCTTAAACAATCTGGAGGTTCTAAACCATAGAGGCTGAAGATTTTGCCAGGAACACCTTCAACATTTTGGAGGTCCTACCGAGATTATTTCTTGGAATTTGAACCCATGGCTCCCAGAAGAAACAGTGAAACATCTGAGCATGATAAAGCACAGGAAAACCATGAAGCCTCGGCTGCAGTACCAGGAGTAAGTATACAAGCAAATACAGACATGCCTTGCCACTACTTTGAGCTGAATATGCCAATTCCTGCTCCCACTTTTGATCCAAGCATGAATGCCAACAATTTTCTGAAAACTTTTGAGTAGTACTATTAGGAATATGGACACAAGAAAGGTTGTAAGTTTTTTGAGTTTAAGAAGTGCTTCAAAAATGATGAAGTTAGAGCCTGGTTCGAATATGTTATGAGTCTAGGAGCTAACTCATGGGATGAAATAGTCAAGAAATTCTTGGCAAGATTTGGTAAGCTGCTAGATCCTCAAGATTTGATTTTTGAGTTGCAAACCTTTCATATTAAACATGGTGAGAGTGTGCATCAATATGTGGAAAGATTCAATCTTTATCTTGTTAAATGTCAAATCAATCAGGTTCCTACCACACCTTACATCTTGTAGCTCCATTTATCAGAGGCTTGAGCAGGAGGCCAAGAATACACAGGAAGATGCTCAAGATTCAGAAGCAAGAAGGATTTGACACAATACATAAGGCTTTTATAAAAGCCACTGAGATTGCAGATATGATTTCCTATCTTCTTGATGATGTGCACTCACCTTGTGATGATTATGAGCAGGAGTATATGGGACCAGGACCTGTACCTGTCTTTGCTATTCAAAAAGATAAGAAGAAATAAAAAATGGAGGATGCAGAAGGTCCTGTGGCTGATGTGAGAGCTGAGATAACTAAAGTGTCTGAGGCTCTGATCGATGTGACTAAGCAACTTCCAGACCTGAGAAGAGAATATATCCTCCATGTGCTCATTGTTTAAGAAACACTCACTCATCAGACTACTGTTGGTATAGGCCTTGCACAAAGTGTGGTAAAATGGGGCATTTTGGTAAGGAATGCCCTGTTTGTGCTTTTTGCAAAGAAGTAGGTCATTATGAAGATAGGTGCAGTGTGAAAGAATATTTTGCTAGAAAAGAGAAATCTAAAGCCAATGAACAAAGTGCTGCTGCCAGATTTGTGCAGGAAATTGAAGAGCAAGAGGAGATTATGGCTGTTCACACGAGGAATGAACAATGCAAAGGACAAAGAGCAAGTACAAGTCAATGAGGAAGTCAATGCTGTGAGACACAAAGAAATTGAGCAAAATATGGTTGTACCTCCTTCCCCTTGTCAGAAATACTTAAAAAGGGATAAAGAGAGTGAGGATTTTGAATATTTGCTTAAGAACTCGAAAATTAGTGTTGAGTTGCTAACCCTACTGAAAATAGCTCCATCCTATAGAAACAAGGTGCTGCGCACGGAGGGTTTCCCTCAAGTGCCCCGAGGGAGGGTTTGCTTTTTTTTTTTGTCGTAGTTTCGTGTTGGAATTCAAGGAAGCAGCTTGTATTAAGTCAGAACAATGTATGTTCCGAGAGGATGTTCGATTGAAGTATTTTAGCATATAAACTAGGTCGGGAGATGGAACTGCACATGTTTATGGATCAAGTTAGCCATTGTACACATCTGAATTGTACATACATACTAAAAGTTAGCCATTGTGCCCACATTCATGACGTTGTAAATATATCGCAAAGCAAGCTTAGATGGAATTCATCCATAGGGGCACACGAATCGTCTACCTGCAACATTCCAAGGCAGTCAGAATTGGCAAGACTCATTCGAGCATGTCGGTTGATCATATGGGATGAGGCACCAATGATGCACAAGTGGATATTTGAGGCAGTGGATAGGACAATACGAGATGTGATGGGCAATGAGCAGACACCATTTGGTGGGATTCCAGTGCTATTGGGAGGGGATTTTCGACAAATACTACCAGTAGTTCCTAAAGGTTCACGTTCACAAATTGTAGAAGCTTCTCTAAAGCGTTCGTATCTCTGGGATAGTGTGAGAGAGTACAAACTAACAATCAACATGCGTGTCATGAATGCATTGGGTTTGGATGCGCTTGAACAGCAAGCATTTGCTGACTATTTATTACGTATAGGAGATGGGCGAGAACCAACCTTTCTGGAGAAGGGGATTGATATGGTGCATTTGCCACAGGATATGTGTGTTGGGTCGGATGATGTGGATGATTTAATTCAAGACATATTCCCTGATATCCAACAAAACTAGAAAGAGGTGATTTTTTGGACACATCGTGCTATACTATCACCTTTGAACCATTTTGTGGATGAGATCAATAGGAAGGTGGCGTCACTTATCCCTGGAGAGACGACAGACTACTTTAGTGCTGATCGAATCATAGACACAGACGGTCAGCAAGCAGGTCTATTGAGTTTCTAAATGCACAAACTCCAAGTGGTGTACCGCCTCACGAACTCAATTTGAAGGTGGGAATGATTGTCATGTTGTTGATGTCTACGTCATTCAAGAAGGGCCTGTGTAATGGAACACGATTGATTATACGAAAGCTAGGAAGACGTGTCATTGAGGCCGAGATAGTAACTGGAACCCATGTTGGTAACACTGTTCTTCTATCTCGCATTCCAATTGTGCCTACCGATTCAGGATTACCCTTACAGTTTGAAAGGGTGCAATTCCCTTTGCGGCCAGCCTTTGCCATGACGATAAACGAGTCCCAGGGCCAGACAATGCATAAGGTGGGGTCATATCTTCCAAAGCCTGTCTTTACGCATGGACAATTTTATGTAGCATTCTCTGAAAAATTGAGCCAATGAATGCAAAGTGTAAGATGCAGATAATAGTTGATGAGGAATGAAGAGATGGGTAAATTCTTATAGCATTGGGATAACTTACAGGTGAAGAAAGAAAGAACTCTCTAAGCACGGACTGTGTAGCCACTCAGAACCAATGTGGAAAAGAATCCGAATTAGAGTAGTTTTAGTGCAGATCTCATGGCACTACTTAAGTCAAAAATCAAGAAACTCAATGCCAACCATTCCTAAATTTTTGGAAAAAAACTGAATTCCTTTGTTTTGAAGTAAGACAATTTCGTCTGTCCCACATTATATATCATTTCTAGTTAACAGCAAAACCAAAAACTTTACTCGTCAGCCAAATTGGACCAATGAAACCATATTAGTTTACTTGTCATGTTTAAGATTTATGATTCGAGTTGAACTCTTCTAAGACCTATCAAAAAGTGGCTATGATTTCCTTATACAATTAAATTTCAACTCTCATAGTTTTGTATATGTATATTTATTTGAGGTAGATTAATGTCCTACCGCAAATTATTTCATTTTTATTAGCAAAATCAAATAACTAGTGCAGATGTTTCTCAAGATTCCCTTTCCCTGTAAAGCAGCCTACATTTTATGAATTCATACATAAATAATTTGACTCATATAATAATGCAGATACACAATTGAAAATTCGGTAAAACAAGTTGATATGCATATGCCGTGGATCATATTGTGATCACAATCGTGACAGTTAACAGCTTTCTGCTGGATCGTCAATTGTGCACGGATTTTGGGTTTATGAATCTTAGTGGAAAAAAGCTTAGTTTCGGTAGCCACATTTTGATCTAATACCATGTTGGAAGGAAGAAGGAACTTCAGAAACAACCTCTTTACCTCCATGGTAGAATAGTTGGCAAATACATATGAATACTAACACTTTATAGCAATGGAATTGCTTGCACTTGAAGAATGCATGGTATGCAAGATAACAGGATAGCATGGAAAGGATGAATCCCATTTTTCATTATGAAGTTTACAATCATTTTGATATTAAAAAAGTGCTAATTCTTTATATATTCCAGAAAGAGGCTCTGTTTTTCTAGTGTTTCAGTTAGAACTTTGAAATTTTAAAGCATATCAAACAGGCCAAACCCATAGCACAACAAACCAATGATTATTTTTACATGGTATCCATGGCCAATCTACCTACCTGCCTTACGAAACACAAGGTAGGCTATGAATAAATTCTCAGACGCAGATTTGCAGGCAGAAGATTGCTTAATACTATCTAAGTTTCACATAACACAGGACAAAAATGGTTTAACAGAAACAGCAGGGCGATACAATTTCCTTAAACCAAAAGAAGCCACATAAATTCGTTACTGGCATTGTCATCGATTCGCGTAGCGGATCGAGATTCTTGCATGCATGCATCGCATGCATTTTTAAGTCGTTCATCAGGTTGGGGGATTGCTATTTATTGCAGAGTTCTTCATCGACGTTTCATCGGCGCTTTCTTATCTCTCAGCAGTATCTATGGCTCCCACAATTTATGCACAATTTGGCTGCATATGTTAGCCCATGGCCCTAGCGCCTAGCGCCCAGGCCATGCTCATGTAACCGTACCAGGGAGTTAGCATCAAGATACAGAATCGGATCTGGTTCCGCTCTACTCCGAAGTTACCAGCCCAAGCCTCGGACCAGCAAGGATTTCCACCCACCGCATCGGCCATAGGTAACAGGTTCTGGATTGCTTTGAATTATTTGGGCCTGTTTGGTGTCCCAGTATTGCTCTTAGCATCGCGCCCTCACTGCCCGTAGACCCTCTTGATCTGCCTCTTCTTGGCTCTCTCTCTCTAGGGTTTACAGTCTCTCTCTAGACCCAAAACCCCAAACCCCAAAAGGTGCTTTCTGCTTTGTCTTTTCGAGTCCCCAAATTGGATTCTCGAGCACCCTTGAGGCAGCCGAGACCCTTAAAATTTTGGCCCCCAAAACCCCATTTGTCTTCCCTTCGGCTTGTCTACCTTTACCACGGTTCTGGCTCCTTTTCTGCCTTGTTCTCGGCATGGCGCGTAAGATCAAACGTATGGCGGGAGACCCGTAAGGGAAGAATCTCATTCGCTTTGCTGAGCGATTAAATCCGACCCCTATGACCCCACGGTGCGCCCTATCTTGAGGCGGCCCCCATCATTGAGACCTCGGCGCCCTATCTTTGAACCCGGACCGCCCCGAGACGCCCAACAGCTCGAACCATCTTTAGGCGCAGCTTTGACTAGGATGGATGCTCGATCCATTGTTTGCCTCAGATTTGTTGGTTGGGATCCGCGATCAATCCAACGGTCACACTCCACCGAGCACATCGGCTGGCCCGGTTGCCCTTGGGAAGCCGGGTCCAGCTTCTAGAGATGCCGCTACGGGCGGGAGCGATTCATCGCAAGACGGCGTCAGTCTTTGCATTCTCCCACGTGGGTAGTGCCCGAGCATGTGGATGCTACGCCCCTGTGCCGATGATACCACACCGCCGTCATCCGAGGGTTGTTTGCCCACGCCGACGGGTCCCGCGCAACTGACCTGCATGCCACCCTGGCCAGCCCATTAGCCCCGAACCTACGCGCATTGTGGGTTTAGAGGAAGCAAGCGACACTCACGGGGCGGTTGAGGTGACCCGTTTCTTTTCGGAGGTGATGCGCATGCAGATGGATGGCATTCTCGGCTTGTCGGTTGGAGCAAAGACGGCTTTGTCGTCCCCGCCATTTGCTAGTCGGTTCGGGGATGCTTTATCTAGGTCGCACATCCTCCGTGGCAATCACTTGCAAGGGACCTCCTTCTCCGTCGAGGAAGATCTTACCCGGCAACGGCTCTGTCGATGGAAGGATGAATTATGTCGAGTCCGAGGGGCTCGCCTGCACCGGAAGTGGGCTGTGTATAGAGGCGGCCAGGCTATCATTCGGGATCACGGCCACTTGATCCATGGGTCGTGGTGCGTGTAGCTGCTTGGACTTCGAGATCTGCTAGGGCTTAGGCCCTTTTGTTTTGTTTTATTTTAGTATTGTGATTTGCTCACGGGGCATAGTCCCCCCGAGTTCTCTATCTTGGGGCTAGTCCCCACGTTTGATTGTGGCCCGGCCATTTTGGTTTGGTCCGCGGGGCTTGGTCCCCGAAGTTTGATCTGGGCTTCTGCCCTCTCTTTTGTATTGGGTCCCATAACCCGATTGGGTTCCGCGGACGTTAAAAATTTCTTCCTTCCTTCCTTCCTTCCTTCCTTAAAATTGTTATTTATATGTTCATATTTGTTATAATTGTCGCGTGGCACGCCTGACCAGCCCCTCGCTTTTTCGAGGTGTAAATGTTATTTTTTGTCGCGTGGCACGCGTGACCAGCCCCTCGCTTTTCGAGATTTTTTCTCTATTGGTTTTTTTGTTGGTGATGTGCAGGTCCAGGGGTGATGCGCGACTTTGGTATTCTCTGTGGAGCGTGGGTTTTTTTGTGGGAACGTTTAGCAGCCCTGCATTGTCCAAGCCCCTTGCCGAGATTTTATCGCTAGGGTTTTTCCTCGAAAACCCGAAAGGGCGGGGTTTTTTAATCCTGGCGATAAGCTCTCGGCAGGTACACTAGCCAACATCTGTAGCACACAATTTTATTTGGGGTCCAGGTGTTATAACTGGATATTCCCTATGTTTTTCATTTTTTGGGTAGCCTGCGATGTGCAGCTACCCACCCTATACCATTGTAGCAAAAACTGCTGAGATGAATGAAAAGCCTATCTATCATCTCTCAGCAGTATCTATGGCTTTTATTCTTTGATCTCATGTGGAGGAGGGGCTTCTTCTTGCATGAGCTACTCTTTCTTGACCATTCATATCCCTTCTAACCTCTTCTATCTTTGCCCTTTTGTCCGGCATAGGACAATCTTCAGCTTTTCTCCTCGGATCTAGTATTTGAAGTTCTCTGGTATCGGGATGTTGTTGTTTTCATGCGAGTTGCAGTGCAAGTATCAAACGACAATCTGAGATCTATTCAATGTACAGCAGGATTATGATAATAGAAGCTCCCTTACATATAACAATATAGCTACAAGAATTTTCTGCAGCTGCCACTCATAATTTACACTTCAATCTTTCTGTCCATTGATGTTGAGGCCATAGGAAACGTACAGTTTTCTGCTTGGAAGTGCAGGCATACAATGACGGGGAGATTCATGCAGATGTCAGCTTGTTCAAAGCTCAAATCAAATGTTCTTATTGCTTAAGTTCTGATTTCCATGCAGGTGCATCTGAATTTGCAGTCACACATATCATATTCACACACCTTCCTCCATATCTCTCCATATTCATAGCTACTGCCATCCCCACCATAACAGCAGTCATTGTGCTAATAAATATGTTGTCACATGCAGTTGCACTCTCATACATTCATTCCACAATAATCTGCTCAAGAGTTGCCCATGATCCATTTGAGACACTTCAGATCAATGATTTTCCACTAAATCCACTAGACTGCTGTCATACTCCCATCCAGCAATTCATTTTTTCTATTAACAATCACACTTGTCATGCAGGTTCACCTATTTTCCACATTCACAAACACATACATATCATCTTGATCATTTGCCAACACCCTCTTCTTTTAATCCATTGCAGGTTCATTAACCTGCCAAACATATCTCCATATTGGCAGCTGGCAGGAATTCTACTTTGATCATTTGCAAAAACAAAGAGGCTGGGGGACCAGCCTGTTCTTTTGTTTGGCATGATGCTGCCATGCTATGGCAGCATAGAAGAGCAAGATTCACGTTGATTTACTTATGCTTGCATATTGATTTGAGCACAAATACACAAACACCATTGATTTGAAGAGAACATATCCCTAGAGATTATAAACTGGACACTTGAAGACCAAGGTGAAGGCATTCATGAAAGATCACACAAGTATGCTAAAGAAGGTGATTAAGCAAAGCAAATGTGAAGTTTGGAAGACCCCTTGAGTGTTCTTCGTATGAAATATTTCTTTTGAGTTCTTGGCATGACTATTTCATATGATCCTTATCTTGAACCCTTCATCTCCTTTTCCATGCAAAAATTCCCACATGACTTCAAATGCCATGCCTAGCCCTCATTTCCTATAGCAAATTGGCTTAGGGAATTTTTTCTCGTCAAAGCATCTCTTTCATACATGATTCTCACCTCATACACCCACCATACCACCACCATATTGTAAAATAAAAAGAATTCCACTCAATTTGGCAACCTCCATGGTCTAGGGTCAAATTCGCTCACTAGAGTTCAAAATGGAGAGAGAAAGTGCAAAATTCCTAAGGGAAGCAAGAAAAGTCAAAGGATTGCCTAAAGTACGCAATGTATACCCATGTCACCACTAGAAAATTGCCAAGTCATCATACACATCATCACCATTGCCATGTCACACTACACACATGTCACCCCCATTGAAAATTCCATTTTCTTCAAGATTCTTCAAAATAAGTTTAGACCATTAAGGGGACATGTTGTCTTGCCACATCGTCACCAACACTTCCATATCACCACCCACGTGTCATAATCATCACCTCCACCTCATCATATGTTTTGACTAGAAAAAATATACCTTGCCAACTTGTTTGACACCGCGTTACCCCTCTTTGCCATGTAAGCATCATCTTGCCAACTCACCTTGCCTATTTGCCACCTCACCATTTCCACACCCCTTTTTGAGCCAAAAGTCAAAAGGCTAATTTTGCAAAAAAGATTCTTCCATAGTATAAAACATCAAAAGAAATTTTTTTTTGCAAAAAGAATTTTCAAAAAAGGGCTCATTTAGACCTTCATTTTGGGTGGTAAGACGTTAAACTGCCATACCCAAGGTCACGGGTTCAACGCCTCGTTGTGAAAGTGGCCATGCAATGTAAAGTTGGTGGGGGAAGGACCCACTTCAGCAATGTAAAGTAGTGGGAGCAGGACCCATCTGGGTGTGTTGTAAAGTGTCACATGTCCGATAGGATGCTGCCTTGTGGCGTGACGTTAAAATCTCTTCTTCTTCTTCTTCTTGGGAAAATGTGCCTAAAAAAAAAAAAAAAAAATCCTATCTACCCTCCCCCTGGGGCAGCGCCCTAGATTCTCCCCGTCCAATCACCTCCTGCCACATGGTACACCCGGGCATGTGGGGCGGTAACGGACCGAATCCCACGTGGGTGTAGCATGTCACTTTTATAATGCTGACTGTGCTCGTCTTTATAAACCCAGGCTGACTTTCCTGTGAATTTCTGTGGGATATTTCGAGCAATTTCTCAAGAACCCTAAATCCCCTATTATGCCAAGATCTGTCAAACTAACCAAATTTAACACTAGAGTTGTCCCGTGATGAACCCAAATGGGTTCATTCGTACACTTTTTTTTGAAATTCTATTATAGCTCCGAGATAAAGAATTTGTCTACATACTCACAATATGTTGTCCTCCATGATGTACATATAAGGAAAAATTTATGAAAAATATAAAAACCTTCTATTACCAAATATAATGTGGAGCCGAATGCAAAGGGGTCAAGTTTATTCTCAAAGTCTTTAACATTTCTCACATTATTTTGTAAATATGATTTTTCCTAGGAATTCTAATTCTTCCATCATGTAATTCATGATATGAGAAATCTATCACAAGAAGAATTAGAAAAATCTATGGTAGAATTTTCGAGAAATAATTCCTTAAAGTTCGAAGTTCAGAAGTTCTTTATGGACCCAGTTAGGTCCCCCGAGGGTCAAAATTTTGAAAATTCATAGTACTACTCCACTTTTAAAAAAAATGAAATCCATTTAGCAAGACGTGTAGTAGTTAGTATCTATTTCCATTGAAAAATAATAGTACCTTCACATCCTTATTCTATTTCAAATATCATGGATATATGAAATGGTTCCTGGATGCCTGTTTTTCAGAAATTCCGTAGGGACCTGACTGGGTCTCTTAAGGATTAAAATTATGATTTGCTCATTGATACATCAAATTTTTATGAAATCACATGAAATTTAAAAAATGAGTAGCACTTGTAGGCTATATTCATAGAAAATTAATATTACCTTGAAATTTGTATTCCATGTTGAGTGTCATGAGATTATATCATATCATTGAAACCATCGAATTGAGTGTATTTCAAGGTGCGATTGTGCCAAACTTGTGAAGAATTTTATTCTGCCATTGAATATGGTGGTAAGACTTCGTGTTAACCTTACAATTCAGGTGTTCATATTTAAAATCTCATAAGTATCATGAAGAACTAGTCCCTAATATGGAGTAGGGATTGAGGGACCCATACGGGTTGATGAACCCAAACAGGTCCCTGAGACAACTCTAGTGTTAACAACTCAATCATGATGAAATATGTTTGGATCCACCTATATTACATCAAGAACTCATTAATCAAGTAGAAAGGACAAGATTCTGGCCCGGATTTGCCAAGAACAGGACGGAACATGGCAGTTTAAAAGGGAAATTTGCACAGAAGATTTTTGAAGACTTTTGGGCGAGTTACTGATCTAGATTCTTTGAAGAAACATCGGCTATGGAGATTAGATCTTGAACTTGCCTTCCAAGCATTGGATTACCATGAATTTCCTAATATTTTCACTTGATTACTTGATTTGAAATTCTACTTGATCCTATGCCCAAGACACAGAGCTTGGGATTCTAATTGATTGTTGTGTGATTCTTGAATGAATGATCTGACCCTTGGAGATATACTCGGAAGTGATTCTTCTTTAGCATTGCAAAAAATGTGGCTGTAAGTTCTTGCACATAGACACGCGTTGATTACAGTGAAAACTGCACTTAGATAAGTATAAGAAAGTTGAAGAATAGCTAAAATGCACGCTCATTCCATTGAGAAAAATTCCAGCTTGCACAATTAAAAAAAGATTTGTATATTGTAGCCTAAGATAGCATCTTTGACCAGTTGAGTGGCATACCCTCATTTGCAAAATATAGATAACTTCAGGACAGATTCAAAAAGACAAGAAAAAATCCATAAAAGATCAGTTTATCGGAGCTTAGCTTACTGTTCACAGTCTGTGACAGTCTGTCAGGCCTAATATCAAGATTTCAGCATATTTTGCACCAAATCATGAGAAAAGAGTACTTGATCAAGAAGAGATCCAAGCATCAAATCACAAAAAGGATCTACCTTTTTGAAGTTACACAAAATCACTCTTTGCCAGGGACAATGGATTGCAATTATTTCAGCCCATGCCAATCTTGGCCAAACCCACAGTACCATGGATTAGTATCACAGTATTGGGATTATATAGTATAACAAGTACATCTATCTGGCTGTTCTCAAAGCATGTATAGCCACAGCAGCTCTTAGCAAAGCAATACTAATTCATGCCTGGGTTATTCTAGTTGGTCTACAGTATGACATTTTTCTAGAGACCACAATGCCCTGGACTTCAAAGCAGTCAGTTAATTCATAGCCTTAGTTTTTCATGATTGAGATACTTCACCTTCGTTTCATCATCTTGCCCCTGAGAATTGCCTATAATGTCTATGTTTAGTAAGTGAAATTTTAAGAGAACTAATTTGGAATGTGATCATCGTTATTTTGACGAGCACAACCGGCTCTGTACTAAGGGAGCTTACATCCCATAATAATTTAATGAATCTTCTAGCGTAGTCGCAGGTAACAACTTAAGGTATTCCGTATCTGATATTTTCATCTACTTCTTAATCATTCTGCCATTCCACTGCAATTCCAAGGCCAAACTCGACAAGAAATGGAGCTGCGAAATGGTGGTGAGGAAATAAGCTGAAGAAACACTTGCAAAGTCCGGTACAATCGCAGAGCCTCTTATGCTTCTTTTTAATTTTTTTCAAAGAATTCCCATCGATTTGTAAACAGGGGATTTTGGACACGGTCAAGCTCCACCAATATTTTATCTGCTAAAAGGTACCATGGAGTCCGCTTGCATCCAAATCTTGGCTTACTGATTTTTCTACCACTCTAACAACTGTCATGCTTTCCATTTACATGTCAAACCCATGTACTGAGCGCCAAACTGTAAATGAGGTAAATCTTGCAGACTGGGCACTGATTGCTGATAAATGCAGGTAAATGTTCCATTTTCTAAATTCATTGCTCTTGGAACAAATGCTGCCATTAAATTAGATTTGAGCATTCCATAGCCAAGATTAGATTTGTTAGATGATAGAAGTGGATTAGTATGGTTGGTCGAAGAATTACGTTTGAGTTTTTAATCTGCTTTGGTGTTTGTAGACCAAGCTCGCTACCAGGATGAAGAGTCCAATCCCTTTCTATGGACATCTTAATCTTTATTTTTACATCAAATTGAGATGCATCTAAGCTAGCATGTTTAATTTAGCATTTCAATCTGCTTGCACTATTTGACGATACCCGTTTTAAAGGAGAGATGCTGCTAAGCTGTGCATATTCTGAAGCTTCGCTGCATGCTATTACAGGAGATTGCAGGAACTCTCAAAAGAGCTAGATGATTCTTTTAATCAAATTGTTAGGAATGTTTCTAAAGATTCGGATAAAGGGAGAGTTCTTCAAAGACTTTCCAAGAGAAACAAACATTCGCCAATACAAGCAGATGTACCAGATCTCAGGAATATTACTGTAATGAAAAGCATGATTGTGAATGTTAGAGAGACAATGCAAGTACAAAAAATGCAAAGAACAACTGATGTTCTGCAAGCAAGAAAGAGCACCCTTCAATTGGCAGCATCTTTGACAGGAGGGATTAATCAATCTGCAATTTCAGAGTTCTATCTGTTCCACGGAAAACTACTCATTCAGAAGACATATATTTGTAGAGTCTGAAGCCGGCCTTGGTCAATATTTGGAAGGAAGAAAATAAATGATGCATTTTCACCTGAAGAAATAGCCACTGTGACGAAGTTTTGGGATGAAAATACTAGAGTTTCATCTTACAAGAAGTATGTGAGAAAGCATTTGACCAAAAATGGTGAGAAAATTAATCATCCTATTCATCTGCTAGAGATCACACAGGTAATAGTTTCAATCAAAAAATTGCAAAGTTGTACACTAATTCTTTACTTTGTGAGATAACAACTATATTTATGATTATCATTGCGTTCAGGTTCAATTGTAGCTTGCTTTCAAGAAAGAACATCCTATTATAAAGCTGTTCCAGCAGGTTTTTGAGAAACCGAAGCCAAGTTATGTAAGAAAACTTCAAGAAAGGGAGATTTGTTGTTGCCAATACCACTTGCATCTAGAATTTGCAAGGCATGCCATCAACAATATGAGGATAGAATTCATTCTTTTGTTGCGCTGGATATGATGGTTGAGGAAGAACAGTACCAAGGCTTGGCTTCTTAGGCGAACTCGTAAAAACTTTCTTGTGCCAATATGTTTTGGACAAAAATTAAATGAAAATATTATGTGGATAAATTTTTCTCCCTCATTTACCATCCTAGCATGACTCAATTTGAAATTTCCTTCTTGCAATGCTGCATTTGATATATTTAAGGAGCTTCGATGGAGCTCAGGAATGGAATCTGAAGAATTTGCAATACCCACAACATTGGATGGTCCATTTCAGCGTGTAACTCAACCCTTTGATCCAGCTTTAAGGATTAAAAGCACTACTTACACTTGCATCACAAGAACAATATAATTGCCAACAATAAACCCTATGCAACAACTAAATCTTCTAGTGGCAACCCACTTATTTGCTCAATGATGGAATTTTTAATACCATGCATAAATGCCTTAGCTTTTGCTCAACGGTGGAATTTCTAGAATCATGAATAACCACCTTAGGTTGTTTGAGAGTGCTTTAAAAAATAAACCTTGCTTATAAGCATGAATCATGAAAAGCATCTAACATACATGCCTTTTGACCACTACTTACATTTGATATAAATAGCGAAATATTACTAAATATTTTATTTAAATAATATGTGCAACTATGCATGTCTGGAACCAAAGAAATGTTTGCGGCGGCCTGAGTGTTATTGGATGCTGGAAACAAAAAGGACGGGGCAAACAATAGTGGGAATCCCATGGTGCTCGACTATAGCACCTATCTATCCTGGGCGCAAAACACGATGCAATATTGTCGGTTCAACTCCTGCATGTTTTTCAAGCTATATGTTCGAACTATACATCAAGTAGTCCTAGCAATTCTAACCTATAGATGAGCGTACTTAAAAGGATTAGGACGTGAATAATGAGTTTAACTGCGCGTGTTTTATTTCGCATTATTAAAAATATAGTGGATTTAATTGAACGGGTTAGGAATGCTATAATGGATCCAGTTGAATAGGCTAGGGACTAAACAAATGTTTGCGGCCTTCTTTTACACCATTCTCGAATTAACACAAAAGTTCCTTATGATGATTTTGGAAAAGATAAATGTCCGCGGCGGCCTTGGCCGCCGCAATAAATTTCTTGTAGTTATTAACATATTTTGCATAGGACGAAACCATGCGGGCACAAAAAATAATATCTATACTTGCATTTGTGAGGCAATTTCTTATTATAGAAAAAGCTTGAGCCATTGCAACGTTGTTGAAAATGACTTCATGGCATTAAATAGTTCTTTGACTTATGGGTCCAAGAATCGATAGTGTACATAGCAAATACGACAGTTTTAAGGAAGGAAGGAAGGAAGGAAGGAAGTATATTTTAACGTCCACGGAGACCAACTGGCCTATGAGACGGTTTTACAATATAGCGGAAAGTTTCCAAACACAAAATAAAACCACAGAAACCCTGTACAATGTGTCTCTACCACTGGAATGAAAAAACCCCCTGTGTGGGAGGAAAAACCCTTGTAGTAGGCGTTGAGAGGCCCTATTTGGGCGCTCAAATTCCCTGTGCTGTGAGGGACTCCCTAACGGTGGAGACTTGCAGAATGTAGGACGCAAGACGTGCCACCATTAGCGAAGCCAGCAGTTGGTGAATTGCTATCTCAGAGCATCTGAGATCGGCATGAGCTGCTCGGATGTGTGCGTATCTTTGGGCATTCTGTAGAGCATGGTGTTCATCTTCTACTATATCTGCATGTGACAAAGACCGGCATAATCTCTCATGCCGGGGATTCCCCGCCCTCCATCCATTACCCAGTATTTTGTCTCAATTCTGAGATGGTGGGACCCTGTCCTTATTGCAGCTATAGCTCTTCGTTTCTTGGTGGAAATGTGTGCCTTCAGATACTGGTGGGGGCCGTGTTCAAGCGACGGATTGACCTGTGTGTGGTAGTGCTCTGTTTTGGGCTTTGCAAGAGTGGGCGCATCCCACAGAGAGGCAAAGAAAGCGGCGCGATTCAAATCGACTCACCTTTCTGCGATATCCGACATATCCACAATGTGTTGATAGTCTATGGACCATCGCGGCGAACCATCCCGCATACAATGCTCTTGCCATACTCTCTTCAGACGTTGCGGCCCTTGTGCCAATAACAGAGCCCGGGGAGGAAGACGTTGTGCATCCATTTCGTCAACCTTATGGAAATACGCAAGGTGCCTGCGCATAGCAGAATGCTGCAGGGGCCAAAAGCCAGTCTCATACAGCAAAATTGGATAAGGCACCGTGTCCTTGACGCCTAGGCTATATGTCAGGAAAGCCTTCTGCACCCTCTCTAGCATATCCCAAGTACCCTTGCTAATCGCTGGCCCCCAAACCTCTACCCCATACAATAGATCTTGGTTCCACGAAAGTGCTTTCGGAACAAGTGCGCTTTTGCGTCCAATCGCAAAGATCTATTACGTGGATGACTATTACGCATTGCATATTGAGGGCTTTCCATCCCCGCTGACCCTTCTTTCTACAGTCATCCCATAGCATGTTAGCAGAGAAATCGATTCCCAGATACTTAAAGGTCCTTACAACTTCCATCCTTTGTCCTCTGTAATAGAAGTCTGGGATATCATCTTTGCGCAGAACATGATTGGCAACTTGACTTGGTTTTTTACGCTAGTTGGTGTCATTCCCGCTATGTCACGAAATTGACCGAGAGCATCCAAATGTTCCGCATACTCACGGGCGTATGGGATAATAAGCCCGGATCGTGCGCATAGAGCAAGCTGTTTTTCAGTATATGCCTCTGGCAACTGCGGGCCACCACCTCCATGTTATTGCATCCAGGTCTCCAACTTGTCAATATAGAGTCCAAAAAGCGTTGGAGATAACGGGCATCCTGTTTAACACCTATGGTGTTTTTCACCCGGTGGTCTGACGCAGGCAAAGTGGCATATATTCCGTCATACAGCCGGTAGATGGCATTCTGCAAATCCTGTGGGACATGTAGCTCCTGCAAGTGTTGCGCATAGCAGGGTCGAGGGACCGTATCATATGCCGTCTTAAAATCCACGGCAAAACGACAATACACGTCACGTCGTGCATTGCGGCTAGCTTCCATAAGGATTACGAGAGTAAAAAATATGATCACTTCGTGGAGTGGGCGGTAGCTTGCACGGCCAACTACACGCACTCCAGTTTCCTCCGCCCATTGCGTTAACTTCTTCTCTAGCACCCCTGCTAGAAGTTTTGTGAGTAACGGGCTCACCATGATCATACGGTAGTTGGTGGAGTCATCCCTGCTTCCCGTCTTATGAATAGGGGCGACCTTGCTAACCATCCATTCCTGCGGGGGGGCCTCTCTGATGGCCTGATTGATTATCCCTGTCAAAGGTCCGAGCAAAGCTGGCCCACCCCATTTCAACAGCTCGGCCTGAAGTCCCTGCAAGTCCTTTGCTTTACCATTAGCAAGATGCCTAAGACCCTGGTGGATGTCCGCCTCTGAGAGCTGTAGTGTTTCTCCTAGTTGATCTGGCACGTCAGCAATTGCTCCTGGGGGGTCATACAACTCCTCCAACCACTGTCTCCACTGGTCTGCGGTAACATTTCCAGGTGGTTAATGCCTCTTATACAACACTCTACGCCAAAAGGCTTTTGGCTCAGTCATCAGTAGATCAAACAGGATGCCTAAAAAGTTCTTCGCTTCGTGGCTTGAAACATGGTTGTCAAATGTGAGATATGCATTCGAGGCTTTTGCGGTGCATGTCGAAATGTATAAATGGGCTTATCCAAGATGCCCAATAATGTTTTATACCTTGCAAAAGTAGCCTTCCAGCATGAATATGCATTTGGGGCTTTTTCAAGAGTTGCTTCGGTAAGGAAAGATATTTTTGGAAATACTCTGCATGGTTTAAAAGTTATTTTCAGAGGCTAATATTGACGTCTTGAAAATGGCTTTGCATATTAAAATGTATGGGTCCATATTTTTCATGAAAATTCTTTTTAGCCAAAGGCCTTGGCGCCAAACGGCTATGGCGGTCGAAGCATTCATGGTTATTTCTAGGAAGCCAAAACAGGTTCTCTGCTCCTGGATTTATACCTGGTTGCATATGATCAGGATATAATGGAGTAGAACAAGTTTCGGATCTGCTTGGTGCAGCCCATCTGCTTGATGCTGTATATTGATTCTCAAGCAAATAAGACAAGGAGCCAATACTGGAAATCGCTCCAAAAGTGGATGCCAAAGGTACTGAAGCAGTTTATTTTGCTATTTACTTTGCCATAGAATGCTTGAATGGCAGAGCCACACTACGAAATGATATTTGATGTTTGCAGATCCACAGTACGAAATGATATCTGATGTATACAGATCGATACTCTATAATGGTGTTTGTTGCATAAAGATGGATCTTCTGTGATCAAAAAGTGGAATAGAAGCCTTATAGGCCGTGGTTATGGTTTTCCTAGGCCTTTGGCTAAAACAAGAGGATTGATTAATTTCTGGTACGTGAGAAGATGGCTTTTTGCATTATATTGCAGATTTGATCTTGCATAGTTTTTGGATATTTGAAGCCCTGGCAGAAATAATGCTGGCACCAAATATTCCCATCTGATAGTTGCAACCAGGTATTTGATCAGATGTTTTATGGTTGTTCAAATATGGCTTTTTGCAGTATGTCACTTTCAAAACAGATGCAAAACAAATGCTGGCACAAGTGATCTCGCCTTAAATGGCAGTTCCAGGTTCTTGTCTGTAACAAGCTTGATGCTTGCGGTAGCATATGATCTCTGCATGTGGATTGGAACTTTCCAAACAGAAGAAATTTGAAATGAAGGATTTTGGATTGAAACAAAGTGCATACCACTCAAGACATTCTACTGGAGTGTGAAAAATGTTAACCAGGTTTGAGCTTGACTTCTTTAACTTTTTCTTAGAATGATCTGGGAAACAAAACTCCATGATATCATGAAATGAGTAGCAATGTTTGGTATGATTAAAAACAGACCAGTTAATAAGCTAAAAGCTAAAAGCTATTGAAATAGATGCATTGTTACTACCGATTATGGCAAGATAAAATACAGATTTGCCCATTTATGGGCATGGATTGTTAGTCTTATTGCTTGTACATATTAGTTATTGATTTACACGGTAATAAGTTGAACTAATTATCAGGGTAACCCGCTGGATTTAGGACCAAGAAATTGGTTCTCGTCTATTGGTTATGCTTGATAATAGTACGATGGAAAGATTTAAATGATATAATTATCTTTTGAGAAGTTATACTGCTAAGGATATTATTATTCCATTGTTCTTTTTTGTTAATGTCACCTCAGGGCAAAAGGATACAATTGGTGATCAGTGATAAACTGAGAGACCCAATGTACCTTTTGGCCCTTGCACATTTACCATTATCATGCTAATTGTGTATTGATTGGCTGCAGGTACGGGTTCCCTCCTCCAATTGTCCCTATTTTGTCTGCTAGGTGTCGCGTACTTAAAAGAAGATGGAATATTTGGATACGCAACTCCTGGAGCGAGTTAATGCACTTGAAGTCTTTACCCCATGTTTGCATGGGCTGACATTATCTGATCCATTATTGGATGGCATGAAGTTGGTAAGATGTATCTGATTTTAAGCTATATGTTACAGATAAATTTGATTCTCATGATTATATGAAAAACACATATGATGAAAGTTAGCAATATTACTTAAAAATTTGAATTTGCATTTATAGATGAGTAATTTTGACTTTATATTTACAATCTAATATGTTGACGAGAAAATTTCAGAATTACGAAAATATGAAATTATGGAAATGTGAATCTTAACTTTTTATACAATGGGAACTATGGATATGAGATTTGACATATGAATATGGATATGCTTTCTAAAAGGATGTAAAAGACTTTACACCCTATACTTTGTACCTTACACTTGTAGAATTCTAAAACTTTATATACATATTGGAATGCTAATGTGGAAATGATGTTACAGTATTATGGAAATATTATGGAAATGATGTTTTAGGTATTGTGCCTTCCGTTTGTGGCCTGGGTAACGCCAGGATGGATATGTGTTGTGTAATCTTCGCCTTGAACGAAAGCGGTATAGTAAAATGTTTTTACTATAATCTGTTAGTAGTCTTGGTGAAGATGTGTGGAGGAGGAGGAGGAGGAGGAGGAGAGAGAAAGAAAGAGAGCATCTGCAAGAAGAAAAAGGACATAGCCAAAGAGAAAAAGAAACAAACTCTCAAAGGTATTGTAAAAGAAACACATTTCTATATTAGTGATGACAAAACACATGATACAGAATACGTCCAACATTGTCTACAATTGCATGTTGATTGGTTGCAAAGTATTGGAGTTGAATATGAAAAACATGTGTTTTGGAGTGATGGATATTCTGCACAATTCAAGTCTTCTAGACCATTCCACTTCCTTGGTAGATTTTATGGGAGAACGGGAAAGGATCTTCTATGGAATTTTTTGGGTGGTTCACATGGCAAAGATGAGCATGATGGTGCTGGAGCAAATGGTTGGAAACTCAAGACCAAACGAAGTATAATGGTTGGAAACTGCAGCAGTTTTCTTGCCTGTGCTGAATTTCAGTTAAAGCACTTAAATTAGAGCACTTCCATTTCATATTGTTACAGGTATTTCTGGGAGGTAGAGTCTTCAAAGATAGATAGATCTGAGAGAATTGAATGCCATACTTTAAAGGGAACAACAAAGATCCACTGCATAAGGCATGTGACAAGGAGAACTCTTTGAAGATAGCTTACAGAACTTTGTCTTGCTTTTGCAACATTTGCATTCAATTTAGGTGGGATAAATGCATCAGTATGAGTCGAATTAGTAGTTGGAAAAATAGTGAGTTGAGGTTGAAAGATCCTAAGAATGCAGGTGTTAGCAATGATTTGCAAGAAGATGCCGAATTTGATTTTGAGAAAGAAGAAGAGGAGGAAGATGATCTAATGACTTCTATATGAGAAGTGGGTGACAATTTTGCTGTAAATGCTGAAGAAGGGAATGAAGAAGGGGTAGATTTTTATGTACTCAAGTGCACTGAAGCAAAGAATACTTTGCTGGAAAATTATAAGGATGGATGGGGAAATGTTTTTGGGGTCGAAGAAGTTATTTTGACAGGACATTATTATAAACAAATTGATGGTGGTCTAAGGTTTCAACTATTGCAGAACAAACCAGTGGCCAGTGTATATAGCCAATCTTGTTAAACTTTCTAAATTTAACATGATTGCAGATGCAAACGGCTCAAACTTATATATCATGGCAGAAGACACTTGCTAGCAGATCATGAGTAGTCTTCCACCTGCCCCATAGAAGGTAATTGTACAACAATCTGTTTAAAAGAGTAAGACACACAAAATTGAGCATCCCACATATCTGCTATTTTGCAATGAACTCAATATGGAAATCTCAATATATAGCTGCAATATATTTTAAGTATTTGACAAACTTGAAGCTAGGAAGTGCACATTCTGCAATACACATATCTGCAATGTTTAAAAGAGCAAGACACAAAATTGAGCATCCTACATATGTGTTATCTCGAGGCCTGCAATGTCTTTAAAGTATTGGACAAACTTGAAGCAAGGTTGACCTTCCATCTCAACCACTACGGCGGATATCTATTATGTCATATATTATTTTGTAACGATATTAAGTCCTTGTTTAGTTAATGATGTGTCATTAAAGTCACTGATTAACTTGTTGAGATTACCTTGCAAGGGGAGTTTGTGTTAGTTTGAATCGGATCCATGACATCGCCTCTCCAAATGCCTGGTGTCCTGTTGTTCCTCTAAGCCCTTGTTTAGTTAAATGTTGCATTATTAAAATCATTAGTTAACTTGTTGAGATTCCCTTGCAAGGGGAATTTGCGTTAGTTTTGATTCGGATCCATGACATTGCCCCTCCAAATGCTTGGTGTTCTGTTGTTCCTCCTTCCACCTGCCCCATAGAAGGTAATTGTACAACAATCTGTTTAAAAGAGTAAGACACACAAAATTGAGCATCCCACATATCTGCTATTTTGCAATGAACTCAATATGGAAATCTCAATATATAGCTGCAATATATTTTAAGTATTTGACAAACTTGAAGCTAGGAAGTGCACATTCTGCAATACACATATCTGCAATGTTTAAAAGAGCAAGACACAAAATTGAGCATCCTACATATGTGTTATCTCGAGGCCTGCAATGTCTTTAAAGTATTGGACAAACTTGAAGCAAGGTTGACCTTCCATCTCAACCACTACGGCGGACATCTATTATGTCATATATTATTTTGTAACGATATTAAGTCCTTGTTTAGTTAATGATGTGTCATTAAAGTCACTGATTAACTTGTTGAGATTACCTTGCAAGGGGAGTTTGTGTTAGTTTGAATCGGATCCATGACATCGCCTCTCCAAATGCCTGGTGTCCTGTTGTTCCTCTAAGCCCTTGTTTAGTTAAATGTTGCATTATTAAAATCATTAGTTAACTTGTTGAGATTCCCTTGCAAGGGGAATTTGCGTTAGTTTTGATTCGGATCCATGACATTGCTCCTCCAAATGCTTGGTGTTCTGTTGTTCCTCTGTTTGGCAAGGTACTACTTTGGAAAAGCTATATTTCTCATAGCTTTCTATTTATTGACTATATAGTAAACCATTTCACCTACACCAGAGGTGCAAATGGTTTAATTCCATATGCATCTCAATTGCAGATAGAATGAAGGTGTTCCTTCCCCTTATTTTTGCAAGTTCCAAAAAGTTCTAGAAACATCTAGAATGATTATGCATGTTGGCACCTATACAGGATGGCAAGGAACTTGCATGTTGACATGGCAACTCCAGTGTTAACCAACATGGATTTTTGGGTTGCCCCTAGGGGGGCAAACCCTTGTTTATGTGGGCTTTTGGCATATCCTAGGTATATTCTTGAATATCCCTAGGATATGCTGGTGACTACTCAAAACCTCCTATTTGCTGTAAACTGGCGATGAGCTGCTAAAGAAATCGACGTCTCATTTATTGAAGCCAACCGGGTAACTGGCAAGACAGGGATCGGCGCTTCAATCTGATCGGGCAGGGATCTGATCGAAACGATATGGATTTGTGAGGTTTGGGGTTTGTGATGTGGTCTATATTTTGCAGGTGATTTTTTATGAGCAAGACTGGAATCCACAAGCTGATAAGCAAGCATCGCAAAGGGCACATCGTAATCACCCAATGCACGATTGAGGAGGTACGTGATGCGAATTTTCTCAGTTAGTAAAGTTGCCAGCTATCAGTAGACTTTTCTAACCTTACTATTTGACACCAGCTGCGGTAACCTTTCTACGGACTTCATTTTTTCCTAAGCTTATCATACGCATCTTATTGTTCAATATGTGACTACAGATTCTGTTTCCTGGAGATCTATCAGAAAAATTTGCTTAGAAAGATTTCTGTAGAAACTTTAGCTCATCTTCTTCTCTCACACAAAGAAAACTGCGATGTTCTCTTACACTCATGCCAAAGTCTAAATTACAAGACGAAATCTAGCAGAAGAACAAGAAAGCTAGAGTACTTGTTTTATCACAAGCACGTTTAGACATCTCCAGCAATAGACTGATAAGTCTCTAGTTGCTAATCCTTGAGACCTACTTCTGTTTTGTCTACTGTCTTTCTTGTTATAGCTCATGTGCTTATGCACTTTGACAGGCAGAAAATGCTATGGACAGAATGGACTGGATGGATAAAATTACAGGAGTGATTACTTCTCTTTTGAATTCTCAGATGGCTCAGCAGGCAATACCTTTTTGTTCAATTTTTCTCTTTGTAAATTTTGTTTATTTATCATTGAAGTGATTAACAATGGTTCTGAAGCCTTTACGCAGTCCTGTGAACAGAGAATCCTCTACACATTTTGACACGCGTTTCTGGAAATGAAGTTTGCGCCGACTGCGGTGCACCTGGTCCCGACTAGGCATCATTAAACTTGGGTATTCTCATATGCATAGAGTGCTAGGGTGCACGTCGTAACCTTGGTGTACACATATCAACTTAGGTGCATTAACTTTATCTACAATGGTACAGAAGTTGTAAAGTCCACCAAAATAGTATTCGGAGCTGCTGACCTGTTGAAATTATGCATTTTTAGAAAATATCTAGTTACAAACTACCACTGCATATCGTTGGCTCTAGCATCCTCACATGTGTCTTGATGCCATAGTCCTGGCCATAAAACACTGCAATTGCACTGCTTAACAACAAAGTACTCTTTGTGCAGCACTCAAATGCATCCAATCATGGCTTCTATGGATCTAGATTATGCTCTGACACTATGTTCTTTTAGGTCATAGATTTCTGCAAACTTACCACCGTTTTATGAGGAAGCATTTGCTGTGTTCACTACAAGAGGATGGGGGTATAGTGTCAACCCTTGTGACAAGTCCTATGTGTAGTGACAAATTTGTGTCGAATACTACTATCTTGACACAAAGTGCTTGTGTTGTGTCAACATTGTGTCTACTGCATAGTGTCAAATCTTTTATCAAAGCAATGACCTCCTTCTGTCAACTTTCTATCGCATGTTAAGTAGGTTTTTGCAACAACTTTTGAACAATATTTAAGCTAAGTTGTGCCAACTTTTTTTTAAGACTTATAACAAATGATTATCCAAAATTTCATCTAATATCTTAATGGAACTTTGAGGAGCATTTTGTCAACTTTATATTGCAATTTAAGTGGGTTGTTGCAACAATTTTTTAACAAATTTATAACTCCATCATTATAACATTTCTATGAGATTTATAATATAATGCCATCCAATTTGTATCTAATATATTAGTAGAATTGAGTTTGGTATTCATATATCATTAAAGATTTGGTATTGCGCTAAGAAATGTTACTTGATAAGGGGAATAGATAATGGTGAAGGGTACCTGACAACTTGAACAAGGGAGAAAATTTATTGGAAGATAAAAAACAATACTCAATACCAAATGAGCTATACCATAGTAGTCATAGCAATAAGATTAACAATGTTGATTAATCACATGTGGCAACTTCATTTAACAAAAAGAAATCTAGAAAAGCAGAAAATTACCCTAGCAGACGATGAAGTGGACCTTCATAAAATTAGCCATTATATACCATTTCACACTATTGGTTCTACTGCTCAAGAACCAACAGATTAAAAACAGAAAATGATGAAAAAGATGAACAACCCAAAGGTACATGTCAAACAGATAGATGACACGAGTACTTACCTAGTTCACAGCTAGCAGAATAAATATTGATTTATCCTTCTTGATATCGCCTACTTATCTGGGGTTCGTTCATGTTTCCACCTGCATGAATGACACCTTGTGAGCCACTAATGTTTTCTCAAAATGACTAGGCAATACCCTCGCAAATAATGAAATGAAATTTTCTAGTATTCTTGTTATAAGATCTTCATTATGGTACAGAATATCATTAACCCAACAATGAAATCAAGAATATTAGAAAAATGACCCTAGCAGACAATGAAGTGAATCTTCCTAATATTAGCCATCACACAACCTTAACACCATTGGTTCTATTGCCTAGGAACCAATACTCACACCATGCATACTGAATATAGAACATATTTGGTTCCATTACAGACCATTGGTTCTATTACACGTCGAAGAGACTAATATAAGATCACCATTACAGTGAATCATTACATCAACATGAAATCGAGAAAAACAAAAAATGATAAAAAAGATGAGCAACCCAAAGATACGCTTCATAAATCTTGATTCGTCCTTCTTGAATATTGCCTGCTTATCGGGGGTCATTCACATTTCCACATGCATGAATGACACCTCGTGAGCCACTAATGTTTTCCCAAAACGACTAAGCAATACCCTAACAAATAATGAAGTGAGCCTTTCTAATGTTCTTGTTGAGTATGAGGTTCCGATTGTGGTACAAAAAATCGTTACCCCTTGAGAAAAACAGAACATGACCTAGCAGACAATGAAGTAAAGCTTTCTAATACTAGCCTTTGGTGTCTATTGCCTAAAACACAGTATTCACACCATACACAATGGTATAGATAATGTGCCAGGGCATGCAATTTTGTCTGGTAAGGGCTTTGCAATCCCGTAAGGGCGAGCCAAGGTCCGAGCTAGGCAAAATTGCCTGCCCTGGCACATTCTCTAATGCAATGCTTTGGGGCAGCGGGGATTAGCTTTGTGCCACTGCCCAAACATTACGAAAAAACCATTGCCCACATTTTGAATATAGAGTATCTTTGGTTCTATTACACACCACTAGTTTTAACAAGGTAATATAAGATCTCAACAATGGTTTTAACAAGGTAATATTAAGATCTCAACAATGCCGATTCATCATTACCCCAACAATGCAATCGAGAGAAAAGAAGAAAATGATGAAAAATAGAAACAACCCAAAGATACGCTCGAACAGAAATATGGCGCGAGAAATTACCTGGTTCACACCGAGAATAAATCTTGAATCATCCTTCTTGAATAGCCACTGCCTATCTAGGGTTCGTTCACAGTCGCCACAATCACCAAGAGTCGCCACAATCACGATCAGTAAGTATACAGAAGCTTCAAGCAACGCAAAAATGTTAGCAATACATTTTCCATTTTTAGGTTCTTCCTGCATTAATGCTGCTCCTGCCAGCTTCTAACGTCTATCTATTGGTGTTTAGTGGCTTCTAATAGGCCGACAAGGGCAAAAATGTGTCGACAGAGGAGTCTTCTGGAGATAAGCTGGAGAATGACGGAATTGCAGAAACGGATCCAAAGAACTATCAAAGGCCAAGATGATTCAGAAAAGAAGATGCAAAAGAAAAAGAATGGAAAGGAGAGGTAAAACATTGCTTTAGTTTCAAGCATTTCCTCTGTAGAATGTTATCTGTTTTGATTTCCACAGAATACCCGACTTTTTGTTGCCTCCATTTTCTGCAAAAGATCTTGTATGTCATTGATTAGCCTGGCAACTGTGAATCTATTGCTCCAATCCAACTCCAATTTGTCTTATTGTTATCTCCAGCTTGGATTTCTGTAATATTTTTCCAGCAAGTAAACTCCTTCTTTTCTTTGATCTCGGCGTGTATTTTCCTTCCTCTTTGCATATCTTTGAGCAATGCCTTGTGCAAGACCAAATATGCTTCCATTTACAACATAACCTGCTATGAGTCCATGGTCATGACTATCTTTGAAACAAACAATGCATGTTTATTGTGAAGATAAAAGCAGGGGTCTAATTTTCTCTCATTGTTTTTCAATCAGCGATGAAGAAACTCACATATGATCCTCGCTTTCGCATTCAAGTCCATAGTAGCCTGTTGCTTGATCAGGATGCTCCTATGTTGGAAATCCATTAAGTGCAACATAGAACGTCAGCATGCCACAGCTTCACATTGAGATGCCTCTTTAGGGCAGCTCCTTCTTTAACAATATCAGCTAGATGATTCTTCGCTTTCCAAGGAGGAGGTCAATCGGTGATCTTTGGACATGGCGAATTCCAACGAAGTTCCCAACTATATCAAGACTATTTTCTTGGTATATAACTAGTGATGGCTTCATCGCCATACATGGTAGTTAGATAAGATATACATTCAACACACAAAACACGGTCCTTAATAAGAGAATATCTTGATTTAAAAAGCCAAGCAAAGATGACCTAGTGTTCAACGGTCGAGAATGGAGCTGCAAGTTATGCTCTTCAATCGAAGAGCACTTTGTTCACACATGTTCCATGTATATATGAAAAAGCTCTCTTCCAAAGCTAATAGCCTATGCGGGCCGGTGGGGACCAGACACGCATGCGAGGACCCTCTCCTACTTCTGAAAAAAAAAACTTACAAATTGATGTGCTGTGCCTAATTTCCAGGGCAAAGGTGCAACTTTGGCCAAAATGATTCGATGTTGGACTCATAATTTTCTTCCAATTTGTGCTCATTCGCCTGCCAGGTCCATTTCCTGGTTCGTAATAACTAGACCCAATCGGATTTATCATAGGAAAGATTGTCCCGCCTGATAGCACCAATTTATGGTGGCTTTTGTCAAAAAATGTTACATTTGCCTTTGCATCAGCCTTCGTTGCCTCTGCCTTCTCTTCACTTCAAGGTTTCACTTGCAATTCCACCATAATGTTCGTCTGAATTTCTGAAGTGATACTTTAGTACTACTGGTGATTCAGAAAGAAAAGAGTCTTGGATTGGGTCATTTGGTGGATAGGCACTGTCACAGTTCCTAGTTTTTGTTAGAATATTGTATTCTATATGTCATGATGACTAGGCACGCATGCTTGTTGCTGACATGGCATATACTCATGAGCCATAGTCATGCTTGCTGATGTGGCACAGAGCGTGCTTGTTGCTGACGTGGCAAGCCTTTATAAGCCACAGTCATGTTAGTAGTTAGTTTTATCCAGTTGTGAGTTGAGGGAAAGCTAGTCATTTTTGTATCTTCTCTCTATTTTCAATACATTGAAAACCTTGAGTCTTTCATGGTATCAGAGCCGGATTTGAAAAAGGGAGATAGTGCAATTGAAGAACGTCAAATTTGACGTCAGATTTGTTCGAGATTTGGAATCTTTTGCGGACTTGAGTCTGTAAACTGGAGCGGATTTGAGCAGGCTTTCCAGAGAGCCTACTCTTATCAAGATCGGCTGAATCAAGGTGGTTTTCTTGCAGTTTTTGCAAGCCTGGTGAATAGAGGTGTCTTTGCCTCAGAATTGTGAAATTCTTGATCGAAACTCAATCTTTCTCTGCAATTTTCTTGCCGCTCAGGCCGGTTTCTATCAGGACAGTTGAAATCTTGTCCATTCTGGTGAATATTTTCATCATTGCTGTTACTTTCTCTGAAAGATTGGTCGGTTTTATCAAGTTTTCTTGATCTTTGTGCTTTACATTACAAGTTTTCTTAGTCAGATGGCTTCTCATGCTGATCCTTGGAAGTATTTCATACATCCAGTATTGGATGCAGAGAATTACTTTACATGGAGGGATGCTTTTGAAACAAATCTCAATCTGAGAGATTTGGGAGATATATTTCTTGCTACATGGAGTCCTGTCAATGCAGAAGAACAAAAGAAGGATATGTATGCTTTAAATCATCTTAAGACTTGTATTTGTACGGATTTTCAGAGGGATATTAGAGCATTCAAAACTTTTAAAGAAGCCTTTGTGTTTCTTCAAAATACTTGTGTGCAGCAGGGAGAGGGACAGAGAATTATGTTCCAGAGCAAGCTGGATAATCTTAGGCTGGAAGAGTGCAAGAATATGACAGATTATTTGCAACAATTTAAAGCCTTGAGAGAGAAGTTTTTCGGAGCAGGAGGTACTATGACTGAGGTTACTTTCATTATGTATGTTTTGAAAGGCTTATCTAAGGAGTATCAGCATATTATTGATCATTATCAAATGAAAGTCAAGATCAAGATTACCTTCACTCAACTTCAACAAAAATTGCTGGATGCAGAATCGAGTAGGAAAAGAAGAGAACATTATGAGCATGCACATTATTCAGCTAAGTCTCCCTCTATTACTACTTCTTCTATTTCTCCCATTAATTCTTCTACAGAGTTAGTGCCTAAATCCTCCTCAGATTCTGGTATATCCTCTCGGGAACCTTATGCCTGTTGGTTTTGTGGCAAGAAAGGACACATCAAACGTGATTGTAGGAAATTACAAAGGGAATTTGCTCAGTACTCAAAGGATCGTGCTACCAAATCGGGCAAGTCAGATTCTGTGACAATTGTTCCTAAGCAAGAAACAAGTGCAAATGTGTCTCATATTTCTCATGGGGATTTTGAGCTTGGGTTTCTAAATGTTGCAGCTGAGTGTTTTGATGAAGACATTTGGTTACTTGATTCTGCTGCTACAAAACATTTTGCAGGCAAATCTCACATGTTTGATACTTTAACCCCTCATGACACTACCATAGTTAGAATGGCTGATGGTAATTTGGCAAAGTCCAAAGGAAAAGGCAATATAAATTTTCAGACTGACAATTGTCTTACTCTCAAACTGGAGGATGTCATCTTAGTTCCTGGTTTATTGGTGAATCTTTTGAGTATAAGTGAATTTGATAGGAAGATGGGATATTCAGTTTTATTCACAGGAGGACTCGTTCATATTTTGCACAAAAATCCACTTGATTTTGTTGATCTTCAAAATCTTGGACCTATTGCCAAAGGATATCTCAATAATGAAGGGTTATATGTTCTTCACCAAGGCTCTTCTTCATCCAAAGTAGCTGATCTGATACACACCCAGTCTTCACTCTCTGCAGCAGTTCCACATTCTCAAGATTCACTTTGGCATGCACGGTATGGACATGTTTCTCATTCTGCTTTAGTAACAGCATCTAAACATCAGATGGTTAAAGGCTTACCTACACTTAAAGCTCAAGTTCTTGATTGCCATGCTTGCAGACTTGGTAAGCAAGTCCAAGCTCCTTATGCTTCTCAAGCAGAATTTCGTGCTCAAACACCTTTGGAACTTATACATTCAGACATGTGTTATCTTCCTACTGAATCATATGGTGGAAACAGGTATTTTATGGTCTTTGTTGATGACTTTAGTAGGTACACATGGGTGTATCCTATTAAGTTTAAGTCTCAAGCTTTCTCTCAATTCTTAAATTTCAGTCATCTGGTGGAGAATGAATTTTCCACCACTATTAAGAGGATCAGGACAGATAATGCACGCGAGTATCTTTCTCAAGAATTTGATGATTATCTCAAATCCAAAAGTATTCATAGGGAACTTATTGTTCCCTATGCTCATCCTCAGAATGGTGTTGCTGAACGTAAGAATCGAACACTCATGGATCTAGCTCGAAGCATGTTGAAATATAAGCAATTACCTCCACAGTTTTGGGCAGAAGCTGTTTTAACTGCAGCCTATGTTTCCAACAGAGCTCCTACAAAATCATTGGGTATTAAGACTCCTTTTGAAGCCTTGTATGGGCTAAAACCAGATGTTTCCCATTTCAAGGTCTTTGGGTGTTTGGCGTTTGCTACTGTTCCAAGGGAACTTCTTCAAAAGAGTGGCAAACTCTCGGATCGAGCAACAAAAGTCATTTTCATTGGATATCAACACCACATGAAAGCTTGGAGGTGTTATGATCCGCTTACTAAGCGTGTTTTCTCCTCAAGAAGCCTCATTTTTGTCGAAGATGCTGTTTACTCAAGTGAGTCCTATCAATCTAATGAGGTTGACTATGACAAGGCTATTTGTAATCAGTTTGAAATTGGTAGTATTGCTCAAGTTCCTGATGTTCCTGATGTTTCTACTGTTCCTGAAATTTCTGATGTTAATATATCAACCCAAGTTTCTGATATTCCTGATATTCCTGATGTTCCTGCTGTTCCTGCTGTTTCTGATGTTCCTCATCATTCTGATATTCCTGATGTTCCTTTTCCTCATTCAGTGGCCTCTGATTCTTCCTCATCTGTATCTCAGTCCCTTGATCCATACAGAGATTTTTTACCTATTGATTATCAGTCTCCAATTCCTGATACTTCTTCATCCTCAACTGATATGACTATTACAGCAAATAACTCACTTCGAAGGTCTCAAAGGATTGCCAATCTTCCTCCAGTTAACTATTTTTGCAACTATGCTTTAATGACACAAGTTCTCCATGACAATGATCCTACCACATATACAGAAGCAGCCAAACATTCTCATTGGATTCAAGCTATGCATGATGAGATCAGTATGCTACAAAAGCAACAAACCTGGGAATTGGTACCTAAACCTCCCAATCAGAATATTATTGGTGCTAAATGGATTTTTCGCACCAAATATCATTCGGATGATACACTTTCAAAGCATAAGGCACGTTTGGTTGCCAAAGGTTATACTCAACAAGAAGGATTTGATTTTAATGAAGTGTTTGCACCCGTGGTTCGACTGGATACATTAAGGGCAGTCTTGGCTCTTGCAGCTCATAAAGGCTGGCCTCTTTATCAACTTGATTTTAAATCTGCATTTCTCAATGGGGATTTACAAGAAGAACTCTATATGCAGCAGCCACCTGGATTTAAGGATAAGCATCATCCTGAATTTGTGTGTAAATTGAAGAAGAGTTTGTATGGATTAAAACAGGCACCTCGCTGCTGGCATCTGAAGATTAATTCTTTTCTTCTGTCTATGGGCTATCAACGCTCTCGAGCAGACCCTAATCTTTATTATAAATTTGAAGATGCATCTGTCTCTATTATTCTGCTGTATGTAGATGACACTATCATAACAGGAGATGCTGAACATCTTATTAGATTCTTACTCAACAGTTTGAAGTCACTGATTTGGGTCTTATGCACTATTGTCTTGGCCTTGAAGTTTGGCAGACTCCTACTGGTCTTCATATTACTCAACAAAAGTATATTTCAGAACTTTTGGACAGGTTTCATATGACAGATTGCAAACCTTCACTCTTACCATGTGATATTGGTCAAAAGCTCACTCTTGAATCTGATCATGAAGATGCTGATCCTACTTTGTATAGGCAGCTTGTTGGAGCTTTACTGTACTTGACTCATTCTCGTCCAGATATTGTTTATGCAGTTGGAGTTCTTACTCGATTCATGCAACATCCCAAACAGCCTCATTGGAAAGTAGCTAAGACTGTGCTCAGATATCTACAAGGCACTAAAACAGAGGGAGTTTTGTATTTCAGACATAGTGATCCTAAGCTGGTTTTGTTCACAGACTCTGATATGGCTTCTATAGATCTTGATTATCGAAGATGTCTTACTGGTTGTGTCATTTTTTGGAGGTAATCCAATTACTTGGTGTTCAAAGAAACAAGCCACAACTAGTATCAGTACTACTGAAGCAGAATTGAAGGCTCTTTGTATGACTGTACAAGAAATGCTGTGGCTTATTCATCTATATGAGGATTTACGTATACCTATTAAACCTGCATCTGTTCATTGTGACAACAGTGGAGCTCTTTATCATATTAAGGATTATAGGGTCTTTTTTTACTAGTGATGTACACTTTAGCATGTCGCGACACAGGTGCTGATTTGGTGCTGATTGCCCTTCAAGCTACCCCTCATTGCCCTTCCCTTGCCCTTCATTGCCCTTCAAAAAATATTAGGATGTTCTTTAGTTATGTATAACATAATGATCATATTAGTAATGTGAAGCCCCGATCACACATGTTATATATGAAGGTGCTGATTTAGTGCTTGAATTTCGTTTTTTTGTACACCACTAGCAAAAAAACACCCTATAAAGGTCATCTCCAAATTAAAAGCACGATTTAATTAATTCGAGAATTTTGGAATTCTCGTTTAGCATGAAATAGGTTCTTGGGTGTCTATAAAACACCGCAAATGGTTGCAGCGGAGTAAAAGTTGACGTTTTTTTTTTGCTTTTTGGGCACAAACAGCGACGTATCCGATTTGGACATGTATAAGGCTATCCCAAGCTCCTTCGGGAGCAAGAGCGGTCCACAGGAAAGATTGAAAACACTCAGCAGGATCGCCACGGCGAAGATTTGAAGCTGCTTAGGCAGCCGATGGATGTAATATTACAATTCCGTTAAGCTCTTCACATGGATAAAAAGAATTGAAAGTGATAATGAGGATCGCGGTGGCGAACATTGTGAGTTGTCGTGTGAAGGAATGTTTAGACAAAATAACTGAAATAGTAAACTCAAAGCATTGTAATTTGTATTCCTCAAACATTTCAATGTACATTTCTTTGCCATGTGGGCAGAAATTAGTCCATCACGGGTTTCGATCTTGTCTCTCGGGTACAACAGAGCTCGTGACTATCCTAGCTACATGTTCCTGTCCCCTTTGGAAAACATCTTACGTGTCCATCTCGATTGTAGCCTTTGTTTTATCTCGGGATTTCTCTGGACATGGCTGCGCAAGGAGTTGGACATGTGGATCCGGTCCGCCGATTGTCGGTATCCATGGGGGTCCCTTCGACATGCGCCACTCGCTTTCGGCACATGCGATGTCGGGTGCATGGAAGAGTTTGGTTTTTTTCATTCTTTGGAACACGATGCTCTTGTGTGCCTGATGGCTCACCCTCTTGATCCACCGGGGTCCATACCCTCGTATTCGAAACTTCGACCCGCTTTGTCAAGAAAGGCATGTAGGCATCAAATTTTTCATTTAAAGCCCCCAATTTTTGAAACACGGGCTCTAGAAATACCTTTTCGGTAGCCCTCGAAGTCTTTTAGTTTCTGCATTCTTTCCTCGTAGCTTTTCTCATCCATTTGATCCAAGATTGAATCGATGTTAGATATATCCGTTTGTTGGGTAATGTTTAAATTGATCGCATTAGGATCATTCTCGGGCTACGCCTTATCCTCGTCATCGTCTCCCCGGTACAATGTCGACCATTTTTTTTCGAGCTTATCCGGAAAGCCCTCGAAATCGGCACACTTTACCCGGCTTTCGAAAGCAATACTCTTCTTTTCCCTGCGGTAAAGGCGACCGCGAAGCGATTACTGGCGAGAAGAAATCAAGAACACAACCATCCTTCGGCACAAGCTTGTCAACCAGGTAGTAGGCATATGATGTCCTCAACTGGCACTTCATCACGTGGTCACCTTCCATTCCGACAAACTTGTACCTGGGTTTACCCGTGAAATATACGCCATTTCTTCTTCCATTTTCTCATCACTATCTTCGTCACCAGCGACGGGCATTGGTGGCAAGGTCTTCTTCGTGGTCTTGGCGCTTTTGTGTCAAAGCGAAGCTCCGACTCGGCATAATCGCGTTCACCACAGGTCGCCACGTTGATGCACATATGGGTGATGTAATACTGATATTCCTTCACCCTTTTCTTGTTCACATATCCCGGCTCGTCATATGTACCTACAGAAATATGGGACCCGCCTTGAATCTGTTTTTGACTGTACAAGCAATCTGGCAAGTTCACAGACCGCATCAGAATCACAAGGTGATAAATGTTAGCAGTTGTCATGCTGGATATTCGTGTGAAGAGTTCCATGTATTTTTTGCACGTCCATAATGCAGACAATCCTCTAATGTCTATGAACACCATAGTTGCGTTCTCAGATACTGGAGTGGAGGTAGGAATCCCTTCCTTTGTTACAGCATGCACAACATTTTTCTTCTCCTTGATCTTGATAGCCTCTTCAGGTTTCAAAATCGATCTAATGGGTTCTAGAAATGCAACGGGCAAATTACCCACAACATGTTCCTTATTGTAATTGGCTTTCGCGTTACTACGTATCCGAATCGGATATATCGAGAATCCATTTGTTCAGTGAAAGCGGGGAAAGTCGAAAGCAACTCCTCCCAAAAGTGTAATCTTTACGAAGCGGCGTGGGGCGTATGACAAAATCTCTTTCCGCATGAAGAGGCTTCTAATATCAATGGTATTTGGCTGGCGGCAATTAAACTGCATGATATCCGCTTTGCACCTTAGCGTATGTCTTTCCTTCCAAAATCTCATCAGTAGGTGAGAAGCCTCGCATTAGACATGCCTCGAAGGTATCTTAACCAAGTTTTGTTGAAGAAGTCCTTCGAGGGCTTATCGGGGAAAATCTCCATGCTCATCACAAAGCTTCTTGTTGACCCATCGTTGGCCACTTCCATTAACTTTTCGAAAACCGGCTCCTCCATAAAATAAATTGCTTCTAGTCCTTTAGCTCCTTCACCTTTAACGTTGTGGTAGCTATCTCGTGGAAGTCCTACAAAACAAATGGTTAGGAAAATCGTGACATGATGTCTTTGAAACAAAGATAATAAAAATACCTTCCATCTTTGAGGTGGTGGCGGTACCAATGGGACCTTGAGGAGGACAACCATATGCTTTATGTTGATGCGTAGGCTGTTGAAGCTTCTCTAACAATGGCTCTCGTATACGGTGTTAGCGATGACTTCATTACCTTTGAATGCTCAACTCAATATATTCTCTATCTCGTCAAGTTTAGTTAAGCACTCTTGTTCTTCTCCTCGGCGTAGGCTTTAGCAAACTCCATCTGCTGTTCCGTTCTCCAACAAGGCGGCATAGCGGTTGATTTTGCACATATCTTGTGGTTACCGGATATTATCAAAATTTCTTGCCCTTCAAGTCATCCTCTGTACTCCATGTGATCTTTTTCCTGAAATAATGTGCACTTGTAAGTTAGGCAGCCACAAACCAGAAATCATGAACAATAACAATCACCTGGTAATGGGGTCGAAGGGGACAACATCGGCGGTGTGAGCACCTCCGTAGGATACGTCTTGAAACTCTTCGAGAGTGACGCGTGGTCGTTTGAGCGCGCATTCGATCACGTGAGGTTAGCGAGGGGCTGGTTGCCAATCGAATATTGAAACCTTCATAAACCAGTTCACACCAAGCGGGTAGAACCGTTTGAATTGTTCAAGCTTAAATGCGGTTTGTTCTGCCAATTTGCGTTCTTCTTCAGGATTGAATTTGAGGTCCGTCGGCAGTTCAGAAGCAATAGGAAATGCTAGCCTCTTGGACGATGCAGCACCTGAGACGGAAGGGGGGGTGTTGGAAGAAGAAGGTTCTGCGCTATCAGAAGTATTGAGTTTGCCGAGTTTGATTTTGAACTTTGGGATGGTAGGATCTTTAGGCACGATGGGGGGAGCACAAATAGCGAGGTTGGGCGGGGATCTATAACAGCAGATGGTTGGGCGGTGGAAACAGGCTCAGCGGAGAGGGCTACGGGTGGGCGAGGCCTACGCTATATAAATCACTGGAGCTTCACATGTTTTTTCTTCGCTGAGCCCTTAACCAATTCGTGTCCATTCTGAAGGCATCTTCTCATCTCGTTTAGCTTTTCGGTGCAATGCTAGGTGGTTTCTTATCGCACGCAAACCTTTTACGCATGTCGAGAAGCCGGACAATATATCCTGTTGCCGTTATTCGGGTGAGACGAGATTCGTGGGGCTGCGGTACCGGCCCGTATCCTTTTCGCCTTGGTGAACATTCTTTTCGATGGCGCGGCTTGTTTAATTTGCTAGCTGCCATGGCGAGGGATCATAGTTTGTCCATTTAAGGACATACTCAATGAGCTGCAAATTACGTGTGTCCTCTCATTTTGCATATAATAGCGTCCGGACATTGTTTTTGTTCCTTCCCACATAGCGATTGCAATTCCTATCTGGCGTATGTCATCGGCTTTCTTGCCGGTCACGAGGAACAAGCGAGAGGTCTTTACGGCGGGTCGCCTTTTCGTCTGTGGAATTGCCTGTGCAATTTCTATACACCACTTTCTTTCATTTGAAGGTGTGATGATCTTATTGGGTTCAACGTCTGGGCCGCGATACAAATCCAGAGCTGCAAGTAAGAAGTGGGTCAGTATTCCCTAATGCACAAGTTCTTCCGTAACATCAGCAGAATCGCGGTCGCGATCTTCAAGAGAGCTTAGGACGATCGCGACCGCGATCCTCATGAGTGATTGAAGATCGCGTGAATGAAGGTGGTGAGTCGTCAAGAAGATCGCTGGCCGATGTTGTTGACCACTCAACACGATCGCGGCCGCGCTGCTACCGAGCAATCAGCAGGATCGCGGACGCGATCCGTCCGACCACTGAGCAGGATCGCGACCGCGATCCGTCCGACCACTGAGCAGGATCGCGACCGCGATCCTGTTGAGTTCCAGACCTTCTAATGACTACATTACGAAAAGGTAAAGAGTCTAATTGAACATGCACTATCGAAAGAAATCGCGCCCGCGATCTTCTTGGTGAGGTTGGAACTAACCTTTCTCGAGGTTGGCTTTTGGTGCCATGGATCGCCCGCGCGGGAAGCTTTTAAAAAGCGGGTTGATTCGGACCGTGGTCGAAAGGCTTCGAGGAGGCGAAAGCTGAGGAATCGCAAAGCGCTCGTCGAAATCATTTAGGCGGAATGAAAGTCAAGGGATCGCGAGACTAAAATCTTGGCGGGGAAGCGGATTAATTTAATCCGACGACGTGCGGGGATCGACCGCCATAAATTGCAGCCATTATCTGGGCGGCATTCATAAATACCCACCATTAATGCAGCCGCCCGTATTAATGGACACACAAATTCAAATTTAAAAAGTATGCGTAATAAAGTGCACCTCAAATTCAAAAATTATGCGTAGTAAAGGCCCTCTGGAACCATAATTAAGGCGTCTCGGGGCGGTTGAAGGCACGAAAGAGACAAGCCCGATTTCAAATTTTAAACCTGAATTTATTTCGATGAAGAGGCGGGATTTCCGGATTTTTATGTCGGGGGTGTTACGGAAGGGCTTCGTTCTTCTCGTCACGGGCGCTTCGTTGGATTTTTGGGCTTCGATCGCTCATCAGGGCCATAGTGCTCAGCTTGAAGGCGCTCGCCTACTCTAAGCTACAGGGGTACAAAATCCATAACAACTTACTGTCTATCCAGCTAGAAGTTGTCGAATTCAGGAGAGATTTTCGATTTGTTGTTTATGTATAGGTTATAATAGCGCCCTCACAACCATAACAACATATGCACCATCTCTTTCTTGGTATATGCTGTTCAGGGATCTGTATAATCTGATTAGCGAGGCCCAGTTGAATTGTTTATTTCTCGGACTAATTGATAGTGAGGGAATATCACGGTAACATAATGGTTCTGCTAATGGTAGTGCTAATGGTTTTGCTCCGGTTTGTTCAATTCCGACGGATCTCCATTGCGGGATTAGCCCGGCGAGGCAATTTTTCGTTGTGGAAATAATAGGCTGCAATTAATATTCACATAGACATTTGATTTGCGAGACTAATTCAAGCATCTATTTTTTGCTCGATTCGACTGATCGGATATGCGCATGAAAGAATGTGACTGCGTTCATCAGAACATAGCGGTTACATAGCGGCGAGATTACTTCAAATTAATCGCGATTGCGATCTTTTGAGAGTAAGTCTAGTGGATAGGTGGTTTTAAATGGTTAGTTAGATTAGACAAAGTTTCTAGGTAGATTTGAAGGATTGAAGGTCCACCATAGAGGTCGGATGGATCGCCGCGATCTCCCGACTTTGTTAGTGTCTTGTTCTTCTGTCCTTTTTACCCATGTGTTCAAGGGAATCGACTTCCGATCTTCCTGAGGTATTATGTCGTCCCTTTGGGTCTTTGAGTACTGTGCATTTTTTCTTCTAATGAGGTCCAGCGCATCGCCATCGCGATGTTGACGGCGATGTTGACTTTATTAGGGATGGAAGCTCTGCGGTCTTTCTACGTTGGGGAAGAAGGTGGGCGAGGGGCGAGTGCATAACTTCAAAAATCACCACAACGCGTCCCCGTGCGACGAATTGATAGTAGTTTCTCTAGTCGTTGTCTTTGATGGGCGGATACCCGCTACTTGCCCGTTTCGAGCGGAATTGAACCACCTAGATGAAATTTGGTAGCTTCATTCTTTGGTCCAAAAGCGGCGTTCATGATGAAATCACTCCGGCACCCGATGTTAGCACACCACCGGTCGGATCAAGCGGATAAATTGGCAAGTTCGGTAAACTCGTGAAGGAAACAATGAACCAATTGAATTGCGGGGGATTTGCGGGGATAAACTAGTGGAAAAAGACATGTGAGTTCTTTGCCGCGAGTCTTTGCAAAGCCCGGCTTATGCTTCTGAGGTGTCATCGTTTTCATGAGATCAAAGCGATGTCATTATCGACATGAAGTTGGGTGAAGCATGGATAGGGGTTTTGTTATGAATTTGTTGCCAATGCGAGAAGATTTCTATGCTCTGTCGGGCTTGTGCGAGAAATACCACAGATGCATGACTTGGTGAGATGGCCAATAGCATTGGTTCTCGTTGCCGATATTCGGTTTCTAGCCTAGTTACGGCCGTGAAGGGACCGAGGTTGAGAAGGAAGCTTACGCCATCAGGCCGGAGGCTGGAGTAACAAAAAAACGATTACCACATGGTGAAGCGGGGAAGGCGAGGAGGGCTTCGACCCCAAAAAAGGTGAAAGGAAAACCACACACGAAGCTATCTTGCGATTCGGGTCCTCGATGTCTTTGCTTTAAGAGATGTTGTGCTAATTTCCACAGTTAAGGAGGTATCCGCCATGAGGACCTTTCTTTGGAACATGAAAAGCTACGAGCGTCACGACATTTTGCGTACAACATGCTAGATCTTTGTTGAGAGAATGGATGTGTGAAAAAGCTAATCTTTGAACAACGGGGAAGTCTGCGTGAAGGCATGGCATAGTGCATCTGGTATCCCAGTTTCTACATTTTACAAATGGAGGAAGCTTTTATGGAAGGCAACGGGATTGCGGAGCATGGAAACTCGGGTCCATGAAGCCAAGGTCTCATACTTGGCCGAGGAGGTCTTTGTGCTATCTATGTACATAGATGAAAATTTGAAACTATGCCACACCGCTCAAAGGTTACGAATGGGGAACTAGAGAAAATGTGAAGAGATTGCCTTCCATCTTGACTAAAAGGACATACATCAAGAGGTAGATATAACCGTCCGCGAGATGACGGGGAAAACATGTTTCTCAATCGTCCTTCTTGTCAACATGGAAGGAGAACCACTCAGAGGTAGCAATCGCCAAAAGGATAGCATTTTCTAAGTGTAATACTGTATTGTGATAAAGGAGAAACTTGCCAAGACTAGGGATCAGAGAGAAAGAAGAGAGCTTCGCCGTGGAAAGGAAATCTCACATGGCGGTAACTTTCTGCGCAGGAGTCTCTTGGTCGTGGAGAGCTTTGTCTCATCGATCTCCTGAAAATGCCTTAACCATTATACATGATAAGATGGATCAGAATAAGGCGATGGTTCCTCGTGCGGAGAAGCTAACAAAATCTGTATGGAGGGGTGAGCGGTTGAAGGTGAGTCTTCTTGGTGCTCTCATGCATGGGCATGGTGTAGGTGCTTTGGGCCACTTCTCGCTGGACCTCGGCACGATGATTCGAATTTTCATGTGGGATCTTTAAATCATACCACGAAAACACTAGAGAATCAATCGAGGACAAGCTGGGGTCATTTGAGAAATCTGAGATCATCCGGGGAAGGCTTTGGGGTGGAGCAATTTTGAACACGGAAGCCCTTAGGACAAAAATGGTGAATGGCACTAGAAATGATTTTATGCCTCCTATCAAGGGCCCCGATACGAAGAAGTTGCCTAGGAGGCTTTACTTTGCGACTAGACAATTGCTTTCGGGACAAAACAAGAACATGTATCTTTTCTCTTACTTGTCATACTTGGTGCGGTTAGGTGTCTTCGATCAGGTGCAACTGGGATTCATGATGGTTGGACACACCCACGATGACATAGATGCCCTCTTTGGAAACTACTCTACTCTATTGAGAAGATCAGATGCCTTGACTATCCCGGAGCTTATGCAACTCTTCAGGCAGTGTAGTTCAAAGTCTCCTAACGCCCCTACCTTGTGTGCGAGGTTCCCAAGCTGGAAAGAATTCGTGAAAGGTTTTATCCACGATAAGAAGGACCGTTTATGTGGTCATTTGGAACCTCTACTCTTCAAGTTCTGCATGAATGATGGATGGCCACTAATGTTCTACAAGATGAGGCCAGGGCATAGGGAGTGGCTACCTGAAAAGGGAATTAAAATGTGGAAGGAGGATGCCCAAGGCTTACCTATGATTCCTAGAGGGTCACCTAAGGTCGATGCTGACCATATCGAGCTTGGCGGATATAGGTGCCTTGAGAGCTTCAATTGCCAAGTACATGATGCGGGCAGCTATTTCTAGAGCGGCGATAACTCATGGTCTAACACATATATGAATGAAGTTATTGACTACTGGTCCACCTTGTTGCGAGTGCTTGGGGGCGTTCAGCCAGGGAGAAGCTGTCATTCAGGATTTCGGCCCGAAGACGAGACAAAGCGCATTAGAAGAACCCGACAACTTATTGGTGGATGAACACATTGGTGCATCTCATTATGTCGGGCCTTTTCTGGTAGACCCAAGAACCCTGTTGAAATATTCGACCCCTACCAAGATGTGAAGAAAGGAATGCTCTTCTTGTCGGGCCACATGATAAGCGCGGCGTGGATGGCCTTTGCGGAAGAGGACCCGATGAGGACCCTAATCTCCCTCACTATGAAGAGGTGTTTGTTTCTTGGTTTGAGCTGTTGCGAGAAAGGGTACCTCATATGCAATGCGGTATAGGGATTCTTTGGAGCAAGAATTGGAGACCGAATCCTAATGACCCCATACGCTACCAACATTTGAAAAGCGATAGACTATGGTTGGGCCGTAGAGACCAGGCCATTGTCGGTGGTGATCCCGATAGTGTGGGGGCTCGGTTGCAAGAATTAGTGGCTAAAGAAGCTAAGGGCGATGATGAGAACTCTTGAGGTATGCAATGCTCTTTTACATAATTACTATATCATTCATAACATGCAAGTTACAATAGACTAGTTATTATTCATTATAGATTATTCTTCTGCGTTTTCATCTCAACACTAGAGCACTTACACTATACAATGCTAAGCGGTGATTCATTCACCTTGGGGATCTGTCGTAGTGATCCCACGATATCTCATAGCTCATTTCGCGAGGAAGCCAAATCGGATGGATCATTACGAATTGACGCAGGGCAATGAATCTCGGCGCCCAAAGCTTTTCTTCGCGGTAAGGATCAAGAAGAAGATGCTGTCTAGGCAACCAACAAGATCGAGTGGCTCATTGAGCACTTGATCGCCTCGATGTGGTGAATTGATGAAGGCAAAAAATCCATGGGAGAAAGAATGAACTTTAGCCCCGAAGTGAGAAGCTTTTATAGTGAAGTAGAATGATTGAGGTGAATTATTGGGGTAGCCTTCGGGGCCATTATTGCTCGTGTATAAGACCGTTGTATAAATACAAGTATAATACATCTTTCGTATAGATATATGTATGCTTTTAAAGCGTGTGCTTGAGTAATTCGGGTGTGGTTGAAATTAGGAGGCGTGCTTTTTAGTAATTCAAGTGTGATTGAAAAGCTTGCGGATGTAGTGGAAGTCGAAGAGCACAACCCTACACTACACTCAGGTATGATACATCAAACAATATTCATTGTGCTATTACATCCTTACATAGTTTATAGGTGCTCATACCATTATTATATCATAAGCGGATACAATAGTCATCGCGATAACATTGATTCACTCATCATCAACATCAAAGCTCGTGATGCTATTCGCTCATAGATCTCGATCGGGAAGCCGATAAATGTGGACTTTAACACGAGTGAGCTTCCTGGGGGCACTAGCGAGGACCATCAGCCTTAGATTGGAGCCATGGATCAAGATTAACACCATTTCTTGCGCATTCGTTCGGATCGTTTGTAGCTCAAGTAGCACTTGAAAGATCGGATGTGCTCTGGACGAGGCATCGAGGAAGCCATGGGAGATGAATGATCTCTACCCCCCGAGTCAAGCTGTTTTTATAGTGAAGTGAAAATTATTGATGTGAATTATTGGTGTAGAATGTAGGGCCATTATTGGGCTTCTACAAGTATCATGTACACGTACAAGTATAACACATAATTTGTATGTATATGTGTATGTTAATTACCTCATGTTTGTTGGGCTCGAGAACTAGGTGAAAGTATTCGTGCTTGAGCAAATAAGGTGTGCTGAAAATTCTCAAAATTGGGTTATTTTCTCCAATTAATGAAATCATGCTTTTAAACATATGGATATCAAACTCTGCTTTGTACGAGAACAGCTTGACAATGGTTCTCTTTCTCTTCTATATTGTTCTACTCATGATTTATGCAGCTGATGGCTTCACTAAGTCTTTGGCAGGAAAATCCTTTCAGAAGATGAAAGACATATTACATGTTCTGCCTCGGGCATCATCTCAGGGGGGATGAATTCTTTTCTTTCAGTTTGTTTTGAAATAAGATTGCATAGCTCTTGCTCTCAGTCGTGCTAGTCATCAGGGGGGATGTTAGAATATTGTATTCTATATGTCATGATGACTAGGCACGCATGCTTGTTGCTGACATGGCATATACTCATGAGCCATAGTCATGCTTGCTGATGTGGCACAGAGCGTGCTTGTTGCTGACGTGGCAAGCCTTTATAAGCCACAGTCATGTTAGTAGTTAGTTTTATCCAGTTGTGAGTTGAGGGAAAGCTAGTCATTTTTGTATCTTCTCTCTATTTTCAATACATTGAAAACCTTGAGTCTTTCAGTTTTGAACTTGACTAAGTCACTTTGGGTTGTGGAATTCTCAATAGAATATACCTCGTATCTCATAGTGTTTTTACAGGTCAAAACAAATTGCTTGCCTATAGGCCATATGTCAAGACAAACTCATCCTCTGCTGTACCTGTAACTATGTATTCCCTTATGCGCTACATTTATTTAGCAAAATATGGCATGATCATATACAACAAACAGCCTTCTAGTATCTTATATGTGTTCTTTCTACCAATTTTTGTATAAAATTCATACAGGCCTGTCTTTCTTGTGTTAAATATTTGCACTTTTAAGATAATAAGTTGACGTGTCTGAAATCTTAGCCCACAATAAGTTCTATTCTTGATCAGTTGAGTACAAAACGCATTCCCTAAACACATTGTTATTACTCCTCTAAAGTTAACTGCTAGAATATACTTATAGCAGAGGCCACAGCTCATCGTTGATCATCCATTGGCAGGTAAACTTGATATCAATTCCCTAGCTCTTATCAGACCATTTGCCTATGCTGACAAAAAATCAAAACAGAGAAACAAGTTACCATTGGCATTGGAGACTCCGCCATTGGCAATGGCACTTCCATTTGTAGCCATAACAGTATCCATGCCTAATTTCTCTTCTCAAGTCCTCTTCATTCTTCACCATTTCATGTTCTTTCTGCATGTTGGACTTCAGTTTCCACTGTATGTCTGACAGATGAATCTAGGGATGTGCCTAAGCAAGATAATCTGATAAGGTTTCAGATTAGAGAAACTATGGCCTCCTTGCAATTTCCTATTCTATAGAAAGTTAAACGAGCACTCAATGACATAGCCATACCTCTGAAAAAGAAATCTTGATAAACTGATTCGGTTTGTATACTTTCCAAATCCTGCAGCATCTTTTGAGCTTCTTCAAAGTTCCTAATTGATAATGACAAAGAACTAATATCATGCTGGTAGCCAAAATAACTCTTGCATATTTAAGGTCAGCGAGCTAATTTTAAATCTAAGTGCCCCTAAGCTTAACTGGCCATTCCCTTTATATCCAGCATTCCATAATGAGACCAACACATCAACCAATTCGTTGCTGATCTGATCGTTATTCTATAGCAGGTCTGTTTCTGTTTGTTTAATCACGTTGTGCAAGCATAAAGATTCAGTCATGTGTATTCTAGTTGACCAGATTTATGACCTTTTGTTAGCTCAATGTTTGCGCTGGACAAAGATTTTTCAGATGCACCAACTATAGATATGCTAAGGAAAATCGAAGTAAATGTGTGTATCATCTATTTCTTACAGTTCATAGATTTGTTTACTTTGATATGATTTGTTCTATACCCATGATGTTGCATGCTTTCAATGCATTGTAAATCTGATTGCATTTCTTTTTTATTGCACATTTTGTGTACATCCAATCTCTTGTGTGTCAAGATTAGATGGCAAACACCTTTCCTGCCCTGTAAATCAGGAAAATGAACTCATCATGGTGAATGAAATGTTTAATGTCATGCTCCCTCGTTTCCTGCTGCGATCTGTTTTGGTGCAAACATACAGCAGCTCTTGTGTTACTATGTTAGTTTCATGCACACAAAAACATATTTTATGCTTTGTGCATCTATTTGGAGAACACTAATCTGCATGTTTGTTCTCCTTTCCAGCTTCATCCTCTGATGAATCTTCGCAGTCACAGGTCCTTTTTTTTTGTAAAGCCACATTTGCAAAGTTCTATTGAATCGTCAAGTGCCCCACTAGGAATTCCTGAATCACGGGCAGCCTTTGCTCTAAGAATGTTTGTTGTAGAAGACTATATGTTATGTTGATGATTCTGATGAGGTAAGGGAGAAGCTTTATTATTAATTTTACTTACGAAAGTTCTAACAACATGCTTTACAAATATAACCAACAGGATAAGAACGAAGAAGACAATGCCGGTGATGGAGGCAATGCAAATGATGAGGATCATAGAGGTGAACCAATAAATAGAGAGGATTGAATTGCTTATATGGATTATTTTGTTGACATTAAAATTTGTACTCTTGCCTTGAACCATTTTTTATGACAATTTGGTATGTTGGAAATTCGTTGATGATCAATGCAACTTATTACTTTTGACTCTTTATTATCTAATTTCAAATATGTGTTACCAAAGCAAAATACCTGGATATTTATCATTTTGACTCAAGGCAAATGCACACATTATCCTAATATTAGCTATTACCTAGAAGCAAAACTTGTCAAATGTTGTTATCGATTGTTTTAAGGTAGATGGAATATAGCTATCATGTCGTTACTAGCTTGCCATGATAATGTCAAGGTTGCACCAAGAAAGGGAGAGAAGGGGATGCACACCGATATCCGAGAGCGCAAGCTCCCAAAACAAAGGCAAATTGGAATTGTATTGAAACGTATGTGAGAATACAAGATATAAAAAGGGGCAGTAAATAATAGCTGCTCCCGTTACCAACCACACTTAATTATGCCATAACTAATAAAGGCAAGTGGGTGGGCTGGCGTAGGTGTCTTTGATGAAGTCTTCGATTCACCACATAGTCGGCCGACGACCGTGTGAGATCTTTGCAACATACACAAAAAAGCCGATTGGACGAAAAGAGATACATGCCCTTGTTTCTTGCTGATCCAAGCAATGGCAGCATTGGCAAGCAGAAAACAAATGCCGGATGTGGACCTGGAGTTGTCTATCACATCGCTAAGTGAGGAATCACTATATGTCAGCAATGAGAAAGCATCACTATTGCTGCGATATGTAAGGCCATAATCAGCAGTACCCTTTAAGTAGCGGAGAATGTGCTTGGCCATTTCCCAATGCTTATGACCTGGATCTGCTGAAAATTGGCTTAGAGCTATAATAAACAAATGCAATATCAGGTCCGTGCAAACCATGCAATACATGAGGCTGCCAATCAATTGCCGAAATGGAACTTTTGCCATAGAAAGGCGTTGACATCAGTTGTGGACAATCTTTCTTAGTGAGAAGAGTACACGGAGTCATAGGAACTTTAGATGGATTGCAATCAGCCATGCCAAAGCGCTCAAGCATTTCTTCAATGTACTTCTTTTGAGAGATATGAAGAATCCCATTTTCCCGGTCTCTTGCAATTTGCAAACCCAAACAATAGCGAGCTTCACCCAAGTCTACCATTGAAAACTTAGCAGCAAGCCTTGTCTTGAATTCAGCAATGTGCTCATTATTGTTGCCTATGAGCAAGGAATCATCCACATACAAAGCAATGATGAGTAAGAACTTGCCTTGACGACGGATGTAGACATTAGAATCAGCCTCAATAGGCTGGAATCCTTGGTCTTTGAAGAAAGAATCTATGGTCTTGTACCAAGCACGTGATGCTTGCTTTAACCCATAAAGTGCCTTGGTCAATTTGCATACTAAATGCTCAGCACCAGCTTTGACATAACCCTGAGGTTGCTTCATATATATTTCTTCATCAAGTTTGCCATTAAAAATCTTTGTTTTGACATCCGTTTGATGAACCTCAAGATTATAATGAGCGACAAATGCAAGAAGAATGCGAATGCTCATCATCTTGACCCTTTGGAGAAAATGTTTCCAAGTAATCAATGCCATATTCTTTGGCTGAAACCACGTGCAACCAAGCATGCTTTATAGCTGGCGATGGTGCCATCGGGGATGGAGCTTGCATTTGTAGACCCATTTGTTACCAACAACCTTAGATCATGAGGAAGAGGAACCAAATCCCAAGTGCCATTTTGAACAATAGAATCCATTTTAGTGGTCCATTGCTGCTTTGCCAATGAGGTGCGGCGACACATGAAATAACTTCCACGATAGCTGGTGGGTTCACCGATAATAGCGGCACCACAAAACTCCATAATCTTTGGGCATAATTTCAGCATAGAAAGCAAACCTTTGAGGAGGAAAACGTTTCCTTTTGCCTCGACCAAGTTCTTCTTCAACTCCTCCTTGATCAAGATGATCAAAATCACCTTCTGGATCAGATGGGTCAAGATCTCCTCCTTGATTGGATGTGTCAAGATCTGCGTCGTGATCGAGGAAAAGCGAGGGGTCTTTGTAAGCACTGCAGTCTTTGGGACCATTGCGGGTGCAAACCTGCTGCAGGTCTTTGGAACTGCTGCAGTCTTTTGCAATGTTGTTAAGTACGTCAAAATCCGTACGTTTAAAAAACGTTTTTTAAGATTTTTTGAAGATTTTTAAAATTTTTGAAAAAAATCTTTAAAAACGTATTTTATATAAAATACGTTAAAAATCTTTAAAATCCTTAAAAATCCTTAAAAATCCTTAGAATGTGATTTTGTTAATCTGAATATATGATATTCTTGAACTTATTTATCCGTGTATATAAAGTTCTTATATTTCTTAACCTCTATAATAATGTTTTTTCTGAACTTTCTTAAGATTTGCATGGCAAAACATCTATGATATCTTTGTACTTGAACTTAATAGTTTCTAATAGCAGCATAAGCTTCTGATTTACTTGTTGGCATGCTACGTCTTATACCTTGTAGTAAAAATGTGCATTTTGACAATAGCAAATATGTCCAATAAAGCAGTGCAAAGAATGTGCAATTTTTTTTATTTTTTATTTTCGGCCATACCAAATCATAAAAATCCTTTAAAAAAACATGAGGATTTTTATAGAGGTACTTTAAAAATAAAAAACGAGTTTTTTAACAACATTGGCTGGAATATCAGAAACTGAGTCCGATGGATTGGAAGCTATGGCGTCATCTGTTATCCATGCAGAGATATCAAGAAATTTCACATTAGGAGTTTTTGAACCTTGCTGAAATGCCGAAACATCTTCATGAAAAATAACATCGCGACTAACACAAAGCTTCTTGGTATCCGGATCAATCAGCCTATAACCATGCTTGCACTGGTCAGAGAAACCCACAAAAATCATTTTCTTGCTGGTATGCTCAAGTTTCTTGCGATTTGCTTTGGGAATAAGCATAAAGGCAAAGACATCAAAGACACATAAGCGAGACAAATTTGGCTTCATGCCGGTGAAAGCTTGTTCAGAGTTCGATTTTTCAAAGAAGCGATGGGCAATCTATTGAGAAGGTAAACCGAGTACCTTCTTGCTTCAGCCCAAAATTGAATGGGTCTTTGAGGATTGAGCGAGCAAACAGCGTGCCATGTCAACAATCTTTGCGATTCTTGGATTCGGCAATGCCATTATGTTGTGGAGTATGAGGCTCGGTAAGTTGGCGCTCAATACCATGATCAACACAAAAATGATTGAATGCTTGGTGGTAAATTCTCCACCATTATCGATCCGAGCTTCTTAATTCGATGGGCTACTTGATTCTCAACAAGCTTTCCATTCTTGGAAATGGGCAAATGCATCGATTTTCGCTTCAAGAAATAGACCCATGTTTTCTGCTCAAATCATCAATGAATGTCGAAAAATAATAAGCACCCGAGAGAGAAGGAACATGAGTTGGACCACAAAGATCCGTGTGTACTAGTTCAAGAAGAGCAGTAGCCACGAGATCCAATAAGAGTAAAAAGATCTGCGGTCTTTGTTTGCCCAATGCACAAGCCTCACAACTTGCAAGAGTAGGGTGCTGATGAAGATCAAAACCGTCTACAAGTTGAGGCAGCTGGTTGAGTGCTTTGAGACTGATGTGTCCAAGCCTCTTATGCCGAGAGATCACGGTACCATTACCGGCAGCTACAAGAACAACTTGATCAGCATATTCTTGGCCCAAATGGTAGAGATTACTGCATGCGAATAGCACGAGCAAGGCTCTTTCTGTAACTTTCTTTGCGAACAATGCGGTCATCACTATCAAAGATAACTATTGTGCCCATATCAGCAAGGCGTTGCAACAGAAATCAGATCTTTCACATAAAGTAGGAGCATACATTACCCCTTTTAGAGTGAAATTACCAAGACTTGTGGGTACTTGAATGTCACCCATTCCATGATTTGATGCTCACTATTGTCGCCCGATTTGAACAATGTGATTGGAAGAGGTAGGTCTGAAACTTTCAAACCAATCTTTGTGCCAACTAATATGAGTTGTAGCACCAGAATCCATGATGAATTTGATAGAGCGAGGGGCTGCCACTTGTTTACAAAGATAGACATAATCCGGGCTGCAAGGAACCACATTGGCTACGCTTACTTCTTCAACAATTTGGGCCACATTGGCTGAAGCTTTGTTTGTCTCCAAAGCTTTCAGTTTATGCTCAAGATCCTTCATCTTCTTCCTACATTCTGCTGCGGTATGATTGCCTTTCTTGCAATAGTCACAAACCTGCTGCTTGGATGCTGTGCCTTTGCTATCAGCACCCTTGAAGGCATTGCTGCTACTGTTATTCTTCTTTTTCTTAGCTTTTTCATTACCTTTTGCATAGGATTTAGGCTCAGAATGACCTGCAAAGAAAGCATTATGCTCGTCTTTGATAATCCCAGCATCTTTCCTCATCATGATCTCCTCCTTGACGGAAGTGATTGCACGATTGAGATCCATGTCGGCAATTTGCATGAGATTGTTGCGCAAAGCATGGAAAGAATTGGGTAAGGATCTAAGAAAGAAGAATAATTGCAATGAAGGAGAGATCTTATTCTCTTCTCCAGAGGCTTCAATCTGCCGAAAGGTGTTCTTCATGCAGTCTGCGAATTTGTCAAGACTCTCGGTCTCTTTCCAGCGCATATTTACCACTTCAGCATACAAATGCCCAATTTGTGTATGGGTCTTCTTTTCATGCTCTTGGATGAGAGCATTCCATAAATCATGGCTGTTCTCCTTCTGAACCTCATCAAGAAGAGATTCAGCAACAGAAAGCCCAATCATAGCCATAGCCTTGTCATCCCGGCGCTGCCAGAACACATTTATTCTTGCCATCTGCTGCAAGCTCGGGTGCTGGTTCTTGGCCACTAACAATTCCCCAAACTCCTTCAGCCTTAAGAATGAGAGTCATTCTTCTCTTCCATTGCTGGAAACCTGTGCCATCGAAGATTTGAATCACACGACCGCCAGGGAAGGTAATCTGGTTGTAGCTTGCATCCTTCTCCATTGCTGTGTTGATCTTGAATCAATCTCAGCACACCTAGTGCTCTGATACCATGTCAAGGTTGCACCAAGAAAGGGAGAGAAGGGGATGCACACCGATATCCGAGAGCGCAAGCTCCCAAAACAAAGGCAAATTGGAATTGTATTGAAACGTATGTGAGAATACAAGATATAAAAAGGGGCAGTAAATAATAGCTGCTCCCGTTACCAACCACACTTAATTATGCCGTAACTAATAAAGGCAAGTGGGTGCCGTAGCTAATTAAGGCAAGTGGGTGGGCTGGCGTAGGTGCTGATGAAGTGCTGATTCAGCACATAGTCAGCACCTATGTGCTGAGTGCTGTCAAAGCAAGATGGTGATCTCGATATCATATATCTCGACAGATAATGACGCTATGTTGTTAGTATAGGCTCCATTTGTCTATCATGATGTGGTCATAACACTAGTTATTTTGTAGACACATCTTATTGTAAATAGGATTATAGGTGATATTTTGTCACTACCTTGCCATGATGATGATGCTATGTTGTCATTATAGGCATTATTTGTCTATCACAATATGGTCATAATATTAGGTATTTTTTTAATACAAAATTAGTCACAGCATTTCTTATTGGTTGTCTTATTGTAGATGTATTCTAGCTACTATTTAGGCACTAGCTTGCTATAATGTTGATGTAATGTTGTTAAAGTATTGCCACAAGTTTGACATTTTCTAGATTACCATGTAGTTTCAAATTGATTTTGTGTCAATATTATGACATAAATTAAAGCCACAAGCTTGACACAACATTTGACGCTATTGTGGCATGTTTGTGACAAATGATCACGACAAGTATAGTGTCAAGACTGTGACAATAATTGGATTTAGACAGGTTCTCCTTGTGTCAAAAAAATTGACGTTACACTAGACACTACAGGTACCCTTCTCTTGTAGTGGTTTGTTTAGATGCTTACGAGGCGAGAGTGTTGCCTCCCTGGGTAACTAGATGAGTGCTCTACGTAGTTAGGAAAAATGATGGGACAAAAAAATGACAAACGAATAGAAATGTCAATGGGGAAAGCCAACAGCAAAGACATGGCAAGAAAAAGTTTTGGTCTTAATCAAAGGTGACTGGATTGATTGTTACGAACTTTAAAGACCCTAAAATTTGGTTGTCTATTGTTCAGGTAAGATCCCTGACCCTCGATGTAAAAGTCTGGGAACCATCTGTAATTTGTTATTTCCAAGCAATTGGAAACAAAGTATAAAACTCAGTATGGGAAGGTGGTCTCCCTGCATAAGAGAGTCGAATGCTTCAAAATATACTGTCCGACAGGTTTATTGCTTCATCATGTCATTTGTTTTAGTTAGCACATAATTATAAAATATGTGAAAAGTTAAATATCTAGCTGTTGATGTTAGGCTTGGGCTCGAAGATGCTTAAGCTTGCAGAGGGTGATAGGATCCAATCCAGTAAGTCTCAAGCGTGCCATTCTTCTGTTCTACTGCAAGTTGAGGTACCAGGGGCATTTCTGTGCTTGAGTCGGGAAGGGTTTGTTCTTGAGCAAGACTTTGTTAAGCCTATAAAAACAAATGGATTGTCAATACATCAATCATTTTGTTTGTCATTCTTACTCCGGCTGATTCCCCCTTCTGGCTAATTGCCCTACCCTTTGTGCGCCAGTCTGCATAGCTTGTTCGCATCATGCTTTATTTCCTTGGGACCAAGAACAACTTGTGTCCTTCTTTCATTTATCAAAGTGCAATGTGCTGTCTGATTCTAGACTGTTATTTTGGGTAGTAATGAATTTGTGGCAGAGATAGATGCTAGTTAGCTTTGCAAGGCAGATGGGTTAGTTTGTGCTTATGGCTATAGTTTGCCTTGTTCTTTGTTCTGCTTGTGGTTGCCTCATTTCAAAAATTGCTGCAGACCAGCCATCTCAAGTAACTGTCGTTGAAACGGTTGCAATGGGTATTTCCTGCAGTGAACATGAAGACATTTGATTCTTTGATAAAGTCTGGAAGGTGAGTACATTTCTTCAATGTGAATTTGCAGAACTATGAATCGCATATTTGATTTGAGGAAGGATATAACTAAAACGAAAGTTGTGTTTGGCGAAGCACATGCTACTTTAGAACGAGCAGAGATCCATCTATTTTCGCTAGAGGCTATGGAGATGGGAGTACTTGTGCACCTTTTAAGGTTTAGCTGATGAAAACATGCAATGCAAATTTTGCTGCGGTTGTAGCCTATTTGGGATTCAATTTTATAAACCTTGCTCATTGATATCAGATGAAAGGTCTCTATAAATACAATAAAATATTAGATTGCATTTTATGATTGCAGCAGTTGGAAGTGTAGTTGATAGTACTTCAGGTGAACCATAGATAGTTGATTTAAACATTCCATCTTGCATTTGACTTATACAGTTATTAATTTTTTTGAAAGTCTTCATATTATGAAGTTGAGCTACACTCCAAAAGTCGTATAACAGAAATCACTCTCCCTGTATATTGGCAGAATAGTTGCCTTATTGGAGACATATAGTGTCAGCAATTTGATATCTCTGTCCTGGATGATTTGTAGAGTTCCTGAATTTATCGTAGAAGGTATGATTGGAATTTTCAACGTTGGACTTTCAGGCGTGGCACGAACTGTAATATTTGCTGTGCTTTTTTATCATTCAATGTATAGCTTTTTAAATGCAAATCCACTCTGTATCTTGGATTATATTTCGTGAACAACAAATTAGGACTTTGCATTACCTGGTCTTTGTTTCCAACAGTCTCTGCTTCCAACACGAGAAGTGATGCAGAGATTCATTATCAGCAGACACGTTCAACAGTCAAGCAAACAGACATGGTTGGCAGAGGTGGTTATCCCTCCAGCAAAACTATGCAGTTGCAGGGTATGCCAGTATCTAGAGATCTTGCTTACCAGCTGGTGTACAGGTGCACAAAAAAACAAGATTTGGACTTGGACAGACGTATGCAGTCTGTGATTGCCTATTGCTGCATTGACTGATCACTTGGTATGTCTTTTTTCCTTAAAGAGGCACGAAGAATTTTTGACTAGTTAAATAAGCCATGATGAGAATTAAGAAGGGGATAAAGCCTAACGAGAATCATTTTGAACTAACATGTGAATCCCTATTGCAAAAGAGAGATTAATATAAGTTAATAGTTGCCAATTGTATGAATGGTTTTCCGAAGTTATGTCAGTAAAGCTTTCCTGGTTGACAACTTCTCCCTCACGGCATGCTGCTGGTGTCAATAGCATATGCAATATTCAGATTTTCTCCCCACCACTATAACATCCAACTTACTATTCCACATGAAAATCATCACGCACTTGGCATACATCAAGCATGGAAGTCTCATTCAATTAGGCGTATGAATTATGCCAACAGTACCAACCATTACTTTGTGTGTCTAATTTGCTAATGGTTTTTGACAAAATACAGCCAATTGCAAACCTAGTCAAGATCAGTTCTTTTTTTTCGACCTTTGCCAACGCTTTGATCCTGAATTTTGTGTTTTTCGGGGGCTGGATTGAATCTCTTTCAGCATTGAATGGATGCCTTGGCTTTCTATAATTATTTCTGGTCATGGTAAATAATATTAAACATAGAAAGATATGTTTTTCTTTATGGTTCAAATGCTTGCAACAAGGTAGTGCCGGACAGTCTATGCGACACGTGCAAGAACGACGACATGACAGAAGAGTTAACAATGTTCGGCGACATCGACACTGGATCCAACACGCTACATGTCACAATGGTAGGAGCATTGCTTGATAAATTCCTTGATTACCCATTAGGAGGCGCATTAGCTACAATGTCATCGATTCGCGTAGCGAATCGACATTCTTGCACAAGACGAGCATGCATGCACTGCATGCGTCGCATGCATGCATCGCATGTATTTTTAGGTCGTTCATCAGGTTGGGGATCGCTACTTATTGTAGAGTTCTTCATCGACGTTTCATCGGCGCTTTCTCTTCTCTCAGCAGTATCCATGGCTCCCACCCTTCCCCTCGTTCATATTTGTTATAATTGTCGCGTGGCACGCGTGACCGGCCCCTCGCTTTTTCGAGGTGTAAATGTTGTTTTTTGTCGCGTGGCACGCGTGACCAGCCCCTCGTTTTTCGAGGTTTTTTCTCTATTGGTTTTTTCTGTTGGTGATGTGCAGGTCCAGGGGTGATGCGCGACTTCGGTATTCTCTGTGGAGCATGGGTTTTTTTGTGGGAACGTTTAGCAGCCCTGCGTTGTCCAAGCCCCTTGCTGAGATCTTATCGCTCGGGTTTTTCCTCGAAAACCCGAAAGGGCGGGGTTTTTTAATCCCGGCGATAAGCTCTCGGCAGGTACACTAGCTAACATCTGTAGCACACAATTTTCCAGGTGTTATAACTGGATATTCCCTATGTTTCATTTATTGGGTAGCCTGCGATGTGCAGCTACCCACCCTATACCATTGTAGAAAAAATTGTTGAGATGAATGAAAAGCCTATCTATGGGTGATTCTATCTCCACCTGTGGGTGATGCTGTTTATTTCCACCTCGAGGGTGACGCATATTTCTTTTTACGTAATTATTTTCCACCCGTTGGGTGATGCTGTTCTCCACCCTATTAGGTGATGCTCTTTTTTTTCTGCTATATATTGGATTTTCTCTAATCATTCACGGGTGTTTTTTAGAGTTCTTTGTGTTGCTTGCAGGTTTTATGCCATCGGCTTATAGTTGAGGAAGTTCTCTGGTAGTCGGCCGGTTTTGTGTCTCTTGCGAGTCCCTTCCCAGAATAACATCGATCCGAGCCATCGGATCACCATTCTGGGAAGGGACAAGCTACTATATAAGGCCATTTCCTCTTTTGGACCGGTTATCGGCGTCTTCTCACAGCAGCTCTTCTTCTATTCTTGTTGCTTCCATCCCTTCCCGCCCTGCTGCGGGGGGGCATGAGTTTGCTTTCTCTAACCATTCACGGGTGTTTTTTAGGGGTTCTTTGTGTTGCTTGCAGGCTTCCACCATCTTCTGGGGTCTTGCTATATTTGTGTTCGCCATCAACTAACCTCTTTCGGTTCTCCAGGCAACACATTCAAGGATTATGCCGTCTTCTGGGGTCCTGCTATATTTGTGTTCGCCATCAACCCATCTCCTTCGGTTTTTCAGGCAACACATTCAAGGTTGTTGGCGACCATTTCTCATTAGGATTTTCCTCGAAAACCCGAAAGGGCGGGGTTTTTTATCCCGATGAGAAGTTGTCGCCATTACCCTTCTATATTGCCTGTGCACATTTCTTTTTACGGGGTAGTCCGATATTGTTCCTATGGTCGGCTACCCCTCTCTATTCTTCAAAACATTGTATACTGCTGCTGTGATGAATGACAAGCCTATCTATCTATCGGCACTTTCTCTTCTCTCAGCAGTATCCATGGCTTCTATTCTTTGATCTCATGCGGAGGAGGAGCTTCTTCTTGCATGAGCTACTCTTTCTTGGCCATTCATATCCTTTCTAACCTCTTCTTTCTTTGCCCTTTTGTCCGGCATAGGACAATCTTCAACCTTTCTCTTCGGATCTAGTATTTGAAGTTCTCTGGTATCGGGATGTTGTTGGTTTCATGCGAGTCGCAGTGCAAGAATGAAAGCAGATCCTCGATCATTCCGCCAAAGCATACCGAAGAGCCGGAGTAAATGCACATTTGAACTCAACCACGGACTCCAAATCATTGCCTTCGACAGGATCTAGGCTCAAAACATGATCCATAACTATACAACAACAAAAGACATCCCTTCATATTTTTAAACAGCTTTACTTGGCTTGCAACTTCCATGTATTCCATGCTGTTAAATTCTTAGCAACCTTCTTCATTTTAAAGTATTGAATTCTCCCTTCATACCCTAAACAAAATTCACATGCAAAACAATTCATAATTCTTAACATCTTTTGCACACACCCACCCCCAGTCTCTTGTTCCTCTATTTCGATTCTTCATAAATTGTTTCGTATATTATCAACTATCAAGTACTCCAATGTTATATCATCCTATTAATAAACTCATGGTTTCAAGTACTCTATTGTCTAAAAGTACCAATTTCAATAAAATGTCAAAACATAACTTTCAACTACGATTTAAGCCACTTCACAAAACATGTACATCCATTCTCTCCTTTATTACACTTCTCCTTATGCCTTTGCCATCCTAGTTCCATACCAAACACCAAACGCCAATACCTTGCACTCAAACCCCAAAGTCCATATGTCCAACTGCATCCTACTCCAACAACTAATGCAAATGCGTACCATCACCTTCACAAAATGTGAATGTTTCAAAATAGCAATTTCGACTCAAACACTCTATTGTCTACAACTACAACTTAAGCCACTTCACTCTCCGGCCATGGAGGGCAACCCTCCGTGCGCAGCACCTTGTTTGTATTGTTCAATTTCACTTTCTAGGCACTACAACGAAATATTTAAAACTTAAATTAAGTCATTGTCATGAATTGTCATGGCAGTCCTTTTAGAGGAAGTGATTATTGGAACCTAATGAAATCTTCTTCCTCACAATCAATGCAATCAAACATCCAGAATATCCTCATAACCAATAAGAGCATGGCTGGCAATGCCATGCTTCTTAAGAATGTTTTGCCTTATGATATATTAACTAAATGTTTTATGTTTATTTCTTTGGGCTTTTATGAAGCTTCTTACAAATTTATGGCCTATCCTAAGTGAGAGAATACAAATGTGTTGTTTTTAATACAAATTATAATCTAGTTTCTTGTTGTTAAGGAAGAAGTAAATGCAAAAAGGACTAGTTCAAGTGTTATAGTGGGTGTTACCGCCATGCTAATATATATTTAACACCTACTTTTTGGAGCTATCCTTCAACTTATTATCTTGGCTACAATTATTGAGGTGCCTCCATAGAGAATAAATGAGAAGACGATTAGATAAAAAACAATATGACGATGACACCTGTCTTTGAATATGATGCATGAGCTAACTTCAACTTCTTGGATGAAGGAAAGGACTTACATCAATCATAAAGGTTACAAAATAAGAAACTTACTGCAAGTTTTTGTTATACCATGAACTGCAAAGCAAAACTAGGCTTGCCAGGCATTTGAAAGTGAGGAAAACGTTTTGTGGGGGTCACAAACTTACAATATTCTTTTGCTTTTCCCCGTTTTTTTTTTCAGGGTACGAAAAAACTTACAGTTTGTCTACTTGCAGATTAGAAAACTGTATAACTTTTGTCACACAGGTGTGTATTCGAGTAAAAGCCAGAGGTAGAAAAAGAAAAAAGTAGAAAAACATCTAGGGCCTACAAAGTTTAGCTTCACAACAGCTGCTAAGACCAAAGTTTCTTGGACGTATCCCAGTTTACCTTTCTTTAGATTTGGCTTGTTTTCCTTTGCCTGTTTAGTATAAAACATTCTTAATTCTGCACAATTTACAAATTGACTGTTTGTGCTCAGCAGAAACTCTGATACTTCTCTGACTATTTAAAACACCACCCTTTTCTTCATTTCATTGGAGAAAGGAAACATGGCGTCCCTTTTGCTTGCTGTTATTTTCACTTTCGTCCTGCATTGCCAGAATACACAAGCTTCTTTGAGAACTGACTACTATGCTAAAACATGTCCTCCTCTTGAAAAGAGGGTACTTGAGGGCATGATAAAGGTCACTAAACAGGACTCCAGAGCACCAGCTTCTCTCCTCAGAATGCATTTCCATGATTGTTTTGTGAGGGTATGTTATACTGTCCTCCTTTCTCTTCAATGCATTTTCATTTATTTCACATAAGTGTGGCATATGCAGGGATGTGATGCCTCCATACTGCTGGATGTCCCTAATGGTGAAAAAAGTGCTGGCCCTAACATCAATTCCCTGCGAGGATTTGAGTATATTGATCAGATCAAAGCAGATTTAGAAAGTGTTTGTCCAGGAGTAGTTTCCTGTGCAGATATACTTGCACTAGTTGCCAGAGACTCGGTTGTGCTGGTAAAGTTCTCTTCATTAACCTTCTGTTCTATGGACTAATGTACTCATGTATGTTCTGAGTGCTTAATCAAGTATACAACTGCAGAATTTAATAATGTCAATCTTATAGGACAGATAACATCTAAAGTCACATGTAAAATCAATCAATTCCACATGAATTGTACTCGGATAAAAGAATGAAAAAAGAAAAAAAGAAGCAAAAGTGAGATGCTATTCTGACGCTTTTTGAATACTTTACAGACAGGTGGAACTGGTTGGAAGGTTCCTCTTGGAAGGCGAGATGGTCTGGTATCCACTGCCACAGAAGCCAGTGCCAATCTTCCGGCACCAACATTCAATGTTTCACAGCTCATTGCAAGCTTTCAGAAAGTGGGTCTTGAAGAGGAAGATATGATAACGCTTTCAGGTACCAAAAATAATCAAACAGACAAGAAATCGAAACCCCAAATCACGTTTTGCACGAAAAGCAACTCACATATATTTCCCATTTCTGCTCGAAATCATCGGCGTTTCACAGTCATATCATAGCTTTTCTTAAATTTTTCTATCTGCTAATGAAGCGCATTACCTGCAGGAGCTCACACCATCGGATTTGCCAAATGTAGCTCCTTCTCGTCGAGGCTTAATAATTTCGGTGGAACCGGAAAAGCAGATCCGAGCATTCGACCTAGTTTTTTAAAATCACTGAAGCAGCTTTGCCCTCAAGGGGGAAATGGGGAGACGTTATCATCCTTGGATGTGGTGAGTGAAACTAAATTTGACAACCAGTATTACCTAAATTTGATGGGTGGAAGAGGCCTCCTAAATTCAGACCAAGTGCTTTTCACCACATTTGGAAACCCTAGAAACTTTGTGAAGGCGTATAGCAATAGCAATACCAAGTTCTTGCAAAACTTTGCTGGCGCCATGATCAAGATGGGCAACATTAGTCCTCTCCTCTTCCCCAATGGCCAAATCAGAAAGAACTGCCGAAAAACGAATTGATTATATTGAAGACATCACTCTCGTAATTGAAGATTTCATAATATGATAGTTGAATATCATTAAACAATTTGATCAGTGTTTAATTGAGTACCACATGGCCTCATGCGTCGGCTTCATGTCCTTGTATTGTATATAAAGGCATGCTTTATTATTTTTGCCCTCTGTGGCCACGAAGGCACTAGTGCTAAGAACAACCTATATATTTGCAATACTCCAGCAAGTGGGTTCTCTTAAATAACGGTTTTGTTGCTCTTCAATTCTATTGCCTTCATCATCCTAATCTTGAAATAGAGTGTGGGGTGGGCAGGTGATATAATGCCCAATATTCAAGGCTATTTGACAACACAAGCATTACTACTCCCTTGTGCAAATTCGATTTTCGAGGAAAACACCGTCTAGTAAAAATAGTGTTAGAATATATCCAATCCTCAACCTCATCTATCTTAGCCACGTCATATGATGACATGGCAATCCATCTATACTGTCGTGTCCTTGGCCAATAGTCGTGTCTATTCATAGAGTCCGCATATATCATAGGCTATGGTGGGAAGCCTGTTCCTATCATCAAGTTTTCTATATTGAATATACTATCTGCATTTAGTTATCTTCTGCTCTTTCTATAATTTATCATGGTATCAGAGCCTGCGTGCTCTTAATCCGATCCTGGGAATTCAGAAATGAGAGAGGAAGTAGGAGAACCTCCTCCCTCAACAAAGAAGAAAACTTTTACAAGATTCAAGCAGCGATGGAAGGTACTGAAGTCTAAAACTAAAACCTGCATAGCTGCATGCTTTTCTATTTCGGCATGCATTGTGGAAGAAGATGGAATTTCGGCTCGTTTCTCTGCTTCCAAGAATGAAGCAGACATGGCCAAATTCGAAGCCCTTTGTCAAAATTATGTGGAAGAAACCAGAAGGGCCATGCTCGTTGAAGCAGATTCTGCAAATGCCGTCAATGAGGTTGCAGAAGAAATAGAAGCCAAACCTGGCTTTGAAGGGGTCGGCCCTTTGCAAATTGCAATTGATGGCCTGGAGAATACCCTAGAAGACCAAATTGTGGTCGATTCATTGTTGCTTATGGAAGGGGCTGTTGTGGCAGCAGAATCAAGAGGCAAATCTGCCTATGACAGGGTCGGAATTGCAGCACATGCCGATTTTGTTGGGCGTTCATGGATAATTGCTAGAGGATCCGCAGCCACACAAGAGATGGCTGGAGTTGGGAGTGCAGATAACCCACAATCCTCTGATGCCGTCATGAACCAGCCCTATCAAGCAACCGTTTCATTGGAGACACGTTTCGTCTAAGATGAAAAGGTGTTGCAGAAGACCCAATCCTTGAGAAGGACCCAGAGGAGGTCGGATTTGAAGCCCATAAGGCTAAGAAGCGTGAGAATGCCATAAATTTGACTTGGGCCATGCAGAATAGCCGAGAATTCAGAGCACCTTTTGGAAGTGCCCTTGATGGCTTAGAAGAGGCTATCGAAGACCAAGAACAAGGCCAAGAAAGGGAGGCATTTTGTGTTTTTGGAGCCATTTCTCATTCTAAGGATGTCGCCCTAGCAAAGGCTTCTACTACCAGGGATGCTGCCGCTGATTCTGCTTTGGAATCCGCGTCGAGGGCTAAGGATTTTGCTGTCAAATCGGCTTCTAGAGCAAAGGATTCCGCTGCCAATGTCTTTGTAAGAATGAAGGATTCTGCTGCTGATACTATCAAATTCAAGGCAGATTGTTTGGCCATTGAAGATGTCGTGACCCACCAGCCCAGTGAAGGAATCCCTTCGTTGGAGCTAAGAAAGGATTTAATAAATCATGGCAAGAAGACTGATTTGCCAGAGATTGAGCCCAAAGAAAGAATCCTTTGGATCTATGACGATTGCCAGAGATTTAAATGGAATTGTGAGGCATGATGGCCCAAAATTGTCAACACGATTGGGGTTTTGTAAAGAAGTCGGTGATGCTCAAGACCGGAATACCCTCAATCTTCTGATTAGAAGTAAGAAATTTTCCCTGGATGCATATGCGCCTCTGCTGTGTGCAAGAATCACAGTCTCCAGTTCAATGTATTTGATTAAGAAAGAAAAGGAAGAATTGGAGCATCTGGGCATCCAAGTAGCAGGCAGTGAACCTGAGGCAGATAAATTGAAGCAGCCTCGCTTATGGGCAAAGAGAAGTACGGCTAAAATCAAGGGAGAGCCCAAAACTCAGAATGCAGAAAAAGAAGAAAAAGATCAAAGGGCCAGAGAGGATGGTGCTGCAAAATTGCTGAAGAATCAGAAGAACAAGACTGCTGGTGATTCAAAAGCTCTTATTTTTACAGTCAAATGTGACGAAGTTCGAGATGCTGGGATCATGAGAGCGCCCATTCTTACTATCAAAAACCCATTCGGAGCATCTCTATTTGTTTGATAATGGACATCTAATTTTAAGGGATTTAAGAGGCCACCATCGAAAGACCTCAACAATTTCTATGTGCTCAAGGGAGGGAATCCATTATATGAGCACTTTAGAAACTGCCAATGGGACTGTGATAAGAAACTTGAGACAGCTCCATGAACATAAGAACAAGAAGAAAACAGATACATGTTATGCAATGGAGAAATTGATTGCTATTGCAGCAGCTAAGCAGCGAGGAGATCTTATCCATGAATTTGCAGATAACTTTATGATGCTGGCACTTATGTTACAGCATACTACTCTTGAATTATTGTTTATGGTAGCTGTAGAGATAGCAAATAGAGAGAAGCTTACACAAAGAAAACTTTACACAAATGAAGTGCAAACTATATCTCTTCACACAATGAAATTCAAGAGGAAAGCTGTTGATTCAAACATGGAGCTTGAAGACACGCAGAAGACAAGGAGACGATTTAGAAGAAGCCAAAGATGGCTCACGCATCAACCTGGACATGATTACTTTGGATAGTTGAGGTGTTCGTCTTGAGGGAAGGTGTTAGAATATATCCCTCAACCTCATCTATCTTAGCCACGTCATATGATGACATGGCAATCCATCTATACAGTCGTGTCCTTGGCCAATAGTCGTGTCTATTCATAGAGTCCGCATATATCATAGGCTACGGTGGGAAGCCTGTTCCTATCATCAAGTTTTCTATATTGAATATACTATCTGCATTTAGTTATCTTCTGCTCTTTCTATAATTTATCAAATAGGAATGTCAAAGGTGGTGTCTAGCACAATCAAAAATATGTGGCAACTGATGTTAGTGTTGTCTAGCATAAGATGGTCATATAGGTGCCACTCACAGTTGGGTAAGGTGAATGAGGATTAATGTTGGTGTTGTCTATGCATGTTGTTCTCAAGTGGGATATTAAAAGTACTCCTATGCCTCGCTCTAAAAAACTAAGATCTCCAAATGCTACAAAGGGGGAGTCAAGAACATATGGACAATTATTACAAGCTGCATAGTGCTAAATGATTTCTCGAACCCAAGACGTGAAACCTTAGTTCGGTTATACCAACTTACTTTTGACTTGGAGCTTCCAATCGTTATTTGTACATTGACACATGAGCCACACATAATAACACTTTTAAAGGGCGATTTGGACATAGATTTGGATTTGGACGATAACACTTTTAAAGATAGATAGTATTTTAAAGGGAGATTTGGACATCAAATGCACCTAAGCCGGCCATTTACTACGTCTCTAAGTTGTTTCATTCTCCCAAGATAAACAAAGATAGGCAAATTGTTGCATCATTTGGATGACATGGAATATAGTTGTCTATTTGGTCGTTCAAAATTGAATTAAATTGAATGAATTATTTTATTATTGTCCATGGAGACGAAAAGATCCAATAGAATTGAATTGAACTTGTTTCTATTGTCCTCGAAGACCAATAGGCCTATGGGACCCAAACAAAGAGCACAGCAGGCATATTACTGCCCAGGATTAAACCCCCTCCCCTGCCCTAAAGGGTTTTCAAGGGAAAAACCTTGGCAATCTGATAAACTGTCTAGTGTCACATGTCAATGGAGTGTCGAGGGACACAACTTGGTGTGCATATCCATTACCTCCTAGAGATATGATCCTAATATCCCCACTAAAGTCATATGTAGCATCACATGGACTGGCTAGTTAGGCAGAATGAAATCAATATAGCATACCCTGATATGTCCAAATGCTGGGCAATGTTGAAGAGTGCCTCAATAGCCCACAACATCGGGCTTTGCTTTTTATGGTTTATAACATATATACATATCGTTCAAAGATATTGCATAGTTTCTTTTCTTATGCAAAGCTTTTGAAAACATGGTTTTTTGTCTACAAATTCATAACTTAAATTAAATAACCATATTACAAAATAATGGAAATGACAATATATATGAATTGGCCTGCCTTAAATTATAAATCATCTTCTTATTTACTATTGAATTTAATCTCGATGAAAAGCCCAGCAACGCTGGGCACTTTTTCTAGTGTTTATATATAGGAATATAATATCTGTATGGTCATCACACCATCTCCCTCCTATGATGGCACCAAGTCCTCAACGCTAGATCAAGAGTACTTAAACTTGCTTTGTCCGGGTAACGTTGGCGGAACTCCGCAATCTTGTCAGGGGCATTGGTCAGATTCTCTATATGAGGTCATCTATCTGACTCTTGATGGTGAGCAAGAATCCGACATGGGTGAAATAGATATGTCATTTATCCCCTCTCCCTTGGAATCGACCTAGTTGCAAAAATGCATTAGAGTTTTGGTGGAGTCTATTAATGCCTTTGTAAGCTATTCTCAAATTTGGGATTTAGTCGGTACCTGAACCTATAGCAATGGGCAAAAAAATCCCTCAAGAATCTTATCCGAACCTGAGGTTTGCGAACTGAACCTAGTAAACCTCATTATTACTAGTTGTTTTGTACTCATTAAGCCTAATCCCCCCCTCACCCACCTTCCCGCCGAACTGAAGCTTGGATCCTCGCCCAAATGCGTAGGAAATCTTTGTTTCCCTTTAGATTTTGGTGAAGAATTGCATCAATTTTTGTCACTAGACTGCGGAGCTTGGAGAGCTATCAATGACTGCAAAATTTTGGAATATATGTCTGACGTAACAGCCATGTTAATTCCGAGCAATGGCAATGAGTTAATTTCTTCATGATTCATAGAAAATGAAAGGCCAATTCTGGGTTGAGGTGCCCAAAAATTGCTTGCCAATACAAGAACCAGAATCATATGAAGGAACAGGTCGATGAGAATGGTCTTCGATCTTCTGGTGCAATGAACATTGGCCTTTGCGCAGAGAACTGTATACCATCGATCCAATCACAAGAAGACCTTCTGAATTTCATTCTGCATCCCATTTTGCATGTAAGATTAATGATAGTCTGCTTGGATATTGCAATAATATTTATAGTAATTCTGATTTGCATTTTGAGAAAAATGTACAATCAATTGTGTGGAGTGCATCGCAACAAGGTAACACAATATAATTACCTCCAACAGTGTAACTATTACTTAACAAACAACTTTAAGAATGCAGATGGCCTGCAAGCCTCTAAGCAAAGGTTGGTTATGGAGGTGGGCTCACTCAAACAAGGCCTGAAGAGATGCTCCAAGGACAATGACAAACTGGAGAGGAAGTTGAAACCATTGGGCATGAGGGAGAGGAAAAACAAATTGAAGGCCCCAAATGTACTTCCCCTGATGGTAGAGGCTCTAGACGAAGAATTCATGCCATTAAGAAACTCTTGGATCCAAATCTGGCTTTTTTTTGTTTGGGGGAGGGGGAGGGGGAGGAGGAGAAGGGAGAAAAAGCTATTATGTTGAAGAGTTTAGTTATTAAAGATGATGTTATAGATATGTTGAAGCTTCCTAGAGCAAACCACTTGAGAAAAGCTGCAGTAGAATAGGTGTTCACTAAATCGGGAGCAAGTCAAAAAGCTGATAGCATGCAGGAACTGTGATAATGTGGGTATCAGGCGACGAGCTTACATTGCTCTCTTTAGATGTTTGCAGGATGGAATCAAGCAACAAGATATTACGAAGACCATTCTGTCAAGACTCAATTATGTCAAGGCCAACAGAATCAAAGAGGAAGGCACAAGTAAACGAGCATTTGGAAGAAATGTATCATTGTATTAGATCACTATATCTGTGTATTTGGGATTACATTACTGGAAAAAGTAAGAAGAAGAGTGGATCCAAAAATGATTTATTTTCGTAATGAAAAAAATAATTGTTGGATGGATCTCTCTAAAATGCTTCTTCTGTTAGTTCGTTTCTATGATATGAAAGTGGAAGAATCTGCAGGGAAACTCCAAATTGCTATAAATTTGGATGAGATGGAACTGATCAAAGGTGATGTGACGTTCCAGCACAGTATACGCTCCCAGGACGTACATTGTACTGCCACGTCACGCGTACACGCCACCCCGATTGACGTGTACGCCAACGGATAGCCAGGTAAGTAGCCCTAGGGGGCAACTTGCTAGGAGTGTTCATATATTATTAATGTGCACATGTGCACATTAATGAGGGCACACCTTTCCATGTTGGCATATTTTGCCACCTAGCCACTAAAGGCAAGTGGGGCCTTTCCAATTATCCCACATGCCAAATTGGGTAATTGGAAACCCTAGCCTAAACCCCATGTCTATTTAGGGTAGGAAAACCCTAGCTTGCTAGTTTTTCGTCCTTAGGGTTTTAGAGCTCAGTTTTGGCTGCCCCAGGAGCCGAAACCGCCTCCCTCCCACATTTGCCTAAGCTTAATTGCGCCATCGATTTCCACGAATTCGATCAGCTCACAGGATGGTTGAACTCAGTCGGGAGGAGCCACTCAAGGATCAGATTTGGTCAATTTAATAGCTTAAACCGCCTTCTAGTCATAGAATCAGTAGGTTTAGACTATTAAATTGCCCATAGTAGTTATCTAGATCTTAGATTCCGGACACTAACTAAAGAACCTAACTCTATGATTGGATCTAGTTCTTTTAGTTCTTCTCGTGATATATTTGGATGATGTATTTCGTGAACTCCTTGTATTGGGAAGGGGGGTAGAGGCCCTAAAGCTTGTAGTTGATGCTCCTAGAGTAGCCTCTCTAGCACAATCAGAGATCGGCACACATGTACAAGAGCCACAAGGGTTGTGGGTGAAGGGGCCAGACCGGCTAAAAAAGGAGGTTCATGTCCCGACTCTTGAGCGATCCCCCCGGTGTGTAAAGCTCACCGGGATCATTGTGACTAGGTCTAATGGCTTACCACCGAGTGCGGGTAAGGCATGGGCTCGACACCCGTGAAGTGGTGTACACTTTCCGTGGGTTCGGTCGAATACGGGGCGGTGGCCCCTCTAGTCACCTTGAGTTAGCATGCAGCATCTCCAGGAGGGAGTGATCCCTACCTGCCCCATCGGAATCGGGAGGATGAGACCTGTGAATAGCCCCTTCGGCTATGCATCCGGCGGGCTCTGATCGTCGAGTCCCAACACTTTTCAGCCTACCGCAAAGTGTGCGGAGGAGGGGCGGATGGAGTGGACAACCCTATGCCATGTTCTTATGCCGCCCAAATCCATTGCCATGAATTCATGCCCTTGAACTAACTCGAGACCCAAGCCGCCCGGTCATCCATTGAGTCCGGAGCCTTGGGTAGGATCCCCTATGTGATGTGCTTGATTTTGTCTATGCAGAGATATGAGGGGACCATCCTTCGAGATGGTCACGGGATGTTGATGTATGTGCTACCGACATGTATGTTTACGCTTAGCAGACTAGGTAGGCCCCGAGGGAGACGGGGTAGAATGACACCTTCACTCTCCCCACCGAGACTCGTTCTGGGTGCAAAGTGATATGTGGAGGGCCCCAGTATCGATGGAGCTGGTGTGGGGAAGAACTCTGTTTGTATCTGGGTGAGTGCAATCAGATAATCTAGTAGGGGACGTCCGCAGTGGTATCGAGCAATGTTCTTGGAGACCAAGAGCAAAGCAATCGACCATGTTCCCGATAGTACTAACTTGATAGGATCCTCAAGCCTCGAAAAGTGGGAAAAATTTTTCTCACCTTTGTAGTTATGCTAAGCTAGTAACAATTAAGTGAATTGGAATTTAACAAGATTAAAAAAAGAACGAGCCAAAATTTTCCAGTGAGGTGGTCTCATTTTCGCCTCGTCAAGAAAACTAACTTTTTTGTTTTGAAGCGAGGCGCAAGCTATGAGACATCGAGCCAAGAACACCAAAACATGATGAATTTGAGATAAATAATGTGGTAAGGCTAATTCTAAGGTAGGAATTAGTTAGAATAGCATGTTTTTAATTACCTAAAACCCTAGAAATGTATGAGATCTCGATTTCGCTACCGGGCATAAAACTAAACATTAGTATTGGAACGAGGCGCAAGCTGTGAGACCAATGGGTAGAAAAAGTCTGAAATAAGTATAAGTTTTAGATAAATTGGTGCCTTAGCATGTTAAACAGAGCAACTTGAGTTTTGACCTAAAATTCCCCAAGCTATAAATAGATATAGAACCCCCTCATTTTTTTCGTCCAAGCCCTAGAAATCCGCTCTCCCCCAATTTAGGCGATCTTTCGGCGCTTTTATCCGATTGACGATCCGTAAAACATGGCCCGAACCAAACAGACCGCAAGGAAGCGTCGCCCAGGCGAAACCACCAGCGCCACTGAGACAGAGATCATTCGGAAGATGCTTCGTGAGAGGCTCGCAAGAGGGGGTCGTTCGCCTTCGGACGAAGAGCAAGACACCTCCGATTTGATCGATGTCTTCAACCGCCAGTGGAGGAGGACGAGGCCACATCTCCAAACCCATGGACGACGAGACGAGGGAGGTGTATGAGGAGATAGAGAGGGAGATCCGCAGCAGAACAAGCGCACTATCCGACGCGACCCACGGAAATCCTCGAAAGGTGATGAGCAAGTGATCGGTCCGGAGCCCGGAGGGTAGCGAGACCTTAGAAGATTCATCAGAAGTACGAAATGGCAGAAGAGAAGGGAAGACAAAAAGAGGAAAAGGGAGGAAGAGGAACAAAAGGCAAAGAAGAAGAAAAGAAGAAAAGAAAGGGGAAGTTCGTGGGCCAAGATAAGGAGAACGTAAGACCGCTCACGAGGAAGAGGCCAAACCCAAATATTATCATTAAGGAGCGGCAACCCGACGAACCCCCAAACCCTTCCGACGACGACTCTTCGATGAAGACTTCAACCCTAACGGTGGAAGGTGGAAGCTCTTCCAAGCACCCCAGCGACGAAAGGTGAAGTACCCGAAAATTCCAAGCACCGAGCAACCCCACCAAGACCAAGTGCGTAAGCCCCCGAATACCCGGCATGGGATAGAAAGAAGAACCACGACCTGCCCGGGAAGCCTACGCCACCCGGCTGTGGTGAAGATTTATGAGAGGAAGATGAGAGAGCACGAGGCCTACATGAAGAAATGGGAGGCCTATAACAAATATTATGAGGAAAAACAGGGTTAAGTTCATCGAGGGAGGGCTTAACCAACGGTTAAAAGAAACCTTAAGGCCGCCACCACCGAAGCCCAAGGTTCCCAAGCCGCCACCCGTGAAGAAAGCGGATAGGAAGGAGGTAGAGAGAAGAGCTGCTAAGGGAGATTAGACACTTCCAAGCAGCGGTCTCCTAATCCCCGTGCCCCCTTCTTCGCTTCTGGTTGGTGCGTGAAGTTATGCAGCCTATAGAATGACTTTAGAGTCACGCATTTAGGGCCGGCAATGCAAGAGGCGGTTGAGGCAAAGATAGTGCAACATTTTGAAGATTCAACAGCCACTGCACTATCCAAATTTAAGCGGGTAACCTTAATGCGACAAGACATGAGTCTTATGCGACCCGCATTAAGGAGAACGCCTTAGAAACTTTTTGTTGTAAATAATTAAAAATTTTGTAATATAGAGCAATTTTGTGTACCTTGATGACATAAACTTGAGTAATTAGAGCAAATTAATAAGTTTTAGCTTTTATTTCAGTTGAAATAGGACATTTGGGAGCCGAGAGACATGATGTCTCACATTACCGCTACCGTCATAAAACAAAAAGTTAGGATTGAAGCGAGGCTAAAGTCGTGAGACCTAAGCCCCAAACTTGACCAAAACAGCTCCAAATTGACCAAATAAGGGGTCGATTTCGCCTAATTTGGTGAGCCCATCACCCTTACACCATTAGTTTACCCAAATTGGACACCTTTAATCGAAATGGGACTGATGTCTCACATTTCGCCTCGTCGCGAAAACAAAAAGTTAGGATTGAAGCGAGGCGCAAAGTCGTGAGACCTCTACCAATTCTTCACCAGGACTTGTCAAAGTCACCTTCAACCCTCTGCATAGCATCTTTTAGGTAACCTAGCCTTGTTCAAGCATCTCCTATAGTCCTCAAACTCCTATTTTGACCCTCGATAAGTTAGAATTACCCAATCCTAGGAAATTTCCAAGTCATCCAAAAATTAGGGTTTCCCCCTTTTCTATAAATAGACCCGCCACTTCTCACATAGCACCCCCGCAAATCTGCTCCCGCCCTTCTAGCCGATTTCCTAACTCCCCGAGGCGCTCTTGCAACCATTTGTTACCTTCTTCGCGAATTAATCAATGGCAACTTCTGATTTCGGAGATGGTACAAATACGCCATAAATCATGCTTCTTGAGGCCGACGTCCACCAAATCTTCCAGATTTTCAGGAAGGAGGTAGGCGTCCAAGCAACCTTGCACGCGACCCGGCTTATAGTAGAGTCTTGCCCGAAGTTCCAAGCTAGGGTAGAACCAGCCGCTAGTGCAACTCCCTCCTTGTATAGGATATTTTGTTCCTAGACAGTCCCTGCGATGGCGATTAGGCGATGTCCGAACATCGCCAAATACCTCACAAACAAAGCTTAACCGACACCGGAGCCAATGGTCCTAACTGTCAGCGGGACCAAGTACTTTCTTTCAACACCGCCCGGGCAATCTTTCTCACCCACCGCGTCGGAGAACATCGGGGAAACCTCCATTCCCCCATGGACGTAGATCCATTAGCCGTGAAAGCGGAACAACGGCTCCTCGTCTGAAACAACAGAGCAGGAAGGGAAGGAAGAAGACTCGGATGAACGAGGAACTGGAGGAGGAGGAAGAAGATGTTGAGCCTCGACCTAGCAGAGGAGCGGCGACAAAGCGGAGCGAGAGTGGCAAGACTTCGAAAGAAGCCGGCGGACTCGAGTAGTCGCCGCACCCCCCGGGTTAGGCATCACAAGCTGCTCCCATTATAATCGAAGGTGAGGAGTTTCGCTCCAAGCGACATTCAAAACCTCCCGGTGCAGGGAAAGGGAGCACCCCACCTGAAGAGTTGCTGCACCAACTCCGAAGAACGGACTTGGACGACTTCATCGTCCGAGGAGAGTCTGACTTCCCCCTCCAAGTAAGGGAAGCCGACACTTACACGGGAGAGTTTACCTCCGACATCCAAGCCTACAGCAACATCAGGCAGATCATGGAGGCAGACAAGGCTGAGAACAAGCTACCGACGGAGGAAGAGTTCCTTGCTCTCCAGGAACAGATGGGGATCCGCTATGCGACCTCAAACATCCTAACGGCAAGCTCGTCCGCAGAACCTCCCCGGGATAGGACAGGCGAATTCGACCTCAGGAGGGCTTCAGCAACAGTCAAGGACTACAGGGAGCTCACCACGGTGGAGGTTGATGATTTCGGAAGCAGACACAGAGCTGGATACCGAGTGGCCGAGGACCCATCTCGCAACGACAGGTCATTACGCTATTACCTGCCATTGCTGATGGATGGAAGAATAGCGGTTATCCACCGCAAGTTCACCCCCAGAGGCGAGGAAGGAGTATCGTTGCTGATTGCACTCTCAGGATTCGGCCGGCATGCACGGCTACCCCTTAACACCGAGTATGCAATCCTGGTGAAAAGAGCGGTAGCACTCGACGTCTTCGACTTCGCCATACCTTACAAAGCGGCAGCAAGGCTGCCGATGCAATGACAGCCTTACACCTCCCACCGCAGAATAGAAGATTTAGCAAGAGCATTACAGGGTGGATCTCCAGCCAATGTCCTTAGGAACTTGGGCCATTCAGTGGGAACAGCCCAAGTGAAAAAGTTCTTGGAGGATAATCCATCTTACCGGCATCAACAGAAGTGATTAGCAGTAGTTGCAAGTTCTTGTATTAGTGTAATATAAAATATAAATATAACATTCTCTTGCACTATAAATGTTTTGTTGATACATTTTGTGTCCCCTCAACCATGCCAACAAACATAAATAATGCAAGAAAGCAAGGAAAACTAACCATGTAGATATGAACCACTTGTGTATGCATTTAGAGGCCTCGAAAGCAGGAGAACGACAAACCGCGGGGAACTTACTGGGAACAGAGCCCGCCCAGTGCCACGCCCTGCAAGGAACCCCGCTTTGAAGAGTTTGGACAAATGACTCCGAAGAAGAAAATATCGCATAAATGAGGACAGACCTCTAACAGATAAAAGGCCTTGCTAGCCGCATGCTGTGAGCAAAGTTCGATTGGGTAACGCTCAACCGCCAAAGCATCAGCTTTCGGAGAACGTGTAGAGACAGAAGAGGAGCAAGAGAGGAAGGTCCCCAGCCTTGACTCCTCCGACTCAAGCCTCAGATTCAGCATCGGATTCCGAGGAAGAAGAAGAGAGAACCAAGTCCGAAAGGCATTTAAAGGCGAGAGGAACCACCCTGGAGGGACGATAAAGGGACACAAGAACCTCGACTACCGAAGAAAGTAGACTCGATTGGGAAATGTTTGGAAGGCCAGAAGCTCGAGCAACTCGAAGCAGAAAGCGTCGCATGGAAGCAGAGGCTTGGCTTGACGAGATGAGTTTAATACGGCAATGCCTATGGTATGAAGGATAAGGATAAAGGCGGGGTGGCAACAAATAACCCAAGGGAGCAAAGACGCATTTGGTGGAAGGGCTATGCCAAGGCTCATGGCTTAAGCAGGATGCTTGCGGTGTTCAAGAAGTTTGCTAAAAGCCTTCTGCCGCCATTACGCCCAAGAGAGCACAAGTCCAAGATGATGCAAAGAAGTTCTAAAGTTGCAAGAAGGCAACAAGTCAAGATTTAGGATACAATGTGAGGAATTTATGAGGCTAAGGTCAGATGTGCCAAAAGTTAGTGAGAAGCATACGCAAGGGAAAGCTACATTGAAGGTCCGAATGAGGAGATCCTTAAGCTTGTAAGGGCAATAAACCCTAGAATCGGTGATCGGAAGCGGAGTCCAAGGCAATAAGCTTGCAAGGGGCGGGACCTCGTAATAGTGGGCGAGGCAGCAAGATTACCAAGATAAAGGCAAAGGCAAAGTGGCAAATTCAGAGAACAAACAGACCCAGACCAGCTAGAGCCCCATATAGTGGCAATCAAGGGAAGCAAAGCAGGGAGAAGAAGCGGTATCTTTCAAAGACAAACGGGGAAGGGTCAAACTACTCCCAAAGCAAGGCGATCCTTTCTCGCAGCCATGCCCAAGGAAAAGAGACAGAGTGCATAGAAAAGCGGCTTTGCTTCGTGTGTTTCCAGTTGTGCCATAGACGACAAAGAACCGCCCATATGTCATGAGTGCAGGCAGCTAGCAGTTGGGAGATTGGGACATCATTCGACGACGACGGGCGAGGAGGCCCGCGACTACATTCAGTGGTGAGTGTCATATCTTTGCAGCGAATAGATACTGAGCAAGCAGAGAGCCAGTATAAAGTAATTTCCACAGTGGGAAAGGCCAAGGCCAAGTCATTTATAGTCCTAATAGATTCGGGAAGTAGCCATAACTTTGCATCTCCCAGAATGGTTCAAATGTTGAAGTTGAAACCATTAAAGTCAAAGCCAAGGCCCGTTGTCTTAGCAAGTGGAGCAAGAAGGGCTGACGGCGTGTAAAAAGAATCAACTTTGACATCGACTTGCGGGGATTAAGATCCGGATGGGGGCGGAGGTAATGAGCATCGGCAAATATGACTTGATAATAGGTATGGAGTACCTTGGACCAGCGAGGGCCATTATTGATTGTGGAAGCGGAAGGTGACCTTCCCAACACCCGGCGGCAAGATCATTGAGATATGTGTAAAGAAGTTGTCCCCATCATGCGGTGTATGTCTTCTAAACGGCTGTTCAAGTGCATCAAGAGTGGCGGTGTAGCATACATCTTCAAGCTTGAGATTAGTGAGCCGGAATTGGAAGGAAGCAAAGAAGACAAGATGCTCAGCAAGTTGCCGAGGCAAATAGCTAAGTTGATCACGGAGTTCCACGATCTCTTTCCAGATGAGATCAAGCAGCTCCCTCCTTATAGGGGAGTCGAGTGCGAGATACTTTTTTAACCGGGGAACAAAACCGACAAGCAAGGCTCCATATAGAATGACAACGCAGGAGTTGTCGGAGCTAAAGATTCAGGGAGGTGAGCTTTCGACCTAGGTTTCATTAGACCTAGTGTCTCGCCGTTTGGAGCGCCCATTCTTTTTGTCAAGAAGAAGGATGGATCTTTGAGAATGTGCATAGACTATAGACAGTTGAATAAGCACACCATTAAGAACAAGTATGCGCTTCCAAGATCAGGGCGACTTGATGGATCAGCTTCAAGGAGCAAAGATCTTCTCCAAAAATCGACTTAAGGTCGTTATCATCGATACGGATAAAGGAGGAGGAGGATATCCACAAGACCGCCTTTCAGGCCAGCGGTATGGGCATTATGAGTTCACGGTGATGCCTTCGGCTTATCAAATGCCCGCAACGCTCATGAGGCTCATGAACGATATCTTGAGGAGTTCCCGGACACCTTTGTGATTGTTTTCTTTGATGACATTTTGGTGTATAGCAGATCCCTTGAAGGGCACGCGGCAACACTTGAGAAGGGTGCTAGAGAAGTTGAGAAGACACCGGTTAAACGCATAAGTTGTCAAGTGCCACTGCAATGCAGAAGGTGGAATACCTTGGTCATGTGATCTCGCGAAAGGCATCTCGAGCCGGACCCCGCCAAGATTGAAGCTGATGATTCAAAGGGTCGGCGCCGAAGAATGTGCACGAGGTCGAAGTTTCTCGGCCTAGTTGGTACTACAGGAAGTTCGTGAAGAACTTTGCTAAGATAGCAGCCCCGCTAATGTGACCTGACGAGGGCGGAGAAGGTGAAAGATTGGGTAGAGCATTGGCACAAGAAAGCCCAAAAGGGATTTGAATTGTTGAAGGAAGCTTTAACAACAGCCCCAGTCTTAACCCTGCCGGACCCGGAGAAGGATAAGCTTGTAGCAACAGATGCGAGTAAGATAGCTACAGGTGCAGTGCTTATGCAAGAAGAACGTGTGGTAGCGTATGATTCCGTGAAGATGAAACGCCGAGACGCGCTACCCAACGCACGATCAGGAGTTGCTTGCAGTTGTCAGGGCATTAAGAATATGGAGGCACTACCTCTTGGGAAGGAAGTTCCAATTGGATACCGACCATCAGAGCCTCCAATATGTATTCACGCAACCACACCTCAATCTGAGGCAGCGGAGATGGATGGAGTTCCTCGAAGAATATGACTTTGATATAGTCTACAAGCCGGGGAAGCTCAATGTGGTAGCAGATGCGCTTTCAAGGCACCCCCTGACAACTAGAGTGCATTGCAACGCAATTTCAACGCCTCCAAATGACTTTGGTAAGAAGATTGAAGAGTCCTTGCCAATGGATGTGGATTTCGGGGAAGTATGGGTAAGCCTCTCTAAGGAGGCTAGAACAGATAAAGAACGGGAGGCCTTCAAGCATTATAAGAAGGAAGGCAACCTGTTATACCATAAGAACAAGTTGTGCGCATTACGAATCATCGGGTGTAAGGAAGTTGATCCTCCATGACACGCACGCAATGACCCAATAGCCGGGCCATGCGGGATTCATGAAAACATATTTCAAAGAAAGCAGCCTATTATTGGCCGGGAATGAAGAAGCAAATAGCTCGCTACATCAAGGAATGTCACTTATGCCGCGTGACGGCCGGGGCAGCAGCCTTCAATTCCGGGGCATTAGAGCCATTAGAGTGCCAAATGCTAAGTGGGAGGTAATCGGCATGGATTTCATCACGGGACTCCTAAGAACAAATGAGAGGCAAGGGATGCCTTGATGGTAGTGGTCGACAAGTTGTCAAAGATGGCACATTTTGTGCCTTGCAGACCACGATCTGACTATGGATACAAAGAAAGCTCTTCACCAAAGAGATCTTGAGCTTCATGGCATGCCAAGGGAGATTATCTCCGGCTGTGAGATCGAAGTTCATGAGTGCCTTTTGGCAAGACCTCTTTGGCGACAATTCAGACCAAGCTATCCATGAGCACGGCCAGATCATCCTCCGACGGATGGCCGACGAGCGGACCAACAGGATCTTAGAAGACATGCTACTAAACTATATGTCCGGAATAAGCAAAGTATGGAAGAATTCATTCACTTGGTGGAGTTTGCATACAATAGCACCAAAAGCGGTGAATCGTCCCGGATGTCGCCATTTATGATCAATTATGGCTATCGGTGCCTAACTCGCACACTTGGCACAACCCCGTGTCAAAAGTAGAAGTTTCGCAGCAGATGTTGGCCGATATCAAGCAGCCGACTCGTGGAAGAAGTTCGAGGTTATCGCTAGCGTTAAGAAGTCGACAAAAGAGCATCGCCGATAAGCATCGAACGGTAAGAGAGTTCAAAGTTGGAGATGATGTATGGCTCAAGATAAAGGTGAAGCAGGCGAAGCTCAGGATTGGCAATTGCAAGAAGCTTGCTCCAAGGTGGGCTGGACCCTTCAGAATAATCAAGAGAGTAGGTAATCAATCCTACAAGTTAGAATTGCCAAAGACACCTAAAGATTCATAAGGTCTTCCACGGAGTTTGTTGAAGAAGCATACTCCAAATCCGCACGAAGTTTTGGACACTCCAACGTTGTTGGAAATGACGGAGGAGCAGCTGGAAATAGTTCCAGAAATGATTCTTGATAAAGCTTTCAAGAAGACAAGGAGGTCGGAGTTCCTCCAATACTTGGTCAAGTGGAAACACTTGCCAGTGGAAGACGCCACGTGGGTACTTAAGAAGGATTTGGTAAAGCAGTACCCACAGTTTATGGAGCAATGGGACGGCAAGGTCATCTCCGAAGAAATCGGCTCAGGCATGTCGACGGCGTAGGTTAATTCTTGTATAGATTAACCCACGATGCAACCTATGCTTGGTATGGGTCGCGATGCGCCGTTGTTCGATGATGAGACCACTACGGTGATCTCTAGGGCGGGGTGTAATGTCAATGTAGGCATGACCGCGTTTCGCTTTTGGGCGAAAGTGGAAGGTAGATTAGAAAGTCTACCGGTCCCACCGGAAGGAGACGGCCTCGAGAGAAAAGAGGTCATTAAGGAATGCATTGATAGGGAAAGCACCTTTAGCCCCATATATGCTTTGATAGGAGGAATCCATCCTTCACGCCCCCACGCGAGAAGGATATCCTCCACCGGGCAACTAGAGGTGTAGGCATGAGCCGCATATAGGCATATAGGCTACTGCCTCCCGCCATTATGGAAGATTCATCCTCTTCCCTACCGGAGATTAGCCATGCATTCATGTAGATAGGTGGGGTGGTCACCATATAACCAAAATTTATTAAACAATTAAAACGGTACTAACGTAGTGTCGACCTGCAGGCCAGTAGAGCGCTCCGGAGGGCAAGGAGGTCGAGGCTACGAAGACTTGCAACACAAGTTTTGTTGGAATGTGTTGCAAGGAATGAAGAGTACCTCGGACAGTAATTATAGATATGAAATGCTGAAATTTTGTCTAACTTAACATAGTGAATAACTTGTTAATGGTGTTATGAATTGATAAGTATTCCATAATATAATAACGTAATAATGTTCTAAAAGTAATTACCTTAGAGTAATCGCGATAAATGTATAAAGATTATATTGTAGGTATCACGTTGATTGCAGGTTGCAGGTTAGGAAGATCCCAAGGTGGGGAGACCCACGATGCTGGGGACAGCATCATTTCAAGGTGGGGAGAATGTGACGCGTTCGACAAGATAATCGCCCCGGGGCGTACATTGTACCGCGCCACGCGTCCGCGGCACCGCCACCCATTGACGGGCATGCCAACGGATAGCTGTGTAAGTAGCCCTAGGGGGCAACTTGCTAGGAGTGTTCATATATTATTAATGTGCACATGTGCACATTAATGAGGGCACACCTTTCCATGTTGGCATATTTTGCCACCTAGCCACTAAAGGCAAGTGGGGCCTTTCCAATTATCCCACATGCCAAATTGGGTAATTGGAAACCCTAGCCTAAACCCCATGTCTATTTAGGGTAGGAAAACCCTAGCTTGCTAGTTTTTCGTCCTTAGGGTTTTAGAGCTGGGGTTTTGGCTGCCCCAGAGCCAAAACCGCCCGAGCCGCCCTGCTTAATTGCGCCATCAGTTTCCCTGAATTCGATCAGCTCAGCAGGATGGTTGAACTCAGGTCAGGAGGAGCCACTCAAGGATCAGGTATTTGGTCAATTTAATAGCTTAAACCGTCTTCTAGTCATAGAATCAGTAGGTTTAGACTATTAAATTGCCCATAGTAGTTATCTAGATCTTAGATCTCGGACACTAACTAAAGAACCTAACTCTATGATTGGATCTAGTTCTTTAGTTCTTTACGTGATATATTTGGATGATGTATTTCGTGAACTCTTTGTATTGGGAAGGGGGTAGAGGCCCTAAAGCTTGTAGTTGATGCTCCTAGAGTAGCCTCTCTAGCACACTGTAGATTCGACTGTGTACAAGAGCCACACCGGGTTGTGGGTGAAGGGGGGGCCCGGCTAAAAAAGGAGGTTCATGTCCTGACTCTTGAACGATCCCCCTGGTGTGTAAAGCCTACCGGGGATCATTGTGACTAGGTCTAATGGCTTACCACTGAGTGCGGGTAAGGCATGGGCTCGACACCCGTGAAGTGGTGTACACTTTCCAGTGGGTTCAGTCGAATACGGGCAGTGGCCCTCTAGTCACCTTGAGTTAGCATGCAGATCTCCGGAGGGAGTGATCCCTACCTGCCCCATCGGAACTGGGAGGATGAGACCCAGGAATAGCCCCTTCGGCTATGCATCCGGCGGGCTACAGTCAGGTCCCAACACTTTTCAGCCTACTCTGCAAAGTGTGCACAGGAGGGGCGGATGGAGTGGACAACCCTATGCCATGTTCTTATGCCAGCCAAATCCATTGCCATGAATTCTGTCTGCAACGAACTCTGGAGACCCAAGCCGTCAGTCATCCATTGAGTCTGAGCCTTGGGTAGGATCCCCTATGTGATGTGCTGATCTTTGTCTATGCAGATATGAGGGGACCATCCTTCGAGATGGTCACAGGATGTTGATGTATGTGCTACTGACATGTATGTTTACGCTTCCGCAGCTAGGTAGGCCCTGAGGGAGACGGGGTAGAATGACACCTTCACTCTCCCCACTGAGACTCGTTACGGGTGCAGTGATATGTGGAGGGCCCTGTATCAGCATGGAGCTGGTGTGGGGGAAGAACTCCTGTTTGTATACGGTGAGTGCACCGTATACGAGTAGGGGACGTCACAGGTGAGAAGTATGAAAGGGTTTCTTTGATATTAATGAACAGGGCATTATCAAATTCTGCCAATAAGGAAGCCAAATTCTCTGTTCAATTATGGGATTATGTTTGGTGGATAGGGATCTTTCAAGTGCCTAAAGAAAATCATGGTATTCGTTTGTGGGTCTTTCAACAGGCACATATTCCTTCTACCATTGCTGCAGATGGAGTTGGAGAGAAGCTTCATGTTCTTGGCTATTGAGATTATGAGGTTGAATGGCATTTGGCTGCTGATCTGAAGACCATCAAATACATGTACAACATAAAACATAGTTCTGGCAAGACTACTCGTGCATACCATTATTATTTGTATGCTAGAGTAGATGGTACAAAGAGTACTCTTGAATGTGACCAAGATGCTGAACCAACACGTGAAAGGAAGACGAGATATCAATCCCTCTCCTCGCAATTCCTGTGAAGAGAGTACATATATGCACTCTACATGTAAGAATAGTGGATACGATGGTGTACGTGAGTATTCTTTTTGCTTGGATGAATCAGTTAGAGAAAAGTGTATGAAAGATAATGAGAAGGTACTTTATGATATTGGTCTTCATAGTGGTGGCTATAAGATCCTTTAAGATCCTAATAAGGGGGATATGGTTCTTTGTAAGCCATCTATGGGTGGGATGAAAGCGAAATGATTTTTGCCTTGTACCAAGTTACGTAAGAATAGATCCTTGCCATCTGGAAAGCGGTAGGGGTATAAGGAGTGCTGGTAGCAGAAGATGACCGCACTTCATGTGGGAGGGTAAAGGTAAAGAAAACATGGTAGAATTTGAGCGGTCTGGTAAGTTTAATCGCAGAGAAGAAAATGGTGGGTGACAAAATTAGATGAATTCAAAAGAACAATAACTGAATTCATGAATACGTTTATAAAGACATGGGGAGAATGTAATGTTACACATTATATTCACATATTTCACACCCATGGCTTCTTGTATGCCAAAGAGTACGAGAGCTTGGGAATATGGAATATGCAGTCACATAAATAAGCTAAGAATGCCTTTCTTAATTTTACTCAACATCATGGGTCGTGTGATAATTCATTGCAACAGATGTGCCAATGGTTCTATTGAAGGATTATGTGTAAGCTAGAGAAAAAAGATATAGAGAAACAGGAGACCACATTGGCTAAATTACTAAGGAGAAAAGCTCAGATGGAGAAAAAGAAGCAGACATGGTGTAGCTCTAGGGCAGTCGAAAATTTAAGGCAGTGGAGATGCACATCATAGAAGGTGGAGGATATACTTCTGGCATTTCGAATGTATGAGCAACTTTATATTAATATTAGAACCGTGTTTAGCGGCCAATATTCTATTTTGGTAGCGTGGGCACGACGTGAATAAATTTGGCATTCACTTAATGAATAATCAATATTCGCACCGTGGCCACAGTGCAAATTAATTTGGCAATCGCTATATCTAACAAACATTATTTTGCACCTTGGCCATGGTGTGTACTAAATTGGCAATCAATTATATAACAAACATTATTTTGCATTAAATAAAGATATATACAATAAAGTAGGCTCCAAATTTAACTAAAATAGCTTTCTATCTATAACGCAATACATTATTACATTCCACTTTTTACAAACAACACAACAAATTATATTCAAACATTCCAGCCATAAAGAATATCACTTTGAAACACCTTCTGACAACATTGTTATCTCTAGATTCTTGGATACATCATTGCTCCAAAGGCAAGGGAAACATTACTTATTGACCATTAACCTTGATCTGCAAGAGTAGCTTGATCATGTGCTCAAATTTGTTTGATACAACACTAAATTGCTATAGAAGTCCGGCAATGTCGAGCATCAGTTACTAGTTGTAATTACAAAAATACCCTTCTACATATAATGAATTTCTTTAAACACTCTTAACCCAAAATGCGCCAGATGCTTATTCATTTCAGACAGACAATTACAAGGTTCAATGCAACATATTAGATGCACTCCCAATGCATTCTACTTTTAAAGCCATACTTTGGTTTATAAGACCATGAGTGGTCATGTATTAAACAAAATTTCCTCTATTTACTTAATTGGATGCTTATTGAATGTTCCTAACGAACACATGGCACTAATAGTGCTCAATCTAATAAAAGTATCTTTTGTTCCTCCTAAGAGTTGTAATATAGAGTCTTCGTTGCTAAGAAAGACAAATAGACTAAAATTATAATGAGAAGTTTTTGTGCGATGTCGTCATAAAAAGGAATACGTGCTTCGATTATCATATATTATTAACACTTAACTCCAATCATTAAAAGACATGATTCGGCACAGTACCTAATGAGGACACCTCATGAGTTATATTGGTTTGCAATCATGTTTGTGTACTGAGGGTTGATGATGAAGGTAGGCAGCACCTTTGATAATGAAGCATGAGCTCACTTTAACCTCATTTGGTTTGCAATCATGTTTGTTTATTGAGGACCAATTTGGAATGTTCTTCAAACTTGCTTGTCAAGCTTTCATGTTTCACAAAGAAAACCAAATCAAGATGCAGTGAGTGCCCTATATGTTGGACAGGAAATAGGATGGATGGATAGATAGTATTTTTACCATGTTAAAATCCAAATACTGCAAAACACGAAGAAAGCTTTATCGTTCGATCTCTATGCAACATTGGCTATAATATTTATCGGGTTTAAACCCAAACATTACAAAACACGAAGAAAGCTTTATCATTCAATCTCTATGCGACATTGACTACACGTATAGAGAGGAAGAGCATGGCATGTCATGCCATTTAAAAGAGTAGCAGCATCCTACTTTAAACGTGAGGGTTAAATGCATTTGAAAGAAAAACAGTGCACTTGTTCACGTGGAAGAATACATTGAAACTTTAAATTACATGTCTGTTTCCAACGTACCAGAAACTTTATAACCTTTAAGAGCCGAGTGTACTTGGAGAAAGAATTAAAAAAGCAAACGGGAAAAGAAAAGCATCTAACAAGTTTGGTTTTGGTAGTTCAGTTTATCTTATCCCCTTGGATTTTGCTTGTTTTCCGTGTTTTACTTTGTAGCTGGTGGAGGTATAAAAAAGAAACATTTGTTACTTTAAACACTGTTATTCTGCACTAACGTGTGCAGCAGAAATACTATTAGCTCTCCCTATTTAAGCACCACCCTTTTGTTGGTGGGTTTTGCTTGATTTCTTTGTATTTCTTTGCAGCTTCCTTTGGTAGAAGTATAAAAAAGCGACATTTCTTACTCCTATGTTATTCTACAATAACGTGTGCAGCATAAACACTAATACCTCTGCCTATTTAAACACCACCCTTTCGTTGGAGAAAGAAAAAAAATGGCTATCCTTTCCCTTACTGTTATGTTCACTTTGCTGTTGCATTGTCAGAATACACAAGCTTGGTTGAGACCTAACTATTATGCCAAAACATGTCCTCCTTTTGAGAAAATAGTACTTGAGGGCCTGAAAAATGTCACCAAACAGGACTCCAGAGCACCAGCTTCTCTGCTCAGAATGCACTTTCATGACTGTTTTGTCAGGGTATGTTATAATGTCTCTCGTCTCTTTAAGAAAAATCTGGTACTAGATAATAAGTATGCATTCTCACTTGCATGTGGCATATACAGGGATGTGATGCCTTCATACTGCTGGATGTTTCTAATGGTGAAAAGGGTGCTGGCCCTAACAACGATGTGCGCGGATACGAGTATATTGATCAGATCAAAGCAGATGTAGAGGGTGTTTGTCCAGGAGTAGTTTCATGTGCAGATATACTTGCACTGGTTGCCAGAGATTCTGTTGTGCTGGTATGTTTCTCTTCACTAATCTTCTGTTCTATGAACTAGTGTCCATGTATGTTCTATAATGCTTTTTCAAGTATACAATGATACTTCAATTTCATGGCACGCCTCACGTTAAATGTCACATCTATGAATCATTAAATGTGTATCTATCCTCTCTGTCTGCATTAACATTTTCAGATGCTGCTATGATCAGTTGTACTTAGTTAAAAGATTGCAACCAAGAAAAAGTAAAGTGCTATTTTGATGCTTTTTTTTATATTCTACAGACAGGCGGAATCAGTTGGAAGGTTCCTCTTGGAAGACGAGACGGTCTTGTATCTAATGAAGCAGAAGCCAATACTAATCTACCGCAAGCAACATTCAACATTTCACAACTCCTTGCAAGTTTTCAAAATGTGGGTCTTGGAGAGAAAGATATGTTAACACTTTCAGGTACCAGAAATCTGATTAGGCAAACAAGAAACAGAGAACCCACATCACTTTTTTGCACAGTGGAAAGAAACGCACAAAAATTTTCCAATGTTTGTAGCCATATCACAGCTTTTCCCATACAGTTTCAAAATCGGCTAACGAAATGCCTTACCTGCAGGAGCGCACACCATAGGATTTTCCAAATGTAGTTTCTTCTCGTCCAGGGCTTTATAATTCCAGTGGCACCGGAAAAGCAGATCCGAGCATTCGACCTAGTTTTTTAAAATCACTGAAAAAGCTTTGCCCTGAAGGCGGAAATGGGGAGACGTTATCACCCTTGGATGTGACAAGCGAGATAAATTTGACAACCAATATTACCTAAATTTGCTGAGTGGAAGAGGCCTCCTAAGTTCAGACCAAGTGCTGGGAATCCTAGAAACTTTGTGAAGGCATATAGCAATAGCAATACTAAGTTCTTAGAAAGCTTTGCTGGTGCCATGATCAAGATGGGCAACATTAGTCCTATTCTCTACCCCAATGGCCGGATTAGAAAGAATTGTCGAATAACAAATTGATGGATACCATATGGAGATATAATACAAGATGTTTTTCGAGTTGGCCTTTATTTGAGAAAGGATTGGCAAAACATATCATACTATAAACAAATTGACTGGTACGATATGGAGATAATGTACATGATTTTTTCAAGTTGGCCTTTATTTAAAAAAGGATCATCCAAAAATAGATCATACTAGAAAAATGAGTCTTTAACTTATACAAAATACAATGCCCGACGATACCGGGCATAGTAGGGGTCTATTTTTTGCTCCGTGCTGACATAGGCTAGAAGTAGAATGGAATGTAAAGGTGGAATGGAACTATAATAGCGGCAAGAGTCTTAGGTGCTTGTTATGGCAGTTTACTTGCAAGACTTTGGAGTGCGTAATGTAAGGCCTAATAAGTTCATCTAGTTGCCGTATTTCTTGCACAAGCAAGACCCTCGCAAGATATGCAACTCAGAAATGGGCACCCCAGCTGATCCCACTCCACAGCAGATATAGCATTCTGAATTGAGGCATAAAACCTCTAAGCTGCCGCCTGAGCAAGTGCAAGGATGCCGCAATCCTATGCGCCTCAGTTCCAACCTGGATAATGCTATTAACAAACTCTTGAGCATAAAACACTGCCTCAGACTCAGCCGAGAACACAACAGGGTCTGGATGGGATGCTTCTAAAGCAGAAGAAATAAAAGAGTCAGGCAAAGACACAGCAGGTTGCTTCACACCAGCAACTGGCTCCCCATCAGTCTCCATATTCCCTGCAACTCAAAACAAAGAAAGCCATGAAAAAAAACCCAACTGTACAATGTAGAGGCAACCAAGATCATCAGCCAACAGCCATGGTGCAATCATCCTTGTGCACAGGGATGAAATCCACACCAGGCTCAAGAATGACAACATCATCACTGTCTCGACTATAAGAATCATCATCAATATCTTCAAAGTTATTATCTTGTTCATCAATAGGAATGGCATCATCCCAATAGCGCCTCCTCCTAGGCCCATTCCGCTCCACAGGCACAAAACCTGCTGGCAGCCCAAAGAAAATTGTCCTCATATCCGATGGCATGCAGTGAGAAGGATTCAGCAGCACCCTCCATGCAGCCCGGACACGGTGCTCATTAATATGTGCAGTATTGGAAGGGATAATCCAAGAACTGGAGAATGTAAATTTTCTAGAACGAATCATTCTGGCCAGTGTAAACAACAAGCTAGCAGTCAATCTACGGTTCCCATGATAGTTAACAAAATGGGCAGCTCGATTCAACAAGTTTTTGTTATCAAGAACAACTAAGTTTTTCGTACCACCAGCTCCCCATCTCAAATACAAATCCTTACCTTTCTCGATGGCAACCTCACTCACATTATGAAGATGGCAGACATAATGAACCTTTCCCACATCCTTCATACAATACCCAACCATACCCTCAAAACAATGAAGACAAGTATTCTTCAGGGCTTTACACACTAATATCACACCAGGAGGCTTAAAAACCCAATTAAAATCTTTTTTTATGGCGTCATTCATGGCCCTAGGACTTTTAAACCGGGCTCTAAACACAGCCTGACAATGCAAATGATCTACAATAGCACCACGTTCCATGGCTACAGCTCCAGCAACACACCTCCGATTGCAAAAACCCACAAGACCATCATAAAAGCTCATGGGCACATCTTGCCCAGACAGACCTAAGGTGACACTCACATCTATGAGATTCCAGTCCTGCTCAGCACAAAAATCACGACCATTCTCTTGGGAATTGGAAGAACTCAGATTCAAAATGTGGCTCACAGAACCAGGGGCAGAGCAACCAGGACTCTTCCCCTTTCTGGCTGCCCTCTTCATAGACATGGCAGAAAACCACAAACAAAAACAAAGCCACAGTTCCAGAACACTCCACCTCCGCTCCCCGCCAACGAACCCGACCCCAGCTTATCCAGAACTCCAAAAAAAGAAACACCCGGCAGCCACGACACATCAGAAGCAGCTCCGCCATCCTTGGAGCACCCCAAGGAAGAACTCACAGTTCCGGCCAACCGGGCATCCAGAACTCCAAGATGCCCGCCCAATGTTCTAGGGTTTCGAACCACCCTTGCCACCGTCAGCAAAATACCATTCCACATACAAATACCCCAATCACACCATTGCAAACCTTATGTTATAAATATAACATTTCACATTTCGGCCACATTATTGATTGTCGATATGATGGGAAGTGAATTGGGGTAGAGAATTTGGCATTCACACAAGTAGACATGTGTAATTAGGAGTGAAATGCATGTGAATACATTGCACTTACAATACAAATTTATTGGCTCTAGTTTTTGGTTAATGTTGGATGGCCTTGCAAAACTATTTTGATTCAAAAATCAAAACAATAGGATCAAATGAGTAAGAAAGCTTGGGTTCTCGACCAATCTTTATAGGCAGGATCATTTGTGAAATCATCGTCTGAAAAAAGAAAAAGGTATTTTATCGCTACCAGCTCAATGGAATGTGCAAGTCATAGATACACAGTTCAAGAAAATTTGGAGAGGTGTGTGGATAAAACTTCTCCCTCCCTGAATGAATTTTTTTTTATGGCAAGTGATTCATAGGTCTCTATGATAAAATAGAAGGGTATCTAAATTCAAATATGACGTGAGCCCTTTATGTCCATTGTGCAAGATTGATGAAGAGTCTCTGAAACATTGCTTAATAGAGTCCACTGACCTGCAAATTATGTGGTTTTGGTGCATGGATATGTTCAACACTACACTGGGGACCAAAGACATCCTTCTAGGTAGATATCCAGTAGAATGGTCAGTCTTAAAATACAAAGCTTTTCATATTGTCAGATCATGGGCATTATGGGTCATATGGAACAAGTGTGTGTTTGAACGTGATGTTTCTCTTGTTTGTATCACCTTAAGAAGAAGGCATCTACATTTATCTTAAAAGGGTTTTGTAGCTATCCCCTCTTCAAACTTGTTCAGGAGGGTATCTACCTGCTATAGTGCTTTGTAATAGTTTATTTATAAATGAAAATTTATTTATCCTTCAAGAAAAAAATGGAAGCTGTATTGTACGAGTAGTGATAGATTTTAGAGGCAACAATATGATTATCACAAATGTAATGATGAAATGCCTAGCAAGATTCTTCCAATTCAAAAATACTTGAACACATGTAGTACAAATGAAGATCTAGTGGAGAGCCACAATATGGTCTCTAATCTCCACTAGAATAAACAAGTACAATAACAATAGTTTTAAGGTCAATAAACCATTGAGTTTTAAACCTTTAAACCTTTAAACCTTGTTACTGTTCATCGGGCATTTGACACAATCACTGTAGCCCTGTTGACTGAGCATATCACCCCCTTCTGAGCCGGATCAACACAATAACTTCACCGTCTGAGTATGTTATCATAGGTTCTACATTCTTAATCATGAATCTGGCGGTTAAGGAGAGGATCTACTTTCCAATCCGGGCTTTTTCTCACCTGTGTATATATCCCACAGGATAAACTTAAGTGACGAGACGTCTTCACAATATCCCACAGGATTATCACTAGAAATTGGCTTTTTGGACCATTGGAACTTATTTTCAAATTTATACGATGTCTTCTTGCAACCTTAACAATGGTGACAACATTAGGTTTTCAATCTTCAATGAGCATTTTCTAATGAGCACCCTAGATAATGACATAATACTCAAGATTGTCTGGCCTACTGCCACTGCTTCTCATAGGCAGACCTATTGGCTCAAGTCTTCATGCAGAATAGTTTACAACCTTCAGCAACTTATGAATCCACTTAGATCATTATCTGCTCACTTGCTTCCTAAATGCACTCACTGCCACTGCTTCTCATGAGTGCACAACTGACTTATAATGCTGAAATCTCAACACTCCTCCTTCAGCTTATAAGTCTGTATATTTGACACATTTAACCCAGCTCTAAAGGATACATATTTACTTTCTGATAATGCCTTAGTGAAGATGTTTGCAACCTGCTTGTTTGTTTCAATATACTCCATATGAATTACCTTCTTTTCAGCTAGGTCTCGTATGAAATGCATGCTTAATTCAATGTGTTTTGTCCTATCATGATGCACAGGATTCTTCACTATTGCTATGCAGCTTTGGCTATCTGTCCATATGTCAGTAGGCTGCATTTGTTCACAGTACAATTCATTTAACAATCTTCTTAACCACACTACCTCTTTTGCAACTAATGCAACTGCTGCATGTTCAGCTTCTGCTGAACTCATGGCCACAGCAGCTTGCTTTTTGCATCTCCAAGAGAGAACCCCTCCACCAAGAAATATAGCATATCCTGATGTGGATCTTCTTGTATGCAGGTCTCCTCCCCAATCTGCATCACTATAACATTTCATGATTAGGTTTTCTAAATTGAAACAAATACCATGTCCTTGAGTGCCTTTGAGATATTTCAAGACTCGTTTAGCAGCCTCCCAATGTTCTCTGGTTACATTATGATTTCTCCTGCTGAGAATGTTAACTGCATAAGCTATGTCAGGTCGGGTATTATTAGCCAAGTATAGTAAACATCCAATTAATGCCCTGTAAGGAATGTTTTCCATTTTTGCAGTATCCTCTTTAGTTGAGTCTTGTACATGTGTTAATCTGTGTCCTGGAGCCATTGGGATTTTTGCTGGCTTTGCTTCTGACAGGCTGAATCTTTTGAGCATATTTTCTACATGCTTTTCTTGGTGTAGCCTCAACCATTTTTGCTCTCTATTCCTGACTACCTCTATACCTAGGAATTTTTTTAGTTCACCTAGGTCTGCCATTTGAAACCGTGACTTCAGAATACTCTTGCATACATTTAGAATTTTGATTGAGCTAGCTACCATAATGCAATCATCCATATACAATGCAATTATGCAATATTCATCCCCTTGCTTGAATCTATACAAATTGCCATCTCAAATCCTTGTTCTTGCAAGAATTGGTTCATACATAAGTACCATTCTCTTGGTGATTGCTTTAATCCATATACAGCCCTATTTAATTTCCATATCATGTTTTTCCCTTGCTCATAGACTGGAGCTTGCCTCATAAATGCCTCCTCCTCAAGTGTTGCATTTAAAAATGCTGTTTTGACATCCATATGATGTAATTCTAAATTCTGAGCATTGGCCATGGCTAATAAAATTCTGATGCTTGTGAGTTTTACTACAGGTGAGTAGGTTTCATCATAATCCCTGCCTTTTTTCTGAGTAAAACCTTGAGCAACTAATCTTGCTTTGAATTTCTTGCTGCCATCTGGATTAAGCTTAATTTTATATAACCATTTAATTCCTATAATATTCTGCTTCCCATCAGATTTTACCAATTCATATGTTTTGGTGTCTTCAAATGATTTAAGCTCATCTCTCATGGCTGCCATCCACTTTTCTTTGTCTGCACTCTCCTGAACTTCTTCAAAGTTCTGTGGTTCTTGTATCACCTCAGAGACTTTGTGTTCAATTTCTGCTGCTGGTATTTGACTCTCCTCTTCTATTGCATTTTCCTGAGTATTCTGCTCATTTTCTTCACTATGAACAGCCTGTTCAATCTCTTCTAAATCATCTGTCTCATCAATCTCAAATTTAACCATGGGTTCAGTAACTTTAGGTACTATTTTTACCCCTTTTCTGTACCTATGTTTATACAATACACTTTCATTGAATAAAACATCTCGGCTGATTATAATGGCCTTTGTTTCTGGATTATATACTCTATATCCCTTGGCTTCATTATCATAGCCCACCAAAAAACCAATCTCAGCCCTATTGTCAAGTTTTCTCCTTAATTCTGAAGGAACATGAGTGTATACCAAACAGCCATAAACTTTGTATTTCATATAATCTATTTTTTCCTTAGGATTCAATACAATATTTGGTATATTTCCATGAAGAGCAGAAGAGGGAAGTATATTCTGAATTTCTATGGCAGCTTGCAAAGCTTCCACCCAAAGACTGTTTGGTAAGCCACTTTTTTTTAACATAGACCTGATTGCATCCATAATTGTCCTGTTTTTCCTTTCTGACAACCCATTTTGTTGAGGAGTATATCTGCATGTTAATTGTCTTTTAATGCCATGTGTAATGCAGTATGTTCTAAATTTCATTGACAAGTACTCTCCTCCACGGTCTGATCTAATGCATTTTAGCTTGTGGCCTGTTTCCCTTTCCATTTCTGCCACATATTGTTTGAAAGCGTTTAAAGCTTGTGATTCCTTTTCCAAGCAATAAGTTTTACATTTTCTGCTGTGATCATCAGTGAAGGTTATGAAGTATCTTTTGTTGCCTCTACCTCTCACATTTAATGGGCCACATAAATCAGAATGCACTAATTCCAAAGTTTGCTGTGTTTTAGATTGTCTTTTAGCAAATGGCAATCTGTGTAACTTTCCAAGAGCACATCCTTCACAGATATGGTTAGTTTTGTTGTCACAATAATCTATGAGGCCTTGTTTGTGTAGAACTTCTAATTTCTTGTAATCTGTATGTGCTAATCTGTTATGCCAGAGTTCTACACCAACTTCAGATATTGCATTTACACCACAATTAGCTCGAACAAGTTACCAACTCTTTTTGCATAAAACTTTAATTCATCTTTGAGAAAAACATTACATTGTTCAGCCTCAAATGTCACTCTATATCCCAAATCACATAACTGACTCACTGAAATTAAATTTTTAATTATTGCTGGAACACACAACACATCTTCTATATTTATGATATTTCCATTTAAGTCTTTTAATTGCAGGAGCCCACTTCCTTGAATATCTTGCAATGCCCCATTTCCAACTTGGATCTTCCTTGATTTTGCAGTGGTAAATTTCTTCAAGACTTCAGCATCCTTGACTACTGATCTTTCAGCTCCAGAATCAACTATTAAATGATCAGTATTATTAGCACATGCATTCTCATTGATAACTGCAAAATCACTTAATACCTCATCTTCATCTTCTGCTTCAGTCTTAGTTTTAGCCTCTTGTTCTTCTTGAGTAATGTATGCTTTCTCATAGCCTCGACCCCTACCTCTGCCTGATCTTCCACTGCTGGATTCACCTCTTCCTCTAGAAGATTTACCATAATTTTTTGGTGTGGGACACTTAGAGGCTACATGTCCTCTCCCTCCACAAGTAAAACAATTGAATTCCTTCTTTAGTTTAGGGCATTCACTTTTATAATGCCCTGCCTCATGACAATGATAGCAAATTATTTTACCTTTCCTTTTCATCACTAATATTTCAGGGGTTTCTTCATTTTGACTTTGCCTTAATACTTTCTTTTGCTCCCATTCAGTTCTAAGCATAATTTCTGCCTCTTCCCTACTTTTGCTTGAATTTCTAATGAATAAAGCCAATGTCTCATTCTCCCCTATGGCTCTTGAAATTTGCAGCACCTGACTCCCCTCAGATATTACAACCCCAACCCCTTCTAGGTCAGCAATCAAGTTATCAAACTTGTTGAAAAATTCAGATACATCTTCATCCTCTCTAAGCCTTAGATTCCTTAATTCGTTTTCCAATAAATCTATTTGTGAGGACGTTTTCTCCTCATAATGCTTAAGCAAAAACTTCCACATCTCCCTAGGACTGAGAGATCTTAACTTCAAACGTATAGCAGGACTTACCTTACAAGTTATGATTCCTTGAGCTTCCTTGACTTTAGCCTGCAATGATTTCCCTCCTCCTGTACTGGTACCTCCTCCAGAACGTCCAGTATTGACACCTGAGCCTGCACCTGTAGCTCCTGAGCTTGCACCTACACCAGGTTGACCACCTGCAGCTCCTGAGTTTGCACCTGCAACAGGTTGACCACCTGCTCCAGTTACTGATCCTGTAGAAGCAGTTCTAGTCAGCACATCCGCTGCCACTGAGCTATTAGGATCGACCACCTCCCAGAGCTCCTCCACATCCCGAACATGCATTATGGCATCTTTCCATATTTGAAATCCTGGACCACCTTTGTATACATCTATGGTGTTAAGCAAACTCACTCCAAATCTGCTAGACATGATTAAAATGGCTCTGATACCACTGATAGATTTTAGAGGCAACAATATGATTATCACAAATGTAATGATGAAATGCCTAGCAAGATTCTTCCAATTCAAAAATACTTGAACACATGTAGTACAAATGAAGATCTATGTGGAGAGCCACAATATGGTCTCTAATCTCCACTAGAATAAACAAGTACAATAACAATAGTTTTAAGGTCAATAAACCATTGAGTTTTAAACCTTTAAACCTTTAAACCTTGTTACTGTTCATCGGGCATTTGACACAATCAATGTAGCCCTGTTGACTGAGCATATCACCCCCTTCTGAGCCGGATCAACACAATAACTTCACCGTCTGAGTATGTTATCATAGGTTCTACATTCTTAATCATGAATCCAGCGGTTAAGGAGAGGATCTACTTTCCAATCCGGGCTTTTTCTCACCTGTGTATATATCCCACAGGATAAACTTAAGTGACGAGACGTCTTCACAATATCCCACAGGATTATCACTAGAAATTGGCTTTTTGGACCATTGGAACTTATTTTCGAATTTATACGCTGCCTTCTTGCAACCTTAACAATGGTGACAACATTAGGTTTTCAATCTTCAATGAGCATTTTCTAATGAGCACTAAACTGGCAACTAATCATCCATGTTTGTACCCTAGATAATGACATAATACTCAAGATTGTCTGGCCTACTGCCACTGCTTCTCATAGGCAGACCTATTGGCTCAAGTCTTCATGCAGAATAGTTTACAACCTTCAGCAACTTATGAATCCACTTAGATCATTATCTGCTCACTTGCTTCCTAAATGCACTCACTGCCACTGCTTCTCATGAGTGCACAACTGACTTATAATGCTGAAATCTCAACAAGTAGAACCCCTCAATAAAGCCTCCCATGCTATAGTTATTGAATAAAATGCCCATGCTAATCCACAATTTGCAAAAATGTTGATCAAATCTTACGTTTTACCACAGAAGAACTTGAAACTTGATAAGCCTGCCACAACTTATATCTCAGAATTAGTACTAAGCAGATAGAACTAAGCACCGCACTTCAAAAGTCCTTAGCACTCCGTCTCTTCTAAATAAGCCATATAAGCTAAGCTCTGCATAAATGAAAAGCCTGCCTCTTGGCAACTGACCAACTACGCGGGAAGACTTGCAAGAGAATCTTCTGGCTGCACATTCTAGTCTCAAATAGGGATTTCACCCACGTCCAGGCCCGAAACTCTGTGCATAATACAAGCAATGCTCAATAGTCTCTCATCGCATCTCATATAAGGGGCATATTTATGACATCTGAGGCCTAAACGTATGAACTCAAATGTTTACCTTAAGGCTTCAGTGTAGAATTTGCCAAAGAAGGGTGCGGATTCGAGGAGGAGGTAATGTATTCCAAGTCCAATTCCACATAGGCGTTGCCGGGCCTACGCAACTATTTTTTCAGAAATATGAGTCTTCTAGTAGTTTAAAGATCAAGGAAAGGAAGCACAATGATTGAAGAATTTTATATAATGGGGGTTGAGATCCATGTGGATCAATCACAAACGACGGGAGACCATTATGGATACACCCCTCATTGCCATAAACATTGGCATACAAATCCTATTCTTCAAGTTACAATTAAGCCACATATTTAGGGTATGGATAGACAGGCTTAGGATCCCAAAACAAAACATTGCAATCTAAATTATGTTGCATAACTAAGTTTATGGGGGTAGTGGATGAGTTTTCACTCCAAGGCCCATACGTGGGCTTAAATTTTGCGACACATTAACATGCATTGTCAATATTTAGACTTTCCAAACATAAGGGTTAACAATTTAATAACATACATCCAACGCATGTTTGTAATATGTCAAAATCTCATTAAGCCTCAATCCTCTATTTCTAGAGATAATTGTCTTCTGTGGCGATATTTGTTTAGTATGCATGCAAGCTTTTACTATTGCCTCTGGAAAATGGTTTTATTTTGAGTTTTGAGTTTATAGTATGCTTTCTAAACAACCTCAAACATCTCAACAACTTGTAGAAGGTGAAAATTGTTGCTAGACAAATCAGAGGAAGATAGTTGCATACATCCTTGTCATTTGACTTAATTTGCAATACATGCCTCATACATCTCCTAGTTGACAATGAGCACATAGCTAATGTCCATGCATGCATAACTCACCGAACCACAACAACTTTGTGTTTCTCCATCTAGTCGACCTTGTTAATATGACTGGAAAACAAATAGCAAATTTCGTTTAGGGGTAATCCCAATTTAAGAAGTAAGATTCCATAATACCAATATAACATCGCTAGCCATCTTGAAGACGATAATACTATTTCCTATTCACTCTCTGGTGCTGAGATAATACTATTTTCTGTTTATTCTCTGGTTCTCAGCAGTCTACTGGTGCTAGCCAATCCAGGGTTGTTTGAAATAATAATGTTTGAAAGCGACCTTTATTAGATCTGCAATTATAGCAATACATACAGACAAAAATGTGCATATTCATTATGTGATCTATAGTTATATTCATAACATAAACAGACCTTGTCTCTCCTCTATATTCAAGCATCAGTTGGCAGTCCTCAACTGCATTGATCACAACTACAATCATTAAGATTTCATCTGCGAGAAGTTAAATTCCTATGCAATAAATTTAGTGCACGATTAAGATACATGCAGATGGGTTCAAAGAGATATCAGCTTTAAAACATTATAGCATTTCAGGCCATGGCAGCTCCAATATTCTGATCATCATGATCTAATGCCATTGTTTGATTCATCCATCCACATGTCTTTTTAGTTAAATTAGATGTTGGCAGAATGTGATAACAACCCGGTCTAAAATTTCAATGAGACAGACTGGACGATATAGGATCATACTCATAAGCAGCGGCTAACAGTGCAAGTTGATTCCAGTATTTCTTGCCCTTCGCATATAATTTGAGGCCTATAAAATAATATATGGAACATGTAAGACTCAGTAAAGATACATCAAGGAGAACAAAATGTGGAGTGCTTATGGCTCTAAGAGGTCAACATGTATAATGGCTAATGAGCTGAGCAGATACTTGGACATTGAAGTTACACATGCAATTGTACAATGGCTAATGAGCTGAGCAGATGCTTGGACATTGAAGTTACACATGCATTGCAATCAAGGCAATGGAACTTTGCTTTCAAGAAATAAAAAAGCAATGAGACGAATGTAACAACTTGAACTTAATCAGCTAAGTGTTCCTATAAATATGTAGAACTCAATATATTCCTACGGCAATTGATATGAGACCTCATGTTGAAAGAAAGTATGCAATCAAATGCTTGAAAATCCTCTCATAAAGGGCAGAATGTTGGGCAAGCTACATACCTTCAATAGCATTCAGGAATGAAAGTTAACCACAAAGATTTCAACCTAGCTATTAGCTACGGATCTCCTTAGTAATCAATGACCAATTTGCTTGCCATATTTTTTTTTGCTCAAGAGTTGCATTTGTATGTTATATTTAAATCACATAAATATAACATTGCAGAAGATCAATAAGAACCCTGGATCAATAATCTAGTATTACACAAAGCCAGGTAATACCTTGGACATTCTTTGGGCTGCATGCATCCTCGGTATATTCTCCTAATGGGTGTTGATTTCAATTTCCTCAGTCATCTTTGCAGATCAAAGTAAAACTTACATTCATGGATATAATTGCACTGTGCTAGTACCAAAATCATTTTCAAATATATCTTCATCCGGTCAAAAAGAAGGCCAGTATTTCAAAGGGCATACAAATATAGTTTTAATCAAGCATCCTATATAGATATAGAGATAAAACAGCAAAAATGACCCACCTTCAAAATTTGCGGAGAATTTTTTGATGGCGTGAAGCTATCAGCAAAGAACTGGCCATTTTCTAAGCATTGAAAACATGGCCTCAACGTTTTGCAACACCTGAAATAAACTGTTAACATAAGAAAGGCTCCCAATTCTTATCGCATTCCATAAAAAATTCAGCTAGAAGAGATAGAGAAGCATGAAGAATGGAAGATAAGACCAGAAAAGAAACTTTCTTAAAGGAAGGAAACTTGCACCATGGAAGTGGTACAACAAACTGCCTGAACTGGTCTGCAATGCGATGACAGCACCCGGAACTGGAATGTAAGGAATATGCAAAAAAAGGGAAAGCTGGAATCATAATCTGCTTATATATGAGATACATAAACCACATGATTTAAATAAGATTTGTCACGAAGACATTCTTGGCATGTAAAGTTCAATGCTCTCTCCTCAATAGTCGATATCCCTGTAAAGTCCTTGAAGCCTCAAACCATGAAAATCTCTCTCAATCTCTCAGTGCAAAATGCTTTCAATTATCTACAAAAACGAACCATCCATTTATTAGAGCCAACTAAAACTCTGATCATATCAGATACCTCACTACTACTGCCGTAATCTCCATATCCTAATTGTATTGATTGCATGAAAGCTATGAACTTGTAGCCTAGGGATGACAAAAATCAAATACATCATATAAAAAGGAAAATAAAAGACTGCAAATGAGGAAACAATTTAAGACAGGAGAGAATTTGATCATTGCTCTTCGGTTCTAAAACAATGCCCAATATTTTTCCAGAAGCCCCAATATTATGATTTGTTCAAACACAAACCATGGATATTAAGATCCTAATCCTTGTACGTGCTTAGAATCTCTTTGAGAGAATATGTAGCATTATAACAGGGGTTTTTTTTTTTGGATTTTGTACGCTTTTTGGCATGGTTTTCCTATGATTTTAGTGCCGTATTCATTAGTCCATACTAAATAGTATTTCTAGAGTGCGGCTTTTTTGAAGCGTTGATTTTTTTTCAGCTTAAATAATCTAATGGTTCTTATTTTGGCCTCCTCATTCATATGCATGCAACCAGAGAAGTTCTTTTCTCTGAAAAGTTCTTGTTGGTGGTATTCGATTCGTCCTGTTGTGGTGGTATGCTTGATCTTTCTTTTGTGTTTGCTAACGATGTGTTAAGTTTTAATCTTATGCAGATATTAGCATGATGTTAATCTTATGTTAATCTTATGCATGAGCAGATATTATTTGAAGGAAAACCGTGCTTCATTGGGTTGTTATTCTGTTCTTGCTCGTCATACATCTTCTTTAAACATTACAGAAACCGTTCTTCATATTAGCATGAGCAGATGTTATTAATGGACACAGATCTTTCGGTTTCTCTTTTTGTTTATCAAAACCCCTTATTACAGAAACCGTTCTTCAGATTAGCATGAGCAGATATTATTATTGGAGACAGATCTTCCGGTTTTCCTTTTTGTCTTCAACCCCTTAGCTCAAAACTACAGTCCTGGATATTTAGGCTGCCATCAGTTTGGATCTGCTGTAAAATGACCTCAGAACCATGATTTTCCTCTGATTTCTCTGATTTACCCATGATCTCATGGTATACACCCGCTTTGGTTGAAACCCTAAGAAGATAAAGTGTGCAAAAATCGGTCGTAGCAATCAGGCTTCAGAAATCGATCCAGCACTTTGAAACTCTGGCAATACCACAGTCAAATCCGGCACTCAGAACCATGTCGTGAAGCATTCAGATGCCATCTGCAATGTCGAAGCCGTAGCCCTGCCATTTCAGCTGCCATCTCCATTGTCGAAGCCCTAACCCTGCCATCTCGAATGTGCAATAAACCCTAACCCTTATCTATTCTTGTTCAAAATTGGAAATGTCAACCTTCCTTTTAACCTTGGAGAATTAAAATGTAACCCTTCCTCACAATATCTCCCATATTATTCATATTTACTCAGGCCGAGATTCCACTACTGGCAAGTCTATATGCTGACATGGAGCATTGTTCCATCACGGTAGAATTCTTACTGTCTTACTGTCGGTAATTTCGTGTAGTGTTCCATTTAGAAATTTTATGATGTATTTCATGGAGTTTATCTGTGTTTACTGACAAGCATTCAAAACTTCTAAGACTTGCCACTATTGTAAATCATGGCAATCATCCTTTAATCCCCATTTCCTTGAAAATCAGGTTTCAAAAAAATTAAGCTAATGTGAGCTGGGGTTGCTCTTACCGGAGGGTAATGCCCGTCCGTTGAAGAGTGCTCCGGCAGTCTAAAGAAAATGCCACATGGGCTCCGGTAATGCCCGTCCGTTGAAGAGTGCTCCGGCAGTCTAAAGAAAATGCCACATGGGCAATGTGCCGGACGTAGTGGAATACATGAAAAAAAATTATTGTTGACATGGCAGCTAGTGGTTGGGCATGAAATTCGTTGCTACTCTTAAATGGTGGCAGTGGAATCCTAGCCTCATATTATCTTTAAAATTACTAGTTATTGTCCAAATTAGTAGTTATTACTAAAGGTGGTTATTAACAATTCTTTTTTTTTCTTAAAATTGTAGATATTAGTTCAACATCTTACAATGAGATGAATGGCACGAAACAGGGCGAAGCCAAGGCTCAACATCATGAACGAGAGTCATGCAAGCAAATAAATCATCCTGCACAAGAACATCGAAGCTGAAGAGGCGCAAATCAACGAAGATGTGCATTGTATCTTAAGCCGCTATCCATTCTGAGTGTATTGGTTGCTATAATACTCTTGCCATCTTCAATGACTTAATAAATTTAAAAATAATATGCTTTTAAAGCATATGCAATTAAATTGCATTATTCTATAATAATATTGTTATTCAGGTAGATTTCACATATTGCTACATGTTTTGCATGTTTTTACGCATGTTTGTTTTTTTTAGGGCCCGAAGGGCCCAAAATTTTTTAACTACCATTAACATTAATAGATAGATAGTAGATAGTAGTTTTAACGTCACGCCACTAGGCAGCATCCAACTGGACATGTGACCACACACCACACTACATTGCTTGGTTGGGCCCTGCCCCCAACCACCTTACATTGCGTCTGTTGGGATTTGACTCCCAACAGTACCGAGTGCGATTCTGGGCGGTCTCGAACTCGAGACCACATTGCTAAGGAACTAGTGTGTTACCACTAGACCAAACGCAACCATTGGATTTAATATATTTAAATTAAAATCCCCCTTAAACCCCCTTTGGTTTGGGTGCTTATTCACACGGGGGCAGCGAGAGCCCTTATAATTATATTTTCCACGTATAAAATCAACACCATATAGTATTTTGCTTCAAATCTTATAGTATTTTGCATATGTTGTTATACGGTATACCAATTTGTGTACTTCCATACCCCATAAACGAGGAACTTTATGTACGGTGTAGATTAAGGAATAAGGGTTGAATATGCCTATCCAACAGCTCTCGTTGCCCGGAGTCACCCCCCGTGTGAATAAGCACCCAAACCAAAGGGGGTTTAAGAGGGTGATAATACAATAGAAGATAAGGGAACTTGAAATTAAGAAACTAAATTGCAAAGTCAGAACCGAGCTTCCTAGCTAATATTTCGATCAAAATAATTACATTTACCTACTAATTACGGTCCAGGAGCAGAGACCACACCTTTGATGCCAAAGCTCAAGCTTCATGAATATATCAAACTCCGCAAGCAAATGCAACAGGAAATGCAACTTTGATAACACTTGTATGTACTATAACAGCAACTCCTTCAAATTAACCCAGCTATTAAAGCAATACCAAATTAAATAGTATAGCATAAACTTTACCTGGATTTGGTGTGAATAGCCAAAGAATGTGGCTTGAAACAATTTCAAGATCATGGCATGCATACCGAGGTGCTATGCATCCTCCTATAGTAAAAAAAAGGCCTATCCCAGAGGATCAGAGAATACGGGGATAATAGATATGGCATATATATCTGAAGCTGGATTGAAGTGCATAGCTTGAAGCAACTTTCGAATCATGAGATCATCTCAAGGAAGAAAACATTTGTACCTTAAGGGCTGCAACCGCCATAGCAACGGCCAAAGAAATGATTTAATAGAAAAATTTAAAGCCTTGAGGTCTGTCTTCTTACCCGGCTAATTGCTTTATTCCACATGCAGACCTTACCATCAAATACTTGCATTGCAAATCTTGTCTGGCATCGTAAGAACAAATACAGAATCGTTGAGAAGCCCGGATGCTTCATTTTTTGTTCCAACAAAAAAAAAAACTCGGATGCCACAAATCTATTCACCGGACTAATCATATTGCACTAAAAACATCTAAGCTAGTCATTGTTCAGGGTAATGGCTTGCAATAATGCCAAATAGGTTCTGGACGTGTTTTCCATACGACTGCATGCCTCAAATGCCAGAAAAGGAAATCCATAAAAAGAAAAACCCTGCCGAAATCATCTTCCGGCGTCAAAAATCCCCACAACCTTAGATAAAGAAGCCTGAAGAAAAAATCCAAAAAGTTTTTCGCTTGCCGGAAAAACCAAATTTAAATATTTGATTCTTGATAGGCTCCCATACTTTTTGCATATCATCATTGTTAAGATCTTTAGCAATATTAAAATAGTATCTTACAATTTTAAGAGTCTTTTACTTCACTCTTTATTGTGGCCGCCAAATGTGGCGCACTGGTCTCATTACAAACCAATGGAGGTGCCTTCTTGCTTTTTTGACATTGATCTCTCTTTTTCAATCTAGCTTTTATTTTTTGCTCTTCCTTTCTTCGTTTTTCTGCTGCATCGGAATCTTCCATGATTGCATCATTCTTTGGATTTCCATCCATAGTGGCTTCTAATATTGCAATTTCCATTGAACAAAGAATGTACAAAAACACCAGGAAAAAGTTTAGGAAGCTAGCTCTGCAAAAATTTAGTGCTATAAATATCTCAGGTTTTGACACAATCATTACTCAAAATTGCATATATTACAGGACTAGGATAGGAACATCTAAAAATACATGCTTTCAAGTCTAAAAACATATAAATATCAGTGATGCTATTTCCACCACCAGTTCCTATATCTCAGTCTATGCAGCAAGTTAAATAAATAAATAAATAAATCTGCTTTCAAGCCTAGACTCAAATATATCATGTCCAATTCATATACTCTAATAAATTACAAAATGAATCTTGCAAATAAGAAAAAGAAATACAATAAACATTGGTTCTCTAGGATGCAAATTCTGCCAAAACTCCAACAGTTCCCCAGATTATAGAATTTCAGTTGTTATGTGTCCAGATACAATTGAAGGTATTAGGAAAATGGGAGAAATTCCATATCAATAGGTTATAGAAAGCTTATGTGCTAATAATAACAGAACCAGACCAGACATATCATATCTAATATAATTATTGAGTAGATATTTACAAAATTCTGAGAGACAACATTGCATTACTGCTAAACGGATTATGAGATACTTGAAAGGAACATTAAATTGAAGGCATAACCTACAATTCTAAAGATATAAATCTTTATACATATGCAGACGCTGATTGAGGTGAAGATTTGGATGGTCGAAGGTCTACATCAGGTTATGTATTAATGGTAGGAGGTGGTCCAATATCATGGAGGAGCAAAAAACAAGGAGCTCTTGCAATGTCTTCTGCTGAAGCAGAATATAATCCATCATCATTAGCTGCTAAAGAGATAATCTAAGCAAGATGACTACAATTCAAACATATCCTACTATCTTATTTAGTGACAGTATACGCAGCATTGCTATTGCAAAGAATCTTGTTCATCACGAATGGACAAAGCATACAGAATTACATATACCTTCCTTCAGAGATCTAGCAGAGAAAAATTTGATAGAAATGAAATATGTAAAAACAGTTAAACAACTAGCAAATATATTCACAAAAGCTTTGGCAGAATAGAGACTAAACTTTCTTAAATGGAAGTTAGGGATATCGGGTGGAATATGGCATGAAGAGGAAGTGTAGGAAGTAATCATGCCATATAATATAATGGTTCGATGGAAAATCCAACTATAGTGCAAAATTAAATTGAGTTCAAATGTCATAAAATGCATTGACCTATCTAGAAACTAGACACATGTAAACAAGAGATATCTTTGATCGAAAAATGTCTAGGTGGATCTAGATTAAAAATGGCAAAACTGACTTGATTCCAGGACAACCGAAGTTAAGCAGAAGCGTGTAGAATTATGGCGCAAAGGAATGTAAGTGTTGACGGAGTTATAAGATAGATAAGCTTATTTTGTGCGATGTATATAGAACAGAACTGATATTGATGCTAAATTGACTTTTTGTCAATTCTGTGAACTTAATATGTCACTATAGTATCAATAAGTAAAATGCGAAGGTTTGAGGTCACATTGAAATGAATTATTTGCTTTTCTTCTAAATATCAATAAACCTCTCGGGGTGTTGCCATTACCACTGCTGCCCCACCAGTTATTGATGTTGCTGCAACCCCTTGGGGTGCTGCCTAAGGTCATAGATTTTTTATTGGCTAGAACCACTGCCACTGTTGGCGCACAGTTGCTGATGCAACTGCAGCCCCTTGGCATTGTTGATGTTGCTCCTGCTAATCCTGCACTGCCTTGGAAAGTCGCCTCCCCCTTGCCTATGGTCTCCTGAAACTGGCCAAGCTTTCCATGGCAGAAGGGGGTATAATTTGAACTCCATAGCCAGGGATATGGATTTCATCTTCCTTATGGAAATTTGGGAACATGCTGGGTATAGGATATTGGATCTACCAGACTATTAGCACTATTTATTGTTCAATGAGTGCACAGGCAAGCGGGGACGTGGTGGCATAGCCTCCTACTATCAGACTGCCTTAGCACCTTCAGTCACCCTTATTGGCTCAAATGTTGGCACATTTGGCCAACATTACAAAACCACTATGTTTGTTTGGGAAATGGTCAAGATTTTTCTAATTGTATTCCAGCCATCCATCAATAGGTTAGGGATTGAAAATGTCAAAAGGTAATGGCAAAAACAGGGACAAACCTGGGAAAATTGCCTGTTGATCCGTTGGGGACTTCAGCTGATGCCGCTTCCAAGAAAAATAGGAAACTGGACGCATAGGGTCAACAAAAGATCAAAATCGATTAATCAGGAAGAAATAAGATTTGAGTAGAGCTTTGACATGGTTGCCAAAGTTGTTACTAAACAAGTTGTAGATGGAAGGCACGCTACATACCAGTTGAAGAGAGAGTCGAACATTTACAAAATCGAGATTTGTGCAAGATCGGCCTGTCATGTGTAGATTGTACTACATATTTTAAACGAGATGTCCTAGACTATCGCAGTCAACGGATTTGTCTATCTTACAGCCTAGATTGTATGTTGGGGCCTCTAGGTGCCTCTTGTTTCGATTACATTTATGACTAGGGGCGCCTATGATTTTGAAATATGGAATACAGATTCACCTAAGGTTTTGGAATATGAAATACTTGGACTCATCTCTATACGGGTTCTTCTAAGGTTTTAGATTTTGGGATACAAAGACTTGAACCTCTACCAAAATAATGCAATATCCTAATAAAAATGCTTTAACCAAACAACCAGCAAAAATAACTTGCTTAGTTTCTCTATTGAATCTATATTTTTTTTCTCTTTTAATAATAACCTATTAAATTATTTTAGGAGTATGGTCTATGGTCTCAAGGAAAGTGATTTATGTATCTATATCAAATCCCCCTAGAACCCCCTGTTATTGTGCTACATATTCAGCAACAAGGAAAAGTATCAATTATGCAAGAATATTTATTACATCTTTAACAAAATCCAAAACAGAACAAGACACAGTCCTCTCCTCCAATACACTTGAGGCACTGCTTGCTCAGAGATAATTTTCTAATTTACCACAACGCGGAGTATAAATTGAGGGTTATGGCTAAAAGCGATTGAAGATAGCAAGGTAGACAACTACACTTCCAACATGTGATCCCCCATCCACGCTCCTATTCCAAATATGAAATTATTTGGTGGATGTACGTTTTCTAGAATTTGTGGTTAAATCTTTTAGCGCATGTTCTAAGTAGCAAAAAGGAAAACTATAGCACCTAGAACATCCTATTAGTTGAAGCATAATAATTGGGTGTGGACAATGTTTGTAAGCTTCATATTCAACATGAATCAAAATTTGTACCCGCAAAACCGTTTTTTATTCTTTAAGCATGGAGGACATTGAATAACTTTCTGTTAGGTTTGAACCAGGAAAAGGAAAATATGCAAACATTATGTGCAAATTGTATGCAGTCTCCGTCTGAGCATTGTTTTATCAAATAAGCACTTGTAATATAATCTCCTCTATATGTATGTTTAGTATTGATCCATGTGTGTCCAGGTACACTTTTAACTTGAAAGGTGGAAACAATTATACAAGCAAATGAATTATCAATGTGATCATGAAAGTAATGGTAAGTTTTAATAGGGTTCTTTATTTTAAAGCCATTAGATCATAAAAGATTCTTTGGAATCTTTCATACTTAATGTTTCAAAGCAATGGTGTCAAACATCACATTGGCTTTTTTTGAACGAAAATCAAACCTAGTGGTTTTCCACAAAGTCATTGACCATCAACAAAAACTCAATAACCATCGATAAATAAGAAATACGGGCTTGAAGCAAATGCTTCACAAAGCCACACTCCTGCAACAACAGTCGGATCTTCTCATTCTTTCTCCCACCATGATAGACGTCAAGTAGAACGATTTACTAAGACATTGTGGGGCCAAAGTATAGCTTCTGTTAATTAAATCAAGACCTACAGCTGCAATAGAGGCCTCCACAATCAAAATCTACCCGCCTCAAAAAATATATTCCTAAGGTTGTGCAATAAGTGATAGCAAAAAATGTCCAGGTATTGGCCACCATAATAAGGAGTTTGATGTAAAGTTCTTACCATAGCCATTCTTTTTATGTGCCCTAACTAAAAAAATAAAAAATTGTGCAAACTCTATGAGTATAGGGTAAGTTTTAGATAAAATTTAAGTATATCTAAACCAATGTCTATACCTCATATAGACCCCACGTAAAGGGGATGGAACAGAATAGAATAAAATGGCACAAAAAAAAGAGAAGCAAAAATTTTAACGTCTAAGGAAGATCAAACAATTTACTAGATTCTAAATATTGCAAAAACCCTAAATGCCCCAAGTAAAACCACCTACAATCTTGTCAAAAGAAGAGCTTTTTCGAAAACGACTGACAAGAGGGCATTAAGGTGACACCTTCCTTCAACAATAAATTTTATAGAAGGGCTGCATAAGCAGGTTGTATTAAAAAAATAAAAGAATAGATCTTGGAAGTGAATAAACTATAAATGAAGTTATAAACAGAAGTCAAAGTGATCTCTGAAATGGCCCCTACAGCTTCCTTTTTTCAAGAAATGGGGTAATTTGAGGCGAATATGCTACAAAGAGAAGCGCAAAAGAAATCAAATAATTTCCAACGAAATGAGGCCTAAAGCTTCCACCGCCACTCTTCTCAATGAACTATTTGCATATTTACTGTACATCTCAAGCAAAACAGTCCGCTGATCAATGCTGAGAGGACTCTCTAGACCTCGAGCAACCATTTCCATCTGAGGCTGATATGACAAGAGATGAGAATGTAAAAGATTTGTAGACACAAAACTTCTCGCAGAAATTAATTTACATGAATATGTCCAAGTTGCCAGTTTCAGCTTACTAAGTCTTGAATTAATTGATATCAGTTTTGTAGACATCACACTGTCCCAGAAAAGATGCATCTTGTGTTTAAGCATTATGTGTATGCAAAGATAGCACAGGACCAGTTTCTACCAAGTTTTCACCTTATGAAGTACGTTTGCAAATGCAGCAGGATACATATCCTGTAAAGACAACTGATTTCCCTTCTGCTTCAGAAGGACGCATGCCTCCATAACAACTGCCACCAGCACAACCTTCCGGGCTGGTAGCGTGTCCATCCTTGGAGGAGGTGTGAGGACTGCCCTTGTGTAGGTTATAGGTGATACATACACGAACAACAGTCAATGTGCTGTTTAGTTTTGGTGAATGCGCAGGCATTACCATGTGGATGGTGATTGGAAAGAAGATTCATCAACATATTTTGATCACTTCCATGCCACCTGTCTAGTGCAGCATTCGAAGGGGCTGACAACTTAATGAGCAACTATGCTTGTATCTAGAACCCACTGGAAACCAAACTTCTATGGATGGCTAGTGTTTTGCATAGGTCATTCCAACTCAGCAAGTGATTCTATTTTTAGTTTGCATTACAAAACGTCACATTATCTATATTGTTTTCAACACAAAGAAGTCAGAAGGAAGAACATAGTGCCGTTTTGGGATCTGAAACAAAAAGAAGTCAGAAGAAAGAACATAGTACCGCTTTGGGATCTGGAGTAAAGATTGTATGAATCCGCACCAGCTTTAAGATTTCACCTTCTGCTTCCATGTCTTTTCCTTGTATATGAAATGCCTGGAAAACATTCCATGCCAATATAAAACTCAAACAAATAAATAGGATAGAAAAGGCCAAACGAAAAACACCTAAAACACTAATTTCATGCAGCCAGAAAATAAAAAAGGGTTAAATTATGTTTATTATTCAAACAAACCAATTGACAATAAACGAGCCCCAACCCAGGCTTGTAGAAATGATGATCTTGTACGAGCGGCAACTGCTGCATCCACCATAACAGAAGCTCGTTGAGGATTAAGTCCCACGTTTGTTGCTAGGCCAGCAATAAAATGGTCTGGATTTTCTCCCCCATATCTTATTGGCATCAGTGGATCAGCTCTGCCATTAAAAAGCACAGCATTTCAAATCAAGCCACATTAGCCATGCTTAAGTCACCAAGTATTATATCATACCTGCTACAGAAAGATAAGGTAAAATTAATCGCTGTACGAAAAAACGAATCCCGTGTGCTAGCAGTATCAAAGGTAACAGTTACACCAGAAGCTCGACAAATGCGACGAAGCTGACATAATACTATATGTGTAAGACCGCAACTATAAAGTAACTAAAATTAAGATACGAAACAATGAACCAAATACTAACAGAGCTATATGGCAGAAAGAACCTGTAAAATATCTTGTTCAGAATAATCTGTTCCCATAAGCCGTTTCTGCATCATAGCTATAAGCGCACAATATCAACATTGGCCAGATTAATAAGCCAAGGGCATTCTAAAACAGTGAAGATAAAGACATAAAATGCGCCTACATAATTTACAACATGAAATCTCAGGACATAATGGTATCAAAAGATAGAACTTTTATGTTCATGATCAAAAGCAGGCACCTTTCAGTAGAGAGTTTGCCTCATTTTGTGCCTTGGTCTTCATAAATGCAGCCACTGAAGGAGGAGGATCAGGGCTCGGCCACCAATTAGGCAGCTTTGTTTCCTGAGGTGTTACACCCCTTGACAGTTCAATGTTTGCAATGCCCTTCTCTGATCGTGAAGGTAGAAGTCCATCTAAGGGATTTGGCATCTTTGTATATTTTTGAATTGTTCCAATAGATCTATGATTGTGCTTTCCACCAACTATTACTTCCTTACCCCCCAGGCTTCTGTCCCTTTTAACTATAGGATATTTTCCAAGGCTCTCTTCCCATCCCCACCTAAATTTCCTGGCAGATGCCAACAAAATCTTGCCAAGCACAAAGATTACCAGCGTCCATGATGCTAAAATTCCAATAAAATTGATTGTAGATCGTCTTACAGCAAACACAATCCGACTGTTATTCTGCACAGCAACGCTGCTGCATAATTCTCTCCACATTTGCACAGTATCATCTGCTAATTCTAGCCCTGCCTTTTTAACGCTCTGCAACGTACTTTGCACAGCATTTGAGGTCTGATTCACTGCCTTTTTTGCATCTGATCTTAACTTCTGTAGATCAATCGTAACAACTACCCTATCATCGACTTTGTCAGGTTCACTTCTCTGTTCTGCTGATCTAGTGCCCTTTTTGTTTAGAATTGATGGTTCCCAATCTGAATCCCACTGTCTTCTTCGATGATGTCTCCGGCTGCCTAGAGCTGTAATTTTGAAATTATATTTCTGAGCTCCAACAAGAAGCTTAGATTGCCAATGTTCGGTAAAATGCGAGCTTCTAGAATCCAATAAAAATGATCGACTTACTGAAATAGTGCTCAAGAAGCCAGATTCGAAACGGCAAATACACATAGTGAACTTTGGCAAGAAATAAGCGATGAGCTATTATGGAACACAAAGCCGCGGGTCCGGCATGACGCCGGAGCTCCGCAGCCCCGGAGACTAATTAGGGCTTATAACGGAGAATATTTTTCTACCAATAAGAAAACTTGACCTTATCTTTCTGGTGTTCTTGATTTTTAGTTGAGAAGTAATTTGATTGATCCAAATCCACGTAAAAGCAGGTTAGAGGTTTAGGATTCATTCTCCGCCTAAGCCAATCACAGAACGCCATCTGACATAGTTTCTTTCCACATAAAGTTCGGGTAGTTTCATTCTGAAATTTTCGTCCGATCCAAGAGTGACACGTGTGCAACATTCCTTCCCGGAATTGTCCAATTAGTTGCATTCTAAGTTTCTAGTTGCATTCCAAGATCTTACTTACATTCTGTCTTGCAACTGCATTCTAGTTTCTTGATTATTTACAGCTACTAATTGGGGAATTGAACCCCAGTAAACCATAGCCAGTGAAACAGATTGGAAAAGGCTACACAAAAGATGAAAATCTTCTTAAAGAACCGCCGGACCTGTTTGCGGAGGAGTTGGAAAGGGGAAACAGGAATAGCTTCATCGCCCTGGCTTTGCTCTGCAGTAAAGATGCCGTTATCTGGAGGAGGAAGATGCGAAGAAGAACGAGTAAATCCTTCATGGCTAGAGGTCGAAAAGCATAATGTAAAACTGAAAGCTTACAAGAAAATATAAAAATATTTACAAAGAACTTTCGGACCTCTGCTTTAAGGCCTCCGATAGCAAAAGTCTTCACAAAGTAAGCAAGTACAGGAAGGAAAGAAAGAAGCGACCGTAGGAGATCACAGATCACTGCTTGTCAAAAACTGGATACCTGCGCTTTTTTCAGCTCTGATCTTTAACCTAAAAATGCGAACAAAATACTGTAAAGACCTAGACGCGCTAAGATCTTCCTGCAGCGCCAAAATCTTTTTGAAGCGCCAAGATCTTCCTGGAGCGCCAAGATCTTGCGGACAGCTCCTTCCTGTAGTGCCAAGGCGCCATAGCTAGAGCTAGATGGCAGCATAGAAGACGCCATAGCCGAAGGCGCCATCGCCGGAGTATCAGAGGAAAAATGAGAAGGCGCCATAGCCGAAGGCGCCATCGCTGGAGTATCCACTGTTGGGCAAATTCCGGGGTAGAGAAGGTTTGTTCCGGTTGAAATCAAGAATTTCCGGTTGAGTTAGCGCATTGCAGGAAAAATTCCGGTAGATTTTTATGCATATTTGTATAAGAGTAATACAAATTTCCGATTGGGAACTGAAGATATCCGCCTATTTGATGGAAGAGTAGGAAAATTTCCGATTGGGTTTAAAACTTTGCCCAACACTGTATCAGAGGAAAAATTAAAATGCAATGCCACGTCATCGCCATGTCAGAATAAAACTACCTCGAACTTCACGTAACAATAATTGTTGTTTACTTGCAATTCTGTTGCGTCAGACGTGCCTCCGCACTAACGCGCGCGGCACGTCTTCCATAACAGAATTGCAAGTAAACAGGAATTCTTGTATACGAAACTCGAACCAAAATAGAGGCCAAATTTTAGGTGCTCCACTCCAGCAAGCATTCTACCCGGCATTCTTGCATTTACCGTGATTTACCAAGCACTCCGAATGATTTACCTTGCATTTTGGCAAATTGGGGGAGATTTAATGCGTGCAAAATGCATCTTAACATGCTTCCACTAACGTAAAGTTTGGGTTGATGCAATTCTGATCTATTCACCAATAGGAGTATGCCACGTGTACATAATTTTTTCACGGAATTGCAGCTTAGTTGCAATATTTTTTAGTTAGTTGCATTCTTGATGTGCCAATTTTTTTACTGCACATTCTCAAGACATTCTGAACATTTTTGTTTAAAAGTTTTTTGGTTGCATTCTAATTACAGATCATATACAGAAATTAACACAAATCGAATTACACAAATCGTACACTAAAATTAACATTCTTTAATAAGAAAAGGTGCAATTTGATCAAATATATTCAGATTCCAAAGTCAATTGTATTCAGATTCCAAAAAAGTAAAAAACTTTCACAAGTGGGAGAGTTTCACAACTGCAACAATAGATCAAACCTCTAGATAGAAAAAGTATCAAGACCATTACCATAACAGTAGATCAAATTTTTCTATTTCTCATCATAGTGATCCTGATATCATTCAGCTCTTCTCGGGAAATACACGGCATCACAATATTACTATTCTAAAATGACCCACCAGTAATGCTGCCAACATTTATCTCCATACACATGGCCTTCCTCACAACTGGATCACCTCAGACAAGGCATCAATGTCTTTGTTTAACTGGATGCCAACAGAATCTATTCCAGAAACAGACCCAACTGCTCAATGGAAGAAACTACGTTATTTGAAGATATGTCGACAATAGAAGACAATCCAACACCAAAAGATGGCACATGTAGAGTGTTTAATAGACCACCAATACCAGAAGTAAGAGTATCTGCTTTGGTATGCTGAATTGTAGGATCTGACATGGCTTTGGTTTGCTGAATTGCACAATCTGACAAACCTGATCTTTAATGGCACTACCATCACGGTCTAGCTCATCTAGCTTCTCCAATTCTTTAGAATACACGTCTTCATACATTCTCCTCTGCCCGTTATCGTCAAAGGGTTCTCTCATGACAGACATGGCACATTTTGCTTGCACTTTCATATTCTCGTCATACCTGAAAACAAAACAAAATTACAAAATAAACTCAGAAACATAACTAAAGAAATTTAGAAATATAAGTAAAAAAGAATACCTGCTATATGCCTCTCATGTCCTTTGCCCTGTAATTCGCATACCGACATTTTGTGGAACACAGCTCGAACCATTCTAGAAATAGCGGTAGTATGACCAGACTTACCACTATACTTTCCTTCAACGCCAACTGTTTTCAACATGTACTTCATCCACCCAGCTAACTTTCTTGCACTAACCCTACTGACAGAATTATACCATATATTTCCTTTATGGTTAACAATTGCTTGCATGAAACAGAATTTAGGTGGAACTGTTCCATCATCATTCGGCTTCAGATCAAGTAAATGCCTTAACAGCTGCCTATAAATCAGAATAGCATCAGCCTCATAACATTTACAAGCCAATCCTGGTAATGATTCATGTCTGCGTCAAATTCTTACTAGTTCGCTTATCATATTTTAAGTATTCACTGCCATTTTCTGCTCCGTCAGAAAAATCTGACATTACCAACAAATAAAGCTCCTTATGACTCCTAATTGCAAACCTCGACACGCAATAGTATAAGAACCTAGCAAATTCAGGAAAACAAAACTAGTTAAGCACTAGTTAAGGTAGTAAAGCTTGCAATGAAAATAGAAGAATTAATTAAACTACTAAACAAATGATATCAAACAACTGGAAATTTACCTTCATTGAAGCCATTTTGGATGATTGATCTGGTGATCAATATCAGCCAGCAAAGCTAACTCGTCCGCATATGCTATCTCGTCCACTTTCTTATGCTTCTTACAGACTCCAGGAGTTCTTCTAGACCTGCGCATTGCGGCAACATAAGCTAAGCATGCCTTCTCGAAGATAGGACTCCCTCTTATATCAAAAGGATATTGTTGTACACCAGTTCTTGCAATTGTAAGTTCTTGCTGCCTTCTAATGATGCTACCAAATTTTCTAAACATGTCCTGCAGACTGATTAAAAAGATAAAGCATAAGAAAAAAGAATAAAATTAAAATTCATAAACAATATATTTAACTTACGATTCAGTGGGATAGAATTGTCCATTACATTTGTTCACTTGGAGCAAAAAACTCTCAAGTTGTACAGCAAACTCTCGAAGGTCCATGTCCTCAATTTTTCTATCAACTGGAAGCCCTACAGACTCCCTCCAGAGATCAAATCTCTTTTTGCCCCATTTAATTTTATCGACAGACCTTTGAGCACCACCTGCATCTACTTCCCTCTGAAGTTATTCATCGATTTCTACAAAAGGCACTCAGACTCCACCATCAAGTACGGTCGGATTTGCAGGCATTTCAAGTTTATCAAACATTCCTGATTCTTCGGTCTCATGCATATACTTATGCATCTATTGCCTCATCACCAAACTGTCAGACAATATTAGACTCAAAATCCGATAACCCCCTGCAAGAAGACTCCTTTGCAATATGTCTACCAAAGCCACTGCATTGCACTTCCTTCCCGTTAGATGCATCAAGTATAATCCCCTTACCATTCTGCGTCGTTGAATCAGAAGGAACATTAGAAATATCGCTTGATGCGGGTCTGGTTCCATCAAGAACCACTTCCTGGTTAACATTAAGCTCAAAAGTCGGCATGCCTTCCATTCCTGAAGACTTCATAACTAGTTAATCTTGATAGATCAACTATGTTAAAGGTAATACAAGCATAAAGAAACAGGTAAAGAGCGCATCTAGCCATTTCCCACCTCCAGATGTCACAATAACCACCTGCAAGACAAGCATAAACAGATTAGAAGCTATAATCTGAAACTTGCCAAGACATGCAACAAGAATAAGACAAACTTACCTTGAATATTACAAAATCCAGAATTACAAGCGCCTTCCGAGCAAGCAAAGGTTTTGCCACAGAAAAAACGAGCTAAAACTTGCATATGGTGAAGTCTCAACAAGAACAAAGTAAAGTTCAACAAGAAATCATTAGAAGCAGCCATCCCCCACCTCCACACGTGAAAATGACCAAAAATATGCAAAAAACCACGAGTTCTTGATGATCTTTAGCTGATCTTACAAAGAAAACCCAAAGAAGTCGATGTAGCACAAAAGCACAACAAAAAAATCACTCAGGGGCATTGCAAATGCCATACCTGACCTTATAAATGCAACTACAAGACGAGCGCCATCATTCTGACTACGATGACGCCATAGCCGACAGAAGAAGAGGCGCAGAGAGAGAAGGAACAAAGTATTTTTTTTTTAAACCTGCCACGTCAGAATAGCACCAACCCGAATCTTCACGTAACAATAACATCCTTTTTGTTGCAATTCTGGCGTGTCTGCCCACGCGCATGTGCTGATGCACGTTGGCACACCTTCCATGCCAGAATTGCAACAAAAAGGATGTTCTTGTATACGTAAAAATAGTAGGTTGAATTCTGCCCACGCGTATAATAACGCCACGCCACGTGGCAAACGTTCAAACTCTGAATGTTAACAATTTTTTAGGTTTCTTCCTGCGCTGCATTCTCAGCAAATATCGTTTTTTCTTCAGCTGATTTTACCTCATCGATCAGAGATCTACCTAGCCGATTCTGAAGATTTACCCACCGATTTTGAAGATTTGCTTGTTTTCTCAAGATTTTACCTAACATTTCAAAGATTTTACCACCGCAAAATTCAACCTAAACTGTTTCCACGTTATAAAAATGTTGCTTTAGGAAACATTCTGGGATGTCAGCAATGCCTCCGCACTCGCGCGTCGACATTGCTTCCATCCAAGAAGGTTGCCAACATTCTTATGTACAGAAATGTGAGTTTATCCTGCCTGCATTCTGGCGAGCCCAAAACCTTTTCGCTGAGGCGTTGTTTCCATCCCAGGATGTTGCTTAAAGCAACATTCTTATATATAGAAATGCGAGTTTACCCTGCCTGCATTCTGGCGAGTCCAAACCTTTTAGGTTTTGTCCATTTAGTTTTTCGTCGGCTTTTTATATTAGTAGAATATTTGAATATTTCTGTCTTCAACAAAATTCTTACAATCTTCTCCTCATTCTCTTCATTACCCTGAGTTTCTCGAGATTAGCACCTGCATGCACTCTATTTTTGAAACCTCCACAGACACACACATGATTGAGAACCTAGGGCACCAATTTCAAGCTACAACAACCTACAAGTTAACCATGCGATAAAATTACCTGAATTACAATAAATTATACTCAAAAATTAAGAATAGCAAGAAGTTAGTGGACTGCGATGGAGAAAAAATTGAATTGAATTGAATGTGATTTTAGTGTCCGCAAAGACCAATTGGTCTTTGAGATCCAATCAAAAGAGACTAAGAGAAGATTCATTGGATTGAAATGGAGGAAAAAAAAAATCCGAAAAAAGCTAAAATTAAGTTAGTGTCATTTCATGTGTTCTATATATACTCCGTCGATTATCGATGATATTAACGCCAATTACTGATGATATGGCATCGATAATCGACTATTTGCAAAAAATAAATTTTTTTGTTGGACGCAACGTTTTCGAGTTTGTAAAGTAATTTACAATAGGTTTGAAAGATACCCATGGCTCTACAAAGTATTTTGGTTGATGGATCTCAAGTTTTTTGTTTTTTAATTATGGGCCCCTATTTTAAATCAGAGCTCTATGCTCCTGCATAAGTACTGCCATAATACATTGCAGAGGATCCATACAAATAATAAAACAGTCAATCGCTACTTCAATTTTAATTTGAGTTCAGCATGTTTAATACATATATAGTCATTTATTAACACTTCCATATCAACAGGACAGATCTCACCAAAATGTATCATTCACGCATAATCATAAAACGTTGCATGTGTTTATAACTCCAACTTATTTTAAGAAGAAGTTGTCTCGGTTACCTGCATCCAACCAATACAACTTGATAACGATGTAAGAGAGACAAGCAAGCAATAAGACTATCTTGGCTCTTCGCCCTTCATCTCATATTTATTAATAAACCTCCATCAATTCTTCATCAATCCCAAGGAAATCCATGACAAGCTCAAAGTGTTGCAACTGCAAAATGACCTGGCAAACTAGAGGAAGGACACCTCACAAGGTTAGGTTGTACATACTCAATAAGAAGGAAATCAAGGATCAAATCCTATATGAATTGCATGATGCTTCAGCAGTAGGGCATCCATGGTTTGACGAATATATGCATCAATACAAAGAAGTTGCTTTTGGCTAGATATGAAGAAGTAGATTACCAAGTATATCCAGCAATGTGTAGCATGCCGACGCATCAAGACGAGCAACTCGGAATTCCAGAGCATCTCCAACCGTTTGAAGTGCCAATTGATGTGGGACATATGCTTCCACATGAATCTTTGTTGTCGTCAATTCACTCTTGAAGTTGACATACTTCATACCTTGCAAGTTAACGATTACAGCATTGGAAACGATGTTGCACTTTGCGAATAGCATCTTCGGGTTGCATGGAGGTATAGTATCCGACCAAGACTCTAAGTTTACAGGAGAAGCTTGGAAAGAATTATGCTACACAATCGGTACTAAGCTCCACATGAGCACGAAATACCATCCACAAACTGGACGGAAAAAAACAAAAAGGTTGAAGTCCTAGAGGACATGTTGAGGATGTAAGCATACTTATATTTGGTTGAACATGTGATTGTGATAACATATGGATAGCAATGCTTAACCCCACCAACATGGCATAATCTGATATCCAAAATGCTAGTGGCACAAGATTTGCTCCAAGATATGGAATTGAGCATTAAGAAATCACGAGAGTGGATACTCAAAGCATAAGCAAGGTAGAAGGTCTATGCAGATAAACATCACACAAATAGAAGTTTTGAGAAAAATGAGGAAGTATGGCGCAAATTACAGTTAAGAACAAAAAAATTTCAAATTGGGATAGCAAAGAAGTTGGCACCTTAATGGGCAGGATCCTCTAGAATGGTTAGAAAAGTAGGGAACTTAAATTACGAGCTAGAAGAGTCCATAAAGTCTTTCATTGTTAAACATTATCTTCCTATTGGAACAGCTTCTTTGTAGGATACATCTTGAACTCAAAGAGGAGGAAAGAAAGTTTGCAAGCGAAGAAGAGGCTACTTGTGATAAGAAAAAGAATTTGAAGGAGGACTTTCTCTCTTTTCGAATTTCTAACCAAGGAGGCATGCTATCTAGTTGAACATATTTGTGGACATAAAATGTATGATATATGAACTTTGTTGGCATAAAAACGTGGACAAAATCTTGTTAATGATTGATTAAATCTTGTTAATTTAGAATGTAAGTTGCTTCTATAGGGCTCCATATTCCATTCATATGCCAACGATAGGAGCACAGTCTCACATCTAGCAATTTCAATTGTCACCTCCTGAAGGCATAATGTGCCATAACTTATACATCTTTCATACATATAGTAAATGGAGTTCCATGGTCAATGGTTGTCATCACTTCATGTAACAACTATCTATTGAAATAAGCTATATCTGTATGAACTGGGGATTTGTGAATTCTACTCTGATATAAACAAAGCTAATCTGCAAATTAACTGTGAAGATGAGCATTGTATGTCTCTCATGTGAAAATACCTATATGGCCGCAAAAGAAAGTAAGCAATGTGCCTTGCATGGTGTTAAGTACTACAGGGATTCAATATGCATGCATTGCATGGTATGCATGCACTGTGTGCATGCATTGCAACGTGCATACATGGTATGCATGCACGGTGTGCATGCATTAGATGCATGCATGCAATGCATGCATGCGTACATGCTAAAACCATAGTTTAGGAGTGCAAACTAACAAGAGATACAACACGCGCTCTATAAATACTGTTGGCATACCCTCACACAAATACAACAACAAAATCATATGCAAACCATAGCAAAATAGCCGTATAATTATACGTTTTGTGCGACGAACCATCTTTTGTGATATAGCATTGATTTACAAAATGGGCTTTAATTCGGACGGCTGGTCTGAAAGTCATGGTTCTGAGGAAGAAGTAGTGCTTGAAACGGAGCTAGAAAGGGTGCTAGTATGGTGTAAAGATTCAGAGGAGTCTAAAGGGCTCAGTATGAACAGGAGAGGCGGTGGTAGAAGCTTTGAATCAAAACGAAGTTTTAGGGATGGTAATGCTGGCTTTAGAGAGGAGGAGGTTTCAATCGAAATCCAAGGGGATATTATAGAGGAACCAATATATCAATGAACAATATGTTCCTGAAACACAATTGGCTAATGAAGATATTGTTTCGGACAATGAAGATATACAGGTATGTCTGAAGGCTCCACTTACTTGCATACTAAAGGCATATACAGAGGAAGGTGGTTAGGCTCAGGACCTTTTTCCTGCTATAAAAGAATGGTAACAAGATTAGATGCTGCGCCTTTTTAGCACAACTGGCTATAATAATAGTGGTTGCGATTTGGCAAAACTCCTTTCCCTTTTTAATTGTATTTGTATTTATCTGCATAAAACTTGGGCTAATAACAGTTGATTTTTTCTAAAACTTTGTGTATTGGACTGAGGAATATGATTAAAACATCTCAGTAGTAAAACGAGTAAATATTAGATGCTTATAGTAGAATAGAATAGATTTTTAGCGTCCACAGATGGTTATAATGTATGGTCAAATGTTGGAGATATTTTGACAGATAAATATGACAAGGTTCTAACCTTATGAAGCTGCGAAACCAGAAGCCTTTGGGAAACGTGGCATAAAAACGTGGACAAAATCTTGTTAATGATTGATTCAATCTTGTTAATTTAGAATGTAAGTTGCTTTGTGTAGGGCTCCATATTCCCTTCATATGCCAACGATAGGAGCGCAGTCTCACATTTAGCAATTTCAATTGTCACCTCCTGAAGGCATATTGTGCCATAACTTATACATCTTTCATACATATAGTAAATGGGGTTCCATGGTCAATGGTTGTCATCACTTCATGTAACAGCTATCTATTGAATTCCATATCTTGTGATCGCCGGACCTTTTTTATAGCACAACCATATGATGAACATAATCATAAAATCATATAAATCCCCCTGGTTTACGTGCAAATTCACACACATCCAGAGCTATTTAATATCTAGAATAATAATTAAGATGAACACGACGCTTCCCAAGGCCTCGAATGGGGTTTTATTTTTTTTTTTTTATTATTATTATTGATTAAGCTATTTTGCTTCAGTTAAGCAATTTTGCTTGGACAGTCAATAGTGATCCAGAGATCTCTCTTATATTAGAACACTTGATCTTCATATGAGATATATTTCCTCAGAAATAAAGGTTTATTGCATTAATTACTTTGCTTTAATAATCAATGTATATTCAGGGATCTAGTGATCTTTTTGGATATTACAAATGGATTTGGTTAATGAGATGCGTGTTTTGTCAAATGGTCTCTAGAGACCATCCTAACTTAAACTTGAGTTTGATACGAAGGGCATGTTTTTTTGCCTTGATATGCAATAATGGTCTAGCTACGGACTACCTAGCATTATCGAAGTACACATCTCCAAGAAAACTTGACTTAAACTTAGAGTACAAGGGGATATATGAGATCTCCATTATTGTACAAGGTGCTCTAGATGATTATTAAATTCCCATTTGGTAAGCATAGGATTGGGTGGCCTTCCTTCGCACATGGACCCGTCATCGCCCACCCCCCCTCCCTTTGAACATATGTTGCAGGCCGTTAAAATAAAAAATCGATGGCTAAGATTTGATGTCATGATAGCAGGGCCCAGGGTTTATGGGCTCCTCACTAAAAGTGTCATAACTTCTCTTTCCCATCTCTGTTTAGCACATGGATACATGCATTTGAAAGCTATTTGAAAGGGCTTTTTGAGGATGTAGACATCTGCCACATTTGCCTCTTAAATCTCTTGAAAAGCTTCAAAGAAGTTGATGGAAACCCCCTACGCGCTAGGAAAGGGACCCGCCTCACGGAGGGGGCCATTAGACCCCCTCCTCTTCCGCCTACTCTAACTTTTTATAGATATGTCAAAATCAGGCGATTTTTTGTTCATATGAAACTCAACACATGTTAGGTATGTAAAAAACATGTTTTTAACCAATTTTAACGTTGATCGTGCCTCCATTTTTAAGTTTGCCTCTTAAGTGCGCGAAACATGGCGACCACACCCTAAAGGTTATACGATTTCTATTTTATTTTATGCATGCATTTGGTTTAAAGGCATGTTGGACATGTGGTGCTCAACATGCAAATATGCTTGCATGTCACTTTTATCATAGCTTATCGATCTTGCCAAAGTGCTCTTTTGCTCTATACGAGGTAAACTCTAAGATGTGTTTCTCCATTGCAAATGAACTTTTGATACGTGATCAAATGCCACATGCTAGTGAGCTAGATATTGTTTGCAACAATAAAATAAAGGAGGTAAAGACAAAGAAACAGGCTTGGATGATTTTTTTTACCTTATGTTTCCAAAGTCTAATAAGGTTAAGGTAATGACAAAACCAAATGCTCATGGGATTTTTTGCATAATGGTTCGAAAGTAAGGTTTTTAGAAGCCTTAATACTGCATCATTTTGACGGTGCCATACGCTGAGCTGCGCTATAAACAAAGGCACCATAGATAGAGTGGGACTCGGGTCTTTCTTTGTAGAAAAATGACTTGCTGCAAGCATGATTCTCTATATTTACAGTGCTATAGATAGGGTACCGATTACTATTTACAGGTATTTCAACATGTGTCTTGAAAACCATGGATGCATAATCTCAAAGCTTGCTTTACTTTGAGGGAATTCAGAGCAATACTAGGTTGTAAGATCTGGATGTAGTATGGTGGATGGGGCTTCCAAGGAAGCTTGTCTACCCAAAAGATTTACTAGAAGCACTGTAAGGCATGTATCTATGTGGAAGCATCCTCCTCCAAAATAGCCAATGAATTCTTTCTACCATATATTGGTGACAGGAGCTTCAAATTCAGGTTGGTATGCTGTGAATTTCTTGTTAAAACAAGCTTCATATGTGACTCATGCATGTATAAAGCAACAGATTTAATCCAAGCTTAATTCTGAATAAATGACATGGCATTTTGTTGAGCTTAGACTAAGCAGCAGATTAATTGCTTTGCTTTCAGTAAATGGCAGTTGCATCTGAAATTCTACTTCAGGCATTTATATTCATGATGATACAATTAAGATGCTATTATATTCTCTTTAAAAATTTAGCCTTCAGTTATTCTATACCACATCTTTCTTGTTAAGGTTTACTCAGGGCAAAAGGTTTACTCAGGGCAAAAGGATACAATTGTTGATCAGTGATAACTGAGAGACCCAATGTGCCTTTTGGCCCTTGCACATTTATCGTTTTCATGCTAATTGTGTATTGGTTGGCTGCAGGTACGGGCTCTCTCCTCCTATTATGTCTTTTTTGCTTTTCAGGATTTTCTTTAGCTTGAAAGAGAATGGAATGTGGAAATGGAGATGTTGTCTGAGCCTTGGAGCGATAAATGACAAAGGTTTCTGGATATGGAGTTTTACTAGTCCAACACTTAAGGTTGCTATGCCTTTACATTGATAAGTATAATTTTTATGCCCATCTTTTCAGTTGTATTTCTATTTGAAACAGTTGCGCTTGCTCAAGCCAAGATTTGGGCTTTATTTTTGAGCATTAGAACATAGAGTTCATGGTCTTTGTAATTTCACAGAATTCAAGTTGATGTTGTAGCAAATAATTTACTTCTTACGACCCTTTTTATAGCACAACCATATGATGAACATAATCATAAAATCATATAAATCCCCCTAAGACACCTTGTGGTTTAGGTGCAAATTCACATACATCGAGAACTATTTAATATCTAGAATAATAATTAAGATGAACATGATGCTTCCCAAGGCCTCGAACGGGTCTCTTCTTCTTTTCTTTTTTTTCTTTGACAATGTAGACTATCATATCCTACATTTTTAATAAAATTCCCTCTGAAACACTCTTTTGTGTAGGTGCATATTCATATGAGGGGTGATGCAGGGCAGCGAGAGCCCCTCCACCTCTCCATGGGTCCCATGACCTATTGGTCTCCGTGGACGTTAAAAAATCTATTATATTCTCCCTGCAAATTCTACAATACATGTACCAAACATCATCACATACATTTGTTCCAAACCTTATAGTATCTCTCCAATATTCTATTCTATTCTCCAATATTTTGATTCACTTCCCAAGGCATGATTCACATTTCCATAGGCTCTACTATCATGATTCCACCCAAAAACCATTTCTCACATCCCATTTTTCTTTTTTCATACACAATTGCCATTTTCCAGATCCAAGGTTAGCAAAAACTATTTTTTCTAGTCAAGAACACACCACACATCCACCATTCATCCATCACACATGAGAAAATGCCAAAATTCAATCAAATTTTGCCGTTCCTAAGGTCTAAGACCATATTCTCTCTCTAAAATAAAGCTAGAGAGAGAAAGTGCACATTTGACATCGCACATGTAGAAAAGGAGAAAATTGGCATAAGAGACATCAACATTTTTATGGATTTGTCTTGGTTGGTTTGGTTGGTTTGCACCTAGTTTCTAATGATGGGTTGTGAGTGAAGTTTGTGAACTAGCAGCTTATAAGCATTCCAAGTTAGGGAACTCCTAATCTCGGTAGCTTCTTTTGCAACCTATTGTGCATCCAATGAAAAAAGTAGGTGTATTTATTTTTTCCTATTTATTTGGCTGTTTGATTTATGTTTCAGGGCATTTGTTTATTCTATTTACTTTTATTAGAAAGTATCAATTGGCATAAATAAGATTAGTGTTTGGTTGAATGTGATTGGTACATTACTATATCTAACAAGAGTCACTACCATATCAAGGTTGTCTTTGATAGGTGTTTCTTTTTGTTTTATGTCAAATGTAGTCTCTAACGTATTATTAAATTAAATTGAATTGAATGATCGTCCATGGAGACCAATTGGCCTACGGGACTAATCAAGAAGCACAACAGAGAACATTGTGTTCCAGGCCAAGAGATCTTTTTGAGACTGTGACGTTCCACGTATAAATACGTACAAATACATGACATGTCACCATGGGTACGTAATGGTACATTGGCCATTATTGAATAAGCCAAAAGGGATTAAGGTTAGTTATGTTGTTTGCCATTTAATTAAATAAGTGGAAGGATACTTAGATAAATAGTTGTTTTAACGTCACGCCACTAGGAAGCATCTAATTAGACATGTGACCATGAACCACACTACATTGCTCAGTTGGGCTCTGCCTCCAACCACTTTACATTGCATCTGTGGGATGTGATGCCCAACAGTTCAGAGTGCAATTTTGGGCAGGTTCGAACTCGAGACCTGTAGTTTCCAGAACTAGTGTGTTACCCTAGACCAAACATCTAGACGCATGGTTCATTGCATGGTTCATCAACAATTGTATTGACAATCCTGAGTGATACAATTATGACTTCTTAGAGTGTCAAGGAGGAACATCGCATGGTTCATCGACAATTTTATTGACAATCCTGAGTGATACAATTATGGCTTCTTAGAGTGTCAAGGAGGGCTTGAAGATTGTTTTCAAGGGAGGCACAAATATGTTTATCATGTGGAACAACCGATGGCGCAGAAGCAGGCGACTCGCGGTAAGGCGGCTAGTTCGGCGGCCACGGCAGCCAAGCCCAGGTTTGACCCAGGTGTTTTCAACGGGGGACTAGGGCCCCCGCAGGGCCCCTTTCTGGGAAAACCGAGTAATGCAGGGAAACCGTCCCGGTTAGGGGCAGTTCCAGGGTTAGGGGAAGACAGTGATGTCCAGCCAGTCTTCAAGAACGGGGGTTCTGAGCCCCAATCGGCCTCTATAAGGAGCATATTAGCAAGCGGCAAGGCCTCTGAGGCCAGCTACCAATCTTCCCTCTTGTCTGAGGATCCTAGAGTTCTGCCAGTATTTCCTCAAGCATCCAATAATCCTTCTGCAACTCTTGGGGCTTTAGCTCCTCACGAGGTAAATTATGATCTCCACTCTTCAATTTTAAATTTAGCCACATTATTCGAAGCTTCTGCCACAGATCAAGCCCTCTTAGAGAGGGCTAAATCCAATGATTCAGGGATAGAGATAGGTTTTAAAGAAAAAGCCCCAAATGCATGTGTGAATGCACACGGGGCAATCCAAAAACTGAAAGCAGCAGTAGCAAGGAGGGGGGGGGAGGATACTCCCACACAAAAAATTTCCTCAGAGCCTACTATGGCAGATGCATTAATGGAAGACTTAGAGATAGAAGGCAATGGAAAGGAAAGACAAGCAAGTGATAAACTAGCAGAACTCAGGCACAAGTTTGCAGCATCTATAGTAGCAATGGAGGAAAGGAAACGGAATGATGCAGCTTCGTTAGCAGAAGGGCTCCCCTATAACCAAAGCACAGGAACACAGATAGCATTACCATCACATAACTCTCTTGGTACTAAGGCAGGACCATGTGTTATCGATAAGCAAAACGGAATAGGGATGAAACATAAGGGCCCAAAGATAGTTACATCTGAGAACCAGTCAAACGGTGTAGGGATACAAAATAAAGGCCCACAGATTAACTCAGAAGATAGAGACTACAATCAAGAGAAGGTCAGAGGTGTAGGTTGTACAAGAAATAATACAAGGGATGCGTGGAAGAATAATGACACTGTAGCAAGAGTGAACAAACTGAGGTTTTCAGAATGGATAAAGAACAAGTTACCAACAGAAATAGTCAGAAGTTTGAGAGTTGACGCAGCTCTAAAAATAGTGGAAGCAGGATTTGCTCAAGATTTGAGCAAACTAAATAAAGGCCAACAGTGTCCGGAAGAAGATGTAAGTATGGAAGTTGACGAGGAGTCCAACTTCCCAGTTGCAGAAATAGATCACGACATGCACGTAAAATTTGTTGAGAATTTGGTGACACGATCAGTCATAGGCTTCTTTACAGGAGGCTTTCTGGACCTCCAAAAACTGGAATACTGGCTCTCAGCACACCTGAAGAAATTAGGCCTACCTCAACACGAATTGCTAAAGGCACTGGGAAGTAACTTCTTTCTCATTCTTTTTTATAGCGAAGCAATGGTAGATAAGATGGTGTCCCGCGCAGTAGACTCATTCATGGGAGAGTACATTTTATATCAATATTACTCACCTGGCTTCTCTCCCCATCAAATCTCGGCCATCAAAATTCCGTGTTGGTTAGAGATTGAACACTTACCTCCAGACATGCTGGTACCTGAATTCTTAAAGGTCATTGCTAACACAGTAGGAGCATATATCTCACATTCCATCGCCAAAGGACCAAAGATTTGTGTAGCAATACCGGCAACGTCAGGCATACCTAAAGGGGTGGTAGTTAAGAGTGGCAAATGCTCTTTCAAGTTCCCCCTAAAATTGACCAATAGATGGGAAATATACAGTGTTTCCGGACATAAAGATTGAAGGACTAGAAGAGAACCCCCAAGTCAGGTCTAGAAAAGCTGGGACTCCTCAACAACAAGCTCCGACTGGCCTTAATGATCCTCCCACATCCAATGGTGCACCAGTTAGCCATCCCATCACTCAAGTAAGTATCACCCCATGCGCCCCTAGCCAGGGAGGTGAGAATCACTGCTCCAACATCGTGGGAAAGCTAGTTAATGAATCAACAATACAGCCAGTAATCTCATAAGTTTACCAAAAGCAGACGATCAGGCATGGGAAGTGGTAGGTTCTAAACAAAAAGGGAGGACTAGGAACATTGCTCGGAGGAGCGGAGCACTCCGGTCAAAACCTCTTCCCCAGGCATCTCCGAGTACTCACATTGTTCTAGGAGCAAAAAATCCTTTCTCTCAGTACATTCTGGAAACAACAAACACAGAGAAGGGAACGCTTTCTGAAGCGGAAGGAGGGATTGGGAAAGATATAGTGGTATATGGGGAATTGGATGATATAGAGAGAGTCATTCCCCCAAACAAAAATAAGAGGGCGGATCTAATGGAAGAGGAGGATATGGTGGATGAAGATTCCCCTACTCTAACAGGGAAAAAAAAAAACAAAAAGGAAACAAGCACAAGTCTAGAAGAAGAAGGGTCGGATAGCACGAAAAGGAAAAAGGGTCGGGAAACATCTCTTTATGAATCATAAAATTCTCAATTGGAATATTAGGGGAGTAAAATCCTCCGAATACAAGAAGAGTAGGTTAGCAAACGCCATAAAGGGGATTAACCCGGATGTGATATGCTTACAAGAACATAAGTGTAAAAAGGAAGAAATACAGGAGCTGTTCAAAGTAATAGGCATTGAATACGTGGGTATTGCTGCATTAAAGGAAACTTCTAGTGCAGGGACCCTCATCGCGTGGAAAAAAAGAAGTAAAAGTATGTGAGTCATAGGTAGACAGATTTGGGAGATGGTCTTTAATCTTATGGCAACATGAAGGTAAAGTATGGGGCTTGGTGAACGTTTACGCCCATAACAATCCCAGAGGCAGAGTAGCCCTATGGGCCACTCTTAGGCACAAATTAAAAGGTTTCGGGAACAAGGTAGCTTGGCTAATGGTAGGAGATTTCAATATGGTGGAGGCAGCTGAGGATAGACAAGGGGTATCATCTGCAATTGTGCATGGGTTTGAGAAAGTCTGATGGTGCAAACTGTTAGAAGATATAGGCTTCATGGAAGTAGACGGAGATAAGGGCTATACATGGTGTAACGGATGGATAGGCATGGGTAGGACTTATACAAGACATGATAGATGCTACATCAACAATGAGGCACTTACCATCCTTCCAAACGTGCATAGATCCAACCTTCTACAAAATGCTATCTCGGATCACAATCCACAGGTCATATCTACCCAGATTTGCCAGATTAGAACTTCTAAAACAGTATTCAAACTCAACACTAGATATCTGAAAGATCCAGAATTTGTGGAGGCTTGTAAAAGCATATGGCAATCCACTTTCAGAATGGACTCAGGGATGGAAACCATGATAACGGCCCTGGGTAATATAAAAAATTATGCCAAAAGTTGGGGTAGAGCTAAAGTGCAAAGGGAGAGGGGAGAGTTGGATAGCCTTTACAATCAGCTCCACTCACTTAGAGCATTGGGCCCGAATGATGGGATAGAGGAGAAGGGAATAATAGAACAGATAAAGGCACTAGAGGAAGTCAAGATAATGGAGAACAGATGCAAAGCAGGATTGACTTGGCTAAATGAAGGTGATAAATGCACCAAGTTCTTCTTTAAGTCAGCTAAAGAAAAGAAGAGGTCGTCTACTCTATCAACCATTGCACTAGGCTTACGGCCGACTCTCAAATCCCCAGGGGATCTAAAAAGGTACTTACATAATCATTTCCAAGGTTTTTTTGGGGAACATAACTTACCATTCCAAGATACATATGAAGAGCTAGTGATCTCAAAAGTTTCACCTATAATGAGCTCTAGCCAAAAAGATATTCTAAATCGCTCTCTCTCTATGGAGGATCTTGAAAAAGCCACCCTCTTATTGGCTAAGAATAAATGTCCGGGTATGGATGGAATTCCCATCGAATTCTACCAATGCAATTGGGAATGGATTAAAAATGATATCTTTTCTGCATACACAGACTTCTTGCAAGCTGAAAATTTAAATCCAAGATTGAATACAGGCTGCATTGCCTTGGTACCCAAGTGTAAGGAGCCAAGCACAATTAACGATTGGAGGCCTATCACACTCCTATCTGCATTTTACAAAATCATAGCCAAGGCTATGGCAGAGAAGATCAAACCAATTTTAGCGGAAGGTATCTCACAGGCCCAATCTGGCTTCTTACCGGGTAGGAGTATTCTGAGCAATGTGGCATCAGCTTTTGAAGGGTTGCACTGGGCCAGAAAAACAGGACAAAAAGTAGCCTATCTAAAGCTAGATTTCACCAAGGCATATGACAACATTAGATGGAGTTTTCTGCATAAAATGATGCTCAAGCTGGGTTGTGGGGATATTTTTACAGAAGGGGTAATGAAACTATTGAGATCAGCTCGAGCCTCAGTCTTATTTCAAGGTGAATCATCTCCTATATTTGAGATTAAGAGGGGCATCAGGCAAGGTTGTCCCCTGGCTCCTTTTCTCTTCAATATAGCAGCAGAAGCTCTCTCACAGTTATTCCTGCAAGCATCTGCAGACGGTCTCATTCAGGGACTAGAAATGTGGGACGGTTCTCAACAAATCTGTAACCAGTATGCAGACGACTCATTTCTGTTTATCGAGGCAGAGGAAAACAATATGTCATGTGCAGGACAACTACTGGCCACCTTCTCAATAGCTTCAGGTTGCCTCATAAATTGGAAAAAATGCTCAGTGCAGTGGCCTTTGGAGAACAGGCATCCCATATGTTTGGAAAGCTTACCATGGAAAATTATCCCTGAGGGTGAACACTCCAGCTTGTTAGGAATCCCAGTGGGCATTAACATCACTAGTGCACGAATATGGGATGAAATGCTACTAGGCCTACATAAACACCTAAATTGGTGGAAGGTAGCAAAGTTATCCCTTGCAGGGAGGATTACTGTGGCAAAACATGTGCTAAGTAATACTTATGTATACATATCATCAATTCTACTTGCTCCGAGGGAGAAGGTGCAGGAGTTAGAAGGGCTGATTCGAAACTTCGTCTGGGGAGGTAATGAAGAAGGTGCAACGATCAAAATTGCTTGGTGGAAGTGCAAGAGGGACAAAACAGAAGGGGGAATTGGTATGCTTGACATAGTCTTACAGAGCAAAGTATTAACAGCCAAATTCATATGGATGATTCTTCAGGAAAAGGTGAAGTCTCCAGGTTTGCACCTCATCAACCAAGCTCTATTATATTCTTGTAAGCATAGTAAGCCCTCCGTCAAGGTCTCGTTCCATGGTCTCTCTTTTTTGATCTCAAGCCATGTAAAGAAGCCTCCCCCTTCCTGAAGGGTCTTATTTCGGCTTGGAATGCCATAAAGAAACTATTCACGCTTGACATCAGCAAATTTAAAGCAGGGACCTCCCCTCCATGGTAGGTACCAGTGGAATTGCACAATAAACAAGGCCCATTAGGTATAGTGGCTGACGCGTGGATTGTGAAGAGATGGAAAAACTGTGGTATACATTCTTGTGCTCAGTGGTATATGGGAGAGCACCTGGCCAATTGGGAAGCATTTCAAGCCTGTTTTGGTTTAAAGGAGGCAGACAAGATAATTTGGGAATGCGTGGCTTCCGTACTCCCAAACACAATAAATAGAGGAGATCAAAGTCCATGGGTCGTACATCCTTCGATACAGCCAAACAAGTTTGTGAAGTCATGCTACAGTAGTTTGAAGACTAAGGGATTTCTTCCAATATCTCCCAAGTGGGAGCTAGTGATCACGGAGGACATCCTTAAAGACATCTGGAGAAACGCTTGGCTGAAATTCCTCCCTCCATGAATCAACGCCTTTCTTTGACAAGTGATCCACAGGGTCCCAAGGGTCAATCATCTAGTCTCCAAATGGGACAATAACGTGAGCCCACTTTGCCCTATGTGTGAAGAGGAAGAGGAATCCATAGAACATTGTCTGGTGGAATGTGGGATCTTTGCATGAAGTATGGGCTCGAGTCCGGATAGGTTCGAATACCCCTTAGGAACCAAAGAATTGCTACTAGGAATTCTCCCTCCAGAATGGTGTCCCAAGAAGAAGATTTATTTTCACATAGCCAGGGCCTGGACGATCTGGTCAATATGGAAAAGGAGGAATGCCCGAGTCTTTGCTGAGAATCAGGAGGTATTCATATCATCAACTCAGCTACTTCACCTGGTACTTGAAAGACTTAAAAAATTTAGGCTAGTTTTTAAATGTGAAGAAGAGGTAAAGGAAGAAATATGGGGCACCTATTTTAATCTGGTCTAGGTCGGGAAAGAGAATAGTACAAGCTGGAGCTACGTAGCTACCCCCATCTCATATTCGTGGATGGGTGCACCTCTGCCATGTGGCTTTGTATCAATCTCTCTAAGTAAATAAAATCTTTCTTATCCCTCAAAAAAAAAAAACAAATATGTTTATCATGTTGTGTGATATCTCAAACATAAACATAGGAGATGACTTGTTCGTCAACTATGAATATTGTAGATCTCTCCCGTTTGAGAAGGAACAATAGCATAATTGTATTTAAAAAACAATGAATAAAGGATATTGCACTTGTGATATTTTTTTATAATTCTTTTCATACGTGCAATTGGATGGTTCAGTTTAAATATTCTATACTAATTCTCTATTTTATGCGACAAAAAACTCAATCAGGATGCTCTTCATCCCAATCCATTGGTTCTAAATTACGATCATAGGAGAGCCTGTTATCGTGTAAAAGAGCCTGTAGAGCATCAATATGAAGAGGGAAGACTATCAATGAGGAGGAGGAGCATAGAGAACCTGACTGAGAACACATTCGAGCTCATACACATGGAGTGACCCACATGAAGGGAAGGATGTGTGCCTGAACCCTGCAATACTCAAACAAGACACGCGTAAACTAGAGAGAATATTATCTTGCATTCAGAGTTAGATTCTATCACGCCTTAACTTATACTTTAGATTCTATCCAAAGAAGGAATTTGGGTACTATATCTCGGGCCTTTTCCTAAAGATAAGAGAATTGTTGACTAGTTGGTAAGCTATAATGCAATAGGCTAAGGATCCACTTCCATCTGTCCCTCACCCAAGCCCTGTGAGGATAGATAGACTCCAGAAGTGGGACCTTGGGCTGGGGGATCATAGCACGTAGCATAGTTCATAAGTTAACCCAAATAGTTCAGCGAGTTATTGTCATCTACCTTGACGATCAATTGAGCACAAATCTAGGAATCCTATGGAGAACAAAGGATCGATACCAATCGAAACCCACTAGGATACAATCCACATAATGATGGAGGTGAGTCTACCTCCAGCTCTTCCCATCACATGGACTCTAACCATCCTGGCCTTCATGGCATTTCCAACTAGTGAGAGCAATGTAATCACAATCTCCCTTGTCAGTGATTGGACTAGTCCTCACTTGCATATGGTACTCAGCTTATGGCAATCCTCCAGTTAGCCCATGAAGATCACAAATGGGATTGACTTGGGGGCCGAATAGGATCATGGTGTTACAATATGCTGACGTGTCAGTCCGGTTGTCAATAGTCCACGCCTCATAACTGTAGGAAGAGTCGCATCCCTGTGATGCATATTGTATCCATTTTGATCAATACAAAATCATCTACATATTCTCCGTAATCTGCTTACCTAAGATGGTATCAAAGCCTCGTTCTAATGGCAAGTAAGGAAGCAAAGAAGCAGATTTGGAGGACCAAAATCAAGGCAAAACTTTCCTTGAGAAGAGTGAATCAACGCCTCTTTCAGCGCAGATTGGAGAGCGCTTCTTCATCCTCTGCATCTAGAACCAGCAAGCAAATCAGAAAAATTTCGAAGTAGCAATCAGGGGGTTAGTGTGTTTCAAAGATTAACATTTCCACAAAACTAAAATTGGTTGCTATAATAATTTCGTTGCCCCGTATCTGACCCCTGCCCCTCAAACCTCAAATCCGTCGCTGCCCGCAATACCTGATCCAAAACTTGTCTTCAAACCTATTTCCTTAGTCACCAAATCCTTTGTTCTGCGCCAAATCTGTCGACACTTGCCAAATTATTTCCTTTAACAAATTTTTTTTTTATATACCCACAAATATTGCTTGAAAAGATACAAAGGCAGATAGGAGCAATTGCCTCCCGATTGGGTTCCGCGGACGTTAAAAATTTCTTCCTTCCTTCCTTCCTTCCTTAAATTCCTGACAAATATCAGGGCAGAGAGAAGCATTTGCCCAATCTACAACTTAAACATGGCCACAAATCATCCCGAGGTAGAAAAATTCCTCGAGAAATTCCTAGAAAATTTTACGGGGAAAAATTACCATACATGGGCTTTGAAATTACAATTAATCCTCATGCGAGAAGCAACTTGGCTAGTAGTAGACGACACAGAAGCAAAGCCCAATGACCTACAAAAATTGTAGAATGGACTCAGAAGGATGGCAAAGCTGTAATCACCATTGGGTTGGCTCTTGGGGAAGAATATGTTCATTTAATTGATTTATCGGTTACAGCGAAGGAGAATTGAGAGGCCTTAGTCAACGGCAGTTCTAGGAAAACTTGTGAACTCTTATTAAAACAACAATTCTTTAACTTAAAAATGAATTTTGGTGATTTCATAGCAGAATACCTGAGCAGGATTCGAAGTTCGGTGTTGCAATTGGCTAGAGTGAAGGCAGTCGTCTCTACTGAAGACCAGATGGTCGTTCTCTTAAAGGGGCTAGCATCAGACTTTAAGGCAGCAGTCACCACTTTAACAAATATTCCCAATCTATCTATGGAGACTTTGGTGGAAGCCCTCTTAGAAGAAGAAAGGAAGCTTAAGGGGGAAGGCAGTATGAAGTTTTCTGTTTGCTGCCCAAGGAAGAGGGAGAGGAACTAGTAGGAGCTTTGGTCCCAATTATCGATGCCCTCAATTTTCTAGCAGCCCTCCATTCATGAACAGAAGAGCCACTTCAAGCTCACCCAGGGGAAGAAGGGGCTCCTGTTTTAACTGTGGCAAGCCCAGACATCATGCGCGAGAGTGTAGAGTGCGACCATCCAACAATATTCAGAGTCCTCCTTTCAGAGCTTTTCGTGGTGCTCAATCTTCAAGATTTCGAGATAATGGAAATTTGAGCCGGTTAGGCCCTCAATCGAGATAGTCAACATGGAGCAAAATTGTTTATGATTAGTACATCCACCAATTTGAATTCTACTCAACATTCAAATAATTATATTTGGTTGGATTCGGGTGCCTCTCTCCATATGACCCCCTCTCGGGAACTCTTTGACACTCTAGAGCCGTCTGTTGATACTCAAGTATATGTTGGGGATAACTCTGCCCATAGAATTGAGGGGAAAGGGACTATAATTGTTATGGTACAGTTGGGGGGATATGTCCGTGCTATTCATAATATGCACTATGTCCCTGGGTTGACCCATACCCTACTATCCGTCGGCAAGATTGCAGATGAGGGCATGCAAGTCTTGTTTACACATAACAAATGCATGGTTTATGATGAGTCAGGTGAAGTTCCGGTAAAAGGCACTCATATGGATGGTTTATATCAGTTGGATGCTTGCACACAACAGCCCCTTAGAGCCTTGATTGTTAATCAGGAGGCATCCACAAGACTTTGGCATGAGCGATTTGGACATCCACATCCCCAAGCTTTATATACATATGGTATCTGATCTCCCTTATTTGGATGATACTAATTTGGAGTTTTGTGAGGCTGGTGTTATGGGCAAATAGCGAAGACAATCTTTTCCAGTAGGAGGAGGCACAAGAGTGGAGCATGTGCTGGAATTGATTCATTCTGATGTATGCGGGCCCATGCAGACGATGTCCATTGGAAATACGAAATATATGCCGACCTTCATTGATGATTTTTCCAGTTTTATCACTGTTAGATTGTTGGCCCGAAAATCTGAAGTCTTTGATGCATTTCGGGAATTTCGTGCTCAAGTGGAACATCAAACTGGCCACCATATCCGGATGCTGCGCAGTGATAATGGTGGAGAATATGTTTCTAATGAGTTTAAGAATTATTGTAGGGACTTGGATATTCATCATCAATTGACCATCCCTTATACCCCTCAGCAGAATGGAGTCGCTGAGAGAATGAATCGAACCTTATTAGAAACTACTAGGACCATGCTCAACCATGCTGGTCTACCACCTAAATTTTGGGGTGAAGCAGTAATGATCGCTGCCTATTTGCGCAATCGACTTGCGCAATCGACTTCCCACAAGTGCCTTATATGGTCAAACCCCTTATCAAGGTTGGACCGGCCGACAACCTTCTATCAGTCATTTGCGCATATTTGGTTGCATTGCCTATGCACGAATCCCGGATGCTAAGAGAAAGAAGCTCGACATGAAAAGTGAGAAGTTTGTTCATGTGGGATATTCTAGCGAGTCCAAGGCTTATTGGTTGTTTTCTCTCGCAACCAATACTTTGATCATTATCCGTGATATTGCATTTAATGAGCATTTATTTTATGGGGGAGCAAGTATAACAACCATGGGAAGATAATTTCTTGATATTGATTTATTGGATAACTGGTGTTCTGACTCTCAAGATGAAGACCTGATAGCTGCCCCAACAGCCCCACCCTCATCTTCTACTCTATCGTCTGATGGGACAGCCACCTCTTCTCTTGATATTACTGATATTGAAGATCTTGGACAGGTAATCCAACATCCAAGTACTTATGCAAGTGTTACAAAACCTTTGGAAGTGTGAAGCCCCATCGTGGAGTAATTCGATCTGGATGTGTGAGCTATCTTAGTCAAAAAGCTATTGAAGCCCAACCTTCTAGTTCCCGATCTCATAAGCATGCTAGAGGACTCTTGGTTGCTGCTCACACTCATGTTCAAGAACCCCTCAATGTTCATGAATCCTTTACTAGTCCTTATGCACAAGAATGGAAACAAGCTATGGACGAAGAATATGAGTCTCTTATGAAGAACCAAACTTGGGAGCTTGTTCCATTACCTCAGGCGCGTGAAGTGGTAAGCACATCAGCCATAGAAGATGCTCCAGAAAGAAGAGATGCAAGCAATGAGATTGCACAAAAGAGAGATACCAAATATCCCTATCCCATCCCTGATGCACAAGATGCAGTTGGAGCTCAGATTAAGGGAGGGACCAAGGCTGCAAATGTATGGACCAATGAAACTAGAGAAGGGTGCATTAAAGGTACAGTTCTTAATTTCAATACAGACAACATAATCTTTAGATGCTCAAGGGAGGGAAGATTAGATGATGTGAGCAATCTAAAGAATGCTCCAAGAAATGGAGTAATAGCACAACATAAGAACTTGAAAGAAGACATTACTCCCTTGGCATGCAAGCGAGAGAAATCAGATTTGTGGGATCTTTGTTTGCAGATGATCCAGACATGATGCAATCAATCTTGGAAGGCAGTAATCTGAATTTAATATTCACAGAAGCTGTAAATGTCTTTAATAAAATTCTGCAAGCTCAAAATGGAGAATTTGAATGGAACAATTCATATATGAAGAGAAAACTTCCTGACACAAATTCCAAGAACAAGAACATTCAGAAGAAGACTAGAAGATGCAGGAAAGGCCAGAGATGGCTAACTTATCAACCTGGCCATGACGATTTTGGATAGCTGTAGTTTGAGGGAGGGTGTTGATATATTGTCAACCTCCACCTCATCATCCATAGCCACGTCATCATATGACGTGGCAGTCTAATCTAGAGAGTCGCATGAGTTCATGAAGAGTCGTGTTTGTTATATAAGCTACGGTTGGAGCTTGTCCAATCAAGTTTTCTATATTGAATATACTATCTACATTTAGTTATCTTCTGCTCTTTCTATAATTTATCATCAATATGTTAGAAAGTAACAACTATAGATCAGGAATTCAGGTGTTGGAACAAGGGAACTCTTGCTTACTTAAATTTATGGAGATTCTGTTGTTAGCAATATATTATCTGAACTTTTTGTTGCTTTTAGGTAATAATAGATTCCATTCCCTATTATTATAAAATGACAGGCAGAAGTTAAATTAAATCATTATTTCCTGCTTGATCTCAGGCTGTGATGGATACCAGTTGGCATCCTTGATCATATCAATACATTTATTGATTCCACCATTTCTCATTGTTATTTCCCATTATATTTTCTTCAGAATGAAGGTGCATGATACAAAGACGAGGATTCATCACCAGAAAAACTAGACCACAACAACAAATCCTTTGACCATCATAATATGCTTGGTTCAAACTTGATAAGTCATCCGCGTTTCATATGTCAAAATTGAATGTTGTACAAACTCAGACAACGTGATACCACTCAAGGCGATTAAGTGTATCGACTTGAAGCGAGCAAATACCGGTGGTAATTTATGCATTTCTTGTCATTTAATGCTTATCCGGTGATGAAGATCCTGGGAGAAATAAACTCATCCATCGCGCCATTCCGCATGGGCTCTTCCATTCGGCATGGGCATGGCATGCTATGTTTATATCCAAAAATGTTCATCCGCCCTAAAACTTGTGACTCCACTCGGTAGTGCAAAGCATGTATAATAAGAGCGAGACCATTGCTTTGCGAAAACCGGTTAACCGGACTTCAAAGATAAAGGGATGTCCAAGAATCGTATTTAAAATACTTTTTTTGTAATCACATAATTTCTTTACGTTCTTCTACCAACCAACCTAGAAATCTGTTGGCCTCTTCCGAAGTGGTAAGACTTTAGTTGCATTTTAAACCGGTGGTTATAAATCAAAGTTGTCACGCCGGGTTAAAAATCTTTGTTCCCAACCAATACTCATGTCTATATGGTTTGTTTCATAATTGCATAGTTTCTACTACATAATGGTGGTTCTTTTCTTTGATATTCTCCTTTCCGAAAAGTTCCTGTTTCTTTCACATGCGATTGCATTAAAGACCGATTTCTAATTTGCAAGTCGGTTCCATCAATACAACCCTTATGAAGTGTTTGTGTTTGGCTTATAAAGGTTGTGACAACTTTCTATCACATTTTATTTTCCGAATCCTCTAAAATTTTAACAAGTATTAATACATCTTTTTTTGTCCGTTAGAAATCATAATCATCTAATTCATCATAACAGGACAAATGAGAAAATGAGGTTCCTGCACGTATGAGCACCAGCGCAATGGACAAATCCTGATGACATAGTAGAATGGAACCAGACTCTTGATAAATTGTTTGGAGCTGCTCGAAGCTTTTGCACAACCAATGGGCAAAAAAAGAGAGAAATTATGGTTTGATAAAGAACATGAAGCTGCAAGAGCCCGCTTGAAAGAGATACATGGTAAAAATAAAAAGCATTATTGGAAACCTATCCGAGAATGCTTAAACGCAAAAAGTAGCATTCCTTCAACATAAACAACAAGAATTTTATGACAAGAAAAAGCATGTCCTCTTGTATATATCAGCTGAAATGTTGAAATGGGCAAGAACCAGTGGTGAAAGATATAATAGGCTAACTTAATCCAGTCACACAGTCTGTCTGGCTTTCCGCATGAGTGGCAGTTGCATGGGATTATAATAATTCATTAAAAAAAGTCATAGAAAGCCTTGCCTCAAACTAAAAACGATAATGGCCAGTAATTTTACTGTTAAACTCTTTGGAAGAGTGCTCAAGCACAAAATATATTAGAACAGAAAGAATGATGTTAGAGCTGTTAATCAAGTAGATTTCCGGTTCCCACCACTGTAGCAATGATCATTTGGTCACAACTGAGTAATGAAAAATATTCAATGGGGATAAGGATCGACATCGATGAGCTAGAAGTTTCGTTTGAAGGCACATTGTGCAGACGGAGCATTTGTAGCATAATACTGCCATATGCTGATGATGTAGCTTGATGGCAAGATCGAGTGAAGGGAAGTGAAGGATTGCAAAGACAGTGTGATGCATATGACAATGAATCTAGGGAAAACAAAAGTCAGGGTGTTTGTCTCTAAGAAGAACGTTATTTAATTTCCGAAACAAAGAAAAAGAGTTGCAGTAATTGAGGCTCAAAATGAAGATAGATGGAACTCTGTTGTTAAGAAAGAATATAATAGGAGGCATTTCAGCTACTAAATTGGACCATGCATTTACATATATATCGCATTTTTAGTGTATGTATATACAAGTGTTTGTACTATGAAGGACTACATGAGGCCGATCCTGCAATGTGGATGGTGGAAGATGCCTTTAGATTTTTAAGATTCTATGAAGATCTCTCTAGATTCTCAAAGACTATTCCAAGATGCTCATAAATTCCTCACGATTCTATGTAGATTCTCCTAGATTCATTCAAAATTTGTAAAGGTTCCCCTAGATTCCCCTATATTCTCAAAGGTTATATGAAGATTTCCTTGGATTCCTCGAGATTCTCAAAGATTTTCATGAGATTCCCATAGATTCCCTAAGGTTTCCTTGAGATTCTCCTAGAATCCCAAAGATTATATCAAGATTCACCTAGATTCCCCACGATTCTATGTGAATTCTCTTTGATTCCCTTAGATTCTATGAAGATTCCTTTAGGTTCTCCAAGATTTCATCAAGATTCCCCTTGATTACTAAAGATTTTATGAAGATTCCTTTAAATCCTACGAATGATTATACAGTGGGAAGCCGATATGACTATCTTCCGTACGATGATGGTCTCGATGATCTTCCAGATAATCTTCCAATACCACCATCCGAGACTTGAAGCTCACTCCTCTCAGTTGGGCAGATGGACATGCCTGAAAATTCATCAAATTTCCACTTTTTCTTTTTATCTTGCTTTGTCACTAAGCCAGTGCCATCCTCTATATAACCTTGTCAATCAATCAATCTGTTAGAAAATAACAACTATAGATCAGGAATTCAGGTGTTGGAACAAGGGAACTGTTGCTTAGTTACATTTATGGAGATTCTGTTGTTAGCAATATATTATCTGAACTGTTTGTTGCTTTTAGGTAATAATGGATTCCATTCCCTATTATTATGAAATGGCAGGCAGAAGTTAAAAATTTATTGATTCCACCATTTCTCATTGATATTTCCCATTATAGTTTCTTCAGAATGGAGGTACATGATATCAAAGACGAGGACATCAGCAGAAAAACTAGACCACAACAACAAATCCTTTGACCATCATAATATGCTTGGTTCAAACTTGATAAGTCATCAGGGTTTCATATGTCAAAATTGAATGTTCTATAAACTCAGACAACGTACTACCACTCAAGGCAGTGTATCTACTTGAAGCAGGCAAATATTGACTGGTAATTTATGCATTTCTTGTCATTTAATGCTTATCCAGTGATGAAGATCTGGGGAGAAATAAACTCATCCATCTGCCCTCCATTCTGCATGGGCCCCTCCATCCCGCATGGGCATGGCATGCTATGTTTATATCCAAAAAATGTTCATTTGACTCCCTGGTAATGCAAAGCATGTATAAGAAGAGCAGACCATTGCCTGCAAAAACCAGTTAACTGGACTTCAGTATAAAGGGATGTCTAAGAATTGTATTTAAAATACTTTTTTTTTGTAATCACATAATTTCTTTCTATTCTTCTACCAACCAACCTAGAAATATGTTGGGCTCTTCCAAAGTGGTAAGATTTTAGCTGCATTTTAAACTGGCGATTATAAATCATAGTTGCTACAGCAGGTTAAAAATGACGTTCCCAGCCAATACTCATGTCTATATGGTTTGTTTCATAATTGCATAGTTTCTACCACATAATGGTGGTTCCTTTGCTGATATCCTCCTTCCTGAAAGTTCTATGTTTCTTTCACACTGAGGTGCAGTAAAGACTGATTTCTAATTTACAAGTCAGTTCCAGCAATACAACATTTATGAATTGCAGCTGTGTTTGGCTTATAAAGGTTGTAACAACTTTCTATCACATTTTATTTCCTGAATTCCATAAGATTTTAACAAGTATTTATGCATCCTTCTTTGTCACAAATGAGAAAATGCGGTTCTTGCACGTATGAGCATCAGCACAATGGACAAATCCTGATGACATAGTAGAATGGAACCAGACTCTTGATAAATTGTTTGGGGCTGTTTGAAACTTTTGCACAACCAATGGGCAAAAACAGAGATAAACTAGTCAAAAGCACGGTTGGTTAATTTTTATAGAAATTACGTGTTTTGATAATGTTCTTTTGCCTACATGTCATATGTCATCAAAAGCAGCGCTAATGTCTAGTTAAAAAAATAAAAAATATAGTTTTCGTCTTTGAAATGCTTGGCAAAGACATTGGAATATCCTGAAACACATTGACTCTCTAGTACAACACAACAACACTTTGAAGATCATCTAAAATTTCCATCCTCTGAGAAAGCATGATTATGTTGCAATAATATATTATCTATATTATAATATCACATGATGATTATGTTGAGTTGATCAGAGCGAGGTGTAAGTTTCTATACTCATGACATGATTATTTCTTGATCTCTAATCCATCTACTTGATCAAAAAAGTTGAATGTGCACATTACTTAACATTTTGAACATGCACTTTCTTAACAGGATTTACACATAGGAAGCCTGTTGCCATTTAAGATTTCACATGCCTTATTACCAGAAATACCATGTTTCTATAAGAACTGCCCTTCCATCACATCCTTCACAATTGCATTTGTGAAAGAAGCATTGGAGGAACATCAAATCCGGTGGAAGTTAAAAAACCGCAGCCCAAGCCCACCGATGGAGGGAAGAAATAAAATTAGGCAAAAAGGGGATAAAATGGGCAGTAAAAGGGACCCAGAAGGTGAAATGGATATGGCAGAAAGGATGGAAAAAACCAACGTTACGGTTCTGAAAAAAAGGGGCATGATTTTTGGTACTCCAAAACCAGCATCAGGCTCGACAAATCCCTGTTTTTGGAGCGAAAGGTCATGTTTTCATGCGTAAAACCCTGTTTCTAGATTTTTCATACCAATCCTTGTTTCTGGAACGAAGAATCGGTCCAAATCAGTGTCATTTCGGCCTTGAATCAACAGATTTCTCGCCAGTGTATAAATTGCTTCAGTTTAATGAAACAAATATGCCACTTTATACTTTGAAGAAGCAAGAGCAGAACCATAAGAAACCCAAACCTTTTCTTTGATTTCATTTGCCTGCGCGTAATTGTTGCAATTCGATTAGGCCGAACTTCTAAGTCCATACTTGCACATGATCCAGAAAGGTGCGGACGGCAGGAGATAGAGGCGAGCGAGGAGATAGAGGCGGGAGACAGAAACCCACAAGCAAGATAAACGAAGAAATTATAACATCTTCATTAAGCCTGAATCCTTACCAAAGACCTCTGGACTTTGCGCAACACTATTACAAACTCCTTGCCAAGATGATTATTTACAGAAATGCCTTCGGATGCTTCGCAATGTCTTTCTTAGTTAGTTGATGTTTCGATGTTGATGTTTCTTAGTTAGTGAACAATTCCAAATTGAAATATTTAGTGGTACGTCATCCTAAGAGTTGCGTACTTTCAGTAGAGGTTTTGAAAAGAATAACATTCTATGAAAGGTATCCACAAGCAATCAAACTTTTAAACCTCCAAAATAGTGTCCATCGAAAATTTGGAACCTCCAAAGAGAAGAATGCTTGTATATCTAGTAGGCAAACATTGCCTTTGACGAAGTTTTACTAGCAACTCTCGCTGGAATTGTAAATGACAACTTCTACAATCCAAATTTAAAAATCAAGCAGAACTTCTGCTAGCATGTATTTGCTTTCACACTAAACAAGAAAGCAAGGAATGATCAAAATTCTGGAGAATTGAATTAATGGGATAAATATACAGAAAATTTATACGAGCATTCTTGGATAAATGGCGCATAATCTAGATCGAGTGGTACCTTTTAATGGGCTTACTTCTGTCTGTTTCAGTTGGCCAAAACGAGCAAAACAATGCCACAATGCGGGATAAAATCCCTTATGCTATGAGAATTCCGATGCACCTACTAAAGCGATGGATATCATAGCCCAGTTGAAGTAGCAGGCCACAATGACTTATCAACCATACTCCAGAATATCTGCATAGTTTATCATTCAAACACTACACGTCCTTAAGAATTCAACACAAGAAATGGTCTTACCGTTCTACAATCATGATCACATAGGTTTGATGTGCCCATTTAACATAGCTAAGGTCAAACAAATACTTCAAATTACCCTTGGCATTGTTTTTGACCCTATAAGTGTTGTTGCCACAGAGAAAAGGATTGCCATCTGCAAGACATACATGAAATATCCCTTTGTTCAGTAGGAAATAGACATGTTATCAAACTCAATTCAAGAATCGCTATGGAATCAATTCATAGACATTGTTAATTTGAAAAACATTTATGAAAAGCTTTGATTTTGCACCTACCAACTGAGCTGCCGACTGCTCCAAGTTAATTGCAAATATATAAGCAACGCCAGTAACACAGTACACCAATGCTAAAGTGACGATGAGGTCTGACAAATAAGTTGATCTTGGTTCGTTAAGAAAAATTGAACATTGAAAAATAAACAAAAGGCTTAGCGACAATATTGAAATCATCAATCGCGTCTTTAGCAAAACAATATGCAATTCTGTTCATTCCTGATGCACTTTCCCTCCAAAGCTGCATAATACCACAAAAGAATAACATCAATAAGATTTAAGGCTCTTATAGCATAGAACCAAAACTCATAACCATAAAAGCTAGCTCTTTGGCATTCTCGCCTATTTCTGGTAAAAAAGGACATGTAAAACGTCCAATTAAGTGACAATACTAGTTAATGCAGAACATGGCTTTCAATGTAAATTTATTGCACAAATTATATATCAGTACCCGTTGTTAATTTAGAAGATGCATATTCTGTTGCTTAATTACTGTGACACCAATGCTCCATGCGACCATTATCAATTGAATGGGATAGCCAAAATTAAACTAACTGAATGAATAATTGCTGATTTGGAACTACATGCAGGTCCATGTCCAACAATCAGGTTTTCCTATTGCAGACTGTATGCAGGAGTTTTGGTAGCATGTCCTTTTCCAGCGAATTGTGTAGATTAGTGCCTAAACATTAATTTGTACTCCATACCCTAAAGAACTATGCATGCAGACTCCACAAAAGACCAAAAAGCTGGAACATGCCTACCCCTAGGAGAAGGTGCTTTACCTCTACAACTAAATGAACTGACGTTATTAATGAAGTACTTCTGGAATCTTATAAATGCCTGCCATATTGCCACAAGCTTTTAAAACATAACAAAATGTGTAGCATTGGGAGAAATACCTTCAATTTGCATTTATCAGCAGAACTGATAACTTCTCTAACTGGGAGCTTGCCAAAGAGCTTTTATGCACATTGTCTTGAAAATGTTTGAAAACACTGAGAGAGCATCTGACGGTGCAAAATTTGTATGCTGAATATGCTGAATATACCAACGTGCTAAGTTGCGGCACAACCTTGATGTCCAGCAGCCACAATCATTGAAACGGTTCTATGACCTCTTATTAGAGCTCCTGTAATTATCTCTATTTATTAGTAATCAAGAGCACCAAGCAATCTAGTGTTGGGCAAAGCCAAAAGACGGTCTCAAATCTTGACAGAAAAAACAACAGGCCATTGGATGAAGTACCCACTTACAAAGTACCAGAGATATGAGATATGATGTGCAAGTGGATTTTTTGAAGATGCAACTAGAAAGCATCAGCTTGAAGCTTGGAATCCCATCATCTATTCTTAAATGAACTACATATTTGGAACAGGGATATGCTTCTAAGATGCTTAAAAAGGTAAGAATTAGAATAGCCAAACTTTTGACAATAAAAATAACTTAAAAAGGTAAGAATTAGAATAGCCAAACTTTTGACAGTAAAACTAACATGTCATTGCATCGATTGATCCCAATGCTGACCATGCTTTTAGGATGTTTGTAATTGTAACTATGCTTACATCAGATCAATATATTCTAGGACAAGTTCTGCAATCATGGTGTTTCACGATATTGCATTCTAATTTGGCAAATAGACTTCTATGGCTTGATGACTCATAAAAAGCAATTTGTAGCTAACTTAATCCACATACCTTGATATCCTTTATATGTGTCAATTCTTGTAAGGCCCTCTGCCTGTACAAAGCTTACTATGCAGAGCTCTCCATGAGCTTGTCTTCACCTTCGGTTTCTTCCACAGCACCATAGGTCTCCGAAACGCTCTGCTCCTGAACATCCCTCTGCTCCTGAACATCCTTTTCCTTTTCAAGCAGGCTATCTTTTTCTTGGTCGATCTGTTCTTCCTGCATATGTCAAGTTCAAATCAAGAAAATCTTTTCTGTATTTTCTCAATTTTCTTCCATCTATCCAAGGCCAAATCTGGACCTCAAATCTCACAACCATACAATACAATCGATTGCACCAAAGCAATATACAACTGCTTCTTCGTATCAAAATTCCATATATCTGCCTTCCTACACCTGCGCTACATGGCATATAGGGCTTTAAGCCTACCATCTGCTTTTTACTTGGCTACCAAGTTCTAGTTTGCGCTGTTGTCTACAACTAAGCCAAGATATTTATAGCTCTTCCACCAGTTCAACGTGTTCCTCTTTATACAACACTTTTACATGGTCTACTTTATTACCCCCAAACACTTATATTTTGGTCTTAGCCATATTTACCCTCATGCTTTTTGCATCACAACAGCGACCCAAAACATCTTGATGTCTCTGTAAACCCGCTACATTCCTGGACAACAGTACAACATCATTAGCATGTAACAGTACAAAAGAATATATCCATTAAGAATCGTTCCATCGCCACCATTCTGCGTAATCCGCTCATCCAATTGTTCTATGAAAAGACCAAAAAGCATAGGTGATAACGAGCAGCTCTGCTTAACCCCCACATTACTCTCAACATACTCCTTATTAGTGTATGGAAACGAGAGCCGAATCAAGACCTTAAAATAAAGTCTCGCAACTGCTTGTCTACATGCAAGTGATACCTCAAGAGCTATCATTTTGTCCCACAAATATTCTCTTCCTACCATATAAAAGGCTTTTGAAAAGTGTACAAATAATGCATATCACGACTTCCTCTTTCCAACCACAGTGTCCATCATAGCTCTCATCGCCCATTTGCTCTCATGTTATTAGCTTCGGCCCATGCACTAATTTTAGTGTTCAGTATGGTGGCAAAGAGCTTAGCGTAGAAGCTACATATCATAATCATATGGTAATTATTTGGATCAGATTCATCACTTGTCTTGTGGAGAGAAATGGCCCTGTTAATTTGATATGTATGCGGAAAACCTTCTCACAAGGCAGCAGTGAACAATTTCAATAAACTTCTACCACTTTATCTCCTGTTCATTTGAAGATTTCAGCCATAAGCCCCTCTGCATCAGCAGCCTTACCATTGGACAACTTTTGAAGCCTACCAGATATGTCCTCTGAAGAGAAACACAACTCCTCCCCATATATATCGCCCATCGATGTGTCTATCCCATCTACGTGGTACAATTTTTTAACATGCCCCATCCAAGTCCTAACCTCAATAGATGTGCTTGGTTTTTGGGATGGTTTCAATCTATTCCAGAATTTTGGGGTAAGCAATTAACTCCCTACTATTTGCTCATGTCTCCTATGCAAATATGCTCTTTTCTTGCCTTTGAACATCTTAATATACTCTTTTCTTGCTCGAGCCTTTGCACTCCTCTTTGCCAATTTAAACTTCTGTCTTTGCAACCTTCACTCTCATCAAACCAACCATTGCATGACTGCCCTGATCGTTGCCTATTTGGGATGAAACATGTATTGGCTGACTCTAAAACCATCTGAGTAAGGGCATGACTAATGTATTCCGTACTAACTGGCCATGAAATGGTGGAAGCCACTAACTGGCCATGAAATGGTGCAAGAGCCAGAAAGAAGGCTCTATCTTTGGCTTGTTTCTATATTTTTCTTCTGCCTCGCCATATACAGAGATCTTCTGCACATGTGAGATTGTTTATTTATGTTTATGATGGCATATTCAAAGATGCGAGGAGTTTACTTGTCTTGCATAATTATTTCTGCTTGGAATTGTTTTTTCCTTGCTAGGTGAAGCTTTAGATCATTTTGGAACTGTGCGTTGCACATGGGGTTCGAACCTCTAAGCCTGTTATGTTTGCTTGCAGGTTAGTTGGAGATCTTCTGCACTTTCAAAGCCATTCAATAGAGCTTGGAATTCCCTGGCATTGTAGCTTTAAGTTTCATTTGGAGCTACTGCTTAATGCTTCTACATCACGCTTCTGCCTTATGCTTAGAGATCTTCTTGTACAGGATAATTTCTATGTTTGTACTTGGCAGCCCTATGTGTGGCGTGCTTATACTAGCTTATAATGGATAACATGCTAATTTTAGGAAGCTGATTCTATTTTGGAGTCAATGATGTCTTGGAATTCATGGCTTGGAGTCAATGATGTATTGGAATTCATGGCGATGGTTGTCATCCCTAAGAAATAGAGCCATTTTTGGATTTGTAAGGCATGGTCAACTCGTTTTGCATTTGTGTTGTCATATCTTCACATTCCACTACTACTTTCATTCACCTTGTTTTGTTCTGCACCATCTCATGTTAAGGACCAATCTCAATAGAATCTCATGTTAAGGACCAATCTCAATAGAATCTGTTTCTGCATAGATTGCTAAAGTCTTGTAAAATTTTGTGATCTTCTTAAGAGATGACTGGGCTAAGACATGTCAAGCTTGTCATAGCAAAACATCCAGATTTACAGTTTGTGAAATAAGAAATTTGGACAGCTTTTTTATTGATTGGGCTCCAAAGCGAAACACAAAATATACAATAACATTCCCATGCTGTCAAACATAGAACTCTATATTTTTCTGATAAACTGTGTGAAAAGTTCTAGGACCTTTTGCTCCAACCTTATAGCGAGAGAATTTAAACAGAGCAACTCATGTTAGTATCCATATTGGTCTACATAAGTTAACATTGATTTATTGAAACAAACCCTTGGTAGAGGTACTATTTGTTCCACTGCTTAAAGAAATTGAGATCTAAAGCATCTCAGTACATTTTGGAATGTTTATGGTGAAGTATTACATATCCTTTTCCTCTGTGTTCTTGTCGTTTATTTCAGTAATAGTTTGAATAAAGGTTAACATTATTGTCAAAATCTGGCCGCTTCCCAACTCAATGGCTGGGAACGTGAACCTCTAAGGTGCACCTAGTTAAGGATTAGAAAGACTATACTGATAAGGAGGTCTAGCCAGCTAAGGATTAATATGATACATATATATTATGTACTAGTTCAATTCTGCATATCGGTTGCCATCTTTACCAGGAATGAATGCTCTTCTGAGAATAGAATTTCATTATGGTGACCAGGAAAGTTGACAACTGACACATCATAGCTTCTGTCCCCAAAAGAATTGAACATAAACTTACACTGATTTAGTTGGCAGCCTACTGGAAAGATTTGAACTTTTGTCCCCTGACTTAGGAGCACTCTCAGTTTTCATAAGGTTTATTCGCCGGTCACCATTTCCTTCGTTTAACAGGGCTTCTAAAATAAGCACTTCCCACTTTCCAGATTCAAGAAAATTGTATACAATAGAACTCCTAGCTCCTGTAGCATATGCATAATAAAACCATAGATCTTAAACTCAGCCAATTTATAAGAAAAATGTTGAGGGAATTAGCAAATAATGCGTTTTGCATTATCTTACCTTCAGAACGAACAGCTTTCAAGTAAAGAGATGCGGTGCCTGCTGCACCATAAATAGGAAAAGTACAAGATATTGAACGCCCTTCATGTGCTGTACCAAGTGAAACTTCATGCCACAACCCTCGCCTAATATGTTCACCCAGACATTTTTTTATTCTTGTATCCTTGCTTACCATATCCATTGCCTTTCTAAACAAGTTTAAATTCCAAAACTCGTGTAAGGAGTAAACTTAAGATTATCTTAACTGATTACATCCTTATACCATTCATTGGAAGAAGCAATCAGATTATCTATGGGTGCCTGTAACTACTAGCAGCCCTACACTGGACCCATCATTATTAAACAAAGGATTTCATGTACTAGCAGCCCTTTCAATAATAAGTTGCATTAATTTTTAGCATGTGACATGAGCCAAGATCACATGTGCTTGGCTTCCACGCTGCAATAATTGAGTTGCAGGATGCTAGCATTTTTTGCACACTTGTTCTTGTCTGTTCCTTATTGCCATAACATCTTTCTCACAAATGAACTGCTTGACAATGAGCAAAACTAGATTTCCACAATCCTTCACAAGAATCAACCTTATTTACCTGCTACATGATTCATAAATAACAATATCATCGAGCGTGCTCGACACTGTGGCAACCGTAGCTCCAAATAATAAAAAAGCACCGCTATACCATCCAAACTTTCGAAGCGGTCCAATTTCAGAAACTTTTCCATCTCTAGAGTCAAAATAAATACGGTCAAGACAAGAAAAGAACAAGAAAAGAAATTCATAAACGATATGAGGCAATGCTTGGCACCTGGAGGTAGACAAGGGCCGCCTTGTAAAGCTACCACCAGAATTAGGTAGAGCTCTGCGGATCCGCCATAGGGCACTACTACTCATTTCCGGTCTTCGCAAAAAACGAGAATATATAAAAGATCATAAGATTCCACGTCCGTCCACAACCTCTACCAAAGAAAAAGAAACATGCAAACCTGTTGTTTTTGCAGAGCCGCAAAAAGGTAGATTCGGATTGTGAGCTTCACATTTATCTGCCTTAGCCAGTCTGTGATCTTAACAGCGCTGAGATGCCATCGTCGAACCCTAAATCGAGGCTGCAAATTTAACCCTAATCTTCATTCTGCGAAGCCCTAAAGAAAAGAACAGAAGTTGAACTTCGATTCCGTCTTTAACCTAGAGCCAGGCAACAAAAGCCGAGCTTTGTTTTCCCAGAAAAACTCCAGAAGTGGTTACTAGCTGGGCTTGATGTTTGCCATAGCCGACAAACGCCACAACATATTCTACAAGTATCTCGACCCTGTGCCTTCTTTCAAGCTGCAAGAGCTTGTCTCTGACAACTCGCTTGAGATCTTTGGTCCCAGCACCATCGACATCGAGAGAAAAAGTCTCCATTCCGGCAGGATGGTTCAAAAATTAGAATATCTTGAAACAACAAGAGAGAGTGCCTTTGCGGCATTTGAAAACTTGAGTCTGGAACGCGGGCAAGCATTCTCCCCAACTCGGGCATAACTTCCCAGCGCCCATGAACACCTGGAATTTCCAGAAATTTTCTTGATCGTAGATGAAATCCGACGGTGGAAATAGCTTCCACTTGCACAAAAATCCCATTTGGCGGCAAGGTGGACACTCTAAAATTGCTTCAAAGTGTCAACTTGTGTTTGTGCAAACGTGCTAATAATGGTTTGATAAAGAACATGAAGCTGTAAGAGCCCACTTGAAAGAAACACATGATGAAAATAAATTGCATTACTGGAAACTCTATCGCAGAATGTTTAAACGCAAAAAGTAGCATTTCTTCAACGTAGACAACAAGAGCTTTATGACAAGAAAAAGCATATCCTCTTGTATATAGCAGCTATTCCTGAAGAGCCTTTGTCCAAATTGAATGATATAGGCCCATGTCGCAAAAGTAGAAAACAACAAAACAGCCCAGGGCTTTAGGCTGAAATGTTGAAATGGGCAAGAACTAGTGGTAAACGATATAATAGGCTCACTTAATCCAATGACACAGTCTGTCTGGCTTTTTGTCTGAGTGGCAGTTGCGTAGGATTATAACAATTCATTGAAAAAAGGTCATAGAAAGCATTGTTCAAACTAAAAACGATAATGGCCAGTAATATTACCGCTAAACTCTTTGCAGGAGTGCTTAAGCAAAAAATATATTAGAACAGAAAGAATGATGTTGCAAAGATGGTGTGTTGCATATGACAATGAATCTAGGGAAAATAGAAGTCACGGTGTTTGGCTCTAACAAGTTATTTAATTTCCGAGACAAAGAAAAAGAGTTGCAATAACTGGGGCTCAAAATGAATATAGATGGAACTCTGTTGTTAAGAAAGGATATTAGAAAGAGCTATGCAGTCAAAATGTCAAGAAATTCAGCTATTAAATTGGACCATGAATTTACATATGTATCGCACTTTTAGTGTATCGGGCGGTTTGTTGGTTTCTTGCGAGTCCCATTCTAGAATGTATATATATGCATGGTTATCCTTTATGGATGCCAAGTATGGAGATAGGGTTGGCAAGCAAGAAATGAAAAGACATTGAAGCATCAGAAGTGGGGTTACAGCTCAAATGCCGTATCCTTCACTATTAGCAGAAGAGGCAGGCATGCTACCACTAGAAGGAGAATCTATGCTACCACTTCATTCATCTACAGATTTCACAGGAAGAGGGCTGGTTTTATAATAGAATAAAGTGATTGAGACAATGGGATATTGACACCTGACTAATGAGAGATCTAGCTAGTCCAAAACTAAGGTCATTGACAAATTATGGGCAAATGCACAAGGTAAGATGGAGATATATATAAGATATGCCAATCCCGTGATCATTTATGTAGCACAACAATATCTCTTGGATCTTTTGCCGCTTGCTTGCGATAGACATCGGATTTTCAAGGTGCATGTTACCTCCCATCATTTGCAGATCTAATGGGAGCGCCAAGTTATTACTACAAGTGTGACCAATTTACTTAGAACAGATTAAATTTCTTATTGATTCATTTTGGAGTGTTCTAACATTGCAACCTTTACTCTCATTGATGGCAGGGTCTATACGAAATAATGGATATATAATCTGTTGCAGATTCGCTCACAAAATAAAATACTTCAATTCAAGCTGCTATCATGACTCATTCATTGCATTCGAAGTTGTGTTTTAAGGAATACATACAAAACATTGTTCTCCTTTTGTCTGATTATGCTTGCATTTTTTGCACATACGTCGGTTTAACAATGGTTGGGTAAAGAGCAGAGAAAGGAATTCTTTTGATAAATTAAAAATTACCCTTTCCACAAGCAACGACAAGTGCAACAAAATCTCAACGCTTTTTGGTATCCGCTAGAAGTGACAAACAAACTCATTATCATTATCACTAAGTCAGCATCTTATCATCCTATATTATAAAACCGTACGCTTTTTGGTATTCGCTAGAAGTGACAAACAAACTCATTATCATTATCACTAAGTCAACATCTTATCATCCTATATTATAAAACCGTGGCTCTATCTGTCCGTCCGATCGACGGCCGAGATTCTTCAGATGTCCCTCTGCCCCAATCAACGGCCCAGATTTGTCTCTTTGTCCTTATGTCCCTGTCAATAGCCTAGATTGTGCCACGCGGCATAATTGAACCGTTTTTAAAAATGAAAGGGCGCTAAATTATTTTCCCTAAATCTTGGATTTCCGGATATCTTTCCGGATACCTTGGCTTTCCGGATATCGGTTAGGTTTTTATTTTTGTGGCCATCGAACAAAACAGCATCGGGCTATGGCTGTCAAAGCTTTGGTGAAGGTATCCCCTACAGAAAGAAGACACTTCTCATTTTAGGCCACAATCCCAGCATCACCCAAGCTTTTCCGAGGACGTTGCTTTGGAAAATGATGGTTGCGCCTAATTTCGCAATGGAGCTTGCCACTTTGCCTGCCAACGTTGTGAAGATAGCTCAAGAGGAGCTCTACAACTGGAGATGCAGCGGCATGAATGCTATGGAAATGAGCCATCGAGGTAAGAAGTTTTTATCAGTTATTCAAAAAGCCAGGGCAAATCTCAAATCTTTATTCAAGATCCCGGATGACTACAAGGTTTTATTTCTTCAAGGAGATGCTACCTAGTTTGCTGGTGTCCCGATAAACCTTGTTTATTATTACTGGATCTTGGAGTGATAGGGTCTTTAATGAAGCCCAAAAATATTCTAAGGCAAAGGTTATTGGAGCGGAGGCTAACAAATATAGCAGTGTTCCAAGTCAATCGGATTTCTAGATTTTTGTTGATGCAGGATATCTGCACATCTATGCCAATAAAACTATTCATGGAGTTGAGTTCAAGGATTATCCATAGGGATACAATTTTGGTTGCATATATGTCTTCAAATTTCTGTTCTATTCTAAGCATGTGGATTAGTCAAAGAGTGATATCATATATGCAAGTGTTCAGAAGGATGTAAGGCCTTTTGGCAAGATTTTATAGGACACGCACAACGTGCTTTTACCCTTTCATCTATGGCTATAGAAATTCAAGAAAATTCCTAAATGGGATGTCGGTTACATAATAGCAACTTAGGTTGCATTCTGTGGGCAGCAAGAATTCTGGAATCATGGGTAAAATAGGGGTAAAATCTTCAGAATTACAGGTAAAAATATTGGAATGAGGGGTGGAAGGGCTGAATATCAGGTAAATGCTCTAGAATGAGATGTAAATCAGTCAAAATGTGATATAAATCCGTCGCCTTGAGCCGCCGTTGTTGATCCGTCATTTTTGCACTGTCGCTATTGAGATGGGGAGGAATTCAGGAAGAGAAACTATGCCACATGGCACTGTATGATTGGCCGATAGGGCAGAATGCAACCTAAGTTGCTATTATGTTTCAACAATGTTTGTTTTGCCCAGATTCTGGGCATGGAAAATGCCGACGCGCGGCACTGCAGAGGCATTTAGAAGGAATTTCTAAATGGGATGTCGGTTACAGAAAGGCCGCTTTGAATAGAAGTGCTCCAGCCCTTAATTGAAGAATGATAGAGACTCTTCCTAAATTCCTCCCCAGCTCAACAGCGACAGTGCAAAAACGACGGATCAACAGCGGCGGCTCAGGGCGACGGATTTATATCACATTCTGGCTGATTTACATCTCATTCTAGAGCATTTACCTAACATTCAGCCTTTCTACCCCTCATTTTGATATTTTTACCTGTGATTCTAAAGCTTTTACCCCTGTTTTATCCCTAATTCCGGAATTCTTGCTGCCCACAGAATGCAATCTAAGTTGCTATTACGTAACCGACATCCCATATAGGAATTTTCTTGAACTTCTATAGCCATAGATGAAAGGGTAAAAGCACGTTGTGGTGTTCCAATTCGGCTGTCCCCCCGTCCCCCCAAAATGTGATCGTGCATCCGCCACTTTTGTGGTATGAAAGTATAATTATGGCACCGCTCAACTGCCGTTATTTAAGAATGGAGTTCCAATTTGTGGGGGAAATTCTAATTTCAAAAACTAAAATTCAAATTCCTTTCTTTGGCCCTTTCTTGTTCTTTGCCTGCGTCCTGTTCTTTGGCTTCCTCCCTGCTGCAAGTTCCAATCCATTGTGGATATGCATTAGAGGCAAAATGAAGTTTAAATTCGTCCTCATAAGGAAACTCCACGTCATTTCATATAAAATTTTAAATAATATCTTAAAAATACCCAAAAAAATCCCACGCCTTGTCTTATTATACTAAGAGAGATATCGGGTAGATTGCCCTCCATCCCAACGGCCTTGCAGGCAAATTTTTGTTCCCCCCCACGTCATCGATCCTGAACCTATACTCCGTTAACATTGTAGATGCACCCACGTCAGTAATCCGAAGTAGACCGGACTGAAGCACGGACCTGGTCGGAAGTTTTGTTTCGGTTACTCATGATGGCAATTTCGGAAGCAATCATAGCTATTTCGAATTTGAATTCCTGGTATCCTTCTCCCCTATTTTGTAGCTTTGAGTGCTTTATGCAGACTATGGCAGAAATCAGAATTTACCTTCCTTCTATTGATTATTTGGAAACATGGCACGCAGGAAAGAGAATCAGAAGAAGAAATGGATTCACAATTGATAAGCAGAAGTTGAGAGACTTGGGTGCAAAGCATGCAGATTTATCGGCAGATGGCAGCATATATCCAAAGGATCCTATCACTGGGAGGCCTCCAGAATTCAAGTCTGTAAGTGATCTACTGAAGTTTGCATGTGAAGGGAAACTAGGTTTGCTAGGATACTGTGAAAACATGCACAAGTACATAAACCAAATCTGCACTCAGTTACAGTGTTGTCAGTTTAGCATGAGAATGAATGATCACTCATTAAAGATACTAGAATTTCAGAATTCTCAATTGCTAGAAAAGATAGCATCTCTGGAGACAAGTTTGTGTAGCATGCATAATGCATTATGTTATAAGGAGACAACTCTCCTGCAAATGGATAGCCAACTTAAATGCATGAGAAGCAAATTCAATGCAGCAGAAATAAATGCCAAGACACTGCAGAGTAGGCTAAACCGTTTGAAAAATACACCACAAGGGTATAGAGAAAGGATAAGAAAGAGCAAGCTGATTGAAGAACTCAAGCCTACTTGTGGAGCTGCTCGGAAGAGAATCCTCGCAATCAAGCAGGCCCTCAACTCAAAGAAGGATAAAAAGTTTGTGCGAAAGAATATTGGTAATATTGTTAAATCAATTGCATCGAAAGCTGAAATCTTGTCATTGTTGAGTGATCCAATGAATGTTGGCCTTCAAATTGGTGTATTAGAGATGGCTATAAAAGAGATTAGTGACAAAATAAATGAAGAAGGTGTGCAAGCAGCATGTGATACAATTGGCATCAGCAGAGAAGGGTATAGAAGTTTATTCAAAACTTTTCATGAGGCCATTAGATCATTGGGAACTAAGAAGATTGTCATTCCACGTCCTTATGCGATTGAGTCTATTCGAAAGAGAAGGAACCTTACGGTGGAGGAGATCTTTGGAAAGATGTACTCTATTGAGGCTGGTCATACTCCAAATTTGAAAGGTAAGAAAGATAGTGCATGTGATATCATTGGCTTGAATGAAAGGAATAATGTTTGGTTTGATCTCGAGGCTTTGTTGAAGTTCATGGTTGTTTATTACAATGTCTACCAAGCCAATGTAGAAGAAACTCTGGACATTTGTATTAAACTTGACGAGATGGAATTGACAAGTCAAAAAAAGTATGAGAGGGTTTCTTTAGTTTTTATGAATTATGCGCTCTCTCCTGACTATGCAGAAAGAGGTCAATTACCTAAGCCAGAAAGAGATGTAGAATGGTTCTCAGTATAATCAGAGGAGCAACATGGTGGCTGGGCATGTTTCAGGTGAGAAAAGAAAACTATGAGGTCTTAAAATGGGTTATGAACTTGACCGACATCCCAAGATTAATTAGTCTTTATGAAGCTGGGCAAAGATTGAAGGTGGAAGGCCACGGATCATTCAAGGTGAGGTTCCATCTTGCTGCAGACTTGAAGACCGAAAAAGCTTTGTATAATGTATCTTCCACACTAACACAAACCTCAAGGAACTGCATATATTGTTCATACACTTTGAAGAAGAGGACAGGACAAAGTATTCGTACTTTAACATGCAACTAAAATCTGCCACCTAGTTGAGACAAGGAAGATCAAAAAATGGATGCAGTATTGCCGATTCCTCTAGAAAGGGTTCATCCATGTACTTTACATGCAATGGCACGTATTGTTGAGAAAATGATACATGCTAGTTGTTGTTTTGTTTGGAACATGAGAAACAAAAAAGATAGGATGGAAGGTATTGCACGGGTAGAAAAGGTTCTCTCTGATGCAGGATTACATGGCGGTTGCGTTAAGCTAGAGCAGGATACAAAGACATATAGCAAAAGCTTCAGGCCAGTCAAAGTGTGCTTAGGTGGTGAAAAGGCACGACACTTCTTGCAGCAAATAGACCCTAAGCGCAAAGGTACGTATGAGTTTGGTAAACTGCTGGTTCTTGCAGAGAGAGATAGAAATGATGGAGCAAATAGTGCATTAAGGAAGATAGAGGCTTGGCATGCATTTTCAAAATTAAATTTGTCGTTATAAAAGCATTCTTACAGCAAGGAAGATGTTGTAGAGTTCAAAGCTAAGGTGACCAGTTTCACCAGAGCATACATTAATGCATGGGGAGAAAGTGAGGTAACACATTACATTCATTTGTTACATGCACATGGCCCATGGTTAGCAGAAAAGTATGGTAGCAATTTGGAATGCACAGGGGATGGAAAAGTCCCACAAACAGGCAAAGATAGCTTTCCATCGATCAACACAGAGAGGTGGAAACTCTATCATGTCAAAACCTTTGCATCAGCTGTGTGAATGGTTTTATAGAAGACTAGTTGCTCGGCATGAGAGGAATAACAGGCGACGGAAGGGTGCGAGTGTTGCAATAGAACAAGTTGTTGTTGAATTAAGGAAGAGAAGGAGGGCTGTTTGGATGAATTCAAATGCTCGTGCCTCGCTTAGAGAATGGAGGGCAAAGCGGAAAAGGCTGGGCAGCAAGTACGTAGAGATTTAAGGTATATGTTTCAATGCCTTTTGCTTTTGCTTCAAATAAAGAATAACAGTCTTTCCAGTTTATTGACTGAAAGAAATTTCTCACTTCATTATTTGGTGCAACTTTAATGGCAGTCTAGATGCTTCATCTAATTACAAACCCTGTCTCTCTAAAAGGCTCTTCATTTTCGATCCCTCAAATCTTCTTCTTTAAAATAGCAGCAAAGGATCTAGTGTGCCTTTTGCTTTTGCTTCAGATATAGAATAGCAGTCATTCCAATTTATTGCTGAAAGAAATTTCTCACTTCATTATTTGGTGCAACTTTCGTTACTGAACATTGTAGAAATCTGTGAGTTTTTTCATGCCCTTTTGTTTCCAAACTACATGCTGTTATCTTAATTTATAACCTACAGGGGAGATTTCTGCGACATCAAGTGATGCCTGAGAATCTATGACTCAATTGGCATTGCTCAAAACAACAATATTAGCTCCTCTATTGTCTTCAGTAGTAGCCTGAGCCAGGTCATACAAGTTTTGGTCACAATTTCTTCCACTTTCTTGCAGCAGTTTGAAATTTATTTCTCAATTTTTTCTCACTTCATTAAATGCTGAGCACTAAATGCATTTTCTTTGATGCAGGTTAGTGATTTCTAGCTCATAGGCTCAAGTCGAAATCCAAAGATGCATCCATCAAGTAAAAGGATCATTTTGGTCTTATTTTATTAGCTAATGGTCTTTTGTGCATCCATCATCGGATATGACACTACCAATACAGCAATTTCCATGTCAATCCAATCTCCATTTGCCCTTTTCCTGTTCCTCAATACGATGTTGCGTGGTTCAGACTGCCTCATCCTTCACAAAAACACCATATGTTAATATAAAAGAGAATACCAAATCTAAACCAAAGATTTCAGACCAAATACTAAATTGAAAAGAAATTAATGAGCATAGAATAAATACTAAATTGAAAAGAAAGCTTACCTAAAATATGAAGGTTGTTGCGAGAAAACTGCGTGTCATTCCACACCAATATACAATCTGGAAACATGGTTGGAACTGCTGTGATAAATCATTTATAGTAGAAGAAAATAACTTGTAAAATATGGAGCACACCAAAAATACGACATGCATCTGAAATATAGGATGTCTATTTGAAAAATGAAAGTAGTCATGCAACTGTTCAATGTCCATTAGAGACTGAGGATTTATAAAAGTTTAGAAAAAGCAACAAGCCTATGAAGTGAATGAAACCTGAAATGTAATAAATACAGCATCAAATTCAAGTGAACAAAACAAATATTATAATGAAAAGCAAGCTTACCTGAACAGTGACGATTGTTGTGAAACAACTCCGTGTCATTCCACAATCAATCCATGCTCATACAAAAAATAAGGACAATGCAACATGGAAATACGTTTGAAAATGCCATGCCAGCCACCTTCAGTAAAAGAAAACAAATTATAAACCAAGGAAACAATAGCAAGCCCCAATAATTCGCCATTTCCAAACCTGCAAGCTCCCAGAAGAGTCTTCAAATGAAACTGGAAACTCCTAAACTCTAATTATGATCATCAAAATGCAAGGAAATGGCTTTTCATCCTATATTAGGCATTACATTGAGAAGATCGATTCTTCTAAGCGAAAGAAGGAGTCGGAAAGGGAATGAAGGCAGCAAAACAGAAAATCGATGAAGGATTTTCTCGTATCCCGTCTCTGATTTGGTAAGAGCGAAGAATATATGACATGTAGAATGCCCTAAAATTTGATTGGTTCGAGTCTATTTCGAGTTTGCTGACTGGATACGCCCCTTTAGGATGAAATGGCATCCCAATATACCTCTAATGGATGTCAACGACGTAATCTGTCCACAAACCGGCATTTCAGACAGGAGAAAACGAAAAAGAACCAAGGAAGAAGAAATGTTGAAGAAAAGACGCTAGAGGAAAAGAAGAAGAGAAGAAAAATTGGAGCTTGCAGAATTGGCAAAAGGATCTGGTTCATCAAGAAGTGCAAGCAGTAAACGCCGTATTGTCCCTAATTTGCTAACATCTTTCTATGAACAGACCAAAAGAATTGAGGATAGCATGAAGAAAGAAATTTTACTTGAGTTTTTGAGGGATAAAACATTGGAAAAATTCATAGGTAAAGAATTAAAAGATTTGGAAGCCAATAGCATCGTTATAAGGAGCCTCTGGGACTCCATGCAGACTGTGAAACTCTCTACTAGCAATGACTGCCTAGCAGCCAAGAATAGCTGCCTTGAAGATTCGATGCAATTTCAGATGAACAGATAGAAAAGATTCAAAATTTTTGGATTGAGAACACCAGAGTGTCTCCTAACACAAAGGATGTCAAAACTAGAAGCTTGGAGAGAAATGTAAGAGAAGAACATGCTGCCCACTATCTGGAGGAATCATAGGTTATTTTTGTTATTCATGTTTTCTTAGTTATGGTGCTTAGTGTGGTGGTGCATGTGGTGGTTATTGTGTTGTACAATGATTGTGGTGTACTATATGCAGCATGTGAATTGTGTGTAGTTGACTCTGAAATGCAGCTAAATAATATTTAATATTGGGAATATTAGAACATGACAGAATTGAGTTACAAGTACTATATTCCTTTACTGGGTCTGTGTATACAGTCTAAAAATATTTGAGAATGACAGATAACTAACTGGTCCTAAAAAGTACAAATTTTTGTTGAAAGCTCTATACCGAGAACTAAATTTACATATATTTCCTAAGCAGCAGGAAATGCTGGTATGACTGGCTCGACTTCGGGTGCATCCAAAATTACTGTTTTCTGCACTAAAGCATCTAAGCTTTCTGCAGTCATCCCAGAATTGCATAAGATCAGGTTTGCCAGTGCTTCCTGCATCCCCTCATGGTAAGAACACAACCCTGCCAGTAATTCCCGCTGTTGCCGACTCAGAGCGAGCAAGTAACATAAGGTCATGGATCTTGTCTGAGAGCTCACTCCCTATCAATCCGATCCCAAAAATAGCCATTGAAGGCCCAGCATCCAGTCTGTTGTATGGATTTAGGGTGGCTTCGAATTGAGCAAAGAAGGTGGATTTAGGCATATCCACCTTTAGAGATTGGTCACGAGCCCTGGTTAAAGCATGCCGAAGGCCCTCCTCACTCACTTTAGGTAGGCCGTACCCGTATTGATCTCTAAACAGCCCTCCCATTACCAGAATGAACTTGGAAGCTTGAGAACGAAACGCCAAAAATCTAGTACAGGAACAGGATTTAGGGGGTAGATCCTTTAATATTATTAGAAGAGGAATGTAATTATTATTAGGGTGTATGAATTTCAGAAATGTTATGAGAGCAGGCTTGACAAATTTTTTATGGCAGACAAAATAGGATCAAAGTGATGTGATGTGTGGTGTGGTGTGGTGTGGTGTGGTGTGGTGTGGTGTGGTGTGGTGTGGTGTGGTGTGGTGTGGTGTGGTGTGGTGTGGTGGGGGGTGCGTTTTATCTATGGTGTCATGGGGGTGTGTGCATGTTAAATGTATGATATGTGTGGATTCAATTTTATTTATTCTTCCCCCTCACCCCACCACACCCCATCATCTATCCTACCACTAAATTTCATCCACCATAGACTACCACCACATCTTTGCGACCACCACATTTCAAACACACCATCTCCCACTACCACATGCACCACATTGTTCATTACCACCACACTCCACCACATACCACCACCACACTCCACTACCCTGCACAATGTCCTACAACTCCTTGCTACCACCACACATTTGGTGTATAGTATGTGGTGAATGATGTGGTGTGGTGGGGTGTGGCGTGTGGTAGGGTGTGGTGTGGTGTGGTGTGGTGTGTAGTAACGTACACAGCACTAAGGTGCTCGTTCTGGAAAATATGATGATTGTGGGGCATGGTATGGTGCATGGTTTGGTGTGGTATACACATCCCAACAGTTTGGTGTTCATTTCATGCAGATGCTATTGTTCAAAAGGTTCAAGGACCAACATCCACAAATTAAGATTCATCTTCGAGCTTTTGAGAAGCTAAAACCCTGGTTTGTTGTGAAATTGAAGGACTTCAATAGTTGCTGTTGCATCAGCACGTGAGGATTCAAATGCTAGTGGATGGACTCAATAGGATGAGAACCAAATATCCGAAGAATTGCACTTGCACCTGCGATGTTTGTAGATCACATGAACTTGGTCAATGCATGGCACACCAGCATAAATTACAAGTACAGGAAGCCTGTGGAGATCTATATTGTGTCCAAAGAGTGAATTAGATGAGTTTCACAAGAAGGCGTGCATCCTTGGAGATTGTGAGCTGTGTGGAATCAAGAAGTTTCAGACCTGTCCCATGGAAGAAAGTGGCAGTAACAGGAAAGTAAAATGGGAGTACATTGATTATGAAAAGGACAACGTCTCGAGTTCTGGTAGGAGACTGACTCATCAGTACAATGAGACAGAACCCAAGGAGCTTCTAGATAAACTGAAAGAGCGTCTAAAAATCTTTCCACTGTATAATTTCAGGTACCAATGGCAGGCAAAACAATTTAAGGAGCTTCTGGAGAATCTCCCAGTAGATGCATGTCTTACGGTAGTGGATTTTGCAAGAGAACTATACATTCAAGGAATAAGAGGAGGTGCAGTCGATGCGCTGGGTCAATAACCAGATTACCATTTTGGTTCAAATAACATATCAGTATGACTCAGTGGCAGATGAGATTATCAAGGGAACACATTACTATGTATCAGATGATAGAGAACACGATTTATTGTTCGTGCAATACTGCTTCATGAAACACCACAAATATCTGGAGCAAAAAGGATGGGTGCCAAAGAGACATTATGTGTTTTCAGATGGTGCAACATCTCAATTCAAGGCCTCTAGACCATTTTATTTTGTGGCTAGGTACACAAACGACACTGATGTCTATATGATGTGGAATGTTTTTGGTTCTAACCACGGGAAAGGTGAACATGATGGCAAAGCTGCTGAGTTGAAGAGATGGTTAAGACAACTGCAATTAAAATACAGCAGCATAAAATTGGGTAATGCTCATGAAGTGGTAGAAGTTGTCGAAGAGATGTTTACTTGTGGAACATCCGAGTGGATGAACACATCTGAAACCAGCAAGAGGAAAAATATAAAAAGGTTCTTTTGGGAAAGTCAAGGTGGAGGATATAGATAGAAAGAAAGCACGGGGTGCAGAAAGGATTTTGGACACTAGACAGATCCATTGTATACATGCATTCAATCCTGAATCTCCATTGCAGTTGCACACGAGGGAACTTTCATGCTTCTGCAGCTATTGCTTGGATAGCATGTGGGACAATTGTATGAACAAGCACTATGTTGATGATTGAAAACTTCAAGTTATTGTACCATCCTCCAATGTGCATGCTGACATTGAGGACCGTAAATCCAGCAGGCACTACAAAAATGTTGCCCCATATCGACGTCTATAACGACGTCCAGACGCCGTTTGAGCGTCGATGAACGTCGACAAAACGTCGATAAACGACGCCAATAATGATGCCAGCACGTCGTTTTACGTCCAATTGTCGTTGTTATGCACGTCGCAACTGCGGCGTCGTTAAGCGATGACAAGTCGTCGTTGAAGGACAGTTAGAACACGTGGCGCTGCCACGCGGCCGTGCATCCAGCGCGGCGTCGCTAGCGCGACTGCTAAGACGTCGTTCGTCGACGCCGACGACACGTCGGCTACCATTCCAGTGCGGCGTCGCCAGCGCAGCCATTGATGTGGCAGACACGCTGGCATTGTCGTTCGACGACGTGTACACGTGGCTCCGTCGTGGCTGCCACTGTGCGTGCCAGTTGCCAGCGGCAGGGCAGACATGCTGGCAACGTCGTTAAACGACGTCAGCGACGTGGCCGCCACGCGGCGGTGCCAGCTTGTCAGTTGCCAGCACATATGCTGGCGTGGCTGACACGCGGGTTATGTCGTTGAACGACATTTAAAACATGTGGCAGCCACGTGGCGTCTTCGTTAAACGACGTCATCCGAATCTATAAAAACAAATTAGAAAAATAAAAGAAAAATACTGATTAAATATTAGTATTCAGTATAATATTAAATAAGCATTATTATTTAAATTAAATATTAAATATAATGTAAATATTAACAAAATAAATCAAAGAATCAAAAAAGAAAATCGAGCATAAAAATTTAAAAATTAGAAAACTAAAAGAAAAATACTGATTAAATATTAGGATTCAATATCATAGTAAATAAGCATTATTATTTAATATTGAATATGTAATTAAAAGCATTATTATTTAATATTTGATATGTAATTAAATATTTAACAAATCAAAGAATCAAAAAATAGAATCGAGCATAAAAATTTTAAAATAAATAATCATAGGAAGATCAATTAATATTAAAAAAATTTCAAATATTAAAAACAAAGCATAAAAAATTTACATTGAATTCAATTAATATATTTCACAATATTTTTTGCACATTACAAAATACATTGAGTCAATTCACCACAAACAATCTAATTTGCACATTACAGAATACGTTGAGTCAATTCACCACAAACTAAAAGACTTGAAAATATTACAACAAAAAACGAAGTCTTTAATTGTTGCGGTGCTCACTTCTCGAGCGATTGCCCTCATCTTCGTCTTCATCTACCCGCATTATAGTATATCGCAACAATTAGGTCATTGTAGTCGCAAATAATTATCTAGTGAATGATACATACTTCGCCCCGTTCACGCGCAGCCGCGTATCGGATGGCCGCACGATTGCTTTTTTTGAAGGCCCTTTCGCGTTCATCTGTACCAACATTTCTCTTGAACAGTGCCCTCTGTTGAGAATGAGCACCAAAACTAATGTTAGTATTCAATGTGAGAACTAAATTATAAACCAAATTTATACTTACAAATAGGTTATTAGTACCCTCATAACCGCCAGACCCAGTCTTATTGGCACTATAACGGCCAGGAGTACTTGCTGCTTAGTGACATTCAGAACCTCCCCGAATGCAGAGACAGGGAGTACCGACTCGACGAGTTGCTGTATCTTCTGTGGCAACAGCCAGATCTAGATGACTTCATCGACCGGGAGGCTTCCGACTTCCCAATTCAGGTCAGAGAAGCCAACACCTACATAGGGGATCGACTTCAGATATTCAGGCATACAGCAGCATCCGCCAAATGATGGAAGCTCGGGACCTGCCGTCTGAAGAAGAGTTTTATGCCATTCAAGAACGGATGGGGATCCGTGGAAAGACCACGAACATTCTGATGCCGAGTTCTTCGACACCACCCCCCACGGGTGTTCAGAGAAGAGGCGAGATTGACCTGCGGTGAATTACATCGACAATCAGGGAGTATGGAGACCTCACAGAGATCGACGTCGATGAGTATGCGGGAAGACATAGAGCTGGTGCCCGAAGAGACGACGACTCAACAGCAGCGGGCAGGGACAGGTCGCTGAGGTACTATCTTCCTCTGCTGATGGACGGGAGAATAGCGGTAATTCACCGCAAATTCAGCCCAAGGGGCGAAGAAGGAGTGTTCATGCTCATCGCACTCTCGAGCTTTGGCAGGCATGCCCGGTTGGCTCCAAACACCGACTATGCCATCTTAGTCAAGAGAACGATGGCGCTCGACATCTTCGACTTCGCCATTACCCTACCGACGGCAGGGAAGATTAGCAGTGACTGCGGCCTACACATCCGACCGCAGGGTAGAAGACTTGGTGACAGCCTTGCAGGGCGGGTCATCAACAAACATCCTCAGGAACTTGGGACGCTCCGTAGGAACGACCCAAGTTAAGAAGTTTCTTCAGGATAATCCATCCTACCGGCGATCCCAAGATTAGTTAGACTCTTGGTCCCGGAGGCGTTGTAATTAAGTTAATATATATAAATATATTTTCTTTTGCATTTCAAATGTTTTGTTGATGTATTTTGTTCCACAACTATACCAACAAACACATATAATACAATAGAACAAATAAAACTAACCATAAAGCCATGATCCACTTGTGTATGCAGCTAGAGGCCCAGGATCAGCCGAACAGGAACGGCGAGCCCGTAGGGGTAAACAGACTCCGCCCAGGCCGCATCCAGCAAGGAACCTGTATGAAGCTTTTGACCCAATGACTCCCGAGGAGGAAATGTCACAAATGAGAACGGACCTTGAGCAAATAAAGGCTTTCTTGGCAGCAGAAGGAGGAGTTGGCCCAAACGACAGTGTCCAGTTGCCCGAAGCACCACCTCAGAAGACGAGGAAGGACAAGAAAAGGAGCAAGAGAAGGAGGTCCCCCAGCACGGAATCCTCCGACACAAGCTCGGATTCCGACTCTGACTCCGACGAAGAGGAAGAGCATGTACAGGACCGCAGAGACGGCACACACAGGGACTCAAAGGCCTCAGATTACCAGAAGAAGGTTGATTCAGCACTCAGCAATGTATGGAAAGCCAGAAAGTTGGAACAGTTCTCGGGAGATAACAGGTCCGGGATGGAGGCAGAGGCATGGCTAGATGAGATGAGCGAGTATGGCAATGCCTATAGCATGAAGGACAAGGACAAGGGCAGGGTGGCATTAGCCAACTTTAAGAGAGTAGCACGCATTTGGTGGAAGGGCTACGCCAAGGCCCATGGCTTAAGCAGAGATAGTTGCAGGTTCAAAAAGTTTGCTAAGGCTTTCAAGCGCCATTATGTACCGCGAGAACATAAGTCCAACATGATGCAGCAGTTCTACAGGTTGCAGCAAGGCAACAAATCAGTCCAGAAATATACAGAGGAATTCATGAGACTAAGGCTCTATGTGCCGAAGTTGAGTGAAAAGCACGCAGTCGAGAGCTATATTGAAGGATTGAATGAGGAGATCCGCAAGCTTGTAAGGGCAATAAACCCTAGGTGTCAGAAGCGGAATCCAAGGCAGTAAGCTTGCAAGGAACGGGGCCTCAAGCAGCGCGCAGAAGCAGCATTACTATCAGGATGAAGGCAAGGCAACAGGGAGTTATAGCCCTAGAGCAGCTAGCCCAGGTCCAGCTAAAGCCCCATATAGTGGCAACCATGGAAAGTAGCAGAAGAAGAAGCAGGTGTCCTTCAAGGACAAGCAGGAGGGCTCAAACTACTCCAAAGCAGTGCGGTCCTTTTTGCAAGCAATGCCCAAGGAGAAGAGGCAGGAGTGCATAGAGAAACAGCTTTGCTTTCGATGCTTCCAGCCAGGACATAGAACAGCGAACTGCCCCTTCGTTATGAGCGCAGCACTAGCGGAGTTGGGTGGATGGGACACTCAGTCTGACGACGACGACGAGGCAGCATGCGACTATATTCAGGGTGAGTGTCACATTTTTGCTGCCATAGATACAGAACAAGCAGAAAATCAGTATCAGGTAATCTCCACAGTAGGGAAAGCCAAGGCCAAGTCATTCATAATCCTGATAGACTCGGAAAGTAGCCATAACTTCGCGTCCCCAAGAATGGTTGAGATGTTGAAGTTGAAACCGTTGAAGTCCAAGCCAAGGCCCGTGGTGTTAGCAAATGGGGGAGTAAGGCACACGGCAGGCAAAAGGATAAACTTCAACATTGAGTTGTCAGGAATCGACATCCAGATGGGGGCAGAGGTAATGAATATTGGAAAGTACGATTTAATCATTGGAATGAAGTATCTTGGAATGGAGCCCTCATTGATTGTGGAAAGCAGAAGGTGACCCTCACAGCGCCCAATGGCAAGATCATAGAGATCTCAGGTAAAGAATTTGTCCCCATCATGCAGTGCATGTCTAGCAAGCGGCTGCTCAAGTGCATAAAGAGCGACCAGGTAACATACATCTTCAAGCTTGAGATTGAAGAGCCCGAGTCAGAAGAAAGCAAGGAAGATAAGGTGCTCAGCAAATTGCCCAAGCAGATAGCTAAGTTGATCACGGAGTTTCACGATCTCTTCCCAGATGAGATCAAGCAGCTTCCTCCTTACAGGGGAGTCGAGTGTGAGATAGCACTCGAACCGAAGCGACGAGCAAAGCTCCGTACAGGATGACGACACAAGAGCTGACCGAATTGAAGAAGCAATTGCAGGAGTTGCTTGACCTAGGGTTCATTAGACCTAGCGTCTCACCGTTTGGGGCACCCATCCTTTTTGTGAAGAAGAAGGATGGCAGCTTGAGGATGTGCATAGATTGGATTAGCTCCAAGGGGCAAAAGTCTTCTCCAAAATTGACCTAAGGTCAGGCTATCATCAGATCAGGATCAAGGAAGAAGACGTCCACAAAACAGCATTCAGGACCAGGTATGGGCATTAAGAGTTCACCGTAATGCCGTTTGGCTTGTCAAACGCCCCAGCAACGTTCATGAGGCTCATGAACGGATCTTCAGGGAGTTCTTGGATACTTTGTGATAGTATTCTTTGATGACATTTTGGTGTATAGTAGATCCCTTGAAGAGCATGTACAACACCTAAGGAGAGTGCTTGAGAAGCTAAGGCGGCACCAGTTGTATGCTAAGTTGTCGAAGTGCCACTTCGCAACGGAGAGGGTGGAATACCTGGATCATGTGATCTCTAGCAGAAGGAATTTCGACGGACCCTGCCAAGATTGAAGCAGTCATACAGTGGCCGGCGCCGAAGAATGTCCATGAGGTCAGAAGCTTTCTTGGCCTAGCAGGGTACTACAGGAAGCTCGTGAAGAACTTTGCAAAGATAGCGGCCCCGCTAACAGATTTAACGAGGGCGGAAAAAGTAAAGGATTGGGCAGATCATTGGCAGAAGAAGGCCCAAGCAGGATTTGAGATGTTGAAGGAAGCTTTAACAACCGCCCTCGTCTTGACCCTGCCAGACCCAGAGAAGGATAAGCTTGTGGCGACGGACGCAAGTAAGATTGCCACAGATGTAGTGCTCATGCAGGAGGAGCGGGTAGTAGCTTACGACTCCAGAAAGATGAACGACGCCGAAACGCGCTACCCGACTCATGATCAAGAGTTGCTTGCAGTTATCAGGGCACTAAGAATTTGGAGGCACTACCTGTTGGGGAGGAAGTTCCAGTTGGGCACAGATCATCAGAGCCTCCAATATGTATTCACGCAACCACATCTTAACCTGAGGCAGCGAAGGTGGATGGAGTTCCTCGAAGAGTATGACTTCGATATAGTCTATAAGCCGGGGAAGCTCAATGTGGTAGCAGATGCGCTTTCAAGGCATCCTTTGACAACAAGAGTGCACTGCAATGCAATTTCGATGCTCTCCAGCGACTTCAGAAAGAAGATCGAAGAAACCTTGCCAATAGATGTGGACTTCAAGGAGGAATGGACGAGCTTGTGCAAGGAGGCAAGGACGGATAAGAAGAGGGAAACCTTCAAAAATTTTAAGAAGGAAGGTAATCTCTTGTACCATAAGAACAAGTTGTGTGTGCCCGAATCATCAGGAGTGAGGAAGTTGATTCTCCACGACACCCACAACAGTCCAATAGCTGGCCACGCAGGATTTATGAAGACATATTTCAAAGTGCGCAGCAGCTATTATTGGCCAGGGATGAAGAAGCAGATAGCTCGCTACAACAAAGAGTGCCAGTTGTGTCAGCAAACGAAGGCAGAGCAGCTTCGAATTCTAGGGGCATTGGAACCATTAGCGGTGTCGAACGCTAAGTGGGAGGTCATCAGCATGGACTTCATAACAGGGTTTCCAAGGACAGTAAGAGGGAAGGATGCCTTGATGGTCGTGGTCGACAAGTTGTCGAAGATGGCACACTTTGTGCCTTGCAGGACCACCGACACAGCTATGGATACAGCGACTCTTCACCAAAGAAATCTTCAGGCTCCATGGCATGCCAGGAGAGATCATCTCCGACAGACACCCGAAATTCATCAGTGCCTTTTGGCAAGATCTTTTTGCGACGATTCAGACGAAGCTGTCCATGAGCACGACCTATCATCCTCAGACGGATGGGCAAACGGAACGGACCAACAGAATTTTGAAAGATATGCTACGAAACTATGTCTAGAACAAGCAAAGTATGTGGGAAGAGTTTATTCACTTGGTTGAGTTCGCTTATAATAGCACCAAGCAGGAATCATCCCAAATGTCGCCGTTCATGATCAACTACGGCTACCAATGCCTAACTCCAGACACTTGGCACAATCCCGTGTCAAAAGTAGAGGTTTCGCAGCAAATGTTGCCCGACATGCAGCAGCTGGTGGAAGAGGTTCGAAGTTATCTTCTTGCAGCAAGGAGTCGACAAAAGAGCATCGCCGACAAGCATCGAACAGTCAGAGAGTTCCAAGTTGGCGACGACGTGTGGCTTAAGATCAAAGTGAAGCAGGCGAAGCTCCGCATCGGAAATTGTAAGAAGCTTGCTCCAAGGTGGGCTGGACCCTTCAAAATAGTCCAGAGAGTAGGTAATCAATCCTACAAGTTGGATCTACCAGCACACCTAAAGATTCGTAAAGTCTTCCACGTGAGTTTGTTGAAGAAGCATACTCCAAATCCAGACGAAGTCTTGGACACTCCAACGTTGTTGGAAATGACAGAAGAGCAGCTGGAAATAGTTCCAGAATTGATTCTTGATAAATCCTTCAAGAAAACAAGGAGATCAGAGTTTCTCCAGTATTTGGTCAAGTGGAAACACTTGCCGGTGGAAGACGCGACATGGGTACTTAAGAAAGATCTATTAAAGCAATACCCACAGTTTATGGAGCAATGGAACAACAAGGTCATCTCCGAAGAAATCGGCTCAGGCGTGTTGATTTGTGCTTAGATTAATTTCTTGTGTAGTTAAGATTAATCTACGCATGCAACCTATGCTAGGTATGGGTTGCATGCGTTGTTACCGATGATGAGACCAGGGTATTTTTTAAGCGCCTTATATTTTTATAGGGACAGAAACAACTGGCTACGGGCCATGTAGAATAAATAACTTGGCGTAGATTGGCCTGGCGATATTTTGCACCTTCTTGCTAAGATGGCGTAACTGAACTGGCGCAACTATGATATTTTTATTTTGCTACATTAACAAATTGGCTACGAGCAAATTTGTGTTGGTTAAGATAGGAACATGCTTTTTTAGTGAAAACACGACGTTGGCCACAACCACCTAGGCATCTTCCCTAGGATCATAGTCCTTATCATCTGCAAATTCATAGCCTTCATCAAGAACCTCAATTTGGCCTATGAAAGTGGACGTAGACGATGATATAGTGATGCGTCGCTTTGTCCTTGATGCCGCAGGTCTCAAGAACTCATTTATTCTCTTTTGTGAAGCTCTTCATGCTGCGTAAATTTGATGATTGGCATCAACAACTACTTTTGCACATCTGAATAATTTTGGACAACTGAATAGGGTAAAAACTAACCCGAATTAATGAAGCTAAAGCTTAGATTGTAGATGGGAATGGATCTCCATTTCAATCAAATTGTGAATACAAATCGGGAATGCTCTGCAAATGACAATAAAATATAATATTAAAATTATCATCCCATTCATATTCAGAGACTAATATCCCACTTATATTTATATTCACATGAACAATGAAACAAATGCATACGAGAAGAACAGGAAAAACACAAGCTCGACAAGGTAGAATAAACTAAACTTGTATGAAAGGGCAGTTTCTGATGCTAGCTCGATCAAATTAAAAAATATATATGAAACCCTAATCCTAGAGGACTATAAGTGGCGATTCTTAGATGGACATGTGGTCGAGATGTAATATGGTCATCCCCTTACCCATTAAAATTTACCTGAGGTTCTAATTGGCTACCTCGATAAGTTTTCTCCCACGTACAAAAAATCGAATTGGCCACACCCTGCGCCTAGCCGAATTTAGTAAATATCGAATTGGCTACTAAACGAGTAAAATGTACAAATTCGTGTTTTGAACTGGCCACTACCCTTCGGTCAGGGCATGAACGTATCCTACTCTGGCGTAGTCAACCATTTCTGAAAAAATATGAATGTGTGGCCAACTGGCCCGCCGGGGCCACTAAAAAATACCCTGGATGAGACCGCTACGGTGATCTCTAGGACGTGGTGTAATGTCATTGTAGGCATGACCACGGTTCTGCTTGAATGAGTTGGAAGGTAGATTAAAAAGCCTACTTCTGTCCCACGGAAGTAGACGACCTCGAGAGATAAGAGGTCATTCAGGAATGCATTGATAGGAAAGCACCTCTAGTCAATGCCTACGGGGAGGACTCTATCCCTCACGCCCCAAATACAGGAAGGATCCTATCCTCCACGCTTGGGCAACTAAAGGTAGGCATGAGCGTCGTATAGGCATTATATGGCACTGTCTCCACGGCCACGATGGAAGAAGCATCCTCTTCCTACGCCGGGAGATTAGTCATGCATTCATGTAGATAGATGGGGTGGTTCCCTTATAACCAAAATTTTATTAATAATTAAAATGGTACTAACGTAGTGTCGACCTGTAGGCCAATAGAGCACTCCGGAGGGCAAGGAGGTCGAGCTACGAAGACTTGCAACACAAATTTTGTTGGAATGTGTTGCAAGGAATGAAGAGTACCTCGAAAGATAATTGTATATGAAACTGTTAAATTTTGATAAACCTAAAGGTTACTGTATTAATTAAGGCTAATAAGTTTATTACTTTAATGAAGTTATGAATTGATAAGTTATTTGATAATGAAATGACGTAATAATGTTTTAAAAATATTACTTTAAGGTAATTTTAATAATTGTACAAGTATAATAGTAATATATTGTATGCATCAAGTTGATTGCAGGCTAGGAAGATCCCAAGGTGGGGAGACCCACGATGCTGCGGACAACATCATTTCAAGGTGGGGAGAATGTGACGTTCCAGCACAGTATACGGTTCCAGGACGTATACTGTACTGCCTCGTCACATGTCACGCCATCCTGACTGACGTGTACGCCGACGTGTAGCCAAGCAGCTAGCACCCTAGGGGGCAACTTGCAAGGTGTGTGCAATTATTTATGTGCACATTTACCCATGTGCACATTTATCTAGGTACACATTTTCCCATGTGGACACTTTATGCCACATAGTTAATAAAGGCAAGTGGGCCACACCCAATTATCCCACATGCCTAAAGGGATAATTGGAAACCCTAGCTCTAACCCCTTGTCTATTTAGGTAAAGGAAACCCTAACTTGCTATTTTCGTCCATAGCATTTTAGGGCTCTGTTTTACTTGCTCCAGGAGCCAAACCCACCTCCCAGACTCTGTCTGAGCGATCTAGCTCATCAGTTTCCCCTTCGAGCTTCATCTTCTAGCAGTTCAGCAGGATGGTTGAGTTCAGAGCAGGAGGAGCGAGCTAAGGATCAGGTATTTTGTCAATTTAATAACCTAAACCACCTCCCAGTCATTGAATAAGTAGGTCTAGCCTATTAAATTGCCCATAGCAGCCATCTAGATCCCTAGATATCGACCCCTAACTAAAGAACCTAACTCTATGATTTAGATTAGATCTTGTTCTTTAGTTCTCTGTGATACGTATGGCATTAGGAATTTTTTGAGATCATAAAAGGGCCTTCTAAGAACTGCTGACTAAGCTATATGAAATACCAATCAGAAAACAGAACTGGTAATCTAGTCAGCAAAACAGTTATAACTAACTCACTGGATCACATTTTCTAGCATAAGTGTTGATAGAAAAGTCCAAATGAGATCTTGTTTGGTGCAATAGATAGATCTCATTGAGATCTTTCCAATCTTGGATGGTTTTGCATATCTTTTAGCCCCGTAGGATAGTAAAAAATGGTAAAAATTATATTTTTTGGAGTTTTGACAATCATAAGTGGTTAAAATATGTGCAAAGCACCTAAGGTTGGAAAGATCTCAATGAGATCTATCTATTGCACTAAACGAGAGCTCATTTGGACTTTTCTATCAATAGTTATGCTAGAAAATGTGATCCAGTGAGTTAGTTATAACAGTTTTGCTGACTGGACCCGTCAGGCTCTGATTTCTGATTGGTAGTTCATTTATCTTCATTTGGCTTAGTTGGCATGTTTTGAAGGCCCTTTTTTAATCTAAAAAAAAAACCTAATGCATTATGTATCTCTGTGGACTCATTGTATTGGGAAGGGGGGTAGAGGCCATAAAGCCTGGTAGTTGATGCTCTTAGCTAGCCTCTTTAGCACACTGTAAATTCGGCCTGTGTACAGGAGTCACACCTGGTTGTGGGTGAAGGGGCCAGACTGGCTTACAAGGAGGTTCATGTTCTGACTCATGAACGATCCCTCTGGTGTGTAAAGTCTACCGGGGATCCCTGTGGACTAGGTCTAATGGCTTGCCACTGCGTGTGGGCAAGGCATGGGCTCGACACCCGTGGAGTGATGCGTCACTCTCCATTGGGTTCAAGTCGAATAAGGGCAGTGGCCCTCTAGTCACCTTGAGTCAGCATGTAGATCTCTGGAGGGAGTGATCCCTACCTGCCCCATCGGAACTGGGGAGATGCAACCCAGGAATAGCCCCTTTGGCTATGCATCCCGCGGGCTACAGTCAGGTCCCAACACTTTCCAACCTACTCTGCAAAGTGTGCACAGGAGGGGCGGATGGAGTGGACAACCCTAAGCCATGTTCTCATGCCAGCTAAATCCATTGCCATGAATTCTGTCTGCAATGACCTCTGGAGACCCAAGCCGTCAGTCATCCCCTTGAGTCTGAGCCTTGGGTAGGATTTCCCATGTGATATGCTGATCTTTGTCTATGCAGATATGTGATGTGCCATCCTTCGAGGTGTGTGTGATATTGATGTTGTATACTGACATGTATGTCACAAGGCATCCAAAATAAAAAAACTACATGGTTTTTCCCATGGTTATGACTAGAAAACCATTCCACAAAACCAATGGGTCTTTGTGGGTTAATTTCATTAAAAACCATATGAGGCTAAAGTACTTGGTTTTCTTGTAAGGTTCACTAGTGTGGTATTATGGCATGGAAATTTCTAACGGCTCCTTCCTAGTGTTTGTCAAAGTGGTATTTTATGTTGGTAAATGGATGTGGTATATTATAATGTTTTAGAGGTAGGGTTTCCCAATGTGGTATAATATGGTGGTTGTGGATGTGGTTTGATGTCGCGGCTTTATTTATATGATTTTATGATGTGGTTAGTTATTGTGGTAAATGCACACTCGCGATGTGTTATATGCAGTAAATCACCATTATTTAATTAGTTGAAGTGTTCAGGTTATTGTATTAAAACACTACTATGTTTATCAAACTTAGATCTAATTGTTAGTTGTAGAAATGCATGGTTTTGTAGTACGCTAGATTCATGGTTATCATTTATAAACAAGTATTGCTATATAGTCTAAAGCATTTCAAATTACTAGACTAAACTATTAAGGATTGTGGATGGTTTCTTATGTATTGTAGTACTTATTAAGGTTGGTAATCCACTAATGGCTTTTAGTCTAAAGCGTTCCAACTATTGCATGAAAACATGCCTATCTTTACACTCAAGATGTACTCGTTAAAGCTGATAAACCACTAATGTTTCTATTCTTAAGCTTCTTAAGTTTTTGCATATAAAGACTTGCAATCTTTCCACTAAATATCTAATAGTTTTTTCAATCATACACGCAATGGTGAAGATGACAAATCACTACATTTCTATGATCCGAAGCACTCTTAGTTTATGAATGAAAACCATAGCAAACTTATTAATTATCCATGTACATTTTTGTACAATGACTGCATAGTTTCTTATAGTGTTTATGATTAAATGCATTGCGTGCTCAACATATACCCCTAGTGCTTAAGACTACTTAACCATAAATGCTTTTCACATCCAAGCAGTTAAGTTTAGACTAAAACAACTACTTAAAGTGTAGTGGTCTTTTGCATGGTTTCGTAACATTGTAGGGTTCTTAAACTGCTACTACTTTTGGAGATGAAAGCATTTGTATTTAAAAGTTTTTTCCTTGCGTGGTATTTACAAGAACCACTACTACTTTTTGTTGAAATGGTATTTACATGTTTTTTCCTTGTGGTTTCACTATAACCCCAAAATTTGCTCTATGCGTAATTTTTTGCCGTTCTTTTTACAAAAAAACACCACCTAAAGTCCATGCGTAATATTATTCCGAAAATGCTAGAAACAATGGGTAATTTTTTAGCGTGGTTTTCCACAAACAAAAAACGCTTTTAGATTACACAAAACGTTAAGTAGATTACAATTTAACAGAATATTAGATCCATTACAGTTTAGCAAAATGGAAAGAAACCTTTTTTATGCTGAACACATACAATAAATTTCAATCACATAGAGTAAATTTTAATGCCATAAAATTGTTTAATGCCATATGGCCATTGCTTCAGCTATTGGACATCGGCATAAGCAATGCAAGCAATCTTTCTAGCATATTCCAGAAACCCTGTTCCAGAAGCTAACCTAAAGCTTAATTCCATTTCTGAACCCAACGTGCTCTTAAACCCAAATTCTTGTGCCAAGAAAATGGAGATATCCTTCATTACAACCAATATTAAGGCAAACCCCATTTTCAAACCATGTTTTTCAGAAAAAGTCTAAGCCGAGGGGGAATGGCCAATACTATAATCGAATATCGGATCCTCGTTTCCATGTCAGCAGATTTGCACATTGAGTAGTTAACCCCCTTTGAACAGAAGAAGAAAATATGAAAGAGGGCAAACGAGTTTGTCTATTCATACCGCTTACGTTTCAGGCCTCAAGAACTGCATCTCCAAAGCAAAAAGAGATAATTTTTTAAATGATTCAGGAGAGCCAGCCAAGTGTAGCCAGCCTCCAATCCTATTGAATCCATGCTTTTGTTGTGAAATAAGACCCGCCATATTTTTTTTTTGCTGCACCTAGCCGGCCTCTTCTTTTTTGCTCGACGCGTTTTGAAATTGCCTATTACTGGAGTTTTACCAGAAGATCAACACAAGAAAAATAAAAGAAGACAGATCTGCCATTAGTTACCACCATAGCCTTCCACCTTTTGCTCCCACCTTCTGCATCAGATCCACAAAACGGTTGTTTCATGCTTCCTATCCGCTCCACCTCCGCTTGAACGATGCCTGGGAAACAAGGCAAGGCAAGTCAGAAACAAGGTAAAAGGCAAGTCGAAACAAGGCAGGTCAGGCAACGATCAAGGGAAACGATGCTTGAACCATGTAGTGTTTTGAAAGGATAGAACCAGGAAAACTTTCGCCATAGCTATACATGCAAAGCTGAAGAATGTTAAGATGAAAGGTTAGCACAAACCAGTGTTTCTCCGCTGTGCTGTGTTTCTCCGTTAATCTGAGATGCCGCTGCCGGCGCCGATGTCCATTCCGCAGCCTCCTTAAGTACTTGAAACTCACAAGAGATGGCCTGAATCTGCAAGATCTGGCCATAGCAGAAGCAGATCAAAACAAGGTTGGATGCAAGAGCTGGTTGAAACAGGCACTGGATTTGACGAAGGTGTAAAAAGAATGAAGAAGAAAGGCTGTGAAGAAGCTTGGAATCTGGCAGCTATAGATAGAACAGTTTATAAAGCTGCAAATCTGGCCATGAAGGAGCTTCAAACCATAGTTCCGGATCCATACTGCCATAGCAAGAACCACCATAATCATACCACCATAGCCGTACCACAGCGCCATACTCGAACCATGGCGCCATGGCACCAGACGTGCTCACAAATCGCCATAGCCAAGCAAGGGCGGGAATGATAATCTCACCGATTAATCTCATCCCTTAATTTTTCAGCCAATAAGAATCATAGGACAAAGATCAAGATCTTCATCGTTCATCTATGCTATCAGTCAATCTGAAACGTTAAGAGATAGAGCCAATAAGATCAGAGTACCAAGATCACCATCTCGAACGTTCATCTTCGCCAAATCTCGACCGTTATTCTCTCCATTTAATATTTGATGGCGCATTTTTCTCACACATATATTAATTATTTAATTTTAATTTTCAACCTATGATAATCTATGTTCCACTACTTCTGGCAGGGTATCTTTGGGATCCTGCTATGTTCCAGCCATTTGGCCATAGCCAAAATGGCTGGGACCGTGCGCTGCACCATCTTCTTGGTTGTATAAGCTCAATAAGTCCTTATTTTCAATTCTCAACGAGAGCTGGGAAAATTTGGGGAACAATAACCAACCGGTTGAAATTGAAAGTCTCCTGGCGAAGATAGTGTATATCGGAATCTTTTGGCAAGTTTTCTTATGGGTTTTTAATTAAAACAATGGAAGGTTCGGCTCTAAACACAAGATATTCAACTGACCAAAGCAACCATAAGAACTTTTCCGATGGGACGTAAAAAGTTTGCCCAACATTGTTTTCTCAATAGGCAATAGTCTCGTCCAGATTAAATCACTAGAATCATGTAGCTTAGTAGCCTAGTGTTTTTTGCTTCAATTCTTAATTGGCAAATATCTAAAAGAGATCAACTGCAAATTAGTCGCAACTTAAGTGTGGCATGTCCAAAAACTATTGGTTCTTAGGATAATATCAGCTGATTTTTCTTCTAGGTGCCTAGACTTTGGAAGTGCCACATTAGCATTTCTAAGGTTTTCAACTTTTCCAAGGCGAAAATGGAACTAATATGAGAAACTAGTTAGGGTGCTTAATGTTGCGAGACACAATTTGGTAACATGTAAATGTTGGGAACTTGTGAAGTCCAGCGGAACTTGTAAATGTTGGAAACTTGTAGAGTTCACCTGAACTTGTTGGGAGCATATTTATGTTGTCTTGCTGAGCTTACTTTATTTTAGGAGCTTATTTCCTAAGCTAACATTTACCCCAGCTTACCTGGTTCTCATTCACTAGGTGCAGTTTTACATTCTGACTTTTTGCCACGCCAATAAACAAGGCACAAGGCCAAACAATGTAAAATGTTGGTCTATATTTACAAATCCTATTTCTTGAGCAACTCTAAGTGGCCTATTCTCCAAGTCCAAAGTATTAAGAAAGGAATAACTCATAATCAACATATTTGGGGCACACAATATACTTTTAAAACTCGAAAGTGTTTTCCTACATTTGCAAGGTACGACATGGACCATAGTTCACGACATTGGGGAGTTGGCCTCTTGCATGCAAGAGGGATATTTTCTTTTTGCATTTGTTCGTGTCAAGAAATAAGATTTCAGTCAGAATTGTTGGGTCAACCATACAAAGTCGTATTTAATTAAAGTGGGACTCATTCCATTCCCATTTTTTTTCGGAACCCGGTTAATTTACATAAAAAGTAGCACCCCGGCCCGAAAACTATCCTAAATTCGAATTTTTGAATAAAACTCTGAATCCGAGCTTTGCTCCAGTTTTCCCAGGTTCGCGAGTCGAGAACAAAAACAATGCAACTGAAACAAAGGAAATTCATTAAAGTTTGAAACCAAAGATCTAGTTGAAAAAGAATTTTTATTAATAAATTGAACAGATACAATGTATTTTACATCGGACCTTGAGAGACCATGGCGGTCTTCTTTGTCACTCTGATTACATCATCTTGGTAGGTGGTCCACCTTAGGGGATTAACTTGTGGCGCTTCTTCATGCCGTCCTGTAGCCTTGGGGGCAACACGAAGAGTGTGGAATGCCGATCGTGGAGGTGCCTCTGGAGCTACCGGGCGCCCCTGCCCACCCCGACTTCTCCACTGGCCCCGCTTGACCTTTCATCGAATATGCTCCACCCCCACCCTCCGTGGATGTTATGCAATGCTTGCAAGATGCTTTGAGCTTTGCTGGACTGTCTCTTTGTTCTTCGCCTGTTCTTTATCCCGTGGTGTAGCGAGCAACCTCTCGAATTAGCGAGCAACCTTGTCCCAAAGGCGGGCAAGAGTGTAGCGTGGTAGGGATGCGTGCGATCGGTATTTCTTCCGCCTTTGAGGGATCCGTGCCGCTGGAGCGGTCTCCGTGATGCCCGGCGGGATCTGCGGCTGGTGTCGGATCGTGCACGAACCACCGGAGCAAGGAGAGTATGATTAACAATTACGGTGTCATTAGTCAAAACGAAGAAAAGAACGTTGAAATCAAATTACAACGGAGAACATTCATTCCATACAACTGCATCCAATGACGTGGGAAGTAGTGTCTTTCTCGACTCGCGAGTCGAGAAAGGCCCGTAAAAGTCAAAGTACAACCATACTCATTAGAATATGGTTGCATCCAATCACACACGGAAGCATACAAATGCTTTCGTCAACGAAAAACCAGCATGCCTTTTCGACTCGCGAAGTCGAAAAGGCCCAGAAACCCAATGTACAAGCATTATCATAATAGATTGTACAAGCATTTCATCAACACGACAAGCATGCCTTTCTCGACTCGTGAGTCGAGAAAGGCATCGAAAACTCAATATACAAGTATATTCATTACAAAATGGTCAATACATGTGTTCACGTTCGATTACAATATTCACACAATTTGACTATCTGAAAGCAGGGGTCACTCTTCTTGTTCACCAAAGTATTTGTCGTCCATAGCTTTCATGATCGGCTTGCTCTCTGGATCGGGTTCCGTGAGGCTCGGATAGTTCGTATAAAAGCACGGCGACAAGAATGGCGAAGAGGGATTCCGCCAAGGCAGGATGAGTCCGAAGGACAACCACCTATCCGTCTCATATTCTTCGGTCGATATGGCTTAGCAATGATTGTATTTTCTTGGCGTTATGATAGCACTTGTAGGCGTGAGTCGTCTATGATCGGCGTGTTGTGTTTGCCATAGTCCCGGAATAGCTCATAAACCACATCGGCCTTTTCACCATTATAGGCTTCCCCTTTGTGATGGCTGGATCGAGGTCCTTCACATGCTTTCGACCCTTTTCGTTTCCCCAAAGCGAACTTGAACTTCAAAACTGAAATGCCGAGAACACCAAGAACATTGACAATATTTTTCTTTTTGCCATACAAGACCATATGCCCACCGAATCCCGTGCGGGCACCGGTCAATAATTTCCTTAGCTCTAGGCCTCGGATACACTATTTTATGCCTTTTTCTTTGGGATGCGCGAGGTGTTAATCTCGGGGCGTCTTTGTCGTGGTATACTGCAGCTAATACTCCATTGGCGTCAAATATTACAATCTTGGTGGGACCGGTGGATCCCGGTTGGAGTTTGGCTCGACCATATTTCCGGGTTCATCGGGATCCAAATGCGGGATCATTATCTTTTCGGGTTCCTTCCGGCGTGGCGGTGTCTTGCTCTGGATTTTCATTCTCATTCTCCTCGCGACGTGAACCGTTGGAATCCATTGACAATGATCCGGAGTCGTTGAGCTGGAATTCCCTGAAATGATGACATCTGTCAGAAAGGAAACGAGTTTTCTCGACTCGCGAGTCGAGAATGAAAAGAAAAGGTATTGAAAGGAAACGAGTTTTTCGACTCGTGGTCGAGAAACACCGATAAACAAAGTAAACTCACCTCAATCTCGGGTTTTCAATAATGTTTTGGCAGCATTCGGTCCAAACCTTCCGACATCCTCGTCTCCGTCGGGTTTGTCTCCCTCGTCCTCGTCGTCTTTTTCGCTTCCATTTGTCTTCCTCCCCTTGAAATGCTCATGAAGCAGATCCAGGTATGACTGAATGGTTTCAACCATGTCCTTATTTCCAACCACGGATATAGGTTTCATTCCAAACAGCATAGCCCCCTGAGAGAACAGGCCATTCATGTACCACTCGCATACAATTTGATCTTCCTCGACCAATTTGGTTATGAAGTACTTGATAACTCTTGGCGGATAGGAATTCTATGTATATAGGACGGTCGCACCATCTTTGCGACCTTGTCCATCGATGGAACATCCTCCATAAACCTGCCCCCTTCGGGGTTCCATCGCTCTTGAGAGATCATGAACTTGTCGAGATAATGATGCTCGCTAGACCACCACTTATCCGGTCGACCGCCGATCTTGAAATCAAAACCAAAACTATGTTGGCAAAGCTTGGTGCCCGGCAAGCCAAGTCGCACTCATGATCAAGTTAGGTATATGGAGTGCATGATCTTGTTGGTGAAGTTAATATCATTTGCCCATTGGGAGACAGCGGCGGTTGTTTGATTGCCCGGCATGCAAAAGACAAGGAAACCGAAAGTATCCAGGTCGGTCATGTCGGACACGTCTTGTACCACTGCTGCTCTATGTCGGCTTTGTCATAAAAAAGGGTGGGGTCTTCGATCATATTGATGGCAAATAGTGCCACGGGTCAGTGCGGTTCGGACCACCAAATCCTTGTGTCCCAAAGTAACCGAGAAATGGGGGAGCTATCGTGCGCCTTAAATGGGACCACCCGAATCAAGCTTCCTTTTGAGAATTGCCATAAAGCGTTCGGGGAAAGGAAGGGTTTTAACGTTACGCTTCAGCTTGGTGTTGATGTAGGGTTGACATAGGCGGTTCAATTCCTTCATGTCTTCCTCATCAAGGGCAGCCTTTTCCTTGTAATAATCAAAATCATGGTATTCATTAGATGCAACGTTGCGAGAACTCCGTGATGCCTTCTTCTAACGCGACGCCGTCGCTTTTTGGGGCTGTGGCATAATCCTTTGCGTCCTACAATTTAGAACTCACGGTCTTCCTCGGCGGGATTGTTCCCTCAAGATTTTGCCTTGTAGGTCAAGCGTTTCTTTGTCAGTGAGGCCCTGTATCCTCTTCATGAGCTGCTTGTCAAACAACTTGGGGTCCGATTTGCTTGGAAATTCTCCATTGCTGTCCTTGACTTGCCTCTTGTCCATTGAGCCCATATGTCGGTCCATTTCTCCCCGAGACCGCCTCGATTGCTAAGAATGAGGTCATATTGGTCCGAGAGAGACTCCTACCTTTCCTTGGTGTTCTCTTCTTCTTCTCCTCTTCTTCCTCTCCCTCGTCATCTTCTGTCCCTCCATGAGAACATATGCATAGTTTCTCAAGGTCTTCCACTTATCGAGGGAGCCCTGTTTTTCCTTTAGGGCCGAGGACAACCCAATGCTTTCCCTTTGTTGCCTAGCGTGTATGATCCGTGGGATAAGGGCTGCATTCAGACAATGTACCAATGTCGAGCATGAAAGTATCTACAAACACCGGAATAAGCGGTAAATAGTAGCCCGGGTTTTCTCGACTTCGAGTCGAGAAAGTCCCTTTGAATGTCTACTTTTCTTTTACTTCTACGGTTTTTTCGACTCGCTTGAAGAGAAAGCTCTGCATCCTTTGATTTTACGCATTACCCGGCTTTCATTCTCGTCGAGAAACCCGATGATAATCGGCAAATGTTAGGATGGCGGGGGCTTTCTCGACTTCAGTCGAAAGTCCCTGAATGTCTAATTTTCTTTTCTTGGCTAAGGGGTTTTCGACTCGCGAAAGTCGAGAAAGCTCCACATCCTTTGATTTTACGTATTTACTCGGCTTTCATTCGGCGAGGTGAAACCCCCGATGATGTCGGCAAATGTTAGGATGGCGAGGGGCTTTTCGACTCGCAGTGAAAATGAAAAATTCGTGAGAGTTATTTACCTTACGTGGCGGCACTTTACGCTGCTATTGTGTTACAGCGTTGGCTAATCTTTGGCGGTTCGGTTCTTTGGCGTCTCGTAGAAAGAACTCTGCACTCTCGCTTGGCATATCTATCCTTGATCGCTGCGGCACCTCCTTCTCCGCACGCAATACTTGAGCGCCCTCAGCGAATCTTGACCGTCTACAACCCGAGCGGACTTCTTTTCCCCCGGATCTTCCTCGGACTTCCGGTGAACAACTCACTGTCGATCTGCTAAAAGGTATGACATCCGCGAGGCATTGGATACGAGCGGGATGTCGCACCATCGGGTTGAGAATCTCGGCATGTGTCTTTGGATTAAATTCAATGGTTGAACAAGGCGGCATCTCCCGTGCAAACCTTCACCCGTCTAATGTCCGGCAGGCGGCTTGTGTGATATTCCCAGCGGATATCTTGAGCTAGGCGGCTCCATTTTCGTGCCCCCCTCTCGTGAAATCTGATCGATCATCGGATCGAGGTTTGGGGAGTCGACCATATCTTCGTCTCCTTCGTCATCGATTCCTCCGTGTGGTGTCATCATCCCCATCTTTGTTTTTGGTGGACTTTTTTTGTGTATGAACCACAACTACATTCCCGCTGCAGAGTGTTGTAGAGTCTTCGGCCTGTAGAAGTGAAGCTCCCGTATTGAGCAGTTTTCCACGACTCTGGAAATCTCCATACCAAGCTCCACGGATGTTAGGGTTCCGGCCTCCTTCATCCCTTCGGATCCTTCCACCCAAGGTTTCGACAATTTAAAGGCGCCCGGCCTTTTTTCGGGTGCCCTTAGCCTTGCTCATGGAAGAGTGAGAATAATTTGAAGCTGCTAATTTTTGGTGCGATAGAACTTACTCTTCCGGCGGTCCTCGACATGTAGTGTTAAATGCTTGAATCCGGCGAGAGGCGGAGAGCACAACACCGATTTTCTTGTACTTGTCTCCGGAGCTCTTCTTGTCCCTTTGGTGTAGAAACAGATCTTTCTCCTTCCCACTTGTCGATACCTCGACATACCACCAAATCTGCATTTGTTTCAAGAAGCTCGTCTCGATCCCTCGATGCCGAAGAATGGAGTTGCCCGGTGATCACCAATGAGTCAGAGGTGAATCTTTGCAAAAGAAGAAAGGATGGATCGATTAAGGTATTCCGACAAAAGAAAAACCTCGAGCTCACACTGGGGTGTTTTTCTTCTTCTTCTTCTTGCCGGTGGTAGAAGCATCCCCTCCGGCCTCGCTTCTTAGGCGGAGTCATGTCTATATGCCCTCTCATCCTCTTCGCACCCCTACGTAGAATTAAGTTTCCTCCAGCGGGTTGTGAGTTTTAGGGACTGCATGTAAAAAGATCGAGGCGTGTTCTTTAGTTTGAACTTAAGGACATGCAATCATTTATGAAAAGAAGCGGGCTAAAGTGCGGCCGACGGATTCGGCTTTAGCCCGCCCAAACACTATTTGAAATTTAATCACATCAAGGGACTAAGTGAGTGGGCGTAGTTTATCTTCCTGCGGCATTGGGGACCTCGAGGGTCGGAGGGGATCATCGGCTGATTAGCGACTTCCGGAATGGCGCCCTTGACGTAAGTAAAGCGCTTACGGCGCCTTGCATATGTGTGTTTTTTCGACCGCTGGCGTCCTATTGCAAGCGATTGATTTGATCGATGAAACCGGAGACTAAGGTAGGAAGCGGGAGCCGCCGCGGAACACGGGAACTCTACAACTGCGGCGCCATGGAAAGGGGATCTGGCGAGAATCGCTGATGATACAAGTATTAGATGCGAATACACTCTTGAAGAGAACCGGAAGAAGCAAAGACTCGGGTGAGGCTGCGGGATCCGTGATCTGATGGCCCAAGGAATTACTGCGTGAAGAGGTGAGTTTGGAGATGCCTATGTTATTTCGCTTGTAGAACATACGTATGTGTTTAAATAATGGGCTGGCGATAAGCTCGGCCGGATTCAGTGTTTCCTTGTCCGGCATTTTTCAGCTTAGAGATGATTTACTCTCTAGGTTGAGAGATGCTCGGCAAGGAAACATTGGATCGAGGGGTAAAAACAGTTCCGTTTTAGGTGTGTTTCTTCATGGACTGTTTACTTGGAATGTTGTACATAGATCGGAGGCTAGGACTAAGGCCGGAGATGCGGTTCAAATGCATCCTCTTGTAGTTAGTCGGAGGGGCCTCCACCTGTCCAGAACCACTCCTCACCGCAATATTAGAGGAAGATGGTTAGAAGGAGAGTGGCTTAGAGCAGGGCTAGAGGCACTTGGGACTAAAAGCGAGAATAGAAAGTCACGGTACTTGTAGAGAATGCAAGCCTTGGCTTCCCTCTGTGGTTTCCCTGTGGTTAGTTGTAGAGGCCTCCACCGGTCAGGCCCCCCTCCCGCCAATATTATTAAGAAGATGGTTGGAGAAGGAGAGTGACTCTGACTGGGTCCGAGCCCGCTGCTACGGAACCGGGAGAATTGGCTGGCTAAAGGGATTCTCGACTTGCTTGGTCGAGAATGCTTGGCTTCTGTCTACATTCTCGACTTCGCCAAAGTCGAGAATGCCTTAACCAGCGAGAACTCGGTTAGTACACATGGAGTCTTGGGTTGGGTAAGGCATTCCCGGAGCTTCATGGAGAATGCATACGACAAGCTCGTGGTTTCCCTGTGGTTAGTTGTAGAGGCCTCCACCCAATGAGCCCATCCCCGCCCAATATTCGGCGAAGAAGGTTGAAGGAGGCGGTCTTTGATTGGGTAGGAGGCTGCGACCACACCAGGAGAATTGGGTTGCTAAGAGTTGGCTGAGGATTGGTCAAAAACACTTCCCGCCGCATAATGTCAGGAAGATAGAAGGAGAGTGTTTAGGCTGTCTGCCGAGCCCAGCTCTAGAGTGCACAGAACTGCGTTTTTCTCGACTCCGCGAGTGAAAGCGCCCGGCAACTCTGTGGTTAGTGTAGAGGCCTCCACCCAATGTCGAGCCCATCCCCGCCCCAATATTCGGCGAAGATGGTTCGAAGAGGCGGTCTTTGATTGGGTAGGAGCCCGCTGCGACCACACCACGGGAGAGTTGGGTTGCTAAGAGTTGGCTGCGAACCCGGTCAAAACCACTTCCCGCCGCAATGTCAGGAAGATAGAAGGAAGTGGTTGAGGCTGTCTGCAGCGCCAACTCTAGAAGTGCACTAGAGCCAACGTTTTTCGACTCACGAGTCGAAGCGGCAACACCTCGATGGTTAGTCGTAGAGGCCTCCACCCGGTCGGGAGCAGGTCCTCTTAGCCCAATATTCGATGAGCATGGTTGAAGGAGAGTGGCTCGGAGGTGGGTGGAGGCACTGCTTGCACAAGAAACCATTGGCGGGGTATCACATTCTCGACTCCACCGAGTCGAGAAGGCTACCGAGGGTTCTAAAGAATGTGAAGACATTGGGTAGGCTGTGCAATCGAATCGCGAGTCGAGAATCCCTCAACACTGCCAGGTCGAGTGTACACTCCCTCTTCGCGAAAGTCGAGAAGTTCTCGACTGAGTGAGAAGAAGGCCTGTACTTCTGGATTGTTGGCAAGCTGAAGTATTCTCAACTTCGCCACTCCCTTCTGCATGTCTCTGCGATTGGATTTCTTTGTGAGTTAGAAATGGAGATTACGTGAAGCAATTCCTATTCTGAATTCTTCTTCTTTGGGAGAAAAGACATTCCTAGTTATTTTACATTGTTAATGCGCAATATCTTACTTCCTAACACCGGTCTCGATGATTTCTATCTCGGTTGCTTGCTACTATAACCACTATTCTCACTTGTGCATGTACAATGTATTCAATTCAACCACAAGCAAGAAAAAGATAACAAAAAAGCAGAAAACAATACAAAGATTAATAAGATTAATGAGAAAAGAGAAACGGTGGAGAAGCGATCTGAGAGAAAAGTGGAGAACAGTCTGAGAAAAATGAGATTAAAAAAGGGTATGATATTACAAAAACACATACGGAAGATTTCTTTGGATGAGGAGGAGGCTTCCGAGTTCGCTTCCATGTGGGTATAGTCGTTGACAAAGCGTGAATAAGGATTTGTGGTATGTAAATTGTATCGAGGGGATTAATAAGAGCCTCTAACAACGAGAATATAAGAAAAATGCACTAAAAGACTTGAGAAAACTAAAAGCAGCACTAAAAGGGCCTCACTTTCTTCTCGGTGATGCGTGCGCTCGAACAATAATCTGGCGGCGAGAACCGGTATTTGGGGCGTCTGATCCGTCGACCAAGCTGCTGTCATAAGATGGCATTTGGAATGGCTTCGGTTCGATCGATCGCTTTGTCGGTAAAAGCGAGCGCCCTAAAAGGAGGGGGAGGAAGAGATCGGAGAAAGCGAGGGGGAGGAAGAATGGTCGGGGGAGAGGAAGAGGGTGCGGTTAATTCGGCTGCACCCTCGAACCTCGTAAAAGATGCAATAATAAAACCATTGTCGCGTGTGGGCCATGCCCTCCATGGCGTGCGATGGATTCTTGGCGTAGCCACGGTTTTAACCTCGAAAAGCCTCATGTAATATGACAAAAATATGAAAGGGTGTTATACATTTATATGTTATCTTATGTATTTAATAAGGTTTCAATGGTTGTATTTAATATGGTTTCAATGGTTGTATTTAATATGGTTTCAATGGTTTACAATGTTTACATATGGTTTAGAATGAGTGTGGTTGTATGCTTTAATATGGTTATATGATTTTAGTTAATATGGTTGTATGGTTTGTATATGGTTTGTATATGAGTGTGGTTTGTATGGTTTTATATGGTTGTATGGTTTGTATATGAGTGTGGTTTGTATGGTTTTATATGGTTCATATGGTCATATTTGTGGTGTTTGGGGCTATATGGTTTTAATGTGAGCTTTTTCATTCGGGGAGCATGTGAGATGAGTAAAATGGAGCGGGGGAATTCCAAAGGAGGCCATTGCCCTAGGCTCCAATGGAGGAAGATGGGTTGCCTTTTGTTGCACCCTTGCAAGCAGGGACGGTATTCTGGAGGGCATAATAAGCTGCGGTTGATCCATTTGATAGTGTGAATGATGAGAATTTGGGAGATGAACATCTTGGGTTGGCATTGTGAAGCTTCTTATCGAAGTTGATACTATCATGTCATGGGGAAGCTCTAGTGATTGCATTGTGTGCGCGAGGGGCTTTGGAGTCCCAAGCTCAGTTGAGATGGCCAATTAGATTTATTACACACAAGAATGGTGATACTCTAGAATGCCCTCTTGAACTACACACCCCAAGGCCCACCCAAGGCCATGTGGAAGATTTGGTGGTCGATGAGCATCCTTTGATCACAAGGAAGAGGCTATGTCTTTCATAAAAAAGGCGACCAAAGGTGCCCAAGAGGCCTAGAAGTGACAAATATTTAGAAAGGATGGAAAGTATGGCACCAACCAAAGAAAACACGGAGGCAATTAGGGGACAAGAGTGTTGCAACCTAGATTGCCTGAGTGCATTACAATGTGGATGACCTCGATGCGGATAAGGTCCCAATACATTGGACGACTTCAAAAAGATAGGATTAATTTCATTTTACTCCTTGTGTAGGAATTCCGACTATGATGAAAACGGGGGCGACATTTGCTATATCAATTGGGGAATGAAGGTATGTATGAGAGCATTGAGATGGATTCTTGGGGTGAGCAAGTCTTCATTTCTGAATCTTGGGGGCGAGGTTAGAAAAGGGCACACTTTGTTCCAACATGGTAATGCACTCACTTTGAAACCTAGAGCAAATACTCTAAAGGCCATTGCGGTCTTGAGAGCTTTGTGAGATACATGTCTCAATCTATGCCCCACAAGTGAAGGTGAGCGAAGCACGGTGTGCGAGTGGTGCAAGTGTTGCCACAACACTATATCCAAAAGGAGTGCCTTAAGGAGGTCAACTCCATCCTAGAAACTACTTTGGAGGTAGGCCTCTTTCTCAATCACATTTCAGCAAGTTATGGAGCACTCACTTCTGGGGCGTGAGTGTCCTACAACACATGCCATTCTCAAAGTGCAACACTTGCATTCAACTCAAGGATACACTTGCATCAAGCTGCAATAGAGAAAGAAAGAATGGCAATTAGGGGGCAATTTCTTGAGATCACCAAAGGGACCAAATATCATGTAGGCAGTTGTATTGGCGGTGGAGAACATTTTTGAGATGCAGCCCGGACAAATTTTTGTGTATAATTCATGATAAGATGGACCAACACAAGACTTTCTTGCCAAAAGCTAGATCCTTTACCCAAGCGTTGTCAAAGCGGCTTTTAGGATGAAAGTAAGTGCAGGGTGTATTAACACATGGTCATGGAGGCTGGAACATATGGTCATTTTGTGCTTGATCTATGGAGAGATGATCCAAACTTCCATGTGAGCTCTATTTTCAAGTGCTTGAGAACACTAGAAAGGATCGATAGAAGGGAGGAGGTATTCCCCTTCAGCACCCATTTTGAGGCTTTGATGGATGATCAACAGCTTTGTTACCAAAAGCGGATAAAAAGCTCACATCCAAGGTGTCTAGTGAATCAAGGAGGGACTTGGGATGATTTCCCTTACTTGAGAAATCCTTTGCACGAGGAGCTATGTGTTGAGTTGGACAAGCTGTTGGAAAAAACAAGAATAGATGGATGTTTGGGGCAATGTCATACTTGGTGGACGGTGGGAGTATTCAAAGTTGTGAAAGTGGGATTCATGATGGTTGGGCATACGCATGATGATATAGATGGATTCTTTGGAACTTTCTCCACCAAGCTCAAGAGAGAAAGCGTGACCACTCTCCACTGAACTAATGGATGTGTTTGAGAGCTGCATTGACCCCAACCCAATGGCTTTCTTGATGGATGAGGTTGCTGATTGGAAATCATTTGTAGAAGGATACTTGCTAGATGGCAAGGACCGGTTAATGAGGACACACAAAGCCACTTCAATTCAAGTTTTGGGTTAGGGATGGAATACCAATCATGCAATATAAGTGGAACCGGTGACAAGTTGTGGATGCTGTACAAGGTATCGAGTTGTGGCAAAGGGGTCTTTCTTTGGTGAAGTTCTCATTCCTAAAGGGCAGCCAAAACCACTACCTCCCTTCAAGGCAGGTCAAAGACTCTAGCCAAGCTGGTGAAGGGCATCAAGGATTACATAGCATGCTTTGGGATGATGTTGAAATGGAAAGCACACCTCCACTCTTAAGAAAAATCAAATGGACTCCCTAATCAAGTCTTTGGGAGAAAGTTGTGACATGCTTAGAAGCTGAGCGACCATGTGGGAGGGAGCTAAGAGGCGGGTTCTTGCCGAGTCAAGATGGGAGGGTTCTCAAGGTGCAAGCACGTCTAAGAATGCTCACTTGGGTCCCAAGTGGTTTTGGGAAATAAGGCCTCAAAGCCGAAGTGGTTTGATCTTCTGAGTGGGATCCCTTTGAGGACATCAAGGAAGGATACTTTGTGCTAGTAAGGGCGATGATGAGGGGTACATCCAATATGGTTAGGGGTGGCACTCACGATGTGACCACCACTATGCACGATGGAGAGGAGTTGCGTCACGGATTCCAAATTCAATATTGGGAGCCCATTGGGAGGCACAAGAAGGGCAACTTGAAGGAGCAATACAACATTTCTTTGGGAGAAGAAGTGGAGGGCCAAATTATGACCCTCAATGGGGAGGGGAATTGGTGGAGTGTGTGGTATGGTCATATCCAAGTTCTCACATTGCAAAAAGACAACACACACAAGATCCCAAGAAAGGAGATGGACAAGGCCATGAGCAACCTCCATGCTATATCATTGTATGAGGGTGCATAATATTGAAGTTTGAAAACTTTCTCAACTAGTGGTTTAATAAAATTTATGAGGAAAACAAGTAACCCAATTCTATGTGTGTCATGTGTAATTCTATTCAAGCAATCAATTCTAGAAATTTCTTTTTTTATGGTGTGTGAGTCCCATTTTGGGTCAAGTCCCAAAATTCAAGATTTGTCCACTTTAATTAAATAGGACTTTACAACCGACCTTTATCTTTTTGGATGATACAATAAAATCCTTCAAAAGATATAGAAGAATAACAATAGCGAGAGAGAATGTTTAGTATACCTTATACTATATACTAGAAGCGTTTTGAAATAGAGGTTATAAATGAAACAATAAGTAATTTGCATAATGAGGTGTCAATGTTAATCTCAAAATGCTAATGGCACCATTACAATATGGAAAAGATGATCGGCCCTTCAATGGTGAAGATCTGGTTTGTAACTTGATCATTGTGGCATGTCCACAATTGTTGGAGTTAATATCGGCATTCTTTTAGGTGCCTAGTCTTTGGAAGTGCCACATTGGCATTTCTAGCATTTTCAACTTTTCAAGGCAAAGCTGGAACCAATATGGAGAAATAATGGGTAACAATGTGAGGTGTACTTTTTTATTGCTAGGGATATTTTCTTTTTTTTTTGCATTTGTTCGTGTCAAGAAATAAGATTTACGTTGAAATTGTTGGGTCAACCATACAAAAGTACGTATTTAATTAAAGTGGGACTCATTCCATTCCCATTTTTTTGAATTCAGTTAATTTACATAAAGAAAATGCTTTCCCGACGAAAACTATCCTAAATTCGAATTTTTTGAATAAAACTACGAATCGAGCTTTGCTCCGGTTTCCAGGAGTTCGCGAGTGGGAACAAAAACAATGCAAGCGAAACAAAGGAAATTCATTAAAGTTTGAAACCAAAGATCTAGTTGAAAAAAGAATTTTTATTAATAAATTGAGCAGATACAATGTATTTTACATATCGGACCTTGAGAGACCATGGCGGTCTTCTTTGTCACTATAGTTACATCATCTTGGTAGGTCCACCTTAGGGGATTAACTTGTGGCGCTTCTTCATGCCGTCTGTAAGCCTTGAGGGAGCCTTGAGTGGGGCCAACTTTGAAGGTGCGGAATCTTCTCCCTCGCCTCCTTGACCTTGAGCTGGATCGTATGCCCGCTGGAGGCGGTCTCTGTGATGCTGAGGCGGGGATGCAGTCTTTGGTGCCGGATCGTGCCTAAACCACGGAGCAAGGAGAGTATGATTAACAATTCACGGTGCCATTAGTCAAAGCGAAGAAAGAATGTTGAAATCAAATTACAGCGGAGAACATTCATTCCATACAAGCTTGCATCCAATGGCGTGGGAAGTAGTGTCTTTCTCGACTCGCGAGTCGAGAAAGGCCCATAAAAATCAAAAGTACAACCATTCTCATTAGAATATGGTTTGCATCCAATCACCTGCGGAAGCATACAAATGCTTTTGTCAGCGAGACAACCGGCATGCCTTTCTCGACTCGCGGTCGAGAAAGGCCGAGAAAACAATGTACAAGCATTATCATAATAGATTGTACAAGCATTTCATCAACACGACAAGCATGCCTTTCGACTCGTGAGTTGAGAAGGCATCAACTCAATATACAAGTATATTCATTACAAAATGGTCAATACATGTGTTCACGTTCGATTACAATATTCACACAATTTGACTATCAAGGTCACTCTTCTTGTTCACCAAAGTATTTGTCGTCCATAGCTTTCATGATCGGCTTTGCTCTGGATCGGGTTCCGTGAGGCTCGGATAGTTAAGTAAGCACATCGGCGACAAGAATGGCGAAGAGGATTCGCCAAGGCGGGGGGAATGAGTCGAAGGACAACCACCTATCCGTCTCATATTCTTGGTCGCCAGCAATGATTGTATTTTTCGCGTTATGATAGCACTTGTAGGCGGAGTCGTCTATGATGAGCGTGTTGTGTTTGCCATAGTCTGGAATTGCTCATAAACCACATCCGACCTTTTCACCATTATAGGCTTCCCCTTTGTGATGGCTGGATCGAGGTCCTTCACATGCTCGACCCTTTCGTTTCCCCAAGCGAACTTGAACTTCAAAACTGAAATGCGAGAACACCAAGAACATTGACAATATTTTTCTTTGCCATACAAGACCATATGCCCACTTGAATCCCGTTCCGGGCACCATTCAATAATTTCCTTAGCTCTAGGCCTCGGATACACTATTTTATGCTCTTTTTTCATTGGGATCTGCGAGGTGTTAATCTCGGGGGCGTCTTTGTCGTGGTATCTGCAGCTAATACTCCATTGGCGTCAAATATTACAAGCTTGGTGGGACGGTGGATCGATTGGAGTTTGGCTCGACCATATTTCCGGTTCGCCGGGATCCAAATCTTGGGATCATTATCTTTTCAGGTTCTTTAAAGGCATGGCGGTGTCTTGCTACGGATTGTCTTTTCATTCTCATTCTCCTCGCGGCGTGAACGTTGGCCCAATGACAATGATCCGGATCGTTTGACTGGAATTCCACGAAATGATGACATCTGTCGAGGAAAGGAAGCGAGTTTTTCTCGACTCATGATCGAGAATGAAAAAAGGTATTGAAAGGAAGCGAGTTTTCTCGACTCGGTCGAGAAACACCGATAAACAAAAGTAAACTCACCTCAATCTCAGGTTTTCAATAATGTTTTTGACATTACGGTCCAAACCTTGACATCCCTCGTCTCCGTCGACTTTGTCTCCCTCGTCCTCGTCGTCTTTCTTTGCTTCCATTTGTCTTCCTCCCTTGAAATGCTCATGAAGCGGATCCTAGGTATGTTTGAATGGTTTCAACCATGTCCTTATTTCCAACCACGGATATAGGTTTCATTCCAAGCGGCATAGCCCCACATGAGAGAACAGGCCATTCATGTACCACTCGCATACAATTTGATCTTCCTCGACCAAAGGCTGGTTATGAAGTACTTGATAACTCTTGGCGGATAGGAATTCTATGTATAGGACCGGTCGCACCATCTTTGCTTGACCTTGTCCATCGATGGAACATCCTCCATAAACCTGCCCCCCTTCCGGGGTTCCATACGCTCTTGAGAGATCATGAACTTGTCGAGATAATGATGCTCGCTAGACCACCACTTATCCGGTCGACCGTAGATCTTGAAATCAAAACCAAAACTATGTTGGCAAAGCTTGGTGCCTTGACAAGCCAAATTCGCACTCATGATCAAGTTCGTATATGGGTGCATGATCTTGTTGGTGAAGTTAATATCGGTTGCCCATTGGGAGAGCAGGCGGTTGTTTGATTGCGGCATGCAAAAGACAAGCCCGAAAGTATCCGGTCGGTCATGTCGGACACGTCTTGTACCTTTGCTCTATGTCAGCTTTGTCATAAAAAGGGTGGGGTCTTGATCATATTGATGGCAAATAGTGCCACAGGTCAGTGCAGTTCGGACCACCAAATCCCTTGTGTCCCAAAGTAACGAGAAATGGGGGAGCTATAAATGCGCCTTAAATGGGACCACCCGAATCCAAGCTTCCTTTTTGAATTGCCATATACGTTCGGGGAAAGGAAGGGTTTTAACGATGCAGCTTGACTTGGTGTTGATGTAGGGTTGACATAGGCGGTTCAATTCCTTCATGTCTTCCTCATCAAGGGCAGCCTTTTCCTTGTAATAATCAAAATCATGGTATTCATTAGATGCAGCGTTGCGAGAACTCGTGATGCCTTCTTCTAACATATATTTGTCGCTTTGGGGCTGTGGCATAATCCTTTAAATCCTGCAATTTAGAACTCTGGTCTTCCTTAGCGGGATTGTTCCCTCAAGATTTTGCCTTGTAGGTCAAAGCGTTTCTTTGTCCAAGTGAGGCCTGTATCCTCTTCATGAACTGCTTGTCAAACAACTTGGGGTCGGGCTGCTTGGAAATTCTCCATTCTTTGTCCTTGACTTGCCTCTTGTCCATTGAGCCCATATGTCGGTCCATTTCTCCCGGACCGCCTCGGTGCTAGAATGAGGTCATATTGGTCGAGAGAGAGACTCACCTTTCCTTGGTGTTCTCTTCTTCTTCTCCTCTTCTTCCTCTCCCTCGTCATCTTCTGTCCCTCGGTGAGAACATATACGCATAGTTTCTCAAAGGTCTTCCACTTATCAGGGGAGCCCTGTTTCCTTTAGGGCCGAGGACAACCCAATGCTTTCCACTTTGTTGCCTGGCGTGTATGATCTGGTGGGGATGGGGGCTTGCATTGGGACAATGTACCAATGTCGAGGAGCATGAAAGTATCTACAAACACCGGAATAAGCGGTAAATAGTAGCCCGGGTTTTTCGACTCGCCAGTCGAGAAAGTCCCTGAATGTCTAATTTTCTTTTACTTCTCTGGGTTTTCTCGACTTCGCGAGTGAGAAAGCTCTACATCCTTTGATTTTTACGCATTTACCACGGCTTTCGACTCGCGGTCGAAACCTGATGATAATCGGCAAATGTTAGGATGGCGGGGGCTTTCTCCGACTACGCCAATCCATCCTGAATGTCTAATTTTCTTTTCTTGTGGCTAAGGGTTTTCTCGACTTCGAAGGTGAAAGCTCCCATCCTTTGATTTTACGTGTTACTCTGGCTTTCTGCATTTCGCCGAGAAACCCGGTGATATCGGCAAATGTTAGGATGGCGGGGGCTTTCGACTTCGCGAGTAAAGAAAAAAAATTGAAGTTATTTACCTTCACGTAGCTGGCACTTTCATTGCTATTGTGTTACGGCGGTGGCTAATCTTTGGCGGTTCGGTTCTTTGGCGTCTCCGTAGAAGAACTCTGCACTCTAAGCAGCATATCTATCCTTGATCCGCTGCGGCACCTCCTTCTCCGTCTGCAATACTTGAGCCGCCCTCACGAATCTTTGACCGTCTACAACCCGAGCAGGACTTCTTTTTTCCCTTCGGATCTTCCTCGGACTTCCCGGTGAACAACTCACTGTCGATCTGCTAAAAGGTATGACATCCATGCGGGCATTGGATCGCAGCGGGATGTCGCACCATCGAGGTTCGGAGAATCTCGGCATGTGTCTTTGGATTAAATTCCAATGGTTGAACAAGGCGGCATCTCCGTGCAAACCTTGACCGTCTAATGTCCGGCCGGACTTGTGTGATATTCCCAGCGGATATCTTGAGCTAGACGCTCCATTTTCTGTGCCCCTCTCTGTGAAATCCTGATCTGATCATCTGGATCGAGGTTTGGAGACTCGACCATATCTTCGTCTCCTTCGTCATCTGATTCCTCCCGTGTGGTGTCATCATCCCCATCTTTGTTTTTTGGTGGACTTTTTTGTGTATGAACCACAACTTCATTCCCCACTGTAGAGTGTTGTAGAGTCTTCAGCACAGTAGAAGTGAAGCTCCCGTATTGAGCAGTTTTTCACGACTGCGGAAATCTCCATACCAAGCTCCACGGATGTTAGGGTTCCGGCCTCCTTCATCCCTTCCGGATCCTTCCACCCAAAGGTTCGACAATTTAAAGCGCCCGGCCTTTTTTGATGCCCTATAGCCTTGCTCATGGAAGAGTGAGAATAATTTGAAGCTGCTAATTTTTTGGTGCGATAGAACTTACTCTTACAGCGGTCCTCGACATGTAGTGTTAAATGCTTGAATCTGGCGCTTGAGAGGCGGAGAGCACAACACCGATTTTCTTGTACTTGTCTCGGGAGCTCTTCTTGTCCCTTTGGTGTAGAAACAGATCTTTCTCCTTCCCACTTGTCGATACCTCGACATACCACCAAGAAATGCTGTTTGTTTCAAGAAGCTGTCTCGGTCCCTCGATGGCGAAGAATGGAGTTGACCCGGTGATCACCGGTGGTCAGGGTGAATCTTTGCAAGAAGAAAGGATGGATCAGTTAAGGTATTCCGACAAAAGAAAAACCTCGAGCTCACACAGGGGTGTTTGTCTTCTTCTTCTTAACTGTTGGTAGAAGCATCCCCTCCGGCCTCGCTTCTTGGCCAGTCATGTCTATATGCCCTCTCATCCTCTTCGGACCCCTCGTAAATTAAGTTTCCTCGCGGGTTGTGAGTTTTAGGACTGCATGTAAAAAGATCGGGCGTGTTCTTTAGTTTGAACTTAAGGACATGCAATCATTTATGAAAAAAAGCGGGCTAAAAGTGCAGCCACGGTCGGCTTTAGCCCGCCCAAACACTATTCGAAATTTAATCACATCAAGGGACTAAGTGGTGGGCGTAGTTTATCTTCCTGCGGCATTGGGGACCTCGAGGTTCGGGAGGGGATCATCGTTGATAGCGACTTCGGAATGGCGCCCATGGCGATGGATAAGCTGCTAACGGCGCCTTGCATATGTGTGTTTTTCGACCATGGCGTCCTATTGCAGCGATTGATTTGATCGATGACGGAGCTAAGGTAGGAAGCGGAGGCTGCGCGGAACAGGAACTCTACAACTGCTGGCGCCATGGAAAGGGGGATCTTAGCGAGAATCGCCGATGATACAAGTATTAGATCGCGAATACACTCTTGAAGGGCCAAGCGGAAGAAGCAAAGACTCGGGTGAGGCTGCGGGATCCGATTATCTGATGGCCCAAAGGAATTCTGCGTGAAGAGGTGAGTTTGAGGAGATGCCTATGTTATTTAAGCTTGTAGAACATGCCGTATGTGTTTAAATAATGGAGCTAGCGATAAGCTCGTGACGGATGTTTCCTTGTCCAGCATTTTTCAGCTTGAGAGATGATTTACTCTCTAGGTTGAGAGATGCTCGGCAAGGAAACATTGGATCGGGGTTAAAAGCAGTTCCGTTTTAGGTGTGTTTTTCATGGACATTTACTTGGAATGTTGTACATAGATCAGGCTAGGACTAAGGCCCGGGAGATGCGGTTCAAATGCATCCTCTTGTAGTTAGTGGGAGGGCCTCCCACCACAGTCAGAACCACTCCTCGCCCATATCCGAGGGAAGATGGTTCGAAGGTGGCTTAGGCCGGCTAGAGGCACTTGGGACTAAAAGCGAGAATGAAAGTCTGATGCCCATGAAATACAAGCTTGCCAGCTCTCGTGGTTTTCTACGTGGTTAGTTGTAGAGGCCTCACCCGGTCAGAGCCCCTCCTTGTAATGTCCGTGAAGATGGTTCGAAGAGAGTATTGACTCTGGAGTGCTACGAACCTGAAGGTGGCTGGCCTAGGGATTCTCGACTTAAGTCGAAGTGTGCCAGCTTCTGTCTACATTCTCGACTGCTGATGAAATGCATAACCGACGAATTTCAGGTTAGTACGGAGTCTGCGGGTTAGATTAAGGCATTCAGGCTTCGTAAAGATGCATCTGACAACTCGTGGTTTCCATTGGTTGAGTTGAGGCCTCCTGATGAGAGCCCATCCCTTGTAATGACCGGCGAAGAAGGTTGAAGGAGGCGGTCTTTGATTGGGTAAGGAATCTGCGACCGCGAAGGGGGTATTGGGTTGCTAGAGTTGGCTGTGAGCAGTCAAAAACTTACTTCCCTTACAATGTCAGGAAGACAGAAGGAGGAGTGTTTAGGCGTCGCCGACCCATCTAAATGCCCACCTGCGTTTCTCGACTCACAGTCGAGAAAGCAGCCTTCGCTAACAACTACGTGGTTGATGGCAGGCCTCCCACGAGCCATCCCCCTTGGCAATGTCGGCGAAGATGGTTAGAAGGAGGCGGTCTTTGATTGGGTAGAGGCCTTCTTGCGACTTTCCACCTGACAGTGGGTTGCTAAAGTTGACTGTGAGCAGGTCAAAACCACTTCCCTTTGCAATGTCAGGAAGATGAAGGAGAGTGGTTGAGGCTGTCTGCCCAGCTCTATAGAAGTGCACTAGAGCCTGCGTTTTTCTCGACTCCGCAGTCGAGAAGCGACGGCACCTCGATGGTTGATCGCGAGGCCTCCACCGGTCGAAGACGGTCCTCTTCATGACCGATGAGCATGGTTGAAGGAGAGTGGCACCGGGGCGGGTGGGGCACTGCGGCACACAAGCCGTGGCGGGGTATCACATTCTCGACTCACGAGTCGAGAAAGGCTGCCGGCGAGGGGTTCTAAGAATGTGAAGACATTGGGTGGGCTGTGCAATCCAGGAATCATGAGTCGAGAATCCCTCAACCATAGCAGTCGAGTGTACACTCCCTCTTCTACGCCTCAGCGAGTCGAAGTTCTGGACTCAAGGTCGAAGAAGAGAACTGTGTACTTGTTGGCAAGCTGAAGTATTCTCTTCGCCCTCTCTGCATGTCTCTGGATGGATTTCTTGTGAGTTAGAAATGGAGATTCCGTGGAGCAATTCCTATGCGAATTCTTCTTTTGGGAGGAAAGACATTCCTAGTTATTTTATTGTTAATGCTCTGCAATATCTTACTTCCTAACACCAGTCTCGATGATTTCTATCTCGGTTGCTTGCTACTATAACCACTATTCTCACTTGTGCATGTACAATGTATTCAATTCAACCACAAGCAAGAAAAAGATAACAAAAACAGAAAACAATACAAAGATTAATAAGATTAATGAGAAAGCGAACGATGGAGAAGCGTCACAGGAGAAAAGTGGAGAACAAAGACGGAAAAATGAGTTAAAAAAGGGTATGATATTACAAAACATACCGGAAGATTTCCTTTGGATGAGGAGGAGGCCGAGGGCCCGCTTCCATGTGGGTATAGTCGTTGACAAAGCGTGAATAAAGGATTTGTGGCACAAGGCGTGTATCGAGGGATTAATAAGAGCCTCTAACAACAACGAATATAAGAAAAAATGCACTAAAGACTACGAGAAAACTAAAAGCTTGACACTAAAAGGGCCTCACTTTCTTTCGGGGCGCCCGCTCCAACAATGAATCTAGCGGAGAACTTGGCGCCGGAGGCGTCGATCCGTCGACCAAAGGCTGGCCCGTCTAAGATGGTATTTGGGAATCGCCTCCCGGTTCGTCGATCTTGATCGGTAAGCCCGGGCGCCTAAAGGGAAACGGGAGAGGAAGAGATCGGAGAAAGCGGGGAGGAAGAATGGTCGGGGGAGAGGAAGAGGGTGCGGTGGGTGCAGCTGCACCCTCGAACCTAAATAAAAAGTGCAATAATAAAAACCATTGTCGCGTGTGGGCCATGCCCTCCATGGCGTGGCGATGGATTCTTGGCGTGGCCACGGTTTTAGCCTCTTAAAGCGCCACGTGGCCATGACAAAATATGAATATGTTTATATTTAATCTTATGTATTTAATAAGGTTTCAATGGTTGTATTTAATATGGTTTCAATGGTTGTATTTAATATGGTTTCAATGGTTACAATGTTTACATATGGTTTAGAATGGTGTGGTTGTATGCTTTAATATGGTTATATGATTTTAGTTAATATGGTTGTATGGTTTTGTATATGGTTTGTATATAAGTGTGGTTTGTATGGTTTTATATGGTTTATGGTTTGTATATGAGTGTGGTTTGTATGGTTTTATATGGTTCATATGGTCATATTTGTGGTGTTTGGGGCTATATGGTTTTAATGTGAGCTTTTTCATTCGGGGAGCATGTGAGATGAGTAAAATGGAGCAGGGAATTCCAAAGGAGGCCATTGCCCTAGGCTCCAATGGAGGGAAGATGGGTTGCCTTTGTTGCACCCTTGCAACCCGGGGCAGTATTCTGAGAGGGCATAATAGCTGCGGTTGATCCATTTGATAGTGTGAATGATGATTGGGAGATGAACATCTTGGAGTTGGCATTGTGAAGCTTCTTATCGAAGTTGATACTATCATGTCAGGGAAGCTCTAGTGATTGCATTGCATTGTTGTGTGCAGGGAGGCTGAGTCCCAAGCTCGGTTGAGATGGCCAATTAGATTTATTACACACAAGAATGGTGATACTCTAGGAATGCCCTCTTGAACTACACACCCCAAGGCCCACCCAAGGCCATGTGGAAGATTTGGTGGTGGATGAGCATCCTTTGATCACAAGGAAGAGGCGCTATGTCTTTCATAAAGGCGACCAAAAGGTGCCCAAAGAGGCCTAGAAGTGACAAATATTTAGAAAGGATGGAAAGTATGGCACCAACCAAAGAAAAACTGGAGGCAATTGGGGACAAAGGTGTTGCAACCTAGATTGCACGGAGTGCATTACAATGTGGATGACCTCGTATGGATAAGGTCCCAATACATTGGATGACTTCAAAAAGATAGGATTAATTTCATTTTACTCCTTGTGTAGGAATTCCGACTATGATGAAAAACGGGTGTTTTGCTATATCAATTGGGGGAATGAAGGTATGTATGAGAGCATTGAGATGGATTCTTGGGGTGAGCAAGTCTTCATTTTACAGAATCTTGGGGGGCGAGGGTTAGAAAAGGCACACTTTGTTCCAACATGGTAATGCACTCACTTTGAAACCTAGAGCAAATACTCTAAAGGCCATTCAGGTCTTGAGAGCTTTTGTGAGATACATGTCTCAATCTATGCCCCACAAAAGTCGAAGGTGAGAAGGCGAGCGGTGCGAGTGGTGCAAAAGTTGTTGCCACAACACTATATCAAAAGGAGTGCCTTAAGGAGGTCAACTCCATCCTAGAAACCTCTTGGAGGTAGGCCTCTTTCTCAATCACATTTCAGCAAGTTATGGAGCACTCACTTCTGGGACGTGAGTGTCCTACAACATGCCATTCTCAAAGTGCAACACTTGCATTCAACTCAAGGATACACTTGCATCAAGCTGCAATAGAGAAAGAAAAGAATGGCAATTAGGGAGCAATTTCGGAGATCACCAAAGGGACCAAATATCATGTAAGCAGTTGTATTGGCGGTGGAGAACATTTTACGAGATCTCGTGGGACAAATTTTTTGTGTATAATTCATGATAAGATGGACCAACACAAGACTTTCTTGCCAAAGATAGATCCTTTACCCAAAGCGTTGTCAAAAGCGCTTTTCGGATGAAAGTAAGTCGGCGGGTGTATTAACACATGGTCATGGGCTGGAACATATGGTCATTTTGTGCTTGATCTATGGAGAGATGATCCAAACTTCCATGTGAGCTCTATTTTCAAGTGCTTGAGAACACTAGAGAAAGGATCGATAGAAGGGAGGAGGTATTCCCCTTGACACCCATTTTGAGGCTTTGTTGGATGATCAACCGCTTTGTTACCAAAGGCGGATAAAAAGCTCACATCAAGGTGTCTAGTGAATCAAGGAGGACTTGGGATGATTTCCTTACTTGAGAAATCCTTTGAGGAGGAGCTATGTGTTCAGTTGGACAAGCTGTTGGAAAAAACAAGAATAGATGGATGTTTGGGGCAATGTCATACTTGGCGGCGGTGGGAGTATTCAAAGTTGTGAAAGTGGGATTCATGATGGTTGGGCATACGCATGATGATATAGATGGATTCTTTGGAACTTTCTCCACCAAGCTCAAAGAAGCGTGACCACTCTCCCGAACTAATGGATGTGTTTGAGATTTGCATTGACCCCAACCCAATGGCTTTCTTGATGGATGAGGTTCTTGATTGGAAATCATTTGTAGAAGGATACTTGCTAGATGGCAAGGACAGGTTAATGAGACACACAAAGCCACTTCAATTCAAGTTTTGGGTTAGGGATGGAATACCAATCATGCAATATAAGTGGAGACCAGGTGACAAGTTGTGGATGCACAGTACAAGGTATCGAGTTGTGGCAAAGGGGGTCTTCTTTGGTGAAGTTCTCATTCCTAAAGGGCAGCCAAAACCACTACCTCCCTTCAAAGGCAGTCAAAGACTCTATGGCTGGTGAAGGGCATCAAGGATTACATAGCACGACTGGGGATGATGTTGAAATGGAAAGCACACCTCCACTCTTAAGAAAAATCAAATGGACTCCCTAATCAAGTCTTGGGAGAAAGTTGTGACATGCTTAGAAAGCCCGAAGCGACCATGTGGGAGGGAGCTAAGACCCGGGTTCTTACCCGAGTCAAGATGGGAGGGTTCTCAAGGTGCAAGCACGTCTAAGAATGCTCACTTGGGTCCCCAAGTGGTTTGTGGGAAATAAGGCCTCAAAGCGAAGTGGTTTGATCTTCACAGAGTGGGATCCCTTTGAGGACATCAAGGAAGGATACTTTGTGCTAGTAAGGCTGATGATGAGGGCCTGTCCAATATGGTTAGGGTGGCACTCGGGATGTGACCACCACTATGCTGATGGAGAGGAGTTCGCCTGGATTCCAAATTCAATATTGGGAGCCCATTGGGAGGCACAAGAAGGGCAACGGAAGGAGCAATACAGCATTGCTTTGGGAGAAGAAGTGGAGGCCAAATTATGCTGACCCTCAAAGGAGGGAATTGGTGGAGTGTGTGGTATGGTCATATCCAAGTTCTCACATTGCAAAAGACAACACACACAAGATCCCAAGAAAGGAGATGGACAAGGCCATGAGCAACCTCCATGCTATATCATTGTATGAGGGTGCATAATATTGAGAAGTTTGAAAACTTTCTCAACTAGTGGTTTGTAAAATTTATGAGGAAAACAAGTAACCCAATTCTATGTGTGTCATGTGTAATTCTATTCAAGCAATCAATTCAGAAATTTCTTTTATGGTGTGTGAGTCCCATTTTCAGTCCGAGTCCCAAAATTCAAGATTTGTCCCACTTTAATTAAATAGGACTTTACAACTTCGACCTTTATCTTTTTGGATGATACAATAAAATCCTTCAAAAGATATAGAAGAATAACAATAGCAGAGAATGTTTAGTATACCTTATACTATATACTAGAAGCGTTTTGAAATAGAGTTATCGTAAACAATAAGTAATTTGCATAATGCGAGTGTCAATGTTAATCTCAAAATGCTAATGGCACCATTACAATATGGAAAAGATGATCTGGCCCTTCAATGGTGAAGATCTGGTTGTAACTTGATCATTGTGGCATGTCCACAATTGTTGGGTTAATATCGGCATTCTTTTAGGTGCCTAGTCTTTGGAAGTGCCACATTGGCATTTCTAGCATTTTCAACTTTTTCAAGGCAAAACTGGAACCAATATGAGAAATAATGGGTAACAATGTGAGGTGTACCACTGAGATGGCAAAACATGGTTAATGACATGGCAAAAGTGGCATGACGATGTGGCGAAGGGTATTTTTCGCAATCTCCATGAAATGAGTCATGGCCTTGTTCGACTTGGAGAAGACATCAACTCTTCTATCGGACCCTGTGTGTGTTAACAGTGTGTGTGTAAATATGCCTTTCACATGCCGAACCCCATTCCGTCAGTTCCTATTGCTTCACATTTTCGACTGCAGCTTCTCGACCATGTCCCAAGTGCAAACGACCAAAACTCGACCTCCATAACGTAAACCCTACAGTAACCTAGCAACACACATGGTTTACATTTTGGAGGCTATATAAATAATCGATTCAAACAGGGACTTTGCATCGTATCATCATGTAGAGGGAGAGTGTGGATGCCAAAGAAGGACCCTTAAAACCCGGAGTAGCTTGCCCCAAAAGTCCTCTCGAAAGCCCACGACCACGGAGGGCAACTCTCCCCACTCGGGCCTTAAATTGGCTCTGCGAATGGACTCAAAACATCGACATTACCTTGGGGACAAACTTTTGTGGGCAGGAGACCATCCCTTCTCCAAGAAGCTCCAACACATTCGTAGCCAATTTTGTTAACAACGATGGCAATGGCAATAGGCATATGGAACAACTTTAAAATAATACTGTCAAGTCTTCTTAATGCAAATTTTGGCAAAGATGAAAGCCTATGCACTATAAGGAGGGAAGAATGTTTTTCGGGTTGCACGATTTAGGTTACTCTTTTATTCTGTTTTATATATACCGGAATGTTTTTGAATTGCCTGGTTCAGGTCATTCGCCTATTTTCACATGCCATGACTGAGTTTTCTATTCGTCTATTTTCACATACCAGACCAGTCAGACTATGTTTGTCTAGACTATTTCCAATCATGTTGTATGTCATCGAGATAAATGTGATTGTGCATAAACCACATGCTTTTAAGAATGAACTACATCATTGAATTAAAATATTATTTAACCCCAAATTACTTTCATTTGTTTCTTTCTCAATATCACAAATGATCTAGAAGAAACAAACTTTAACATTTAAAATAATAATAACAAAAGATAATGAATTCAGTTTGATGTCTTCACACTATGTGGTTTTGAGACTTAATTTTTGCCCCTTAGCGTACACATGTTGCAGGGTAAAATAAATCAATCTAACACCACACTCAATGGGAAAATAGCTAAATGTTAAGGTAATTAGCACTCAGTCCTCCACATCAGTTTCTTAAAAAAATTTCTGGCCCAGATTGTGTGAGAGGAATATCTTTGTTTAATATGCCTAGACTCGAAGGCTATAAATGTGTTATGGCATAACTAAGTGGATCACTCAGTGAAGTACAAGTATTTCATAACTACTTCAACATGATGGTCTTGTTGAAAAAGGCAAATTTGGTTTGAATTATTTTCACACATAGAAACTATTTATGGCTTCCTTCTCCTCCGAAGCAAGATGTATATCATTATCTCAAACCTTTTTAATGACAGACTAAACGTAAAACATTATTGAGCACCTATGTATTGTTATCGTTGAATCAATGGTTCATAGTCAGACACAACCAGACCTAAATGCATTTTTACTATTGAACCAGTGGTTGATATTCACACACACTACTCACTTAGGTGATGATTATTAGCAATGAATTCAACTACAACAAATGACGATGTGAACAACATGTTGATTCATAACTCTCTTCCCTCAACATCCTTGATATTAGTATGTAGGGAATGAATGGTGTACTTAATACCTCCGAAATATGCTCATTAAGATTGGATAATGCCACTATAAAATACCATTAAAAAAAAAAAACTCGACCATAGACCATATTAGCTACTACATTACAAAAATCGACCAACAAAACCATGTAAAAAACCATTAAGAAGTTTAGAATCATATTACCCTAGGAAATTAGATGTAAAACCATGTACTAACCATGTCTTCCTTAACAAAAAACCACTAGCATTCTTTCTCAACAGGAAAGTGAAAAAGTCAACCACCAAACCATGTTAAAAGCCACTAACAATTTGGCAACTCATGTTAGCTTAAAAAATTACGATGAAAAACCTCAAATAAAAAGACATTGTTAAACTATGTCTAGAAACATTATAGTATTTCCAGTAAAAAACCACTAACATTTTGGCAAGCCGTGCTTGCTTAAAGAATCCAAATGAAAAATCACAAATAAAAGGACTTTGTTAAACCATATATATGAACATTGAAGTATTGCCAGTTAAAACCACTCCCAAAACCATCTACATGTATAAAAAAACTCTTAAGCATTACTTTCTTACTCTCAATGTTGCAAATTGTATAATTAACCACTATGGCATGCCAAACTCGTAGCAAAGACTTGGATAAAAACCTTCATCAGTCTCAATTAACCACATAAGAGTATAAACTAGCATGCAAAACCATAGTTCCATTCTAAAAACCACTATAATAGGTGGATTTTATTAAGGAAAATTATTTTTGCATGGAAAACCACTATCATAGTGGTTTTGTAGTGGTTATCTATGATAGTTAAATCTTTGGGTGCCTTGTGTGTTACGCTTCCGCAGCTAGGTCGGCCCTGAGGGAGACAGGGCAAATGACCCCTTCATTCTTCCCACTGGAACTCATCAAGGTTGCAGTGATACGTGGAGGGCCCTGTATCAGTGTGGAGCTGGTATGGGGGATGAACTCCTGTTTGTATATGGTGAGTGCACCGTATATGAGTAGGGGACGTCACAGTTTCTCTAGATATTAAATTGATATGCTGAATTTTGCTAGCCATGAAGAATCTATTTGGTTCTCTTTTCATTGTTTCTAATATGGGATTAAATAAAATTCTAGTTTCGAAATCCTAATTCTAGTTTCTAGCTCTAGAGTCCACTTTGATATTGAAGGGCTTTGTGAATGGATGTTTGGGCCGTATATTCTTCACCATCGATATTCTTTAAAGATAATTCTTGATGATGTTGCGAACCTCGTTACCTAATCCTTGTTTTCGTTGTTTTAGATGTTTCCTAAAGTATAATATGGCATTTTTAGTTTCATTGCTCTTTGACTTATGTATCTTTCCTAACATAAATAATCCATCATGGCATAAGGTGCACACATAAGATGCACACATCCATCTACATTGTACCTTCTGACAACCTTTACAACCTTCTATATTTGTAGGGATTTAATAACATATGCTTCCATTATGTCATGACAAGGTTCTGAAGCTAAATTAGCTTAACCCATTATATTTGCAACATTGAATCCTTAACAACCTTAGAACATTACCTCATTCAAGTGTTATGAATCAAGGGAATTTAAACAAAGAGTTGTACTAGTTGATAAACGCATAAATGCAAACCTTGGTTGACGAACACTCCATGTTTTTGAACAGTCCATGTTTTGGAGATAAATTACCTTCTTAAAATGCCATCTTTTGCAGTGATCAATGTATGTCAAGCATATCAAATGTTCCCAATGGAGAAAGACATATCAATAGAGAAAATCTACCTGCTCTCCCATAGTGGCATATGTATTACAAGCAAATGCATCATTACCATGTGCCAAGAAAATCATATCAAATTCTTCATCATCATTATGAACTAAGATGGAACCATTGAACCCTAAATCACGAGTTAAACCATTGAGATAAATTCTAAGAATGATTGGGGTCAAGTGTAGATTAATTTGAACTCAATTGGGAGTAGATATAGTGAAAACATTGATCCTATAGAATATATGCCTATAGTTCCCAGCCTTCCTATCAACGACGTCTACAATGCTCTACAGCCGCTCCACGGTCACAAATGAAACCCCAAATGTGCAATTTGGGCCAAATCAAGTTCAACTAATATGACTTTAGCATTGGCAATCAACAAAACTTGTGATGCTTGCAACATTTGTAGCTTGGATGTAAATGTAAGGTAGAGGATAGGCTACATGAATAAATATTGGACGTAAAAATAAGGTTAAGGGTAGGGTAAATTGTGACGCTCCCAGAACATATACGGCGCTACGGACGTATACATACGGGAACTTTCCCCTCCCATAGCAACCAACTCGCCATGAGCAGGGCCCTCCGTCTAACTCGAACCATCCATAGAGAGATGCCCGGGTGAGGACACGGAGGTGTCATTCGGCCCACGCCTTCAATGGGGCTCCTATGTCGCGGAAGCGTGCATACAAGGTTAGCATACAGCATAATCATATCATAAATAACCACCACGAAGGGTGGCACATCCATCCAATTGATAATAACAGAGAAGGTGCATTTAATACTAGAGAAAACTCCCCAAACCCAAGGTTCTACCCTGGCTCAGACTCCAGTGAGGTTCGACTGACAGCTAGGTCTCAAGAGATCAGCAGACTGAATCTTGGCATGGCGCTGGCTGGCATAGAACATTGGCTAAGGTTGTCCACTCCATCCGCCCCTCCTGTGCATACTTTGCAGAATGAGCTGAATCAAGCTATGGCGTCATTGTAGCCTTCCGGAGACGCAATCCCAAGGCATCACCCTTCGGGACTACTCCGGGTTACATCTCCCTGGTCCGATGAGGCAGGTCAGGGAAGTGTCCCTTCCTAGAGTCGCAGTGAATCCATGGGTGAGCTAGAGAATGCGTGCTGCCTCAGCGATCCCCGCACCCGTACCCGACTTACTCCCTAATTCTACTCAAAGTACAGGGTGCTCACACAACTGTACCCAGGGAGTGTCAGACCCATACCCAGCTGGGTTCACTGGCCAGCTATCAGGCCTAGCTCACTGAAGGAGTCCCCGTAGCCTTTTATGCTCAGGCGAGATCCCACCCCCCACTTCATCACCACGGCTCCTTGTCTGGTGCTTCAATCATGCCATAGATTCCACAGCTCGGTGGGATCTTGTGCACAGGCCGCAGTACTGGGTACTAGGGGAGATACTAGGAGCATACTAACAACATAGGTCACAGAGGTCTCTACCCCCCTTAAACCCTGCTTTCTGGAAGAACTAACAAAGATGCTACCAAAGATACATCCATCCATACATCTCAGAGCATAATCCATAATTAAGAACAGTTCTAACTATCAAACAAGGGTTAAACATAACCAAGAGCAATCAAAGAAGACTGACAGAGGCGTTGGCCCTAGAAATGTCAAGCTAATGTATCCACTAACCCGAATTCCTGCTGGATCCATTGTCAAGTGGCATCTCCATCTTCAAGCAATATGGGCGCTCAGCAACTCTTCCTCTTGGTTCGATTTGGGGTCAAAATGGGATAGGGGTCCAATTTGATGCCCCAAGTTAGCATTCTCCTACTGGCCAATCGAGTTTGGGCAGGTGCCTCCTTCCTAATTAATCAATTATCCTAACTTAATTAGCTTAATTGAGTTAATTAGATAATGATTCCTTAACTATAGGTAATTAGCCTTTAATTAACCCTTTATTAATTTAACATAGCTAAATTAATCCCTTTTAGGTCAACCCCCTAGGTTAAAATACCCTGTGGTGGCGCATCCTTACTGCGTGACGTGTCAGTATATTTATACGTATACCGTATAAATACGTGGAACGTCACATAAATTGTGCTTAGACTCGGTGCAAAAGTATGGAATCGGGTATTCTGCGTCGACAACACAATACTGTATACATACATAGGGGTTTCTATGGAGGGCGAGCCGTATACATAGGGGATTCTCTCGACCTGATGCACGCACATGCCATATGCTCCTAACATAGAGGTGAACCCCCCAGGGTTGGATGCAGGTCTCCATGCTGGAAACACATTGTTTTTCTATTGCCAGTTGTTTTTTGAGCAACTTGGTTGCGGTTCTGCTATAAGCAATCCTAGCTGTGTTGGCTTGTGCCATCGCCTGAACTTGTTTCCAGTGCTCCCCAGCCGTCTGGTCTAGTGGTGCTGATGATGGTGGATGGGTCCGACTTGCTATTAGGCTGGAGTACCTACTTTTTACTTGACGAGCCACGTTAGTTGCACGAGTCTTTACTCGTGCCTGTCTTTTCAGTGTATATCTGTCAACTTTGCCCGTATTTGTTCTGCGTACAGGTGTTATGTCTATGTACTCTCTCAAGAGAGGTCTAGCTACCGTGTTTGCCTGTTTTGGGGGTGGGGGGGGGGGTATTTCATCCCCAGGGGAGGGGAGGTTCAATTCCTACTACTGCTGAAATTCTTTTGGGATGGGCATGAAGTGACAGGGAGGCTTTGGTGCAGCCTAGAGTGGTCTAGCAATATTCGAGCATCCTCTAAGAAGGAGCTAGAGAAACAAAGCGGCCAAAAGATAGGAAATAGAGGGAGCAAGTGGATAGAAGGCAAGGACCTGAGATGCAATCACTCAGAGGGCGCCATTGGCTTGTTGAAGTCTCTCAGAGCGCGCTGTTGGCTTGTTGGAACATTTCGGAAAGGCTATTGGTGCAATATGCGTGACTAATAGTGAGACAATGTTGCCAAAAGATGAAACCCTAAACAGAGAAAGTGGCAAAGAAGGTCAGGGAAGAGAGCAATTGGCAAAGAAGGTCAGGGAGAAATTGGCAGGAGAGTGCAAGGCAAAGAAAACAGTTGGCCAAAGAAGCATGGGTGAAAGCGATAGGGCAGAGGGAAAAAGTGTTTGGAAACCATAGAGAGAAGCAGAGAGCGTGAGGTGCTAGAGAGAGTGCTGAGTGGCGCTAGAGCATAGAGTGCTAGCAAACATATGTGCATGTACTCAGGTTACACTCTAAATAGAAAAAAAAAATTGGAAAAAAAATTAGGGACACCGCAATTCACGTGCCGTTGCCTGTATGCTTAATCTGGACCTTCAAAACAGATCTCACTCGACGTCTCTTCCATTGGATTTGTCCATACCCCACAACCACACCTTCCCAGCCCTAGAGTTTGCCCGAAAACCAAAAAGAACGAAGAATTGGCGCCAAATCTCAGCGGTCTGTGGATTCAACGGCTGGATCATTTCACAATGAGTTGTTGCGCCCATTCAATTCCGAATGGCCTGGAAGGCGAACCAAATGCTTTGGAAACAGTCTTTAATGGTTGCAGTATGAATAACCTGGTTAGTGCTGAAAATTATGAATCTAAGGATGGATTTTTGTTTCTAAGCTGGAGCTTTCCATCTATGATACTGCCGGAAGATGTAACTATTAATAACTATTGTTTTGAACATGATCAGGCAAGGGAAATGCCCATGCCAAGAACATGGAGCATCTGGATCAATTTGCTCCGAACGAATCTAAAGCTAATTGGTAAACACTTTGGAAGTAAAAGTTGTGGGAATTATCATCGACATTTAGGATGTTGGGCCTCGTTTTTCTCTTACGTGAATCGTGCATGTCTTTATTGAAATAGCCGCTTGTTAATCTGGGTTGAGAATAAATCCGTTTAAGTTTCTTAACTGTGTCTCACATTCCCCGCCTTAGTAATGCAAAATTACGCAGAAATTTAGACAGCAGGTAAATCACTTCTGCATAGCTTGTAGCGAAAAATATTCAATGCCTGAAATGCTTTTACAAATAAATCATAACTGTCGTGTCTTTAGGCAAATATATATTCTGATGATTTTGTGTCTTAATTGCTAACTTTTAGTTGCACTGTTTTGAATCCTGTTCAGTATGCAGGATCATCCAAATGCATGAAGAGAGAGATGACATCTCTTCTCAGTTCCATCTAGCTAGCATTGCTCCCGAAAACACTATTCTGATCACACAATTCTGATCCGGGTTAAATCACTTTCCACAGGATATGCAGTATAAAGTGCTTAATGTCCTAGAATACGTTTCCAGGTCGCAATAGAAAAATCGCTAAATGCCTGGAAGTATATGCAATAAGTTGGAAATGCCTAGATGTTATTTATGACAATTGCTGCAAAGAGTTATTTCAGGAATCCAGGCAAAGTACATAAAACAGCTGACACACCAGTTTATTCAGCTTCCCCTTATGTTATTTCTTGTTGAATGCACTACAAAATGAGGATCGCAGCATGACAATAATATGTAAGAGTACATGGATAGTATTATTATGGGCGTGTTCGCATGTCCATGTTACATTTTCAGCAAGCGTGAAAGTTGGTGCGCTTGTGGCCATGAATACAAGTATTGGCATGTCTGCTCTTTCAGCCATGAAGCTTGCTTTGGAGGATATCAGCAAGAACACAAGCCTCCTAAATGGTACTCAATTGGATCTCATTGTATATGACACTGGTTGCTCAGCCATCCAAGGTGTTGCTGCAGGTGAAGCTACTCAAAATATCACCTTCATTTGAGGCTTTGAGCTGAAAGTAAATCTATGCGTTTTCTGTGCAGCTATGGGGCTAATGAATGAAGAAGTTGTGGCCATAGTAGGGCCACAGACATCTGTGGTCTCTCATTTCATATCTCACATGGCAGGAGCTACTCAGGTACCTCTTATATCATTTTCTGCCACAGACCCCAATCTGTCAGAGTACCAGTATCCATACTTCTTGCGTGTTGCACATAGTGATAGTTACCAGATGAAAGCCATTGCAGAAATTATTGGATCATTTGGGTGGCGAGAAGTTGTAGCTATATATATAGATGATGACTTTGGCGTAAATGGTATCAATGCCCTTGCTGGTTTTCTCCAGCAGCTGCATATATCAATTGTTTATAGGGCAGCGCTTGATTATTCCTTAACTTACAATGACATTGCTAACATTTTAACAGAAACACTTCAGTTGGGATCAAGGATCTATGTCATTCACATGCATCCTGATATGGCAAAGATGCTGTTAAGAAAAGCATATGAATTGAAAATGATGGCAAGCGGATTTGTTTGGATTGTGACAGAGACCATCATCTACTCCTTGAATATGGAAAATCAGCTACATGGAATAACAGAAGGAATATTGGGGTTACAAACTTGTATACCATACTCTGTACAATTACATAAACTGAAAACTAGATTGAGACAGGTAATGCAAGATGTGAATAACACAAACGTTTATGCCTTCTGGGCATATGACTCAGTTTGGGCACTAGCCCTTGCAATTGATGGTTTCCTTAAGCAACAAAGTAACTTTACATTTGAACTGCCATCTTATACATTTCCAGGAAGAAATTCTGACTTTTCAAAACTGAAGATTATGAAGGAAGGCCCTCTGTTGTTGGAGGAGCTATTGGAAATTTATTTTAGAGGTGTGTGTGGGAACGTTGTGCTGGATAAAGAAGCAGTCATTCCAGATACATGTTTTGAAGTTGTCAACATTAAAGGAGGACAGCTGAATGTTGTTGGCAACTGGATAAATGGTTCTTTTGCTTCTAGTTCAGTTAACACTTTGCGGTCCATACCTATAACATGGCCTGGTGGTGGTACTCGAATTCCTCGTGGTTGGGTGTTTCCCAAAAATGCAAGGCTGATTATTGGCATACCCAACAAGCATGGTTTTAAAGAATTTGTGGATGCCACTGCCACACCAGTATCTGGATTTTGCATAGATGTTTTTGAGGCTGCTGTTTCAAAGCTTCCTTATAGCGTTCGATACAAGTTCAAGTCATTTGGTGATGGGAATACAACTCCAAGTTATGACGAACTAGTGAAGCAACTGGCCAATAAGGTAGAGAAGCATCAATTGTTTTTCCTTAGCACAATGAAGCAAGAACTGAGCAATAGGATATTAAGTTAACCATAGTTCTTATATTGTAGGAATATGATGCCATAGTTGGTGATGTGACAATCACAACAAAGCGTTCCATGCTAGTGGATTTCACCCAACCTTATGCTACATCTGGTCTGGTGGTGGTGGTCCCCTTGAGGAAAGATGAAAACCATGCTTGGGCTTTTATGACACCATTCACACCAGGGATGTGGTGTACAACAGGTGCATTCTTTTTATTCACAGGCATTGTGATATGGTGGTTAGAGCATAAGGGAAATTCGGATTTTCGTGGACGAAGAACAAAACAGATTGTAACTACCCTCTGGTACAATTTTCTGTCCATATGTTAAAATGGAACGGGGTAACCCTCCTAGTGCTCAAAGTTTCATACATTAGCATTTTATGCAGGTTTAGCTTCTCCACACTTTTTTTTTCACAGAGTATGGACCTTACCCCTGAATTTACGAAAAAATATTAGAAGGATTATGGGAAGGAAACATATTTCCTAATCCAGTGTTTCTTAATGCAGGGGAAGACGTTAAGAGCACATTAGGAAGGGCAGTATTAATCATTTGGTTATTTATTGTATTGATAGTAAACTCCAGTTATATCGCAATTTTGACAGCTGTCCTGACATGGCAGCAGCTAACACCTTACATCAGAAATATTGGTAGCCTGCTAGCTAGCAATGTTCAAATTGGATATCAAACTGGATCTTTTGTAAAGGAGTATCTTTTACAACTCAACACTGCTGAGAATAGGCTTGTTCCACTAGACTCACTGGAGGCTTATGCAACGGCCCTGAAGAAAGGATCAAAATCAGGGGGAGTGGGTGCTGTTGTAGATGAGCTTCCTTATGTGCAATTGTTCTTGTCTTCACATTGCGAGTATGCAATTGCGGACCCAGCAATCACAAAAAATGAATGGGGTTTCGTAAGTAACAAGCTAATACTACTGATGATTATGCCTATAGTTTGCTGATTGTATAGCTGATTCCAGGCATTCCAGAAGGGCTCCCAGCTGGCTGTTGATATCTCAAGAGCAATTTTGACAATATCTGAAGATGGGACATTACAACATATCCATGATAAATGGTTTAGAATCAAGCAATGCAAGTCTGCAAATGCTAAAGCAGAAGAATCTAACAAATTGGGAATGGGCACATTTTGGGGCCTTTTCTTAATCACAGGTACAATGTCCATTACTTGTCTCTTGATATATTATGCCAAGATGTTTTGGCATTTTCGGCGAGCACCACCAGATCAACATCGACAAGGCATGTCGCAGATAGACAGACGACCTACAACTAAGTTAAAGTCTTTTATCTCTTTTGTTGAAGAACGTCAACTCCAGGATAAGGAGCCAACTTCCCTTCAGAATTTATAGGTAAGGCAAATATGGAAAAACCAAAACAGTTACGATTGAGAAAATCTGGTGCCGTCATGTTTACCTTCAAAGTATACACTTGTAATTGTACGAGAAAGGTGAAGAATCTTAATAAAACTTTTAATGGTCACTTCATTTTCTCACCATGCATCTACAAATGCCTTTGTGAAAGATGTAACGGCCCTTTGAACTTCACAACATCCCCTTCTTTATATAGACTCTTGTCCATCAATTGGAGAACTAGAAATAATGATTTAATTCTTTAATGCACACTTGACCATGACTTAGTCCTATCATCTTCTTTCTGCCTTAATCAAATCTTTATAGCATTCCCATTTTCCATTTGCTGCTACATTCAAACGTGGGAAAAATATTCTTGCTTCGACACCTCCCATGGAGTGTTTTCCAGGTATGTTTTCTCCGCATTTTTGACGCGGGCACTTGGGGTCAAGCCCTCAGTTCCATATCAGATCTTGTTGTAGGAGACAGGATTCATGCCCCTGCAGCATGCGGCCCTCGATAGACACATTGTTTATTTCCAGAAGGTGGCCAGCATGGGCGACACTCGGCTCCCGCACTTGGCTTACGCTGTGGCGATGAGCCCGCAACGACTCAGGGCTTGTTGGAAGGACAAGAGAGTCCAGTGGCTAGCGCGCTGGAACGTAGACGCACATAGATGCATCCAGGTGCACACAGACGCCGGCCGAGATAGGCTGAGGGGGTACTTGGACTCTTGTTTCCTGGGGAAGCTCTGGGATCACCATGCTCTGGAATAGGTAAAGATGACACACTACAAACAGCACATAAACCCCACCCTGGTTCGAGGCCCACAACTCTACCTGCGTTCTCAGTTGCCCATGAAGAAGCGCAGAATCATCGCGTCCATTCGAACAGGAGCCCACCATCTTCGGCTTGAGACGGGTCGGTGGGTTGGAGAGCCGCGTCAAGACAGGCTTTGTCAGTGTTGCCCGCTGGGGGTTGTTGAGGATGAAAGCCATGCCTTCCAGAGCTGTCCAGCCTATAGTCAGATTCGGGCTCGCTACATTCTCTTGGTGCGACCTGGTCTGCCCCTGCACGAGCTACTCAGTACGCCGTCAGTTCGATCCCTTGGCTCCTACCTCCAGGAGGTTTTGGATCTGCGGACTCACCTCTGCCCTCGGGCACCTACCTGAGGTGCCGGGAATTCATGTGTATATATATATTTGTACAACTGCCAGCATGCTTGTTGCTGCGACGGTTTTTCCCTCCTAAGGGGGGTTTTTTTAATCCAGGTAGCAACGGGCTTGCTGCACCCTTGTAATTTGGGTCCCATAGGCCGATTGGCCTCCGCGGACAATAAAAGAACCTTCCTTCCTTCCTTTACTTCCATCTTTCTAAATTTTGTAATTCCTTCCATGTAGACCAACTTCACACAACATATTCTCAATGTTCTTCATGCTTTTTTAACTAGGTGATTGCGACAATCTGTTCCATGCAAATAAAATACTCATATACACCATTTTATCTTATTCTAAGGAATGCATGAAGTGTGCAGGAATGCACCCTACTCAAAGGAATTTTGAATATTGGCTCCAATGAAGTATTTTTCTCCTCCCTGCATGGTGCACTATCTTGATTACATTGAAAGGTACTCTTATTGGCAGATCAAGCACTTGTAGGTAATTCTAGTTCCTTCATCCTATGCATACAATATATGCAAGCACATGTGGTCTTTTATCCACCAAGTTTCATTTTATACATTTGTTTTATTATCTTAAGATCTGCTGCCATATGCCACTCCACCTCATCAGATCCGTTGGATAGAACAATAAGCTTCTCGCCATTATTGTGGGAGGCAATAAGCGATGGAATAGACGAATGATTAAATACCCATTAGCATACTATGGTTCTCTTTCCAGCTACCATATGTCATCTTCTGATTGCATAGATTTTTTTTTTTTTTTCATATTGACTTGGCTTAAGAGCCTTGTTCATCAATATCAAAGATACCCGTTCATACATTTTCCTTGCTAATAGTTGCATCTCATCAAGCTTAATGACCATAACAAACTTTCTTGCACATTTTTCCATGCTCATATCATAATACCTATCCATCAATTGGAGTACAATAGTTGCATCTCAAGCTTTCCTGCGTATTCTTCCATGTTCATATCATAACATCTAACCATCAATTGGAGCATGCTCTCTACGTTAAACCAGCAATTATTCATCTGATTCAAAATAAAAGTGTCACTAACCTTGTTCTTGGCCCTTGAATTCTTATTCATCTCTGACTCATCCAAATTAATGCAAGCATCAAAGTGAGTCATCTCACCCAAAAGCTTTCATTCATGAGGGGCAAAATGTAAAGGTAGCCTCCACCTACAAGTACTTGAACATAGAGTTCCCCACTACTATATACTGGGTCACTTCCATCCGATTATGAATGACAATAGATTGGAAGGCATTGTCTGTGATGCAGAACAATAGCCACAAGGCAGAGCTATATCACTGGGCCCATTTGTTACGTTTATTCAGGGTTTTGGTGGAACCCATTCTTCTGTATGGGGTTGAAGTCTGGGGTCCGGTCATATCCTTGGTCATCTGGAATGAATTGGACCAGGTGCAAAAAGCCTTTCTAGCTCAGGCACTTGGGGTAAAATCCGCAGTCCCCTACCAGATTCTTCTGTAGGAAACAAGTTTCATACCCTTATAGCATGCATCACTCGACTGCCACATTATCTACTTTCAGAAGGTAGCTAGTATGGGCAATGAACGCCCCCTAACTTTGATTATACCGTGGCCATGGGTCCACAACGCCTCAAGGCCTGCTCGAAGGAGAGGCAAGGTAAGTGGTTTCCTCGGTGGAATGTATAAGAGCATAGGTGCATACAGGAAAACTGAAAAGGATCACCATCACTTATGCAGTAGCTTGGTGCTTTTTCAGTAAGCTTTAGGAGAACAGTGCCTTAGAACATGTTAAAACAACACACTACCGGCTCCAGATTCATCCCATGCTTACATGAGGCCAAAGTGCTACTTCCATATACATTTACCACTAAAAAAACACAGAGGGATATAGGGGGCCATTGAAGACGAATATCACACTCTGCAACGATGTCCAACATTCAGTCACATCCGAGGCTAGTATGATGAGTTAATCCTGCCTGACCAGCTGCTCTATGCGCTGCTGGACATGACTACAATGGGTTTACTAGGATCTTTTTCCAAGATATCAGGGATTCATGCACTCAATTATGCCCTCAGAAATTATACTGAGGTTAAGATGTTGAAATGTATCACAACGTACAAATTCTCAGCATATCTATTACTCCCAAGGTTTTTTCCTCGAAAACCCTTCAAGGCAGTTTTTTTTTTTTTTTTTTTTTGGGGGGGGGGGAAGAGTGGGAGATTAATCCTAGGAGTAATATGCCTGCTGTATTTCTTGTTTGGGTCCCATAGACCAATTAGTCTCCAGAATGATATAGATCAGTTTTATTCAATTCTTTCCTTGCATTCCTACACATTTATACCTAGAAGGTGTTGCTTTTCTAGACCAAATCTTGTAAAATTTCCTTCTAAAGACCTACACAATGCATGATAAGCTCTCCTCATAATTCAAACACTGTCACATACATATTGCATAAATTCTGGGTTTTTTTTTTTTTTGAAGAACGTGTTTTACTTCATATTAAATTCTGGGCTTTATTGCTTCCTTAGTTCATCCAATATAATATTTTTCAATGTTCTCTTCAATAACTTTGAGCTTGGCAAGTCCATTAGCTTCAAGGTATCTTCTTTTATAGCAATCCTAATAAGAACAAAAGTTAAAAGTACTTACAAGTACAGCTCCACTAATTACAATGATGATTGTATCGCTTCTATGTAGTGGATCTTTTGGCTCAAGTAATGAACGTTTTGGATTTGACAAAAAAATAAAACCAAACATACAAGTCAATACATGTCTCTATCAACACTTGTAGAATAAAAAATCTTGCAACTCTAAAAACCCAGATTTAAAATTTGAATATCTGTCTGTTAGGCATGCTAATTCTTGAGTTCTGTACTGCCATTGTATTAAAATCTATAAGAAAAATTGAGCGGACTGATCCCTCTTATATTTTGAATTTTGAACAAGATTAACAACAGAAAATCCAAGCTAGTGTGTTTCCACGATTTTAAAGAGTTTAATTCGAGCAGATGTATTTTTAGTAAACAATTTGTTTCACATACATGCATCTTCGAGAAGGCTATTCAAACGATAATTAGAATGTAATAGATAGATAGATAGATAGATAGATAGATAGATAGATAGATAGATAGATAGATAGATAGATAGATAGATAGATAGATAGATAGATAGATAGATATTACTTTAACATCTATGGGGACCCTATTTGAGCATATCAGATACTAGCAATATTTTTAACGATGCATCTACAATGCAATACATTAGAACTAAGGTATTCAAGATGTTGACTATTACTTGGAGAGCACAGTCAAGGCATGCCAATGAATGAAGAACTAAATCTCAAAACTTCCATTTCCCATCCTTTTGAAATTGAAACGATGACGAATTCCATTTCAACATTCAAAGAGTCATCAAAACATATTGAAATCTAAAAATTTTTAAATGTGGCAGGTAGTTTTATACGAACATAGACATTCTTTTAATCCAGCGTACGATTTGCTGATCCATCTCTAAATTCCTCTAGTTTTGCTGGTAGTAAAGTGAAGCAAAAATGGGCTAGGAACCTTATTTCGTCGGGCAGTCTCTCTCTCCCTCCCTCTCCCCCCTCCCGGCCCCAGCACGATGGCATATTTAAGAAGGCCTTGTTCCTCTCCCCCCAATATTGCGGATCCTCTTCACCGCATGCGCAAAAAGTACTATTTGCTTATTAAACGGGATCAAATCATCGAAAGGGGAACAGAAGGAATATTTCTCAAAGACTTTCCGTTTTCTGTTTTTTTTCCCCCTAAGAGAAAGGGCTAAATTGAGATAAAAAAGCAAAATGACATCATTCAAAAATTCGTTCTACCCATTGGAGCTCTTATTTTCTGATCCAATGGCTAAAGAAATCAGAAAACTTGTGGAAATTCACTCCACTCCAACGACCACTCCGGCGATAGATTTGACCCATGATATTTGATTTGCAAGCTATACCCAAAGATCCAAGAAGGATATGGCAGATCCTGGGAGTGCCATGCAGGCTGTCTAGTATGCCAAATAATATGCCAAATATGGTAGAGGTGCTCCAATAGCTTGGAAATGCAAATGTATCAAGTGTTGGGGCTGAATATGCAGCAGCTACCCTTTGTGCAAAAGAGCTGATCTGGGAAAGAGGACTAATACTTGAGTTGGGATATGAATAAGTTCATGCCATAGATTTGCTATGTACAGTACTAGTTGCATTGCAATGTCAAAGGATCCAGTACTTCATGAGAGATCCAAACATATAGAACTAGAAATGCATTTTATTAGGGAGGCAGTTGGAAAAGGTTTGATAAAAATGATGTATGTGAATACAACAGCACAACTTGCAGACATACTTACCAAGGTGCTATCTGAGAACATGTTCCTGGAACTAAAAAACCAAGTACAGTGTTTGGATATCACATGAAGGGGGAATGCTGATTATTCTCATGTATATATCAAATAACTTATATGCAATCTTGAAAATGATCAGAGCTCAAGCCGAACATTTACACAGGGATTACAAGAGCAGTATATCATGCAGTACATGATCATTGCACTAGAGTTGATACTAGGGTGTGCATCTAATCCTAAGGTTAGCCGAATATTATATCCTTAGGGTAAGGTCGAAGGCTTGAGATAATGTTTAAGATAAAATAGAAAGATGAAAGCATGTTATTTTAGGTTGGCTCTTCGGCAAGAAGGGAAACAATGTTTGAAGCCGTCGGTCTGGCATAGCGGCCGGATCGACCTGTATAAATTAAGCTGGAGGATTCTTGTTATGTGTATCTTTATTGGATTGGATGATTCGAGAGTTTCTGAATCATGCCTGGGTTGTTCAAGTGGAGTCAATATTGCTAGAGTGCATTGGTCATAGCCAAATGAATAGTGATTCGATTATTGTAGCATTATAAGTATAAGTTGTTTGTAGTTCATTTAAGTCTTACTATAAAGATAACATTTAATATCTAGTGATTGGAGATTGTCTAGATCTAATATTATCTTTGAGTTTGATTCCATAGGTGTATTGAATACTCTATTGGATTATAGAGCCAGGTTGCACAATGTCTACTCGATTTGCTGCTAATTTGTTAAATTCTATAGAGGGATTCAAGGGTGATGGGGGCTTTCAGATATGGAAGCAAGGCATTTGAGAATTATTGAAGTTTGAAAACTTGTGGTATCTGGTTGACTCAAACACTGTAAGACATCCTGTTATCACATTGAGTGCAGGGAATTCTAATGCAGGGGAAAGAAGTTCCAGCACAGGTGCAGAAGAATCCACAGCTGGCGGAGGTGCTGGTAGTACTGTGAGGAGAAGTATTACTAGTATAGTAACAACTGAAGTGGATGCAGATGAGAGGCTAAAAGTACTGGAGGCTCAAGCAATCATTTGTTGCAAAGTAGGTATAGTAATTAAACTAAAACTCAGGGATTTGTTTGGCTCCTAGAGAGATGTGGATCTACATGATTCAAAATTATGAAGTCAAATCATCATCTCAGATTGATGTTTTGGAGAAACAATTAAGGAAGTTGAAATTATGTGATAAGGACAATTGACTTCTTAGAGATGTTTGATTCAATTGTTGCAGATTTAGAGGGGGCTGGAGTTATTCTAAACGAGGAATACCAGCTTCTTGCAATATCCAGGGCAGTCTCTCATAATGCACACTTCGCCACACTTTTGAGAAGTGTGGCAAAGTCTAAGGAGCACGCCATAAAAAGGGTAAGAACTGAATGTGAATAGGGGAAACTAGAAAATGATGATGATGACAATACTCAGGTCTTATTTGTTGATAAGTACAAATCAAAGAAAAATAATAGTGGCTTTGGAAAAAGGAAAATAGGACCATGTTACATTTGTGACAGTTATGGGCATTTCTAAGATTGCCCAAAACAAGGCAAGGCCATTGTATGCTATAATTGTGAAGGAAAAGGGCACCTAGCCTCGAACTGTTCAAGTGCAAAAGGGAAAGATAAACATGCAGGGAATCAAAGGGCATATGAAAACAAAGGTAGGGGTGTAGCCAAAGGCAATCCAACACTAAACCTTGCACAAGACTCCCACACTGAAGAAGAGGAGGAGGACGAGAATACATATGTAAGCATGTTTGAAGTGCATTCTTTAAGCAAGGATAAGAATAATCATAATTTGATGATATTAGATTCTGGAGCTGAAAGGATAGTAGCAGCATCTACAAGTATCCTTGAGAAATGCAAAGGAAAAAAGGGTGGACACGTACAATTTGGCAATGGAAAACTTGAGATTGAAGATGTTGGAATGATCGAGTTGTTTGATCTAGAAGGAAAATCAGTCCATCTTGAAGATGTGTTGTGTGTTCCAGGGCTTGTTAGAAACTTAATATCCATTTGGCAACTTGTAGATCTTGGCTACACAGTTCTGTTTGAGAAGTTGCATTGTAAAGCTTTTTACGATAATAAAATGATGTTTCTTGGCAAAAGAGTTGGGAATTTGTTTGGTCCAAACAAAAATCACTTTGCACCAGCCACTAATCATGTCACTTGCACAACAATGAAAACATGGCACGATAGTATATGCCATGTCAATACAAAAGTTTTAGAACTACTGGCAAAGAAGGGCTTGATTAATGCTGGAAAATTTGAGCATGCAGACCAGAAGTGCGCAGAATGCATCCTTGGCAAGCACCAACAGGTTTCCATTCAGAAAATCACAACATCATCGCTACTACGATCATCCAATATAGAATTGGATGCTGGGGACCATCAGTTAAAATCACCACAACTTGCAACAAGAAACTTTATTGTCTCAGATATCTAAAAGTTGTTTGAATGCCAACATGCCCTTGGCACTTGGCATCAAGCCAAAATTATACCATTACCACTCTAGTCAGGACATTGCACAGCCAGTGCAGTTATCCCCAAGAAACCAGCTTAAACAGTAAAAACGAATTCATACCTTATTTTAATCTGTATCCATTGGAAAGCCAATGCTTATTTTAGTAGCCTTCACAGTTCGCAGCCTGGGTTTTGGTACAACCGATTTGTGCAGAAACAAGGCCAACCATGTCTTTGAGCTCTTAACCCTGTGATCTTGAGATCTTTAAGTGGAAGGCCAGCTTATTCATCAAAGATTCAAAGCTTTCTCTGTGTATTTGCCCAAAGAGCGGGCATCACAGAAAAATACCCGATCAATCTCAACCTTGCAGCGAAATTGGAGTTTGGCATATCTCGATCTAGCAAAGAGGTCGAGGCATTGCAAACAGGGGTTTAGGGCGCCAAGCATTGTCTCGGATAATGCCAGACATTTCAATATTATGTATTTTTAGGCAATAACCTATTAACCATTTGTAATCTCCAACATATAAGATCAGACTGAAGCCATAAATACTATAGGCTACATAGTTTTGGCCAGGCCATATTCATTCTTGGCAGTCACAAGAATATCAGGCACCATAAAATATTATATACTTTATTTTCACACCAATACAATCCTTGGAAATATATATTCCAACCTCCAACATATTATTTTGTATGTTAATTTATGCCTATGTTTACTAGGGCATTTTTTCTTAGATAAGGCAATTGGTTAATTCAAAAAGTTATTCGGCCATATTAAGACCTAAGCCTTTTTCCTTACAAGCGATTTACATTCCTAAAACAATAATATAAGGACTTTGAATAAGACCTTTAGGCCCCATCCACACTTGTAAAATTATACAAATTAGTTACCTTGAACAAACTTTGATGTAATCATTTTCCCAAGCCCCTAGCCAAGTCATATTGTGGTCCGTAATAAAAGCATAGCACCAAATGATTCATAAACTGTACATGCAACCAACCAAGCAATGTAGTGTGGTGTGTGGTCACATGTCCAGTTGGATGCTGCCTAGTGGCGTGACGTTAAAACTACTATCTATCTATCTTAAAAAGTCATCTTATCTTATCTTATCTTATCTTATCTTATCTTATCTTATCCTAAAGACAACATGTGGCAATCACACATGCCAAAAGAAGCAAAGTTTAAACTTCCAATTTAAATACCCTAGGCCTAAAGCTATTTTTTGGAACAATAGCTAATTCGTGAATCACCACACCTTAGCCATTTTTGCAAGCCCGCAAATCCTTTTGCATAGATTTTCCCAAATGCAAAAAGATTCCATTTGGTAACCATGTAGATCATTAAACCATATGGCCTATACTTGAACCATGTGAACCATATTCCATAGCCTATCATCTATGAATAGTTCCAAATCATGGATTTGAAAGATATTTCAATCCCTTAGAACTCTTATATGAATAAACATGCCTAGCAACAAAATTTATGAAAAATCACCCTAGGATTTTTCATTCGAAGAGAATATCCTCCTCCTCCTCCTCCTCCTTGAAGGGTTGGTTGTTCAAGAAGGCATCTTGCAGTTTTACTCCATTCTTCAAGAAACAAAGTTGCAGTTTGTATTAGTACATTTTGCCATTTAACTATTATTGATTGTTCTTGATTTCTATCTCTTGTAGTCAAGATTCTACACATCAATGTGGGGCATATGGGCAATATTTTCGAGTCATGCACGATGATCAAGTAGAGTTACATTTGATAGTGGTATTGCAGGATACTTTGAGCAAAAAGTCAAGCTTCTGCTAGATACAATAAAGTGATCTCAATTATGTAATCAAGAAATGTCAGACATTATTCTGCTAAAAATAGAAAAATAAGAATGAACCGTGAAGCATAATAATGCATGCAGCCTTTCCTTAGAAGAGAAGCGGCTTTCTGTTAACTTGAAAAGACAATGAGTTTAACTTTAAATAGTTCAGGCTTTGAGCCCCCAAAAATAAGGCAGGGCATTCAGTGCCCAAGTCTCCAACCTCGACTCCAACTATGTGTCCCAGATTCCATTGCCTTAAGTGACCAAAACCTGGAAAATAACTTACCCAACAAAAACTCTTACAGGATGATGAGTTAAAATTGAGCAATTAGTGGCAGAGCTTGAGCAAAAACAAAAGGCATGGAAATGAGTTTATGAAGAAAGAGAGTCAAGCTTAGCATTGAAGAGAGCCAAAGATGTAGTGGTCCAGAATGAGATCATCAGCTTCATCAAAGGAGGAGTCTAAGTCCTTAGAATCACTTAGTAGCAGCAGAGAACCATACAAATTTGCCAAGGGTTTGTGTGTATAGTACAGCTCCCTATATCTTGTGAATTGCCTTTTTGATATGTAATAGTGATACATGAAGACAAAATCAAACATGCAATATATTTGAACTACTTCCCTGCAGAAAAGGCTGACCCAAGCTGCTTTCCTATCTGAGTATTCCTTATCCATACTTAGTCTCTCCATCAGTCCATTTAGATCCATATCTTTTTTTTTTTTTTTTTTTTTTTTTGAAGGACGACAATCTATTATCAAGAAATATCAAGATACATACAAGGGACCTGTGACACGGGACTCAAAACCTAGAGAACGAGATGGTCCACTAAGCAAAACCACCCATACACAGTACATAATCATACTCCTTGTGCCACCTTGAGGCATTTAATGACCTCATCACAATCAACATATTCTGCAACATCGAGATGATCATAAACAGACATCAAGTTATCATGCCACTGAATAGAACGAGGCAGGATAGCCTCGTGAGATGACATAACTGACTTCTTCCTTGCTGCCTTCTTCCAATTGACCTGTTGCCATGGCTCGTTAGTGCACGAAAAATTAGGACCATCAGCCATAACAACCTCAGAAGCATGAGAAGCAGGAGCAACAATGGGGAGAGTGGTAGGAATTATAGCTGCAGCTGACGGTGCTAAGGACGACACTATTGGAACTGTGTGTAGAGCATCTTCCATAGCCGAGGAATGCAAGGCAACTGGCAAAGGTTGTTGATCATGAACAGATGAAGAAATAACAATAGGAGCTTGAACCTGAGAAGATGGTTGAACAGATGCCTGAGATGCACGAGTATCTCGACGAAAGCTAGCAAAAGCCTCCTTATCAGGAAACAAACGGGCTAATTCTGGACCATTCAAAAGCTTAAGATCCAATTTTTTATACCAAGGCCCGCTCTTCACAACTACACAATCTGGTAAAGGCGAGTCCACAGGCATAGAAACACAAATCCTTGGACCATTCATGATGGAGTGTGAGATATGAACCCCAAGTCCCCTTGCAATTGCAACTAGAAATTGATGAGCCATTAGATCAGGAGGAAGATTAGGTATCGAGAACCAGCAAGGCATCTTTAATGCATGAACTGTATCTGGTGTAAAGCCAGGAGAGTAATACTGGTACATTATATATTCCCCACCAAGTGGATCAATCCCTCTTGATACCAAAGAGTCCACTGCATCACTACTTTCAAACATAATGAGAACAAAGTTTTTTGCCAACAACTTGATGGACTGGATTTAGATCCATATCTTCTCCTTTCCTTATGAAACTGTCTTCCAGATCCCCATCTCCATTTCCTTTACATTGTTCTAGATAGGCTATCATGATCAAGAAAAGTAGAATTAGAATCAATGACATTTAGATTAGAAACAAATAAATGACAAGAACCCTTGAATGCACCAATAGAATTCCACTTCCTGTCATATTTATCAGCATATTTTCTCTTGTGAGCGGAAGCAGTGGCTTCAACATCAAGCTGAAAGTGCATTTTAATCGAAAAGAGAAAAATTCTTATTGCCATACACAATCCTATTCCTAGCTTTCCAAATATTCCATAAAGCAATAAACATGATAGAATTAGCAAAAGTGCACTTATTTTGAATGCAAGATAGTAAATTACCAACAACCAAAGAAGGGAAAAGCACAACAAATCTATCTCTAAACCAAGACCAGAAGGGTGCCAATTTAGGACGGAAAAAAATATGATCAATACTTTCATCTTGCAAGCAACCCGAGTGGCATAGGGCAGAAATATTATTAAATATACTTGAGATAGCAAGAAGATTAGAGATACTCTTTTGAGCAATTACCCAAATGAAGAAGCTAACCTTAGGGAGGCAGAAAGAGTTCCAAACTTCTTGAAGAAGGATTTTACCTTCTTCCTCAGTAATAGACCATTTAGAGACACCTTTAACTGGAAGGTTAGATCCGTTGATGATGGAGTATACATTATTAATCTTATATATGCATTTGCCATTCAAACTCCAATTTATAGCCTTAGGAACAGAATGATTCAACCAGATATCAGGGAGAATAGACTTGAGATGAAGATAGATTTTCTTGTCACTAGAGGTACCTTGAATAATATTTCTCAAGGAAGTCCAAGACATAAGTTTATTATTGATGTAGATATCATTCATTTCTTATAAAATCTTGGATGTCTCAAAGCTAAAACTTTATAGGGGTGGTTCTTAAGAATTGGCGTCCAAAAAATAATCATCTTCAAATTATGATCCTCAAGAGTAGCATGATCAAAACAGGTGTAAGCTTTATACCAAGCTATGAGAAGTGGATTTGTGCTCCTTCAAAGTCTTGAACATAAATCAATCTACTAAATTTCTAAGAGAAATAGATGAGTCGTTTGTTTATCCTAGATACTTTGAGCATATTTTCTTCCATAAAAACCAAAGTGATACTGGATCATGGTTCATACAACACCTAGATCTCATCACATGATCGATCCTTCTACTTTGCATATGGACTTGATATATTCTGTGACCCATCCAATTGGGGAATTAATGTTGTGCAAGATGACATTAATTAAATAGTAGATGATCAAGTAGAAGATCGTGATTTGAGTGAGGATTGCAGCAATTCAGTTGAAAATCTAGTTTGTCTACCATCAAAGTCACCAAATAATAATATCTTAGATTATTTTCTTGATGAAAATGAAGAGATTGGTGATGAGGCCCCACATTTACTACATCTACAACTTGGTGGTGATGAACTAGAGGATATTGCACATGGTATAAGAAGATAAAATGGCACTTAGAAGTTTTTCCAAAAAGAATTTTTTTCTTTCTTGTTATAATAATATCATTTTGTGTACTTTGTCTATGGGAGTTTGTAGAATCTTTTTCTTTCTTGTTCTAATAATATCATTTTGTGTATTGGCGTTTCAAAAAGGTAGTGCCATTACAAATGATATTACAATTGTCATAAGCATTAACACTTGTATTATCATCGTCAAAATTAGTAAGAGTGATGTAAGTTGTGATATTATCCATGATGCTATTATCGGCACATATAGCATCATATGCTAGCACTGGTGAAATATTGTCAATATGTGATACTATAGATGAAGCTATGGGTGATACTATAGCTGACATAAGCTATAACACTTATATTGTCATTAACACCATTGTACTAATAAATGATGGTAAAGTTGATGCAATATGTGATATCATTCATGACGCTATTAGTAACACATATATTGTCATTAATTAGTACTGATATAAATGACCATATTTATGACAATGCTGATGATGTTATAGATGATAGAATCTTGTCATTATTAGTGTCACTGTACCTTGAATATCATTATTCACTTAATACTTTATATTTACTTAATACTTTATTATTTACTTTATATCACTTAATACTTTTTGAAATTTTAGGTGATATTAAAGTGATGAAAATTGGCTATTCTCTTGTAGTGAGCTAAACTGGAAGAAGAAATTTTCATGAGACAACCACCAGGATATGAACATGGAGTTGACAAGGTATGGAGATTAAAAAGGGTTGTTTATGGACTTTAAACAGTCCCCAAGGGAGTGATACAAATGCATGGATGGATACCTGAGGAAGCAAGGTTCATTAAGCGCAACAATGATGGGAACTTGTATAAGTATCAAGATGGGAATGAGTGATGCATAATAGCTCTGTATATTGATGACAATGTAATGGTGGCAAAGGGGACCAAGTGTAGAACACTCCAAGAATCTGTTGAACAGAAGGTTCTAAATGTCAGACTTGGGTAGATTACCGTGGTATTGAAGTCTGCATGGATAGAGCAAACAAAACCATAACTTTGACTCAAAAAGGGCAGATTGAAGGCATGTTGATGAAATTTAAAATGCGAGACTGCAATACCAGTAAAACATCTGCAGCGCTAGGACACAAGTTGTCTGAACAAATGTGTCTACAAAACGAGCATGAGAGAGAAGAAATGGAAAGGACTCCCTTCAGATCATTAATTGGATACCTCTTTTATGTGGACAATTGTACTAGACTTAATATTGCACATATTGTCAATGTCTTGAGCAGGTACAATCATGACACTGACAAGGATCATTGGACTGCAGCAAAAAGGGTTTTGAGGTACTTTAAAGGTACAATGAATGAAGGTGTAACATATTGTTCACAAGATCTACATTTGAAAGCCTAATGTGATGCTGATTGGGGCGGGGACCTTAACACAAGAAAGTCTACATCAGGTTATGTCATATTTTTAGGTGGTGCTCCAATAGCTTGGAAATGCAAAAAACAAAGCACAATTGCAATGTCAAGTGTTGAGGCGGAATATGCAGCAGCTACCCTTTGTGCAAAAGAGCTGATCTGGGAAAGAAGACTAATACTTGAGTTGGGATATGAACAAGTTCATGCCATAGATTTGTTATGTGACAGTATTAGCTGCAATCTAGTACTTCATGAGAGATCCAAATATATAGAACTAGAAATGCATTTTATTTGGGAGGCAGTTGGAAAAGGTTTGATAAAAATGATGTATGTGAATATAACAGCACAGCTTGCAGACATACTTACCAAGGTGCTATCTGAGAACAGGTTCCTGGAACTAAAAAAACAAATACAGAATCTTGAAAATGATCAGAGCTCAAGTCGAACATTTACACAGGGATTACAAAAGCAGTATATCATGTAGTATAGGATCATTGCACTAGAGTTGATACTAGGGTGTGCATCTAATCCTAAGGTTAGCCGAATATTATATCCTTAGGAACAAAATATTTTTACCCCGGTTATTGTGATTCCATCGCAAAAAATTCCATCCCGCGGAATCACCAGGCCGGAGACCCCGTTATTTGTACCGAGCCCCGTTATCCGTACACTGGCGGGGGTCGCTTCGGTCATTTATACCTTCCTACGGAATCACAACTTTGCTATTCGCCCGGATGGAATCACCAATTTTACGATTCTTGAGATGGAATCACCGCTCATGTATTCCACCGGCGGAATCACAACCAGATTATTTATTCCGCGAGGCGGAATCACAATCGTGTTATTCGCCGAGGCGGAATCAAAACCGTATTATTTATTCGCGAGGCGGAATCACAATCGTGTTATTAGCCGGGCGGAATCACAACCTTGCTATTCCACGAGGCGGAATCACAATCGTGTTATTAGCGGGCGGAATCACAACCTTGCTATTCCGCCCGGATGGAATCCGCGAGCGCCCGATTCGTGAGATGGAATCACCACTTCACGTATCCCGCCGCAGAATCACAACATTGCTATTCCGCCGGATGGAATCACAACCATGCGATTACGCGGTGGAATCACAAATGTAAGATTCTTCGAGATAGAATCACCACCATCTACATTGCCTGCAAGTGTCCAGATTAGATTTGCTAATGTATTATCTCATACTTCAATGCACAAATGCAAGTGTCTGCTCAAATTGCAAAAGTTATGAACTGCTACTATAGGATTTACGTTGTGATCATGGAAGGTTAACTCGTGAAATGAGCAGCAGATGCATCTGATTGCTAGCAACATTCTTCCCAATTTTATAGATCTGCATTTTCATATGCATGTGCATTGCATCAATAAAAAGCAAACGTTTGAGTTCAATTTTTTTATTGTTCATGAACTGAAACTGAATAGATTTTCCCATATCAGTTTTCCCCCCAAGTCTTTCAATCATGTTCTTCTCAGTTGCCTTGTTATTATGCTTATTGTTTTCCAGCAATATGGTTGGCGATGAAGTCTTTGCATAGTATTGTGTATGGAGGCTTAAACGTTTGTTTGAAGCAATAGCCAGGCTTGCGATAGAGAAGAAGCTTGCAGGCCGTTATATGAAAAAATTGGACATTTTTGCTGTTTGTAAAGCCCTGGCGCTGGATTTTTGCTTTAAAACGACTTCCAGCTCTAGTTTTCGTGCCGGATTCGCTTTTATTTCTACTTCAGCTCGAAATCTGCGATTTTCAGCTTGAAAAACGTTTGTAAGCGCCGAAATATAAGCTGGGCTCTTGTGATTACGCTGGGCACTTCCGGCATCTTCAGAGTATGCCTTTCCAGATTATGCACTTCCGGCATCTGTGCCTCAAAGGAAGTTTTTGATATCCAAACGGCATTTGCTTGAACAAGCAGGTAGTGAGCTTTCACAGCATCTGGGTTTCTTGAAGACTCAAATCCGTTCGAAAAGGAAGGGAGGGGTAGCTAGAAATTCTTACTCTGCATGCATTTTTATAGAACAGAATGAAAGCACCAAGGAGTAGAGTGAAGCAGAGGAATTCTTTTTGCAATGCATTCTTGCTTCCGAGATTCTGATCATCATCAAAATCCGCTCAAATCATTTGGAACCGACCTGGATTTGAGAACCTAGAAAGCCCTAACAGGGCTAGAGCTCCAATCTGAAAAGCTTAAATGGCTCGCCCATAGGAGGCGACCTCCAAATAGGGGCGATGGTAGAAACCACAGTGACTGAGCTGCCAAACTCCATAGCCCCCTGTTTTGGAAAAAGCGCCCTCGTTTTGAGAACAACGCCACGCTTTTCCGCCATAGCCATCTTGCCGGATTCAGAAGAAAATAAAACGAGAAAATAAACGAGAACAAGAAAAGAAGGAAGATCTCCTCAACCCCCTCGTTCAATCGCCATCTCTCACGAACAATACGCCATAGCCCGCACCTCGGAAAAAATGGGTCAAAAATTTCAACTTTTACTGGGATATTTTGGATAGTGATTCCGTCCCGTGGAATAAAAGGGCGGTGATTCCGTCCGGCGGTATTTTGCGGATGTGATTCCGCCGGAAGGTATAAAATGGACGGTCAAGATGGACCACTGTAGGCGTATAATTTTGGGATCCATCGGAAAGTACACCGACAAAGGTCGCACGGATATGAGGGCCTCTGGGCGGATCCCGCTTCTGAGGTCTGGGATTCCGCGGGATGGAATTTTTTGCGATGGAATCACAATAACCAGGGTAAAAATATTTGCACGCATATCCTTAGGGTAAGGTCGAAGGTTTGAGATAAGGTTTAAGATAAAATAGAAAGATGAAAGCGTGTTATTTTAGGTGGGCTCTTTCGCAAGGAGGGAAACAATGTTTGAAGCTGTCGGTCCGGCATAGCGGTCGGATCGACCTGGATCGTTATGTGTATCTTTACCTGATTGGATGATTCGAGAGTTTCTGTATCATGCCCGGGTTGTTCAAGTGGAGTCAATATTGCTACAGTGTATTGGTCATAGCCAAATGAATAGTTCGATTACTGTAGCATTATAAGTTGTTTGAAGTTCATTTAAATTTAAATCTTATGATGCAAGGGGAAATTGGGCGGAGGCGGAGGCGGAGCGCTACCATGGTCATGCTTAACCCTAACTAGGGTTCGATCGTGATCAGACTCGTAAATCGAGGTAAATCGAGGTAAGCAGGTAAGGTAATCTACATTACATCTTTAGATCTAGGATTTCTTGGGTCCCATCACGTCCCTGGAAAGTCTTTTTCATCTCTGCATAATTCGTTTGTACCCCCTCTGTCTTTTGCCAACTTTCCCCTTTCTCTGACTTCCAATCATCTTAATTCTCCTCACGGCTTTTGAGACTCCCTCCATCCTTCTGTTATCATGGTCCCACCGGATCTAGCGGGCGGATTATCTCCCCCGATGCACTCCATCTTAAATACCTTCTGCTCCTTAAATGCTGAAGAACAGAAAGAAATTCTAGCCCAACAACAAATAGCCGCTTCAAGGAGACATAACTCGATTCAATTTGGTGAATTCACAACCGTTTAAACCGATGGCGCCAAAGAACGCTCTTCCATCTTCCTTCCCGGATAGACCTTTCGGGGCTATGCTCCATCGAATGCCGGTTCAAGCAACACTTTCATGCGGAGAGCCCAACCTTTTAAGGAAGATGATTATTAAACAAGACATTTCGACCATGAAGAAGCACAATCCACCGACTTACCGCCACTCGTAGGTAATGAATTGAATCCTCGAGCTTTGTCATTCAAGGTTTGAATTTCTCTCTTAGCATGTTTGTCATTTTTGGGCGAAAAGGAAGGTATTGTTTTAGGGAATGTGTCCAAGCAAATTTGTGCTTTATCAAAATCGATCCAAATCTCGCTATTCTTGGACTCGTTTCCCATATTTCATGATCAATTCTCGATTCTGAAAGCTGCCGAAAGCACATCTTAAAGATGGGGCACCTCACTCATCTTGGCTTTAGAATTAAATTCCGAAATGGTCCTATCATTTTAACCCTCTAAAGCCATCAACTCTCATGCACACAAAGATATGTTAACCTGCATGATCTTAATCCAAATTTCTTTTGGGAGCCCCAATGCTTAAAAAACTATCTTTTCTCCTATTGGCTCCTTCATATCAGCGTAACGCACTGGCTGGGCCTCCCACGGTATTCATACTGGTGGATCTTCTCAAACCTATCCCGCTTGAATTGACTTTCGGGATATGTTTGGGACCTGACCAATCCTTGCTCTTAAGATGGAATGGGTTGCCTCCTGTTTGTCCGATCTGCGGAAACGTTTGCATGGAGGGGAGGAAAGTGCTCCCGATGCCTGTCCAACCAATTGACGTGGGAGCAAGCTACCCCAAGCGTAGAACACGACACTTTGCCGCAATCGCGGTAACATTAAGCGGTAGTGCTAGGCTAATTGAAGGAGACAAATCATTAAGGAGAAGATCGCCTTAGCCAATAAGGAACTTGAAGAGACTATCAAATCCCATGATTTGAATTCTTTTCCTGCTAAAGGTTGTGTGAAGGTTTTAAACAAAGGGGTCACCATTAAAGGTGTTTCATTCAACCCCTCGACCATGGTTAAAACCTTTGATAAGCACAAACCTCCAGAACAGGTGCAACATGATAAAGTCACAATAATTGTAGCTGAGGATGGTGGTATACAAGATGAAGTTCCATCTTCTTCTCAACCTACACAATCTGCTGATAAGGAACACATGGTCAATGATGCTACAGAAGATATGCAACACAATTTGTTTGAGCAGGTCTCGCCTGTGAGACTGGTCAACTCGCCTGATAAGGGGGATACTGGCTCCCCTCTCCTTTGTAGTAACAGGTTCAAAATTCTACAGGGTTCTTCAACTGATCTTGGTGAGGAGGTCAATGATCTCTTCACACCACAAGGAAAGGATGGATACATACAAAGTTTGGCTCAAATACCTTTGCACATCGGGGAACAGGATCACTTTCTTCAACCTCTCATACACCAGTTACCCCCACCTCTCCCACCTCTCCCACCTCCCCCTCCAGGTCTATCTTTGTTGATCTCTCAGTAGATCCACTCAATCATACCACAGTCTGCATTTCTCACCATACCCCTTTGCCTGAACTCTACAAAAAGTATGGAAAGTCTACTGTGGACCTGATGAGCAGGATTGTCTCTGAAGCTGTGGATGAAAAGTGTCTTTTGACAAGCAAGCAGATTGAAGATAAGGAGATGGAGCGAATCCAGTAAGTGATCACTCCCTTGTTTGCGAGAGCACATTGGACTTGACTCCGGATAAGTCAAACACAAGTCCAACAAAAGGACTTTATCCCCTCAACACAAGATAGTCCTACCTCTTCCGACCGTGATTTTGTCCAATCCACCTACCATAATATCTTGAAAGAGAGTATTGAATATGGCACGCAAGCTCGTGAATTGAACCTTGACACCTTGGACAACCTTGACCGAGTCAACCGGATCTAATTGTACCACGATTGAGGAGGAAGATATGAGTAGCAGATCCCTTACATGATATCACCAATACATCTCTTAGATCTTTAAAAGGAAAATGAAAGGCGGGGGCCATAACTAAGTCCCCACGGGAGCACCGAGAACCTTCACACTTATAATACTCAAGTAAGGCCTCACCTCATGGTCTCGAAGTCTTATTTATTAAGCTTCTCTCGGGTTCTTTCTCCTACCCTCCGCATGAGGATCTTAACTGGAACTTGAGGGGTATCAAAGGCCCCACTAAAAGGAGAAGGTTCATTGCCTTTGCATGAGAGATTTCAAAGGCGGATATCATTATGATTCAAGAACATAGACTCCCCAAATTTGACTCAGCAAATCTGGGTGAATGGATTCGTCCTGGGATGGCTTCCTGTTATATCCCAGCTGATGGCACTAAAGGGGGGATTGCCACCTTCTGGTACAATCATAAGTTAATCAGTACCTATATCAGCCCTTCCAACAGATGGCTTTCTGTCACCCTCCAAATTAAGGACTGCCAAGTTGCCTTCATTAATATTTATGCCTCAACTGACCCCCATGAAAGAGAGCCCATGTGGCTTGAAATCAACAACTGGATGAGCCAGCACCAGCATATTGAGAACTGGGTGGTTACTGGGGACTTCAATAATACCCCTCATAGTGATATGAAGCTTGGCAACAAAATCAACATGTCCATTAATGAAAGATATTCCTGGGACAATTGGATGTCCAACCAAGACCTTATCTATGTCCCATCTTCTAACACTAAATTCTCCTGGAGCAACAAGAGAAAGGGTGATCAGAGGACTTTCTGCATGCTAGACAGATTTTATATCCATAATTCTGCTAGCTGGTTAGACAACTGTATTGTTACTGGAGATATAGCTAGCACCATCTCAGATCACCAACCACACTTCCTTGACACTAAAGATCTGAAAATTGGCCCTAGGAGCAAGAACACTCCTTTCAAGTTTAACACCTCTCTGCTCCAAATGAAGTCTTTTTGTCAAGAGTTCACCTCTTTCTACCTCTCTCTGCCAAAGATTGGCCAACACCAATCCATGAAGTGCTTCAATGATAAAATGAAGAAAGTCAAAGACTGGGTGAAACAATGGGGAAAAGACCTTGCTCAGAAAAGGAAAGCTATAATGTCCAGCCTGTTGGAACAAATCAAGAATATTAGATCTGATCTTGAAGGCAATCCTAGGGATGACTCTCTTCATTTGAGAGAGGAACAATTAGAAATTCAGATCAAAGCTCTTGAAGAACACCAGGTTAAAGGGATGGCCCTTAGGAGTAAAATTAAGATGTACAATCAATTGGATCATGAGAGCTCTAAAATGTTCTTTAGAATTGCTAGAAACAGGTTGGTTAATAACTCCATTACCCAAATTTGGAATCTGAACAAGGTTCCACTCTTCTGGATGAGAAGGAAATTGCCTCGGCCTTCCTTGATTTTTTATACTAATCTTTTTAAAGGCAATTGATAGAAGGCTGTAAAATCGGGGAAGTCTTTGATATCATTGGTCCTCCCTAATGATATGATGGATGATGACTGGATCAAGTCCCCGAACTTCTGAAATCTTTGAAACTCTTAAGAAAATGAAGCATGGAAAGAGTCCTGGTATAGATGGTTTTCAACCTGAATTCTTTATGGAATTTTGGCCTATTATGAAGGAGGACATCATCCAATTTGTTCAGGGGGTTTGGAGAGCCAGCACTATTTATCCAACCTTCAATGTTGGAGTTATCTCCCTCATCCCTAAGACTGAATCCCCTTCTAAAACCAATGAATGGCGCCCCATCTCCTTGACTACAACTTTATACAAACTTGTAGCTAAGATTATAGCTGGTAGAATTTTGGTTCATCTCCATGAAAAAGTGAATGCCTGTCAATCTGCATTTCTTCCCAGCAGATCTATTTTGGATAACTATATAGCTGCAAATGAGGCTCTGCTTTGGAATAGATTGACCAAACAAAAGCGTATCCTACTCAAAATTTGGACTTGAAGGGCCTATGACTGTATTTCTTGGAAATTCTTAGAGAAAGCCATGGTCCATATTGGCATTCATCCTGCCCTCACTAAGCTCATTATGGGATTAAACCAAAATGCCACTTCATGTGTTATTGTCAATGGGACTCCTACTGGTTTTTTCCACATTCAAAGAGGGGTGAGACAAGGCTGCCCCTCGGCTCCCTACCTCTTTATAATTGCTGCTGAAATTCTTACTAAAATGGTCCTCTCTTACCAAGATAAGGGTGTGCTCCATGGCCTTCAAATGCGATTCAATAAATGACTTTCCATTCTTCAATATGCCGATGATACCTTTACCATGCTCGAGCTGATAATGACAATATGAAGAATTTTATGGTTGCATCTCTAAATTTAGTCTTTGCCTCGGGATCCACCTGAATTTTGCCAAGTGTTCCATCCTAGGCGATGGCTCATTATCCGGACCTTAATACACATGGCATCAAATTTGTTCCTAATGGCCAAATACGACTCTTTTAGGCCTCCCCTTGCAGTTCACATGTCCCATAAGATTGCTTGGCAGCCTTTGATTAATAGGATCGGGAAAAAGCTTATCCTCCTTAAAGGTTCTTTGTCTCCGGGTGGGAGGATTTTGATTGCCAACTCGTCCTTGCTAGTAGCCATGTCTATTTCTCTTACGCTTTGATTCGACAAGGCTTCCTATAACAAAATTGAGCAATGTATTAAAGAGTATATTTGGCAAGGTACACATCTTTTCGCTTGGGATCGGTGACTCATAGTAAAAAGTCGGGGGCTTGGGATGTAAATCCTTATTTTCTCGAGCCCAAGTGCTTGGGGCCAAAAATGTGTGGAAAGCCATCTACGGTTTCCAATCTCCCGCTATGGATTTTATTAGGTTACGGATTAATAAAAGTAAACCTTTAGGAAGTCCCTCCCTTAAGCACCAGCTCCGGATTACGCTTTCTATGAGTTCAAATGTGCGACTAATACTTCTCCTCTCCTTAGAAGTATCTTTTAAAGCTTGGGAGAAAGTGGTCGCTAACTTTACTCATGACAAATTGTCCAATTCAGTGAGAGATACCTCCATATTCTGGTCTCCTGTGATGGCCCCTCCCTCCTACTCTGCTATGGCTATCTGTCACCCTACATGTTACAAAAAATGGCACTCTGCTAATATTTTGCATGTCAAAGACCTCATTGATGATGAGGAAAATTGGATTCCTTGGGAAATGATTAAGAAGAAAGTTGGAGGGGGTGCTACTCACAGATCGATTTATAAGAAAGTGGTGCTCACCTACTCCCCTTTCTTAGGCAAAAAGATGGCAAGGGGAGAGTCACTCCCCCGAATTGGTTTTCAAGGTTAAAAGGAGCTACAAAGTATCTAAGATTTACCATGCATGCCTTCCTCAGAAAAGCAGAAAGCATGCCTCTCTCCAGGGCTTATCTTCCAAGAATTTCAAGAAAATTCTCCAGTCTAGCTGGAAATCCTATGCTTGCCCTAAGATAAAAGTGTTCTCTTGGCTCATCCTGCACAGTGCTATCCTGAGTAACACTAACATGATCAAGAGGAACTTTAAGGCTGTCCATAGTGCCCTCTGCCCGACTCTGAAACAATCATGATGAATCATTGCTACACATTTTCACTTGCCAAAGGATCGGGACTTTTGGAGATGGTTGACTTTCGGTCGGGCCCGAAAATCCACGATTTCGATTCCATAACCGGTATTTCTCAATTCTTTCAGCTCGAATTCCGGTGTCAATTATGCAGTCCTACAACTAGCCCTCTGGATTGTTTGGAAACATAGGAATAATGTGGCTCTGGCAAACAGGAAGTGTGACCTTAATTGGATGAAGCTCAATTTCCAATTTGAACTTATTAGATGTGCTATGGCTCATAAAGCCCTTAAATTGGAGAAGTTTGATACGGATTGGTTGAATTGGGGCTCCTTCAAGTCTACTTTCTTTACTATTCATCTTGACTCTACGATTGATTTGAATGCCTTTGTGGATTGCAGCCTTTTTGAGCGATGGTGGTTCGGTATTCAGGGGGATCAATCCTACTGGGATGATGTTCCTACCCACCATTAGGGGACGCCTCGTCAAGTTTTGTCCGAGCTACGTTTTCGGCTTAAATTCTTCTTTGAAGGAAGCATACAATGCACACATTCTCCACAAGTTCATTGGAGCCAACAACCCGGCTTCTACCGAAAGGCGTTCTCTTGCTTTGCGGTCTATGTATTACTACCATAAAGGCGTATGTGAGGTGCAAGCTGGTGTGTTATTGGATATTATCCGGTACCCATTGAAGAGTTTCTGCTGCCGACCCCCTCACGGGTTTTGAGATTAATTGGATGGCCCCCTTGCTTTTCAATGCCCCTTAATGCTACACACTCTTTCCCCCGATCTTCCCACTATCCGGATTCTCTATCGAACTTATCCCCTACCCGGATTCTCGGCTGCTACCCTACCCGGTTTCCCAAAACTCTGTCTCCCCCATCCCTGGCATATGGCTGTGAAGATGATCCTGTTTTGACAGACTTTTCTCGTTGCCAATGGACAATTGGTTATTTTGTTTATATTTAATTTTCTCTGATATGGGCTTTGAGCCTTATTTTGTATGTACTTAAGTTATGATTAATATAATCCTTCCTTTCCCTCAAAAAAAAAAAAAAAAAAAAAAAAAAAAAAAAAAAAAAAAAAAAAAAAATTTAAATCTTATATTATAAAGTTTTACCGTAAGTGTTGGACCATGCCCTAATTTAGATGGCTTAGATTATCAGATTGCATCTGAAAGCTTTGATCTCTTAACAGGAAAAGAAAAAGAAAAAGGGAGGACGAAAGGGAAAATGAAGGATAAAAACGCACGAGGAAAATGGGAAGAGGAAAAGGGGAAAAGGAAGGGAAAGATGGTATGGGAAAAAGGGGAAGAGAAAAAGGGTGAGGAAAGGGAAAAAATAGCATGGGAAAAATGAAAAAATAAGGTAAAAGAAAAGGGGAGGGGGGAGAAAAGGGAAGGGAAAAATGGCAACTAGAAAAGGGAAAGAGAGAAAGGGCAAGAAAAGGAGGAAAGAAGGGAAAATGGAAAAGAGAAAAATGGTGGAGAAACAAGAAAAAAAGGGAAAATAAAAGGGGAAAGAAAAAACGAAAAAGGAGGCGAAAAGGGGAAAATGAAAGGGAAAAAGAGCACGAGGAAACGGGAGAGGAAAATGGAAAAGAGGAGGAGGGGAGGGGGCACGGGAAAATTTTGAAAAGGAAAAGGGTGAGGAAAAGAAAAAAAGAAAGGGAAAAAGAGCATGGGAAAGATAAAAGGAAAAATGAAAAAAAAAAGAGGGATAGGAAAATGGGGAAGAGGGTGGGAAAGGAGAAAAAAGAGCACGTAAAAAAGGAATGGCAAAAGGTATAGGAAAATGAAAATGGAAAGAAAAATAGAAAAGGAAGGGAAAAAAGGGCACATGAAAAAGGAGAAGGGATGAGAAAGGAAGGCAAAGGAAAAAGGAAAAGGGAGGCAAATGGGCGCGAGGAAAATGGAGAGAAAAATGGGAAAGAGGAAGGGAAAAATGGAAGAGGCAAAGGGTGAGAAAAGGGAAAGAAAGCAAGGGAAGGACAACATGAAAAATGGAAAAAGAAAAAAGAAAAAGGGGGATAGGAAAAAAGGGAAAAGGGAAAAAGGGTGAGGAAAGGAGGAAAAGGGGCACGTAAAAAGGGTGGAAAAAAAGATGGAAAAAGGCATGGGAAAAAGGAAATGGAAAGAGAAAAGGAAAAGGGGAAAAAGGCACCAAAAAAAGGGAAAGGGCAGAGAAAGGATAAAAAAGAAGAAAAAGGAAAAGGGAGATGGAAAGAGGGGAGGGTAAGGAAAAAGGGTACAAGAAAAAGGGGAGAGAGAAATGGGAAAACGGAGGGTATAGGATAAAGAGGAAGAGGGTGGAAAAAGGAAGCAAAGGGGCACATGAAAAAGACGGGAAAAGGAAACAAAAAAAGGGCATGGGAAAAGGGAAAGGAAAGTGAAAAGGAAAAGGAAGAGGAATTGGACCACCTAGATGACATTACTTTTGAACAACAGAATGTTTCTAGGTATCTTATATTATGACGTATTGGATGGATCAAGCCCTAATTTCTGAGATCATCTAATTGAAACTGAAGGCCGAGATTTATCGCACGACTTCTCACTACCGTGATTAGGCATGATTTGATCTCTTAAGGGAAAAGGAAAAGGAAAAGGAAAAGGAAAAGGAAAGGGGAGGAAAGGCATGGGTAAAAGGGAAAAGGGAAGGGAAAAAGCGGATGGGACAAAGGGAAAGAGGAAAAGGGCAAAGAAAGGGGAAAAGGGAAGGGAAAAATGGCATGAAAAAAATGAAAAAAAGAATATAAAATAGAGAGAGAGAAAGGGAAGGGAAAAAGGACAACAGAGAAATGGGAAGAAGGAAAGGGTGGGAAAAAGAAAAAGGGCAAGGGAAAAGGATGGGAAGAAGGGGACGAACAAAGCGTAGGGGAAAAGGGAAAGGAAAAAAGAAAAAGGGAGATGGAAAGGGGAAAAGGGAACTTGAAAAAAGGGCACGAGGAAAAGGGAAAAAAGGAAGGGGAAAAGGGCAATAGAAAAAAAGGAGGAGGGAAAGGGTGAAGAAAGAGGAAAAGGGAAGCGAAAAGAAAGCATAGTTTCCGTCTACACAGGTTCCCAACTTATGCCCAGCAACGCTGGGCACCATTACTAGTATTATTATAAAGATAACATTGAATATCTAGTGATTGAGGATTGTCTAGATCTAATATTATCTATGAGTTTGATTCCATAAGTGTATTAAATACTCCATTAGATTATTCTTTCAGTTATCTTCTTTGTCACTATCAACAAAGGGTGAAGCATTGCTACTACCATTCCCTTCATCTTCTTCATAATTAGCGGGCTTGCCTAACCCTCCCTACAACAATTCGTGTAATTATTTCTGTAATTCTAGGTTGTCCACATGCGCGCTACATCATTCAAAAATTCATTCTAGCCGTTTTTGATCCAACGGCTAAAGAAATTAGAAAACTTGTGAAAATTCACTCCACTCCAACGACCACTCTGGCGATTGATTTGCCCCATGATATTTGATTTGCAAGCCATAGCCAAAGATCCAAGAAGGATGTAGCAGATTCTGGGAGTACCATGCAGGCTGTCTAGTATGCCAAATACGGTGGAGGTGCCTCAGCTCTTAAGGTATGAAATCTCTAACTTAGGATTCAGTTTCTTTCCCTGTATTGCTTTCTTTGGGAGATTTATACCGGTTATTGGCATATAAAACTAGCCATACCTGCACCCAAGAAGGATCAAATCTTATAATAAAAATTGAAGCTGCATCGGTCCGATTGGTTGGAAGATTCAAACAGGAATGTTGCGTCCTGCTTTGCCTTCAAAATTCCTTACACGCTAGGTATGCATAACTAGAGATATGAGTAAAATTTTATAGGCTTGGACTGCAATCTTTGCATGTATGTTGCCATATACTTTGATGCTTTTCATGCATGTAACTTTAATATGGAGGTTTTTGTTAATTTCTAAAGTTCAAGTTCATGGCATGCATGAGGTCTTTAAAGGGCTGGTGAAATTCACTTCTTCAATCTGTCAGTGCTCAGCTGGTTGGGATGCCCTGAACTGAAGATGAGCTTGCCAATGGGCAGGACGGTGTGAATTATAATGGCAATTCAATGAGGACTTCAAATTTCGAGAAAACAGTTGCTGCATCAGTTCCGTCATATGTTTTATTTCTCTGCCAAGAGGCAAACAAATAAAGAGGGGATAGAGACAAGGGAGCTATGATCTGGTTTTGAAGGGGCGTGGAATGGCACATATTATCCCATCGATACGAGCCTTCGGATCGGCATTCTCGAATGGGCGAGCATGCATCTCTTGCATGCATGTATTGCATGCATTTTCTGTGGCTCTGGTTCATTTGGGATCACTATTGCTTGCAGCTTCTTCATCGACTTCTCATCGGCGCTTTCTCCTCTCTCAGCAGTTCCCTTGACTCCCACCCATCCTCCCTTAATGTGTATATTAATGTAAATGTTGTTTTTGTTGCGTGGCACGCATGACCAACCCCTCGCTTTTTCGAGGTTGTTTTTTGTCGCGTGGCATGCGTGACCAGCCCCTCGCTTTTCGAGGTTGTTGTTTTCTTATCTTTGTCTTCTAGTTTGTTGATGTGTAGGTACAGCGGGATGCGCGACTCCGTCTTCTTCAGGCTTCGGGGGTTTCTTTGTGGGAGCGTTTGTTTTGCAGCCTTACGTTGTGTTCAAGCCCCTTGCAGAGGGCTTATCACTAGGGTTTTTCCTCGAAAACCCGAAAGGACGAGGTTTTTTAATCCCGGTGATAAGCTCTCTGCAGGTACACTTAACCAACATCTGTAGAATTTTTTTGGGGTCCAGATGATATAACTGGATATTCCCTGTGTTTTTTAATTGTGGGTAGCTTGCAAATATGCAGCTACCCCCTCTCAACCATTGTAGAATTCCGCTGAGATGAATGAAAAGCCTAGTATACTTATTTTTTTAAGAATGGAATGACAAAGAGTTTCGAGACTTTGCAAATATCGTCATATGAAGATCCTTTCAAGGGGGGACCAGAAAATTTCAAGTTCCCAGCCCTTTTCCCATTTCTCCATATGTCAATATGCTGATTTTATTCATTTCTTGAAGATCTTGTTTCTTATGCAAACATACACTAGTACCAGGTATGTTCTGTTTTAATTGTTCCACAATTATTTCTAGCTTGAGTCATGTCTGTTAGAACTCGTGGAGGCATTGGTACTATTTGGATGAAGCATAACAAGTAGCAACTATGGAAGTGCCTGGACCCTTAGGCAGAAATCATGTCTATATCTCCTGCAGAATTGTAAAAGGAAAAACTAATTTGCAGTTTAGCAGACATATTCAATCCTATATAATTTCAAATGAACTGCATGTAATTGTTGCCTTATATAACTATTTGGTTCAAATTTTTTATTATGTTGGAAGCTTGCCGGCAGAAGCTAATCAAGCATTTGTCATGATTACATGACCAGTTGTGCATACCTGGGTTGGCAAATGCAAAGGGAGAACAGTGTGAAAATGTGCTTGATCTGTACTAAGACTGCAATTGTTTGGGACTAAAAGCATAGCAACAACAGCCAAATATGACAAAGTTTTGATTTTCCTTCTAATGTATTACTTTCAAGGCAGACACTAAGGTCCATATTAGTTAGCAGATCAAATCTGGGGTTCTATACTATTATTGTGGAAATCAACAGGTTAGCCTTCTATCTCAACATAACAGGCAAAGTGGCACAATCTTATTATGTCAAATCCTATAGTTCAAATCAGTGCAACCAGCCTTCTATGTGTACAAAGCCAACATCATTGAACTGGGGTTTGATGGTTCTTCAACCTGCAAACTAATGAAGTTGTTGGAGATCCCTAGTTCTAACAGTTCATATGGTAATATTGCAGTTTGTCAGATTACAACCAGACGGTAACCTTGTTGTTTATAAATTGAACAAGGACTCCATGGTCTGGGATGTGTCCAAAATGTTTGAAGATCCATGCCAGCTTCCTATGGCATGTGATCCATATGGGCTTGAATCAGATATTTTGTTGCTAATATGCTTATTGATATGTATTGCAAATCTGGAAGCCTGCAAGACATGCACAACTTGCCGAACAAAAATGCAGTTGCATATGCTGCACTAATGCAGACTATGTTCGGTGTGGAAGTAATATTTTTTTCGTGGAGCTTGTTGAGACGAAAAAGGGCATAATGAGAAAGCAACAACTCTGAGCATATTGAAAGCTTTTGGCAATAGAGGCCTTATAGATGAAGACTGGCTGTATTTTGAATCTATGGAGATGATCTATGGAGATGAATCCTGCATGTTTTTCTACTGGATCGCCAATAAATAGCAACTCTTATGTTTGCATATTTCTTGTATGTTATTTCCGTCAATAATATATAGTTTACAAGCAATGTCATTATCCTTTTAAAGTGATACTATTTCTAATCTATGATAGGCAATCGGGGCAGCAATCTTGTTCAGAGGAGTGAAGATAGAAACAATGTTGAAGTAATCTCTCATTGGACACCTATAAAGGTATGTAGATATGTTGTACTTCCGAGTTTTAATCCCTAAGTATTGTCTTTCTCTCTGTGTTTGTCAAATCTGTTATATTAGGACGTAAATTCGAACGGGGCAGAGGCGTATGTGGAAAATGATCCTATGCAAATAGGTACGATTAATTTTATATACCACAATCTGATGTTTGCATACGTGGAGATTCATTACTAGTTCCTTGCTACACATACCTAGGCGTGCAACCATCTCCAAGATGCAACCTTATAACGCGGTTGATAGGAGCCTCCGTAGATCCCATTGGTTCAACTTTGGAGGTCGACAATAGTGAGGAAACTAGCAAGCAAAAGGTGAAAGAGCCTTACATTTTGCATATTTGTTTCTCTTCTTTATTGTCGACTTCCGAGGACATTTATACTAACGAAACACTGCTTCAACGTGCAAAATTGATGGACGATTCTGAACCTTCCAAGTCATCCAGGTGCCGAATCCTTTGAAGTTATTGAAAAGTTGCAAATCAGCAAAGGAGTTCGTCTTGTTGTACAATGTCAACATTGCAATCGCTCAACGTTTACACTCACAACTTTATGGCGATGTTGAAGAACAGACTTACAAGCAGAATATGGTGGAGAAGTCTCTTGGTTGATGGGGATTCATTATGGTTCCCGTAGAATGTCTGATGTTGGAGAATGGGAGCATCTTTTTTTTGGGAGATCTAGTATATATACATGTACAATTTTATTAGAATTTAGGACACCTCCGAGATTTCTACATGAGGAATATGAAATGTAGACTCAACAAATAAATTAGAGGAGTTGCATCCTCAAGATTCAGAAAGCCTAGAGCTTTGTCTGCAAAGCAATGAACCAAGCTAACGATTATTTTTTGTTCTTATAGCTAAGAAAGGTTCCAACATGTTTTGAATTGAAGCATCATATCATAATCAGGTGCTTAAGTTGTTTTTTGAAACTTAATATAGTACAATCAGGTGCTTGAGTTGTTTAACTTAGTATATAGTACTATTGTTGTCATGTGTATCACATTTTGGTTATTTTCTCTATATTGCCAATTGGTATGTGGTGTAACAATGAAGTCAATCTGACATTTGAGCATTCATCCTAAACGTCTAGGAGACAGCTTCCACTTGCACCACTTCTGTGACAAATAAATAAAAAATTTGACACTTCAACCCTCCTACCGTGGTATTCTCCCCATGTTTCCTCCAACCTTGGCCATCTACTTTGATCTCAACAGTCTTGAAAGGACTATTAGAGGTCAGAGAGGTCAGGGCAAGTCGAGATAAAGGGCGACCCTCCACTCGTAGCACACTAGGAGTAGCAAAGGGCGACCCCTCGTAGCACACTAGGAGTAGCTTTTTCCGGGTGATTTTTTCCAGCAAGGACGTGTGGCATATGTATGTCATAGTTTTTTTCTTTGAGTTCTAGCTATTGACTCCTACTCAACGAAAGACCTTGCCATTCTTAGACACTCACACACTTGGGTTTATCTTTTCGTGGGACAATTTTTTGTGCTATTGTGTGCACTCTTTGCAGAGCACATTTCTTCCCAATGGCCCAATGGTCCAGACTCAGGCTTTTCATTTGCTATTGGGCTTTCTATTTCTTTTTTATTGATTTTTGGGTTGCCCCTAGGGGGGCAAACCCTTGTTTATGTGGGTTTGTAGCATATCCTAGGTATATGCTAGAATATACCTAGGATATACTGCTGACTGCTAAAAACCCCTTGCTCCCTGTAAATTGGCGGTCTCGTGCGTTCTGAATGGAGGATGTTGCAACCGGGTAACGGGCAGGGCAGGGCATGAATCGTGCTTGATAACAGACTACTCCTATGCCGTTTTGCAAATGTTGTGGAGTCTGGAGCTTAGATGATAGAAATTGTTCCATCCGAAGAGGTTAAAAAGCAAAGCTTTGGAATGGAGATATAGCTGTGATGCAGTCATGTGAGGAGTGTGCAGAAGATACGTTGGATTATCCAGTCGCCTGTGTTCGCCTGTCTTCATATGGTGGTAGCAATCGGTCGTGGGCAAGCAGGACTTCAAGATTTGTGAGGACTAAATCTAGCGCAGAGCATGCACTGCAAGGTCTTCGATTCATCAGCAAAACTGCAGACCAAAAAGGCCAGTGGCAAGCCGTTGCTGATCGATTTCACAAATTGTCTGTTAATGGACTCCTTAAACGTGAAGATTTTGTACTTTGCATTGGTTTGTTACTTCGTTTGACCAGTTAATTCTTGGTGTGAAGTTCGAGTAGTAAACATGCAAATGTCTTGTTGGGTTTGTGCAGTATCAATGGGTTTGTTGCTGGCGTGATTGTCTTACCATTGGGAACTCGGTTTGCTATTGCAGGAGATTCTCAAATACAGCTCCGCTAGATCCCAAGCCAGGAGTATTGTGTCTTATGGATAGCCACAGTGGAGTCCTCTGTGTATAGTCAGTTATATCCATATGAATGTCCTAACAATTATAACTCTGAATTATTCGCCATGTGAAGATTACAGACAGGTATATTTGTATGCACTCACATTTGAACAATTGTTTTAGATTAATACAACATGAATGCAATGGATCTTTCTCCAAACAATGTTTATAGTTTTTTGCAGGCCTAATAACAGAGACTACACACTATTACAGATGTGGAGATCCTAGCATAAGGGCCCTGAAGTGGAATCATCAGGTTCACTATGTTCATGTTTCAGCCAATGATGAAGCAAGTTCACTGCATGTGGACATTAGCCATCCAGGCCGCTTAATACCATCTGCACTCTGCGGCATTTTCTTTGCGGTATGTTTCCTTCTTCATACTCTTTTTCTAGGATTTTTGAGTGATTCTCATAGAATTGACGGACTAATATTGTAAATATTGCAAAATGATCAGTATTAGTTTATGGATTTGAAAATGTACTGCCATCATCTGGTTAGCTGTCAGTGTTATCTGATGTGGCATGACAATTTCTCTTGGCAGATGACACAGACTTAGTAAATTACGGTTATGCAATTCTGATGGTAATAGTGCACACTCTGACTATGTGACTATGCATCAATAATTGTTTTTGCTCCCTCTACCAGCATTTCTATCTTGATCTTGCAGTTCAAAGGCATTAATAGAGGGCTATAAAGTAGTGGTGCATCTGCAGTATCTCTTTACGATTCAAAGTATGGGGATGGAATACTACATTCAAGGTATAAGAATCAATTTTCTTTTTTTGCCATTCTCCAGTTGAAATTAAGTTTGTGCATCTGAGTAGGACCTTGGGCATTATTAAAATAGATGAATTCTTGGGGACTCTTACAAGCTTCTGTGCTTTAGAGACTGCCAGATGAACTTTCTTTTCTCATCAGGCATTGTGTTAATTTCTTCATTTGCTATGATACACGCTTGACTTCACCCCAAACTGCAGGGATAAAGAGTATAGCCAATATGGTGAAAAGATAGTGCAGTTTCTGCAGATCCACAGACGTGTTCACAGAGATCAATACACGTTAATTTCCCCAGCACTATGCAGGAAGGAGCATCTCAAGCTTTCAAGGCACTTGCATGCATATATTTTGGTGATGCAAAGTGGTATTGCCAGTGGTTGTGAGCAAACATTTTCACTCAGTTTTAAAACTTAAGTCTTCCACATCAGGGTTTATCTTTCAGGAATGGCGAACTGGGCTTGCAGGTAAGGTAAACCGAGGTTTTGTAGTTTGTTCCGGTTTTGTTTCTTGCAAGAAGCGAAGGTTTTGTAATTGCATGCAGGCTGGGGTGTTGCAATGCTTGAGCTTCTCTGCTGAGGCCCGTTTTCTTCATGCGGACTGTTCAACGCATTTTCCACTTATTCAGGCAAGGGCTTCTCTCGGCAATGGCGAGTCAGGAGGTTCCAAGAGATGTTATAAGAGTACCGTCTCACCATGAGTAGGCACTCAAAATGATTGTCCCAATTAACTTTCTAATTGTGAAGATAGAAAAAAGCCATAGATGGAGTGGAATATAGACCTGGACTGCCTCATCTGATAGTAGGGAGCATAAAATATTAATGTGCAATAGTTTCTCATATTGATAACCTAGTTTACTTTTGGTCAGTTTTGTTAGCTCTAAACTTTAAACTTGATCTCTCGTTCAACTTTCTGGCTCCGGGGCAAGGGCAGGCTTCAATCTGTAGCTTCAAGTTACAATCAAACTCATGCGAGCATAATGTTGCAGGATCTGCTTATGGGCTTCAATTGTCTGTGCAACTTGCTGCCTATTTACAGCCCTGATTAACTCTTGCGAAGCCTCCTAATGGACCACTGCCTTATGCAGCTTCAGAGATCCTTTTCCTTAACCAGGTAGAGCAATTTTTGCTCAAGAATTTAGATGCAGTTGTACTTCTTAAATAAGTGACGTGGCAGTTTGGATAAGATGAAGGTGGCAAGTTTTAAAGGTTTGGATAATATATGGCTTTATTTGTTGAGAACCATGCTTGAAATAGGCTATCTCCATATTCAGGACTTAATATGTAGGTTGTATGTGACCAATTAGACTGAGCATATTTGTGCATTGGAAGCGCAGTAGTTTTAGCAAGGCATTAGATTGACATCTGCTTGGGAAAGAAGTAGTTTGCATGCCGACGTTCTCCATTGAAGGGATTGGAGAATGCTCAATGCAGCCTAATGTCTGTTGTCAGCGGCTTCATTGGTGGAATTATCGTAGGCCAGTTTTTCAGATTATTTGCGTAAATTGTCTATGAAACAGGGGCAGCTATGGACGGTGCAATCTCTGTATTTTGGAAGTGCAAATCCAGTTTTCTCTGGCGGAGCTATGGTAACTGGAACAGATTTGCTTTGGGAAAGTCGGTTTTGTTCCCTCGAGCACTTGGCTCATTTTGTAGCTATGGAATTTCCTTTCCTCGATTCCTTTTGTTGCTCAAGTTCCAGAATATTTTGATGTAGCTGCTTTGAACAACCTTTTTTCTTGACCTTGACGCAGCTGGACACTGCATATAAAAGGTATTGTCACTTTGTTTTACAAATTGTGCTATTTTTTACGCAGATTGATACTGCCCTATGGATTAAGTATTTGTATCTCACATGGGCATGAACGGCCTGCCATTTCCAACTGTGGCTTGAATTTCTAGAAGCCAATTTCAGTCTCTCGGAACTATATATCCATACTCATCAATATGAGTATGCAGATTGATACTTCATCATCTGCAGTGAGTCTGGAGAATCCGCTGAAGCAAGCAAGGATTGGGCCTTCTACGGAAAAATAGTGGACCTAAGATTGAGTTTGCACTTCCAGGAGAAAGGAATCTTAGCTTGGGTTTGTGCTTGCAAGCAACGGGAATTTGTGCTAAGATCGTCACCAATTTATGCAGATTGTAGTGTCATAAATAGTTCGCGATTCATCTGGCCTATAGAACATGCATGTTAGTGAATGTCTGCAGTTATATTTGTTTCTGGCAACATACAGTGGCACTACGATCAGGCTTTTCTTATCCCAGAACAGCAATTCAAAGGTATTTTCCAAGCATGAATTTTAACGTCGTTCTAAGAAGAAAGTAAAATTAGGATTTACTTTGCAGGTCCCTTTCTCTGAAGATGACAGAACTGATCGTCATGCTAGCTTATATGCTACAGCAACGGTAAAGATTCTGAACCAACATCATAAAAAGTATTAACGCACTGTTAAACTAGAATTTTAGGCAATATATTCTTGGGCAATATATTCTTGGGCCCTGCTAAGAACCAGTGTTGCAGTGTTATGAAGACAAGTAATATGAATAATCCTTATGTTACAGAAAGCGAACGAGGTTGTTGGGCCATACCTATTTGTGTCATATGAATATTAGCCATCCGATGCATGCACGATATATGCATCCATGTGAATCATGCCCCTTATTCTGTTTCAAAGCTCGGGGATCACAATTTTGGGCTTCTGAAGATAAGCTTAACTTAAGAAAGCTCATGTATTTCTTTGCAGTGGAATGCTCTTCTCAGAGCTCGCAGATAGAGCAGGATATTTGCTACAGAGCAGAGTGAGTGTCTTCACGATTTCATTATTTTCTGTTGCAATGGTTGAAAACAAACCTTTAACTGCCTTAAAATCTGATGTGTGTTGAAAATGGCAGCAAATGTCCACCGTTTTGAGAGAATCAAAGTGGATCTAGGGAGATTCCAAAAAAAAATTGATTACAAAATACCAAGTTGACTTTCTCCCTCGTAGTACAATACTCATAGTGCATCCAAGATCAAATGCATTATTTCCTTGCATTCATGATCGCATAAGTGGTGTAACTTTAGCATTTGTCAAGATATTGCAATGTTTAACATTGGCACGACAAACATGGTGCAATTTAAATCTCTGTTTAGGATTTGTAATAATAAGTTCTTGAAATCAGTTTATGACAGTCATGAACTTGGCATTACAATACAATTTTTGGTATTCTTTTATAAGCACAAAACTTTCAAGGCATGTGAAATAAGAAATTAGCATAAGCATAAATATATTGCAAACTTGGCTTCACGATGCAATTTTTGGTGTTCTTTTCTAAGCACAAGATTCAATGCATATGAAATATAACATTAGCGTAAGCATAAGTATGTTGAAAACTTGGCTTTAAAACACAATTTTTGGTATTCTTTTACAAGCAGAAGCTTTTGATGCATGTCAAATATGAGATTAGTGTAAGCATAGCCCTTTCTCTCACATGCCCTAACTTATGCCCCCAGCATAAGTCAAGGGTGAGAAAAATCTTCATACCCTCATTTTACACTCACTCATATTACAAAAACTTGTATAAAGATATCAATACTTGTTTCAAGAAACCTTGTTTCTATGGTGGGGAGTTCTTAAATTCTGAAGTCATCTTTTGCATAGGTTTTCATCACAAACTAAGAGCTGCATACTTTTTGTCTTACATGGCATAGGCTTTTCGATAAAGCCAAGATGAAGTCATAGTTAAGGAATCGTCAAACAGGGAGTTACTATATCATTTCAAATTTTCTTTGATGCCATTTTCTTTTTAATTTATGCCATCTAATGTTTTAGCTTTGTGTTTTAGTGAGATTTGTAAATTCTTTTCTCTTCTTAAATATGTATTCATAAGTTGGCTAGATCATGCACTTTGGCAATTCCAATAGCATATGATTTTTGGTTCTTGGATGGACATGTGGCTTATCTTATGGTTTTGAAGACTTTTTTGTGTGGGGGCTCTTTTTTATTGATATGCTTTTCCGATAGATAAATTGGTTTCTGAGAGTTCCAACAATATCATCCTCCTGTAACTTTAGTCCAGCGACCCATTAATATTCCTAGTCAAATTTGACAAGTTAGGTTTACCATTGTATCCTAGCAGTAATTAGAGGGACCTTCCTTCTTCTCATAGATATTGAAGATTGTTGTACAAACTGATTGTAAAAACATAGTAGGGATCTACTTTAATTCAAATATAGATTGTGAAAACATGACTTCACAGCTAGATTTAGGCCACTTCACCCTCAAGAAACTGGAGGGCAACCCTATGTGCGTAGCACCTTGTTTTTTTTTTTTTGAAGAACCGTGTCATCAATATATTAAAAGAATGGTAATGGTACAAAGCAAGTGAGGAGGAAGGAGAACTGCCCCAAAGAGACATCGATACCTCAACACTCCACAACAAACTCACAGAAAAACTGCAGAGAACTAGATTATAACCTAGGAAGCTTTGAAGTTTGTTGATTATGAGATTGGAGCTCCCAATAATGAATAAAAATTAGGATTTTCATTGAACTATACCATGGATCATGTTCCAAAGACTTGGTATGCTATATGGTTGAATTTGGTTATGAAGCAAACTATCATACATTTTGATAGGGTCAAGGGGTAGAGATATTTGAAGGGCATTACTAGAGCTTAAATTTAGTTATGCAGAATGAAATATGTTTTCGTTTTTTAAGGATTTCTCATCAAGATAAGAAAGACCACGCCCTAAACCTTGCTTGAATCTTACATTTGAGGGCTGAATTAGTTGTGGTGGCTTCTAATGAATTTATTGTGATCATTCATCATGCATGCACAATCTATTAGAGTACGTTTACTATAAGTAAGTCCTTTGTATATGCATGGACTGCATAGATTCATTATTGTTATTTGCAGATGCATAGATTTAATTAGCTCCTTTGCAAGCAATTGATCTTTCATTATGATTTGTCGTGTCTGAAAATCTTATGGTATGGAGTAAATAATGAAAGTGCATACTTTGAACTCCTAAGTATCTCTATTGTACTACCAACTAAAGCCATGTTGCATCTTCCAAGAGCTCAGTAGAATTTTAGTTCATCTATCATTGCCATGTTTGTTGCAAATGCCTTTTGAGCTTGCTAAAACTTTACTATATTTTCTAAGAAGAATAAGAAGAACAAGAAGGACTAGTTTTGGGCCTTGCATTATGGAAGTAAATATGTCATACATTACATTAGCGATTAATCTACAAAGATTAAAAGGATGGCCATAAATCTCAAAGAAGAAGTTTCATTCTCTGCTCAAGGGACCCTGTTTGAAAACTCACCCAAAAGTGATACTAGATGCATTTTTTGAAGTACCTAAGGTAAGCATGTCAAATACATGGAAATACATTCACTGCCTTAACTTTAGAGCTGATTAGAAACACGACCATAGCTGCCATAAACAAGATCCATTTTTCGTGCGAGAGAACACATCGGAAAGATAAAAGGAAGATCTATAAATGATTGTTGCTAACTCCAAGTTCGAGGTAGCATGGCCTTAGTCTGAAAAGCATCCCATGGCAACAAGTGACCAACCTCATATCAAGCATCAACTGTGAGAATGCCAGCAAGCCTCCAATACCACTGAGTCAATGGATCTACAATAGTACACAGAGGCATACAATTATCGAAAGAAATCCACCAACACGGAGCGCTTAACTGTACGAAAGCATCAGGATTATTCTAAAACAAGGCTCGAACTGCCTCTCAAGAATAAAAAAAGGTCCTTCAAAGGGAAGCATTAGAATATGGGCAAAACTAAAAAAAGAGACACCAAGAAAGAACTGCCCTAGCTGCTGGTTTCCCAAAAGAAATACACTGCCTAAGTGCTTGCACGACCAACCTCATTCCAGGCGAATGGACCATGCCCATCAGGTAGTGACAAATGAACTTAGAGATCATCATTTCTCTCTGTAAGGGGAAGTCAACCATACCTAGCCCACCAATAAATCTTGACTTGATACATGTGGACCAAGCAACCTTCATAACCACATCTGTCTTGGTACCAGCTTAAATGAAGTTGCGAACAATTACTACAACCTCTTGAAATTTTAATTGTGATGCAAGCACTACGGATGCCATATAAACATGAGTATTGCTAAGAATAAGCTCAAACTTAGTTTTTTCTGTTCCAGAATACGCTTTCATTTTTTTGCTCCTTCTTTTCATGTTAACAACATTGTTTTTTGCAGGCAAAAAGCAAGGAAAGGGACTTTGAAAACTATTAAGAAGCCCTAAACACAAAAAAAAGATAGGTCCATCTTCGAAATACAGTTTATAACTAGGGCCACAGTCAGAACGTACAGCACCATCACTTTTCTATTCATTTGTGGGTGTCCTGGCCAGAAACGATACGACGAAAGCGAGTTTGAATGCATGGACCCCATTCGAAAAGTCTCAGTAATTGCTGGGTAGTGTGGTGACCAAGAGAGACTATCTTTTAACGCATCTCAGGGCTTTATTATTGCTGATGAGTCCTTTTTATGTTAGAGAATCTGAAGCCTTATACATATACGTGGTCACTACGTCGTCAAGGAAGAGCTTCCTTCCATCATAAACAGAGTTCAAAGGGATCAAAGTAAGGCCCTTGAATTCAGCGAGTCATAGCACGAAGAGAAGGCCGAAGAAAGACCCATCAATGCTAGTTCTGGTGAAGAAGAAGAGGAAAAAAGTTCAAAAGAATCAAAAGAACAATAGGCAACACCAGCAAAAAAAAAAATAAGAATGACTATTGCTGCTAAAGAACCAAAGGAATGAAAGGTGGTGCAATTGTCAGTAGCAAAAGCACCTGAAGAAAACCCTAAAAAAAGAAAAGGCAAGGGCAAGATCCCAAGGATTGCAATCAACAACAAAAAAATGGACAAAGCATTAGAAAAAATAGAAGAAATAAAACAACACAAGTATGTGTCAGGTGTAAATTATTTGCCTATCACTTCTATAAAGCTGTCACCTAAGAACGAAGCTGGTGAGAGGCCTCTTCAGGTTAGAAAAATTTATACTAATCATTTAAGGAATCTGAAGAATAGAATTCGCACAACCCCAATGCTCATGTGGCTTCCATAGCAGTGTTGGTTGACAGAGCACAATGTACAGACCCCTCGGAGTATAATAGAGAATATGCAAATACATCACTAGTAGAGGTAACCCTTTGTTTGTCATAGTTTTTGTCACACAAAATACATTATATTATCATTTTATTAAAAACATATACAAGCATGACAACGTTACTTTTGTCATGCGTATATGTATTAAAATATTTTCAACGCAATGCCTTTTATAATTTATCAATCTTATTATTTATTCTTTTTTCCACCAGTAACAAATTGTATTTGGAGGAAAAAATGGTTGGGACGTCTAATTGGTTGCAAAGTAGCCCATAAATATCGAAATGGAAATCGATTATAAAAATTATATAAAGTACATATGATAAATGATAGTTCAGAGCTGCATAGAACATGCATGATGACCTAAGCCAAGACAAAGTTGACCACAAACGCAAGGAAAGCCTAAGGAAAGAACTCAGGCCACGGTTTCTTGTTGACCAAGAAAGAACTTATCCTCCATGTTCCTATCCATCCACGAGTTACCTTTCCAATCACTAGCTTAGACAGTAAGGTCAGCAATAAGCAAAGATGTTCTTAAATGTCGTGATAGATTAATAACCTTTGTTTGGGTCCAAAGAGACGGTCATGCACATATATCTTACACACGTATATTGTTACAGCTGTTGACATGCGAGTCTCAATACAAGTTCATATTGGTCTATGCCATTGGGCACTTATTTCATTTTTACAATAGCTAAGCATCCCAATCATGCTCGATGATAGCACTGGATACTTCAAAAGCTAACTAATAGGTTGTCCAAGTGATTTTCTACATGTCACATAAGACACAACAACAGTAATATCATCCATCTTTCCTCCATAAAACCGAAATCCTGCATCCTGAGCAGCAGTAGAAAAAGGGGTTTGACGGTTTCGATCTTGTGCCCGTAATCTAGCAAGATCAGCTATCCTTTCTGCAGTCACCTGAGGCCCCAGACCAGCCCTTCTCGAGTCTACCACCACGCTAGTCAGCTCATTGTCATATAGGTTATCAAATAAGCCATCTGTTCCTGCAACAATAACATCACCATCTACTACTTGCAAAGAGAAGACCTGCAGAATATTATAGATAGTTCAGACTGTGAAATCAGACAAAAGCGTGTAATAGCAACCAGAGAGAAAAATGAATACCTGGGCAGCACTTGGGGGGTCACTGCCACCATTTTCAAGCTGAAATGGGATATTGAAAAGGTGTTGTTGGGGAGGCGATTTAAATATGGTCCTCCCACTGCATACAACAATAAAGCTATTGTCTCCTAAATTTGCAGCTTGCAAACCCTATGTCATCCATAGATTACATGAGTAACATATTCATCAAACTTAAAACACTCAATCAAAGAAAATTCTTTACTTGTTCTGATAAAGCAAGAATACAAGCTGTGGAGGAGCCACGGCATTTTGTCTTTGCATGTGCCATAGCCAGCACTCTGGCTGGGTCAACATTTCCATTAGGTTCCTGCTGCACTGCTAACATGGACTGCAACATCAGTTCTCTTGCATATGCACCAGCATCAACACCCATGTCAGCCCATCCACCTATGCCATCCGCAACCCCAACAACTCTAGCATCAGTGGATATGAAATAGGCATCTTCGCCACCCTTTTCCTGCTTGTCAGGATGGGGGAGACAGCAAGCGCCTGAGTGAAGAATTAACGGGTTGCTTCCATCAATATTCCTGCAATGAGGAAAGGAATCATCAACCACACACAATTAAACTACAAAAGTTATAATACAGAAAAGAAACTATGTCTGCAAATGAATTTACAAGAATCCTGCTATGTTATGGTTTACCAGTAATAATAAAATTTCAGCTCTTATGTCATATATTAAACCAGATTCAAAAGGTTATGTCAACCAACAATCACATTACCACATGCAGACATCAAATCAAGGAAGCATGCCACCAGTTCAAAGTGAAGGAAAAATAACAAATACTTAGAGACAATGACAATCATCCTGCATATGGCTGATCAATGCAGCCACTGGTTTTTCAAATATGTGCATAAAAAATGTCATGGCATGGACTTTGTTTCGGACAGTCTTTTATGTCGCCAGACCTACTGTAGCTTTTAAACTAATATTTTTCTGCTTGCAGGTCTCTCCTGTTACAACTACTTAGCTCAAACAGAAAGAATAACTATTATGAAAAACAAAGCTTTATCTTTAGATGCCTACTGAATCAGGCATGAAACCTATTCTATGCAACTAAACAAAATTAAGCAATGAACTTAGAAAGAAGTCTTCAAATTGTATCACACCTGCCAGAGCAACTGCCATTGCCTTCATTATTTAAAATGTCTAGACATGGTGAAGCAAACCCTGCTTCTTTATAACTGGCATCGTGTAGAGACTTTATGGGTGGCTGATTCCCTGATTGAGGGAATCCATGTCGGAACCTAAGAAGATGAAAAGCAACTGAACGCCTCAAAATGTCAGAATACAAGAGTGTCTTGTCATGACCTTCCATGTGATTTCTGTTTTCCAACAATCTTATCAGTGGGTCTTTTCCTTCCCTTGATGCATTAGTCCTGTAACTTTCATGAGTTTTGCCCAAGAGACTCACTTGGATAGAAGATGAACTTCTTTCAGATGCAATGCTCCAACTAAACGATTCTCTACTATCCACTAACAGCTGCCAGGCATTATAGCTGCAGCTCTGCCAAGCTGGTCCAAATACTGATGGAGTTGCAAAAGGAGAAAGAGCCTCACATACTGAAAGACTAAAGCTGCTTTCCTCGGTATCATAGCCCTTTGGGCCCGCTGATGATGTAACTCTTCTATGTCTTGTAGACCTGCTGGCGGAAGATTGCTCAGATTCAAGTACATGGGAACACTTGGATGGAGTTTTCTTTCTAAACAAGACTCCTAGTCCACCCTGCTGATCCGAAAATGAGTGTCTGTTACGCGCACTTGCTGCCAGCTTCCAAAATCCATTAGGGGAGGGCATTTTCTAGCATAAGGAATGAATTTAAATCATAATCGATTAGGTCATGTATGAGGACTAGTCATGTCCCCCATTATTTGTTACATCATCAGATCAAAATAAACAATCCGTTCTCTGCAATCTTTTATTAATTTTCCCACTGAATCGGCAAGCCCCATTTGAGCTGAATAGAATTGAACAATAAGAGAAAGCTGGGGTTGAAAATCATGCTTGCGACATATATCCAACCGCGCAACGAATTAACCCAAATTCGGTCCTCCGACGAAGAAGCAAAGGAACATACCTTATATCAAATATTTGACACGAAAGTTCAAATTTGACAGCAGATTAGGGCGCAAAAATCTGGGCAGGATTCTTGAGTCCCATGAACACACTGCCACATGAAAAACGACTGTGCCACTTGTAGACAGGGAAGAAGGATCTGCCACTGACGTCTCGCCTTTGGACTCTTCCATAGCCCATACTCACAGTGTGCTCCTTTGGAAGATGAACGATCTAGACCGTCTGTTTAACGAGGAACGATCGAGACAGTCGGTTTTTCACCAATGAACATTAGGCATGTCTTTATTTATCCGGGCCAAATCAAGCTAGCCTATATATGGGTCATTTTTTACTAGTTAGCAGGGTTGCCTAACCCGAGGTGCACGATTTTGTGCAATTCTAAGCTGTCCACGTGGACAGCCACGTCACCCCTTTCAACCCGAGTTGCACAATTTCGTGCAGTTCTAAATTGTCCCATGGGCAGCCACATCACCCCTTCCAACGTCAGCTAAATTCCTCTTCTTTGAGCATGGCCTCCGGCCTCCGTGCAACCCTATAGCTAGGAAAATGAGAAATTCTCTGAAATTTTGCTTTGTGTGTGTTCGACATCTCCATTTCTTTTAACTTTGGAGTTTTTTGCGCCTTTAACGAAACATTATCTTGATGAATGGCGTGGTCCATATGCATTTCTATTAGCATAAGTGCAAACTAAATTTTGAGTCTGAATTTCCACGCGGTAGAGCAGGGGTAAAGCGAAAGAATTAAGCTCAACGGGGGGTAAAATGGGTTTGCCTTCTCCTTTTTCATATCCCGGAAGTTCTTGAGAGGCAACGAAGAGATGAAGCAACTGCGAGCATTGGGATCAAGTAGTTGAGAGGTTTGTTCCTAAAATTTTTTATTCTCAAAATATAACTTAATAGAGACATAAAGCTGTTGTCGATGTCAGAAGGAAGAAAATGGTTCTTTCAAAGTACCAGCTTCATCTTTGCTCACAAAAATGCTTAGAAGGACTTGGTCCTGCCATGAAGAACATGAGCTACAGCGACTTTGCTAGGATCTAATGTAGCATATGTAAGGATCTAATCTAACACATGTGTAAGGATCTAGTGTAACATGTGTAACTGATAAGTTCGATCTCACTGCCAAGAGCTCATTGCAAACAATTCTACATGAAGAAGAGGGTTCTGGAAATTTACAATGCTTGAGTTTTATGGCTCTTATAGATGCTCATCCTATAACCGCATGCTTATACTTCTAACTGCCTTTCCTGATTTGGCCTATAAAGTTGAATTTGAGAATATCAAGAGGTTGAGAATATTAGGCCCATGTGCCTCTGGGCACTTTCTTCTCTTCAAACAACTTTGCAGTTTATTGGCAATCTTCTTACACAAAAAGAGAGCAGAAAGTTAGAGGAAAATGGCCACATGCTGACCTTGAGCTATCTAGATCTGTGTAAGAAAAGATGCAGCCCTCTGCCATTCAAGTTCTTTTTTGCATTTGCCAAGACTATTTCTGTCTTGGCTAAAGATTCTCATGATGCTCTGTATGATGAGATCCTGACCTATAACCAAGAAGTTGATTTTTCTGAAGAAGATGAATTAAGTATGCAATTTTGTCCAGTAGCAAGCTGTAACAAGTGCTTGCAATCAATTTTCCTTACTCTCTCTCAGAGAATATGTCTGCCCATATTGCCTCTTTGAAACACCACGGCAAGAAGATGCGAAACATCAAACAAAGAAATGCAAAGCTTATATTGTCATTATGTTGTGAAGTTTAGAGTCTAGATAAGTTTTTTATGTAAACCTCTTTGACTGCTTTCTGTTTGCCAGGAGCATATGCCATGGAATTATATGTAGATTCTGAATTCAAAGTGCATGAAAGGGTATGTGTGTTGCGAATTGAGGAGGAGGTTGCATATGCACTAGGAAACTTATTATATAAGATCAACAAATTGACCCCGTAGCGGGCTAGGCTTATGGCCGGTCACTTCGAGTGGGCCGGGCATGGGTCCGACACCTCCTGGGGCAGTGGTGTTGCCCTGCCTCTCAAGAGGTGCATGTGACGGCCTGGCTCTTGTTTTGGGGGGGTTAAGTCGGGGACGAATCGTGTGTTCCCACGATTCTCTAGCCGCTCGTGGAACCTTATAGATCCCAGGAAGGGGAGATGCAACCTGGAGTAGTCTCGATGGGTGATGCCATGAGATTGCGTATCCAGAAGGCTAGAGTCATGCCAGAGCCCGATTTAGCCCATCTGCAAAGTATGCACAGGAGGGGCGGATGGAGTGGTCAACCCTAGCCATTGTCTCAATCCAGCCCCGCCATTGTTATGATTCGGTCTTGTGACGCTCCCTGCTAAATATACGGCGCCCGGCCGCACACTTGGCAGGAAATCCCCCGTCCGGCTCGACAACCGCACAGGCCCTCCGTCTATCCCGCACTCTGAGATGATCGTAGTGCGGGTGGGGATTTCTGAAAGGTGTCTTGCGTGCCCTTCCCTATGGGCTCCTATCTGTGGAAGCATAACATCGTCGAGAACTAGCAATACAAAGCAACATAACATACTACCTCGAAGGGTAGCTCATCCCACATCCATAGATGCAAAGAACATAATCGCATCTTGAAGTAAAACATGAGAGCTCCTACCCGCGGGCTCAGGCACATAGGAAGTCGACCGTGACGGGCTAGGCCTCAAGATAGATCAGACCGAGTCATAACAATGGTGGGGCTGGCATAAGACAATGGCTAGGGTTGACCACTCCATCCGCCCCTCCCTGCATGCTGCGGATGGGCTAGATCGGGGCTCGACATGACTCTAACCTTCCGGGATCACTAATCCCATGGCATCACCCATGGGACTACTCGAGGTTGCATCTCCACGAGTGGTAGAGGTAGGAAGGGTTGCATCTCCCCTTCCTGGGGTCTAGAGGCTCCACAGGCGACTAGAGAATCGTGACGACACCGGTCGTACCGGCCCGAACCCCCAAAACAAGAGCCAAGCTGACACTTGCAACTCTTGAGGCGGGGCAACACCATTGCCCGGGAGGTGTCGGACCCATGCAGAGCCCACACGCCAAGTGACCCACCATAAGCCTAGTCCACTATGGGATCCCCCAGAGTAGCCCCCACTTTCGGCGGGGATCCTCCCCCATCTTGCCTCTAGCCCCGTTGTGTAGTGCTGAGTCACATCATAGCATCCATAGCCCGGTGGGTTCCTATGCCGCAGCCGCATATAATAGGAACTAAGGGATCTACACTAGGAGCATACTACATATGGCCCTAGGTCTCTACCCCCTTCCCAACCACAAGAGGTGCGGCATGATCAACCAAACAACATACATATCACTTCATGAACAATATCATATGAACATCTTAACCTAATCATACATATCTAACTATCGGTTAGGGTTCCTTGATTAGGGTTCAAGATGTTCAACAATGAATCTAGGGTGGCTCTACTCTAGACACAATATACTAGCCCCACGGAATGCTAACTTCGGATGAACTAACATGAACTCTACTCAACCTACCTCCTCCGGGCGCTTCCTCCCATCCACGGGCGTCTCCATACTCCTTGGCGTGGTTCGATGTCCTGCTCCCTCAACGATCATACACACCTCTCGAGGGCTGCTCGAGGCTAGGCTATAATGACGGTGCTCGAAGCGGGGTTTTGGGCACTTAGTGAGTGAGCTTCGGGTGCTAGGTCGAGAAAAAAAAGGGCCTAGGGTTAGGGTTAGAGCTAATATAGGTGTGAGTCCACATGGGATGCCACGTGGCACCACTAGGATGAGGCCGTGTGGCGGTTGCCCAATAGGATAAGGCCATGTGGAAATGGGTCTTATCCTAAGGTTATCTAAGTTAAACAATTAACTTAGATGTGCACCCCTTGCCACATTCAAGTGCATACAAGGCTACCTAGGTAGGCTTGTATGGTGACGTCCCGAGGAATATCACGTATTTATAGCGTATATTCCCTGGAACGTCACATTCTCCCCTTAGGACAATCTTTGTCCTCGACATTGCGCTAAGGTGACGACCCTACTCTATACTGCAAAACAATCATAAGAACATACACTTAATATTTAGTTTAAATGATCAACTTCCTATTAAAGAGTTAGGTGTCAAAATTTAGGCTATATTTGCACTTATACAAAATTATATAGCCTTAACAAGGTTCCTTCTTACAATAATTCAAAACATTATTATAAGGGTTATTAGGGTTCATAATCTAAATTATGGTGCCCCCCATCTTCTCGTAATGCGCCCCACCTCGATGCTTCTTCTCACTTGCCTGCACAAGGAGCACATTACGTTAGTTTAATTAATAAGTTTGTCACAACAAGAGAATGGACATTTAGCGACGTGGGCTTGCGACGTCTGTGCGACGTGACGTCGCAAATAACGTGACCATGCGACGTCAATGCGCCGAATCGCGTCGCAGACCGCCGCGCATGCGACGCGGTGGTGCGACGTCGACACCGCGGACGCGGCGCGAATCATCACGCCAGTGCACCACGCCGCATCGCGTGCGTCACTTTTGTCGCGACGTGACGCCGCGGGACGCGGATCGCCGCTACGGACGTCTATTTGGGCGTCTAGTGTACTTTGTTCTTTTTGGAGAACAAAGGGTGGTCTTCGCCACTAAAGTTGGTCGAGGGGGTAATGTCGATATTCGAGTCCATTGGAAGAGCCAAATCATGGTTTTGGAGAGGGAAATTGCTCGTCCATCGCCTGGGCCTTCGCCGAAGAGAACTTTTGTGGCAACATGTGAGCTCTGGAAGACTTCGAGCTATTTCATCGTGCACCAACACTTTGCATATCCTAGTGAAATGTTTTTCTCATGTCACCGCGCGCGTTGCACCGCTTGTCAAAATTCCACCTTTTTTCGATGCGAGAATTTTTTTAGTTATCGTTCTTTTGCATTCATGCTTCATAAATTCGTAATTAATGCATGGTATGGAATTAAATTCTGATTTTTGTCGGTTGGCTTCCTATATCATCGATTATCAGGCAAATTTTAGAATTTCCGGATAAAGTTCTGATCAAATAGGTAGCATTGGAGCGGTCCTAAAGCTGACTGTTGTTGGGCGTAGCAAGACATTCATAAATTCGTAATTAATGCATAGTAAGGAATTAAATTCTGATTTTTGTCAGCAGACTTCTTAAGTCATCGCCAACGTACATGCAGTTTTCAAAATTTCAGACAAGGTTTATATCAAAGTGTTTGCATTAATGCGGTAAAGGCGACTGTTGTTGTTTGCACCGAAGGGGCACACTTGCCCAAGTCAAACAAGGCGAGGACCTTGCAAGGCCGCCTCATTAGAGGGGAGAGTCTGGGACCCCAAGAGGCGAGCCACAAAAAGTTTCCCGAGGCGACCTTTCTGGCGGCCAGGAGGGGGCCGTACGCTAAAGACCACACTCCCGGATCTCGGTTCCCCTATCCGACCGTTGAATCCTTCGTTCAAGGGCCCTGTCTCGATAAGGTCCAAAAAAATCCAACATCCGTCCGGGAGAACTTATCAAACCGCGAAGCGTCTGCGGCCGGCAGGTGTAGAAACCAAAGTGTTTTGTTGTTCGGACATTGCGGAGGCTCGAATGGCGATTCGACTTAGCCACATCGTCCAGGAGGAGGCCAAAATTACCCTAGAGACCAAGTTGCGGTCGGTTTTGCAAAAGAAAGAAACACTTACGCCCTACGTTGCAGTTTTCGACAGCCACCTCCTAGGCCAATTGACTACGAGTGTGTTGGACATGAGATAGTTTGACGCTACCTCGAGAAGGGGTGGTCTTTTGGCCATGAAACTTGGTCCCCAGGGCAATGTCGACGTTTCCGAGTCCATTGGCAGAGCCGAATCACGATTCCGGAGAGGGGAAGTTGCCCGTCCGGTGAGCCTTAGCCGGGAGAGGACTTTTTGGGGCAAATTTTGCTTCCGGATGGTTTTAGGGTCCGTGCTCTGGCGTCAACACCCCCCTCACGTCAAGACACGGCGCGAAGGTCCTAGTCGAATCGACAAGGATAGAGCCTCCAAACGTAAACCCTATGAGTTGCCGAGGTTCTAGCGGGGTTTTGCGTTTTGGGTGCCGAAGTTTTGGTCCTTTGCACTTGGGACTTGGCTGATAAGATGCGATTGAGAACGAAGCAAGGGGGCCCTGACGGAATGGAGTTTGGATCTGTACTCCTCCCGTTGTGGTAGTTAGAAGTAAAGGGCGGCTTTTTTGCGGTAGCAAGACATTCATAAATTCGTAATTAATGCACGCGATGGAATTAAATTCTAATTTTTGTCAGCCGGGCTTCCTAAGTCATCGCCAACATCTGAGGCCAGTTTTCAAAATTTTCGGACAAGGTTTATATCAAAGTGTTTGCATTAGAACGGTCAGGGCGACTGTTGGGGCTGGCCAGCCGCACACTTGCCCAAGTCAAATAAGGCCAGGACCTTGCAAGGCCACCTCATTAGAGGGGAGAGTCAGGACCCCATGGTGAGCCCCAAAAGTTTCTCGAAGGCGACCTTTCTGGCGGCTCCCCGGGGGCCGTGCAGCTAAAGACCACACTCCGGGATCTCGGTTCCCCTATCCGGCCGATTTGAATCAACCGTTCAAGGGCCTGTCACCGATAAGGTCAAAAAAATCCAACATCCGTCCGTGAGAACTTATCAAACGCTGGCGTCTAGCGGTCGGCCAGGTGTAGAAACCAAAGTGTTTTTGTCGTTCGGACATTGCGGAGGCTCGGAATGGCGATTCGACTTAGCCACATCGTCAGGGAGGCCAAAATTACCCTAGAGACCAAGTTGCACGGTCGGTTTTGCAAAAGAAAGAAAACACTTCGCCCCACGTTCGCGTGATTCGACTGACCACCTCCTAGGCCAATTGACTACGAAAGTGTGTTGGACATGAGATAGTTTGACGCTACCCGAGAAGGGGTGGTCTTTTGGCCATGAAACTTGGTCCCCGGGGCAATGTCGACGTTCCGAGTCCATTGGCGAGCCGAATCCGCGGTCGAGAGGGGAAGTTGCCCGTCCGTCGCCCGGGGCCGGGAGAGGACTTTTGGGGCAAAGGCGCTTCGGATGGTTTTAGGGTCCGTGCTCAAGGCGTCAACACCCCCCCTACGTCAAAGACCGGCGCAAAGGTCCTAGTCGAATCGACAATGATAGAGCCTCAAACGTAAACCACATGAGTTGCCGGGTTCTAGCGGGGTTTTGCGTTTTGGGTGCCGAGTTTTGGTCCTTTGCACTTGGGACTTGGTGATAAGATGCGATTGAGAACGCGAAGCAAGGGGGCCCGGCGGAATGGAGTTTGGATGATCGTACTCCTCCCGTTGTGGTAGTTAGAAGTAAAAGGCGACTTTTGCGGTAGCAAGACATTCATAAATTCGTAATTAATGCACAAGACGGAATTAAATTCTGATTTTTTGTCAGCAGGCTTCCTAAGTCATCGCCAACATCTGAGGCGGTTTTTCAAAATTTTAGGACAAGGTTTAGATCAAAGTGTTTGCATTAGAGCGGTTAAGCGGCACTGTTGTTGGGCAGCCGAGCGGCACACTTGCCCAAGTCAAATAAGGCGGGACCTTGCAAGGCCACCTCATTAGAGGGGAGAGTGGGACCCGTGAGGCGAGCCCCAAAAAGTTTCCGAGGCAGACCTTTCCCGGCGGGCTCCCAGGGGGCCGACGCTAAAGACCACACTCCGGGATCTGGGTTCCCCTATCAGGCCGTTGAATCCGCCGTTCAAGGGCCCCGTCTCGATAAGGTCCAAAAATCCAACATCCGTCCGGTGAGAACTTATCAAAGCGCTGAAGCGTCTGCGGTCGGCCGTGTAGAAACCAAAGTGTTTTGTCGTTCGGACATTGCGGAGGCTCGGAATGGCGATTCGACTTCGCCACATCGTCGGGAGGCCAAAATTACCCTAGAGACCAAGTTGCGGTCGGTTTTGCAAAGAAAGAAACACTTCGCCCCTACGTTGCGATGATTCGGCGGCCACCTCCTAGGCCAATTGACTACGAGTGTGTTGGACATGAGATAGTTTGATGCTACCTCGAGAAGGGGTGGTCTTTTGGCCATGAAACTTGGTCCCCAGGGGCAATGTCGGCGCCCGGAGTCCATTGGCGAGAGCCGAATCACGATTCAGGAGAGGGAAGTTGCCGTCCGTCGCGGGAAAGCCGGGAGAGGACTTTTGGGGCAAGCTGCTTCGGATGGTTTTAGGGTCCATGCTCTGGCGTCAACACCCCCCTCGTCAAGACAAGGCAAAGGTCCTAGTCGAATCGACAAGGATAGAGCCTCCCAAAGCGTAAACCCTATGAGTTGCCGGGTTCTAGCGGGGTTTTGCGTTTTGGGTGCCGAAGTTTTGGTCCTTTGCACTTGGGACTTGGCTGATAAGATGCTGCTTGAGAAGCTTGAAGCAAGGGGAACTGGACGGAATGGAGTTTGGATCTGTACTCCTCCGTTGTGGCGGTTAGAAGTAAAAAGGGCGGCTTTTTGCAAGAGTAGCAAGACATTCATAAATTCGTAATTAATGCATAGTAACGGAATTAAATTCTGATTTTTTTGTGCAGAGGCTTCCTAAGTCATCGCCAACATCTGAGGCCAGTTTTCAAAATTTCTGGACAAGGTTTAGATCAAAGTGTTTGCATTAGAACGGTCCGGTGACTGTTGTTGGGCAGCCGGGTGGCACACTTGCCCAAGTCAAATAAGGCGGGGACCTTGCAAGGCCACCTCATTAGAGGGGAGAGTCCAGGACCCCGTGAGGCGAGCCCCAAAAAGTTTCCCCGAGGCAGCCTTTCTGGCGGGCTCCCGGGGGCCGACGCTAAAGACCACACTCCGGGATCTCGGTTCCCCTATCCTCAAGTTGAATCCTTCGTTCAAGGGCCCTATCTCGATAAGGTCCAAAAAATCCAACATCCGTCCGTGAGAACTTATCAAACCCTTGAAGCGCCCTGCGGTCGGCCGTGTAGAAACCAAAGTGTTTTGTCGTTCGGACATTGCGGAGGTTCGAATGGCGATTCGACTTCGCCACATCGTCCGGGAGGCGAAATTACCCTAGAGACTAAGTTGCACGGTCGGTTTTGCAAAAGAAAGAAACACTTACGCCCTACGTTTAAAGATTCGACTGACCACCTCCTAGGCCAATTGACTACGAGTGTGTTGGACATGAGATAGTTTGACGCTACCTCGAGAAGGGGTGGTCTTGGCCATGAAACTTGGTCCCCGTGGCAATGTCGACGTTCCGGAGTCCATTGGCGAGCGAATCACGATTAGGAGAGGGGAAGTTGCCCGTCGTCGCGGTGGCCGCCGAGAGGACTTTTGGGGCAAGCCGCTTAGGATGGTTTTAGGGTCCGTGCTCACGGCGTCAACACCCCCCCTACGTCAAGACACGCCAAGCAAGGTCCTAGTCTCGAATCGACAAGGATAGAGCCTCCCAAACGTAAACCCTATGAGTTGCCGTGTTCTAGCGGGGGTTTGCGTTTTGGGTGCCGAAGTTTTGGTCCTTTGCACTTGGGACTTGGCCGATAAGATGCGATTGAGAACGAAGCAAGGGAACCGGCGGAATGGAGTTTGGATGCGTACTCCTCCCGTTGTGGCGGTTAGAAGTAAAGGGCGCTTTTGCGGTAGCAAGACATTCATAAATTCGTAATTAATGCATAGTACGGAATTAAATTCTGATTTTTTGTCGGTGAGCTTCCTAAGTTATCGCCAACATACTGAGGCCGGTTTTCAAAATTTCGGACAAGGTTTAGATCAAAGTGTTTGCATTAGAACGGTCGAAAGCGACTGTTGTTGGGGGTAAATGGCACACTTGCCCAACTCAAACAAGGCGGGACCTTGCAAGGCCGTCTCATTAGAGGGGAGAGTCCAGAACCCCAAGAGGCGAGGCCCAAAAAGTTTCCGAGGCGACCTTTCGGCGGCGCTCCCGGGGCCGTCGCTAAAGACCACACTCCGGATCTCGGTTCCCCTATCCAGGACCGGTTGAATCAACCGTTCAAGGGGCCTCGTTCGATAAGGGCCAAAAAAAATCCAACATCCGTCCGGGAGAACTTATCAAACCGCCACCCAGGGCTCAAACATGCCACCCAGGGCTCAAACATTCGTAAGTAGTAGCAATAGAAGATTGGTTAAATCCGAATGTGATTTTGACCGCATATATGGCTCGGGAATGTCCAAATTAGCATAAGGACAAACTTTCATGACCATCGATGAAAAAAAAAAGGACCAAAAAATTAAAAAGTGTTAGGCGCCGCTATAACAAAATACGTCAGCGGACACGCCGCATGCGACGTTAAATCAGAGTATATCACGATTTTGAAATCGTATATATGATTTTGAAATCGTATATCGATTTCAAAATAATGATATATCGATTAAATTTCAAAATTCGTCACGATATCTTGACGATGTGACGTCGCATGCGACGGCCGTGTGTTTTTTGGATCCGCGGCCGCGTCTTTTTAGGGACCATTCCTAGGCTTCCTTCTATCGACTATTTTTGGGCGATCTTGGCGCCTTCTGACCTTGAGCGACTTGCAAGCACTCTTTTTAAGGTTAGTAGATCATGCTTTTTGGATTGAATGGTTTTTGGATTGAATGATTTAGTGTAGATTTCAAATTTTTTTTCTATCTCTTTCCTTCTTTTTCTTCTTCTTGTTTACGCATTCTTCTTCTTTTTCCTTCTTTCCTCATTTCTTTCTTGATTCTTCCCTTATTTCACTCTTCCATTCTTCCATTCTTCTATCTTCTTCCATTTCATTCTCTTATTTCTTCCATTCTTCTCTTTCTTCCCTAATTTCTTTTTTTCTCCTCTTTCCCTTCTCTTCTTTCTCCCACCCTTCTCTTCTTCTTTGATTCATTCATTTTTTTTTTTTTTCTTGTTTTACTATTTCTTCATTTTTTTTTTTTTGTTTCTTCTTGATCTTTTTTTTTTCCGTTGTTCTTATTCTTCTAACTCTTTGTTGCTTTCTATTTCGATTTGGACCCTCGGGATCTTGTTACACACGCGTCCTTCTTTTGGTAAGTTGATGCGCTTTTGCATTTTTTTTTTTTATAATTTTAAGCGGGTAAAAAAAATTGATGGAGTGGCTTGTTCAAGGGCAACACGGGTCAGGTCCACCTAGAGTGGGGAGGACCATGTACCCGGGTTAGAAGTCCACTTCACTACGATCATATATTTTTCCTAGGTTAAGGAGTGGCTTGTTCAAAGGGCGGTAGGCTCCACCTAGAGTGGAGAGGGCCCCGTGCGAGGTTCAAGTCCCTGACCACTTGTTATTTTTAGGTTTAAAATAAAATTGTAGTGGCTTGTTCAAGAACACCGCGTAGGCTCCACTACGAAAGTGGAGACGACTGGTGTTGGGTCCAAGTCGACTTTTCTTGTAATTCTTAGGTAGAGGTGGCCAAATCTAGCTTATAACCCTAAAGCGTATGTTAGCCAACTCTAGCTTTTAATCCGAACTAATCCGCATTTGGAAGGGGCTCATTTAGATGATAGGGGAGGCGCTGAAAAAGAAGGTACATGACCTAGTCATAGTCTTATTTTTATTCTTTTGTTTTGTGTTAATCTATCGATTTATAGAAAAGGCAAAGAGTGATTGCAAAATTGAAGTCGAATGCCAAAAATTGGGAGGCGATTGGTCAAAGGTCCCTAAACCACTTAATGTCCATAAGGAAGATATCAAGGTATTTGTTATTTGTTGCCATTCGTTCAATTCGAAATAAGACATTTAACTTGTCATGTTGTATTCCTTGCAATCGGATCACTTTCAACGCGTGCAAAGGATTCCAAGAAAAAACATACGCCTCCGGACCGCCAAGGCAACTTCAAGCAAACGCAAATTAGTCTCACTTGGGTTCGGGCGGCCGAAATAGATTCGTAAGTGCTATAAACTCTTAGTTCACGTTAACTTTCAATGTCATTGTCTAATATTGGTCGTATTGTTATAGAATTGGCTATCGGGTTTTCCCCTAACGGGGAACACGTAAAGATAGCCACTACTACGCCTCTTGTATATGATATTGTAACTAACTATTAAAATTCTTTTTTTTTTTTTTTTTTTTTTTAATTTTTTTTTAATTTTTTTTAAATTTTTTTTTTATTTTTTTAGTCCACCACGCCGCCGCAGCGACGTCACGCCGCGACGCGACGTTTGGCGACGTCGGCGACGCCCGAGTCACGCGTCGAAGTCACGTCTGGCGGCGCCCGGCGACGCCGCCGACGCCGACGGCGTCGCATGCGACGACGCCGCGTCGCATCGCGGCGCGGTGCCAACGACGTCGTGAGGGCGTCGATGCGGCGACGCCGTCCGACGCCGTCGATAGGCGTCGTTCGTGACGTCGCTATAGACGTCGCTAAATGACCCTTTTCTTGTTGTGTGTGGTTTTGGGGACCACCCCCTTACCAATACCTTGCACTCGATCATGGCCCTTTTCGATTTGAGCTTAAGGACCATTTAAGATATCCCATCATCGCCCATGATCAAGTGCTACCTTGTACTCGGTTACCGGTGAAAGTACCCCTAGTGCATCATGCCCCAAGGGTTTTAAGCTGGGGAACGTCTCACGATCCCATCATCGCGACATGATCACTTTAACCTTCACCATGACCCCCTACGGCCGGTGTCGCCCCCACATCGCGTGGCATAGGGAGCATCCGGCCGATGTCCCATCATCGGCGCACCATGCCTTTCCTTCTCTCTCGATGACCCTAGTGGTCATGCGCGCACCCTCTTGGTGCATGTTGCCTGAGGGAGCGCCTCAAAGGCTTATCCCATCATCGCCCACATGTTCCAAGATTACGGCATATGTATTCCACTAACTAGAATGCACGCGAGCTAGAGGCTAACTAAGAAGCATACTAAGCTAACCTCTGGCGTAGTCGGGTCGACCAAGTCGGAGACGACTCGCCCATCAAACTCCTTCATAAACTCTGGGTATTGCTTCTCCAAATCTTGCTTCAATACCCAAGTTGCGTCTTCCACGGGCAAGTGCTTCCACTTGACCAAATATTGGAGGAACTGAGACCTCCTAGTCTTCTTGAATGACTTATCAAGAAGTAACTCAGGCACAATTTCCACTTGCTCTTCCGTCATTTCCAACAAAGTTGGAGTATCCAAGACCTCCTCAGGGTTAGGATTGTGCCTTTTCAATAAACTTACGTGGAAAACCTTGTGAACCTTAAGATGGGCCGGAAGATCCAACTTGTAGGCTTGGGAACCCACTCTCTCCAAAATCTTGAACGGACCAGCCCACCTAGGGGCAAGCTTCTTACAACTCCCAATCCGAAGCTTAGCTTGCTTAACCTTGATCTTCAACCACACGCTATCGCCTACTTTGAACTCTCTTACGGTCCTGTGCTTGTCGGCCACACTCTTCTGCCGACTTCTTGCTGCTAGGAGGTAACCCCTCACTTCTTCCACCAACTGCTGCATATCTCCTAGCATCTGCTGGGACACTTCAACCTTTGACACGGGATTGTGCCAAGTATCCGGGGTTAAGCACTGGTACCCGTAATTTACCATGAAAGGAGACATCTGAGATGACTCCTGCTTGGCACTATTGTAGGCGAACTCCACCAAGTGGATGTACTCATCCCACTTGGACTGCTTGTTCCACACAAAGCTTCGAAGCATATCCTCGATGATGCGATTCGTCCTCTCCGTCTGACCATCTGTTTGGGGATGATATGCCGTGCTCATGGAGAGCTTAAATGCGGATCGTGCTAAAGAGGTCTTGCCAAAAGGCACTCATAAATTTGGAATCCCTATCTGAAATTATCTCTCGAGGCATGCCATGGAGTCTAAAAATCTCCTTTACAAATAGCTTGGCAGTATCTAATGCGGTGTCCGTAGTTCTGCAAGGCACAAAATGTGCCATCTTAGATAACTTGTCTACGACAACCATCAATGCATCCTTGCCTCGAAGAGTTCTAGGGAGTCCGGTGATAAAATCCATACTTATGACCTCCCACTTAGCATTTGGCACCGCCAATGGCTCTAAGGCACACTGGAATTGGAGCTGCTCGCTTTGGTCCGGGCGACACAACTGGCATTCCCGAATATACCTGGCTATCTGTTTCTTCATCCCTGGCCAGAAATAGCTACTTCGAACCTTGAAGTAGGTTTTCATAAACCCTGCATGCCCTGCTATTGGGTTGTTGTGTGTGTCATGAAGGATTAGCTTCCTTACCCCTGATGATTCGGGCACACACAACTTATGCTTATGATACAACAGGTTGCCTTCCTTCTTATAATGCTTGAAGGCCTCCCGTTCCTTATCTGTTCTAGCCTCTCTAGAAAGGCTTTCCCATACTTCCTTGAAATCTTCATCCAATGGCAGGGTCTCCTCAATCTTCTTACCAAACTCACTCGAAAGAGTGGAAATCGCATTACAATGCGTTCTTGTCTCAAGCGGTCTCCTGGAGAGAGCATCTGCCACAACATTAAGCTTGCCGGGCTTATATACTATATCAAAATCGTACTCCTCAAGGAATTCCATCCACCTCCTTTGCCTTAGGTTGAGGAGTGGTTGGGTGAAAAGATACTGGAGGCTCTGGCGATCAGTATCTAACTGAAACTTCCTTCCCAGCAAATAATGCCTCCAAATCCTTAGTGCCCTGACAATGGCTAGGAGCTCCTGATCATGGATTGGGTAGCGTTGCTCGGCGTCGTTCATCTTCTTCGAGTCGTAGGCGACTACCCTTTCTTCTTGCATCAAGACTGCCCCTGTTGCTATCTTTCTTGCATCCGTAGCCACAAGCTTATCTTTACTTGGGTCTGGAAGGACGAGCACTGGAGCTGATGTTAAGGCCTCCTTGAGCTTCTCAAAGGAAACTTGGACTTTCTCTAGCTAATGTGCTCTCCAATCTTTCACCTTAACGCTCTTAGTGAGGTCCGTCAAAGGGGACGCCCACTTAGCAAAGTCCTTCACGAACTTTACGTAATATCCATGGCAGAAAGCTTCTTACTTACCGCTACATTCCTTGAGTGGCCAATCAACTCTTTGCTTCAATCTTTTGCGGGGTTGGTGGAAATCCCTTCCGCCGATATTACATGGCCCAAGTACTCCACTCTTTGGGTAGCAAAGTGGCATTTGGAGAGCTTGCCATACAAGCGATGCCGTCTCAACTTTTCCAACACCCTTCTCAAATGCTGATCATGATCTTCAATGGACTTGCTGTAGACTAGAATGTCGTCGAAGAAAACAATGACAAACTCATCTAGAAATTCCACAAGGCGTCGTTCATGAGGCGCATAAAAAGTTCTTTGGAAGCGTTTGACAATCCAAAGGGCATTCATCAGTAAACTCAAAGTGACCATACCAAGCGTTCGAATGCGGTCTTATGGATATCCTCTTCTTTTATTCTTATTTGGTGGTACCCTGACCTCAAATCAATCTTAGAGAATACCTTTGCTCCTTGGAGCTGGTCCATTAAATCATCTGCCCTTGGCAATGCATACTTGTTCTTTATTATGCGCTTGTTGAGGTTTGGCGATAGTCTATGCACATTCTTAAGCTCCCATCTTTCTTCTTCACAAAGAGTATAGGTGCTCCAAAAGGAGATACACTTGCTCTAATAAACCCAAGCTCAAGCAATTCACGGAGCCGCTTCTTGAGTTCTATCAGTGCAGGGGTGCTCATCCCGTAAGGTGCCTTCTTTGGTAGGCTTAGCATCCGGAGCTAATGTGATTTCACATTCTACACCCTATAAGGTGGTAATTGCGGATTTCATCAGGAAGACATCCTTAAATTCTGAGATGAGCCTTGCTACTGGCCTGGGCAACTGATTCCCCTTTTGATCGCTTCCATCCTGTTTATTGGGCTCAATTGCCACTAACCTCAAAATATAATCCACCTTATTTCTTTCTATACTTTTCCTTAGGTGCTTCAAAGAAATACACTGCATGGAAGGAGCTGCCTTCTTACCTTTCACTATAAATTTGGTGGCGTCCGGTGCCGTCATGGCGACTTCGTTGCGGTCACAATCAATCATGGCTTTGGCCGGCTTTAAGAATTCCATGCCTACTATAAGGTCATACCTTCCAATTTCCATGACTTCTGCTCCCATCGGCCACTTACTTCCACTAAGGTCTATGTCGAATGTGATCCTCCTCGATGCCTTGCTGAGGTAGCGGTGGAGGTGGTGGTGGAGCAGGTGCATATTCTTGGGCATTCATCAATGGGGTGGCCCAGTGGATCAGCTGATGCATCTGGTTCCTCATTTGGACGAGCCTCGCGTTGATTGCTTCCGGCGTCATATCGTCGTTGTTGTCATCCTGATCACGTCCGAATAGGTTCCTGGGGATCCACTGATGTTGACGGCCGTGGCCTTGGAACCCGGAGCCGGAGTTCCTTGCTGCAAGGATTGATCATCAACACTTGTTATTTGGGTTACACATTAATCATTCCTTCTTACAATTGAATTGTTGTTAGGCGTAAAAGAAATTATATGAAAATTCCACTTACAAGTCAAGATCATGGTAAGACATTAATTAGTATTTTAGAAATACATTTCATAAATTACATGATAATAGCGAAAAGAGTTACAATACACTTGATTAATTAACAAAAACAAGTCTTCCATCAACGATGTCGCTTGAAGAAGTTCTTGATTTTCTTGAATGTTGTGCCCTTGCCCATGTTCTGCAGGATTCTGGCCGCCGATCCTCCCTCCAATGCTCTTGCTACCTGTGGTGCTGGGAGTTCTGGTGCAGTTGCCGCCACTACTGACAAGTGCGCATCCCTGAGGTGGCCCCTTGCGAAGTCGAGGGCATGAAGGGCTACAGATCTCTTGAAGAGAATCACATGGTCCATCCCGAATTCTATCCTGGCGTGGTGTCCGAAGCCTGATAGTGCTATGAGGAGCGCCACCGATTCTTCACCCCTTGGGCTGAACTCCTTGTGGAAGACTATCATCTGTCCTTGGCTAAGGGCCGGAAGATAGTACCTGAGTGATTTACCCCTGTGCGCCCCCGTGGCTCCCGTACTCTTCCTTTGAGCTGCCTCGCCGAACACATCTATTGCGGTAAGATCTTCGTGGTCCCTCCACATAGTTGTTGCGTTCTCCAAATTGATGCTGCTAGATGATTCGCGCATGCTCCTGGAGCGCACTGGTCGGCTGGAGCTTGGGCCTCTTCCCGGCTTGTACAACCTGCTTTGGATTTCCTGAAACTCTTCTTCTGGGATGATGGGTTCGGTTGGAGCTTGTCCAATCGAGTTTTCTATATTGAATATACTATCTGCATTTAGTTATCTTCTGCTCTTTCTATAATTTATCATGGTATCAGAGCCTGCGTGCTCTTAGATCCTGCGACGCAGCTATGAAGGAAGTAGGAGAGCCCCCTCCATCGAAATTGAAGAAATCTAGGAAGAAGAATTCGCTAAAGTATGCCTTGAATAAAGTGAATACTGTGTCGAGGAGAGTGAAGGTATTTAAATCTTTCATAACTGCATGTTTTTCTATTTCCTCCTGTATTCTGGAAGAGGGGAAGGATGATGCCAAGGGCGGTTATGTCAAGGAAGGGGTTGTGATGGAAGACCCACAAAATCCTGTTGCCGTTGAAGAAGCTGCAGAAAAATTAAAACCCAAATCCTGGTTTGACGCACACAGGACCGAGGAGCGTGAGAATGCCAGAAATTTTGATGGGGCCCTGATGCGGAATGGCCATGAAGACCAAAGCACCTGTGCAGATGGGGAAATTCGCAAGACCATTTACATGGAAGATGCAAACCCAAATCTCCATATGCCAATTCCCGAAGGTTTGGAGGCAGAAGAAATTTGCACAGGTTGGATTGTTCACAAATCAAACCCTGGACATCTATCGAAATGTAAATGGCCGGTGATGCCTCCACTGGGACTGCAGAAAATGATTGCAGAAGTTGGGAGTGCCAGAGCTATTGCTCGGGACATGGTTGCAGACATGGCGGTTGGAGAAGCGGCCAAGATTGGAGCAGCTTTATCTGCAGCTAAAATTGTTGCAGAGGCGCCAGAAGATCAGAATAATGATCTATGCAAGACCCAAGGCCATAAACACGCATTTGGCCAAAGAAAAAGGGAAATTTCTAGAATTAAAAACCAAATTTGGCTTTATGGGCAAGAATAGCATTGCCGATGATATCCTTGAAGGAAAAGTTGCCATTGATGGCTTTTATGATGTCGTTGTCCAAGAAGATGGGTTTCCAGAAGACTTAGCATTTGAAATTCACAAGAGAATTTCAGAAGGAGTTGGGGCTGAGGTGCAAATGCACACTGCAGATATTCAAAAGGAAGGATTACCGGCAGTTGCAGGAAGGTACCAAATCGATGTTGACCCATTGTTGTTTACAGATGGGGTTCAGCAGAGCCCTCAATCAGAAATCTTCAAGCATACCATTCTGGCTATGGAAAGCGTTGCTGTTGAAGAGATGCCGCTGCCCACAACAAACTGGACTGGGGTCGAAGATGCCCTTGCCGCTGAAGTGGACGGTAAAGCCCACATAATTTGGAAGGATAATGCAGTTCAGGACAATTCTTTTGGATCTATAGCAGTTGCCAGAGATTTGGATGGGACCCATATAAGTGATAGGCAAGCAGTTGAATATGTACAGATCAAGGGAGGGTTCCAGGGTAACAGCCTGCTACAATCACAGTTTAAAGCATGCAGGTTTGACTTTGTTGGCATCCATGTGCATGCAACAATGGAAGACAAATGCCAGCAGGAGCAGGCACAAAACCGTCTGGAATTTATGGATTTCGGATCTGTAATTGGGAAATGTTTTTATCAAGTGTACTAGAATGCAGATGGCTGCTTCCACACGAATTTTTCAGCCATAGAAGATGCTCCAGAAAGAAGAATTTGTTCAAGGTCAAGATAGATGTTGCAGGTCAAATTCAACGATATAAAGCCAGATTCGTAGTGCATGGTTTTTCTCAAATTGCTGGTATTGACTTTATTGAAACCTTCTCTCCAGTAGTTCGAATGTCCTCCATAAGAATTGGCAATTGCAACTCAATTTAATTTGGAAATACATCAAATGGACGTGCAAACAGCCTTCTTGCATGGTATTCTTCAAGAGGAAGTCTATGTTTCCCAACCTAAATGTTGTATTGCTGTAGGGCAGAAGCATTTGGTGTGTCGGTTGAGGAAAGCACTTTATGGATTACGCCAATCACCTCGAGCTTGGTTTAATCGTATTAACACCTTCCTGGGTCAGCTTGGTTTTCAAAGTAATGAAGCTGATCCCAATATGTATCACCTTGCTCTTGGTAATTCCTTTGTTTATTTGGCTCTCTATATGGATAATTGTATTTTAATTGCCAATGCTATGAGCCCTTTGGATCAAGTTAAGGCGCAATTGTCCTCCAAGTTCAATATGAAGGACATGGGAAAGATATCATACTGTCTTGGCATTCATATTTCAAGAGAGAGAAGACAAGAACTTACGAGATTATCTCAATCCACATATATTGAAGAAGTTCTTAAAAGGTTTGAAATGCAAGATAGTAATCCATCGACAACTCCTATGGAGCAAAATGCAAGACTCACTTTGGATATGGCACCTAAGACTGAAGACGAACAAGAATATATGAAGAAAGTACCTTATCGCCATGCAGTGGGAAGTTTGATATATTTGGCAGTGTCTATAAGACCTGATATACGTTATGCAGTTGGTGTGGTTAGTCAATTCATGGAAAATCCTGGATATCAACATTGGACAGCAATGAAGCGTATCATGAGGTATATAAAAGAAACTAAAGAATATGCCTTGGTTTATAAGAAACATGATATACAATACTTCAAGTTGGTTGGATTTACTTATGCGGACTGGGCTGGGGACCTGGATACAAGACGATCAACTTCATGATTTCTATTTATAATGGGAAGTAATATAATATCATGGCAAAGCAAGAGACAGCCCATAGCCTTATCAAGTACAAAATTTGAGTATGTTGCAGCTAGTATGGCTACTCAATAACTTATATGGTTGTGTACATTGTGGAATGGAATGTCACAAGAACAAACACAACCAACTATTATTTTCTGTGACAATCAAAGTGCGGTTGCATTACCCTATTCAACAAAATATCATGGACGAACAAGACACATTGAGACACGATATCATTTCATTCGTGATCAAATTCAACAAGGTCTTATGGAGCTGCTATACTGTTCTAATGAAGATATACTAGCTGACATGTTAACGAAGTGGACGAGACAAATTTCAGCTTGATCGAGAGAAGATTAACATTCTGATATGGGAGCAAAAGTGGAAGAAACCAGCCTGATGGGGGAGTGTTACAATATGCTGACGTGCCAGTCTGGTTGTCAATAGTCCACGTCTCATAACTGTAGGAAGAGTCACATCCATGCATATATATATATCCATTTTGATCAATACAAAATCACCTACATATTCTCCGTAATCTGCTTACTTAAGACATGGCCTCTAATCATTGAGCATATTGAATAAATATATCAACTGCTCTTAAGGCCAGGGATTTATCTACTATGAAGAGCTATACTTCAATGAGAGCAATAAATAATGCATAAAAGCAAGATCATACATCCAAGACTCGAAGTAACAGCAGGCCAACATACCCACAAAGGACTTCTACCTAGCTAAGCATCGAAATGGGAAGGTGTCCATACCTTGTAGTATCTATAGCTGCTAATTACGGTGAAGAATGAGAAAGAGCAAGGATGAATCTTGATGGTGAAGGCATTGGAGCTAACGGCGCTAAATCCAAGGAGGGAAGTCATAAATGACTCATATGAAAGATGACTTCGATCATCGAGAGCTTTTAGATGGGCATATTCATGGGTTGTACTTCATTTTGGGCCGTAGCTAGTGATCCTTCTTTGTGGGGCCCCACAAGTTGATGATGGTGATATGGCAAAAAATAGGGGTGATTTGGCAAGAATGCGATGACACGGCAAGGGATGGTGATGTGGCAAGTGAAGTGGCATAACTTTTTTCCTAATCAAAATCTTTTGTGAGTTGGTGATGAGGTGGACGACACATGGATGGTGAGGTCGATGTCACTTGGTGACGTTATGGACTCATTTGATGATGAGGTGGATGACATGTGATGGATTTTGACATATGTGGTTTAAATTTTGAAGGCTTAGCAACGAGAATATAACTCTAGTAACAACTGCAATTACCTCTTACAGCACTAAGGACACTTGTCTTTATAGAAAACAAGAAGAAAGAAGAACTCTATTGGAAATAAACTTGTTAAAACATCCACATGTCGCTATTGAAGATCTGCAAATTAAACACAAATAATTAATCATTCATGCAGAAAACATGACAACATGAATTATTCATGCAAGAAAAAAAAATTATCTGATAAAGAGCACTCCAGATCCTAAATGTGAGATGATGCACTGGCTGCTACTGCAAGAAATAACAAATTTAAGAAATATTTCATGCAAACAAGTTTGGTTATCTGATAATAAAAAAGGACCAATAAGACTACTAAATTATCAGTAAAACAAATAGTAAAATAAAATGGAAAGAAGGTCATTGCAATAGATATCATAAAAGTCTTCTGTCTTCAAGAATTTTCTAATGAAAATCTGCCCCTATAAGGAAAAACCAGATAAAATCGTTGTGCCAAATAACTTTTTTCCTAACTTTTGTGAGTTGCTGATGAGGTGGACAACACGTGGATGGTGATGTGGATGTCATTTGATGATGTTGTGGACTCATTTGATGATGAGGTGTATGATATGTGATGGATTTTGATATATGTGGTTTAAATTTTGAAGGCTTAGCAACCAAAATATAACTCTAGTAACAACTGCAATTACCTCTTACAGCACTAAGGACACTTGTATTTATAGAACACAAGAAGGAAAAGGAACTCTATTGGAAATAAACTTTTAAAACATCCACATGTCGCTATTGAAAATCTGCAAATTAAATACAAACAATTAATCATTCATGCAGAAAACATGACAAAATGAATTATTCATGCAAGAAAAAAAATTTACCTAATAAAGAGCACTCCAGATCCTAAATGTGAGATGATGCACTGGCTGCTACTACAAGAAACAACAAATTCAAGAAATACTTCATGCAAACAAGTTTGATAACCTGATAATAAAAAAAGGATCAATAAGACTACTAAATTACCAGTAAAACAAAATGGAAAGAAGGTCATTGCAATAGATATCATAAAAGTCTTATGTCTTCAAGAATTTTCTAATGAAAATCTGCCCCTATAAGGAAAAACCAGATAAAATCATTGTGCCAAATGTTTATAAGTGAAGCAGCAACTAAGAAAGACACTACACCCTATTACTTTTGGAACCTACCAAAGTATCTATACTAGGTAAGTTAGGTATTGCTATTGTTTACTTGTTTATTTTATAAAGGCTAATTTAAAAGTTCAAAATAAAAGTAAAAATCACGTTAACATTCAATGTTAAGATAAAGATGATACTATTGGAGGCCAAAATTAATGCATTCAATTTAACACATTGATTATTAGGACATTATACAAGTACCCAGTGTTGGGTACTTTTGAGATAGTTTTATGGTCCCTTAGTAATAATTTTTGTGGTAGGGTGTAACATGATTATGCCCTAGAACCGTAGCACCATCCCTCTGTCCGGCCACAAAGCTGTGGTGATCTTGAATCTTTGTCGAAATTGACTCTGCACTAGATAGTAACAAGTGAAGCATCAGACAAATATCGATGCTAAAACCCTATCTTTTTTGCCAAGAACATGCTCTGCCCATGGAGTTGCGATGATAAGGAATCTTTGTTGAAAATGAGCCGCTATAGAAGAGAAAAATTATAAAATCCATATACCAGAGTTAACAAGCGAAGAGGTAGCCAAAAAACGACTCTAGAACTGTAGCGCCATTGCCAAAGCATACTCAAGGTAGACCTTCGACAAACTTCGAGAAGAAAGACAAAAGATTAGAATGTACCTGTCTGTGTACGTGGCTACAGACGTGGAATTTGAAAGAAAATTTTGGGTTCCTAAAGTTATGGTAGGAAACTTCGGTCATAGGGGGTTTTCATAAACTGGCCCTGGCAACGACATCGTTCATAGCATCGCCGCTAAGGGGCAACATTCCTCTTAAATCCCTGCTCCCGAAACTTTCCCCTTCGTATGTGAAAGCTTATGTCATTGTCTATATAACTAATAGTGTGGTTGATGCATTTGTCATACTTTATATGTGAAAGCTTATGTCGTTGTCTATACCTAATAGTGTAGTTGATGCATTTGACATAAAGCTTTGATGCTTTTGACATACTTACTACTAACTAACTAACTAACTAACTATATGTGAAACCTTATGTCGTTGTCTATACCTAATAGTGTGGTTGATGCATTTGACATAAAGCTTTGATGCATTTGACATACTTACTACTAACTAACTAACTATATATGTGAAACCTTATGTCGTTGTCTATTCAATTGCTTCCCCTATTTCACGACAAAGCTTAATATGGAAATAAAAATAAATAAAAAATAGAACCAATTTAACAAATTAATGCAGCAGCCGTGAACCCTTTTATTTCGATGGGTCGTTCATCATCTTCAGATGGAGACGTGGGCGATGCAATAGTATCGGCATTACATTATTGGAGCAGTTTCTTCCAAGGGGCCAAGAATTATATCTCCAGTACAGGGACCACGTGCATTCATGGCAGTACAATCAGTATCCCCAAAAGCTTATATTATGCTATTGGAAGTGTTTAAAAATCCATACTTCGTTTTCCAGGTGGTCAGAAGCGGAACCCACATCTGATTCCAGCAGATTCAGTAGGCCATTCATCTTTGATTCTTTTGCAGAAGATTCTTAGCCATTTGTCGTGGAATGCACATGGGTATGCCAAATCCCCATGCTTTTGCATGTAATAAGACTTTTCTTTATTTGCTATAAGTATTGCTTACATTTATATGTCCTATACTGGAGTTGGGTTCTTTATGTTCTTGGTCTGCTTGAAGCTTTCATAAGTTTATCCGATCCATGCAGCAAAAAGGGCGCTGCACTAACAAGAGATCCCGCAGTTTTTCTCGAACTCGTTCGGCTATTGAAGGGTCATAGTCCTTGGTTTTTCTTCCACCTTAATATTTCTTGCATACATTTGGCCTTTCGTCCTCAACTATGACAACAGGTGAGCTTTTCTGCCGATCAAAGAATTTTAAGCAGGACTGTTCCTAAGATCTATGTAACAGACAAACTTAGGCCTACATTTTATTGGTATTCAGCAGATAATGGCATTCTTGCATTGCTTGATGTTGTAGAATTTAACTCGTTAATGTTTTTTGAACAGATGAGAGGAAAAAGCAAATGGATTACTGGATGGAGCATTCCAGCGAATTGACTGTTGAGGAAATGCTCCTGGATTCCCAAGCAAAGTTGCTTGACAAGGAGGAAAGGCCTGAGGTCGTTTCTGCAGCTTTGTATCTTTTTTTTGCCTTTCATAGCACCTTAGGACGTAGATAAACTCTCAATTATTATGATATACAAGTTCTTAGTTATGTCTGCTACATTTGCAGGTTTTAGCTATGCTTCCTTCTTACAAAGACAAGGACATTATTGAGCTTGGAGCTGGCATTGGGCGTTTTACTGGTGAACTTGCCAAGCATGCGCATCATGTCATTGCAATGGACTTTATGAAGCATGTCATTGAAAAGGTAGAGAGTTTGGATTTGCAAACCTTTCTACAATCTGCACATCATTGTGGTTCCTTCAAGCATTTACGCAAAGATTTTCACGTGGGATTTTAGTGTTCGAAAAGTACTCTGTTCATCTTTATAACGTTGAAACTATGCTATGCAGAACAAGGAGATAAATAAGCATCATAAGAACGTGGATTTCTGGTGTGCTGATGTCACTACCGAATTGGACATTGCCCCAGCATCTGTTGATCTTGTTTTTTCCAACTGGCTCTTAATGTATCTGTCTGATGAGGAGGTACACCCATCATCTGACGCTGTCTATTGTGTAGCTGACTTGGAACTGAACTAGTTAACATTTTAGGTCAAACAACTTGCTAGAAGAATGCTCAACTGGGTCAAGATAGGAGGGCACCTCTTCTTTAGGGAATCCTGCTTTCATCAGTCAGGAGACCACAAACGTAAAAATAACCCGACACATTATAGAGAACCACGGTACTACAACAAGGTGAATAATGAAACTTCAGATCTACAAGTGCTAGTGTTGCCATGTACAAAGCATCTGAGCTTCCTCTGCATTCTCTAGATCTTTGAAGAAGTGTTTAACAAGGAAGAGGATGGGACTTACTCCAGATGGCGCCTTGTTTTGTGCAAATGTGTTGGTGCATATGTTCGTGCAAAGAAGAACCAAAATCAGGTATGTCCTTGTCATCGTTTGTGGTCTTTCTCGAGACATAAGGTTCACCAAAGTGCTGCTGCAGATTTGCTGGATATGGACGAAGGTTAATTGTGAGTGCCCAGATGAAACAGACTTTCAGAAATTCCTAGATTCTGTTCAGTACACAGAAACAGGGATATTGCGATATGAGCGCATTTTTGGCGAAGGATTTGTTAGTACTGGAGGATTAGGTCTGTTGGCTTTACTGTCCTTCAAAATACAACACGATTCTGTTTAACATCTTTTTTCTTTTATACTATAATTTCAGATACCACCAAAGAATTTGTTGAAATTCTAAACCTGCAGGCTGGGCAAAAGGTACTGGATGTTGGCTGTGGAATTGGTGGTGGCGACTTTTATATGGCTGAAGAATTTAATGTGGAAGTTCTTGGGTTAGATCTTTCGGTCAACATGGCTTCGATTGCTTTGGAGAGAGCCATTGGACGCCAATGTGCAGTTGAATTTGAGGTTGGAGATGTTACCATGGTAGAGTTTCCTAATTGTTCATTTGATGTGATCTACAGCAGAGACACTATCTTGCATATCCAGGTGAATAAGAAGCCAATTATCCCTCTCAGTGTACACTTCATTCAAATAACAATTAACTATTATTTTTTACATGATTATAGGACAAACCATCTTTATTCGAAAGGTTTTATGGCTGGCTAAAGCCGGGTGGTAGGATACTGATAACGGATTATTGTAAGTCCGAGTTACCTCCATCTCAAGAGTTTGAATCCTATATCAAGCAACGTGGGTATGACCTTCATGATGTTCAGAGATATGGCCAGGTTTACTGTTGCTCTTTTCTGTTATCCTATCTGAAAGCTGTGTGTCATGTTTTCTCAAAGGCAATGTTTGTTTGCAGATGTTAAGAAATGCAGGCTTCGTTGACGTAGTTGCAGAAGATCGCACTGATCAGGTACCTTTTATCTGAAAATCTCTATGAAAGTTAATCATGACATACTCTTAAGGAGTTTTTGCTGCCAGTTTATTGAGATCCTGCGCAATGAGTTATCTCGTACAGAAAATGTGAAGGATGAATTTGTTCGCGACTTCTCGGAGGTATGTCATTTTACCAAGATAGTTTGGATATTCTGTTCATAGCAATCTGGTAACCTGAATATGCACGTTCCAGGAGGATTATAATGCAATTATTGCTGGATGGACATCAAAATTGAAGAGATGTGGAGCTGGTGAGCAGAAATGGGGCCTTTTCTATGGATGCAAACCTCTTTAATTGGATCATTCTAGTACATGTAACCAATTCATTTTCTTTTGGACTTCAAGAACATATATTGGTGAAAATCTCTTGATCAATAAGAGTTTGATCACTTGTGGTATTGATTTCGCTTGGAAAATATTAGCTTTATTATATATCCAAATAATAGCATATCATATTGATTTGAAATTGAAGAAATGTGAAAATACCATTATGTGCCTAAGTACATCTATTTTAAGGAAACATCTTGTAAACTCCACGATGTTATATTTATTTTATTAGACTTTTTGTGTTTGCCGAAGTAATAAATAGCATTACGTCTTACATTGTTTTCTTTTTTATTTGACATGCTAGTGAAGAAGGTAGTGAGGAAAAGAACAAAATATACTTCAAAACAATGTTACTTGAGTTTTCTTTCCCTTTTCTCTTTTTATCATTTTTTGCTTTTTTTTTCTCTTTTTATCATTTTTTAGCATGCTTGCCTAACCTCCCCTACAACAATTCTTGCAATTCTAACGTGTCCACATGCTCCGCCATATAAGCTTAAATTAGTGAGCATCATCGAATCGCTTAATTTTTGCATCGTCGGATCGCTTAATATCCACATCTACGGCCAGGAAAATTAAACATTCCCATGGAATTTTGCTTGCAAATTCGACCTCGACCTCTCCATTACTAGAAGTTCAGAGTCGAGGCATCATTCGAAAATTGATAATGTCCATTTACGTTGGCAGATTAAAATTTTCAAAACTTTCCAAGTCCCTATTTTGAAGACTTGCAGTACCCCTAGTTTGTCTCCTCCAGGGCTTCATGTGTGGATAGTTTGTCTCCTCCAGGGCTTCATGTGTGGATGCACACTGGAGTCCATAGCTCCTCAGTTTTATGAGGAGGAGCTTGTTGACGTTTATTCTTTTGGGACGTGCGTCTTGGAGATGGTCACCTTTTGAATATTCATGCAGTGTATGTATGAATGCAACTCAAATATACAAGGTGGTGATTTTAGTAAGTATTGCACCTTGTTTGCAAGAATTTCTTGCTGCGTATGTTCTTCAATTAAATGTTTGTTTTGCACAATGTTCTTGGTTATGCATGTGTTATCTCTGGCATTGCAAAACATTAGTTCAGATGACCCAAAAGTTTTGCCTGGTAATAGTTGTTTATATCTAGATTAGGGAAAGAAGCCTACCGCCTTTGATAAGATATAGGACCTTGAAGTTAATATTTGTTGTTTATATCTAGATTAGGGAAAGAAGCCTGTTGCCTTTGATAAGATACAGGACCCTGAAGCTATGAACTTTGATGAGAAATATCTGGCAGCTGATCATACTGAAAAGGCCAAGAAGACCAAGTTTCCATCTTAACAGGTCCATGCAAATTAAACAAAAAGGGAGACTATGGGATGAGTCAAAACATTCTCAACCACAAAGATATTTCTGTTTCGTCCACTTTTGGACCGTTGATACCAAGTAGAACATATCTCACAAATTCAAAACACACATCTAATTGCGTACACATCTTTGTATTCCCTGGATAAAGTACTCGTTTAGATAGGGATCAGCAAATAGTCTTGCTTCTTTCATGCCATCAATGCTTGTGAACAGGCCATCAAATGTACAAAAGGTGTGAAACTACAGAATTGAACCATATTGAAGGTTCTGTTTCTTTCTTTTATGCAGAACCAGCAAAACATTTCCTTCTTTTTATAGAACCTAGAGATATTTCTTCCGGCCAAATGCCGAAAGCAACTTCACGTGAATCTTGAGATCTGGTAATGTCTTTAAATAAACAACTAAAAGCATGACCAAGATGGTAGAGTATCCCATAAAAGTCTCGTTGTATACATGAACTAGCTGATAAGAACTGTCAGTTAGAACTTCAGAAGAAAGGCAAGATAGTAATTCCCTTTGAATATGTTGAAACAGTATCAGCAAAATGCAAAAAAATTTACTCAACTTCCAGAACAGTCAGAAGAAACATTGCAAATCACATAAGAAGGGTAAAGTGCACGTTCTTTCTAAGAGCTAATTGGCAGTGCAGAAACAGACTCTTGAGCGGTCCCCACTCAGAAGAATCTATTACATCATAACTTGCAGAAGTTAATATCTAAGTTATTGCAATGGCCAAACTCCTGGGATGAACCTATCTTACACATACAAGCATACACCTAAAAGAATTGAATTATAACCAAAGGAACAAATGCCATACTTGAATAAACAGAAGTAGTTTGAAAACACTTGATAGAGATATGCATATGGCTGCTTGTTTAGGAGCATGTAATTTAGATCTCGTCACAACCACATGCTTTTTAAGAGCAGATATTACCAATGGACCATAACCATTTTCTGCAGAAAAACAAAGTAATATGTTTAAGATTATTTTCAGCATTGTAGCAGACGCAATGCGAAATTGTTGGAAAGAGACATAAGTATTGACTTTTACTCTCAGCAGTTGAATTCATCTCGCATTTTAGTTGCCGAGATGGCAAAACGCCCTTGCCAAGATGCATTAAACCACCTTGTAGAGATCACAAAATTTAACTTCTAATCTGGGTCAGCCAATTACCTGTTTCTAGGTTCTAGGTTCCTTGTTTCACTGTGTCCCTTAAGATCTTCTCGCAGACAATCCCGACCTAAGAAATTGTTTGCCTCGAATCTTATTGCGATGCCCTAAAGGCTCGTCTCTTCACGATTCAAGTAACCCTAAAAGTTGAAGGCCACGAGACTTGCATGCGCAGATAAAACAAATAGAGGGGGGTAAACCATGGGTTTAAATAAGTGGGTGCGCACTCTACATGTATTGATCAGTACATCCCTGGAATATGCCATCGAAGTCATATAAAAACCATATAAAAAACCGTACAAAAAATACAAAATGAACCACCTGTTATTGTGCTATATATTTGGGGTTTTAGAGGAGGTTAACCCTCCCTTCAAGCAGATTATGGGAAATAACCCTCGAGGCCGGCAGGCCGAGAGGGTTTGTTTCCCATAATCTGCGAGAAGGGAGGGTTGACCTCCCTTAACCACAGGCCCGAGCAGGTTGAAGCCCATGCCCTGTACCTTTGCTGCAAATTTGGATCTGTAAATCTTACAGTAGTTTGAATAGGCTTTGCATGCAGCTATTCTGCTCCCATGGCAAAATACATGGCAAATCGACTTCGATAACTTCTCCTTCTTTCTAGCATTTGAGCTCTGCTACTCCATCTACTACTTAATAGTGCTAGAAGCATCTGCAACAGTCTTTAGCATCTAAGAACGTCTTCAGCATCTGCAGCAGTCACAAATCCATCTTTGAGAAAAGAAAGAAGTCTTAAGCATCTTTGCAGATCTATCTCTGCAGGTCCCAAACATCTTTGCATCATCCCTGCAGAAGTCCGAAACAATCTTTGCAGAAATCATCCCTGCAGAAGTCCGAAATCATCCCTGCAGAAGTCTGAAACATCTCTAAGATCCAAAACAGGGGGTCTGCGGCAGTCGGTGAAATAGGGGCCTGTGTCAAAACAGAGACGACGAGATGAACAGAGTGGAATATTCGGGGAGATTATCAGCGATTCTGGCATAGCCTATTCCACTGATTATCACAGTAATCACTAGGATATTCGCTAAAAACAGAATATTCGGGAAGTTCTGTATTATAAACATCCTCTGATCTGACGGTGGGCAGTGGCTGGATCAAGATAACCTGCAAGGGCCAGTGGTTAAGAGGTATTAATCCTCTATCCTCCTTAGGGACCTAGATCTATGCTCCATTGGGTCATCAAAGCAGATGCCAACAAGTCCATGGACTTTTTGGGATAATATGATGGGCTCTACTACGAGTGTTGTGGTCTCCAAGCCCAAGGTACTGCCTCAAGTGTTCCTAATTGATCTTTTCCTCACAAGGCTTGGGAGAGGGAAGGGCGAAAGTTTATCCTTAGCATGTTGTATCTAATTTGCCAACCTAGACAGTAGCTCTCTCGACTTTAGGAGAACACTCCGAGATTCGGTTGCCAAGTCCATACTGTAGGTGGATTCTGACATATAAGCTAGGTCATCTCATAAGCTCACGCTGAAGGTAAGATTCTTTATCCCTATCTCTCTTGCTTACGTGTATATTGGTTGGATATTGCAGGGCTTAGGTACACATCCTTCTGGGCCTATGCACTTTAAAACTTTGTTGAAATTGCAAACACGATGTATTGGAAGAGCTTTACTTCTTAAAAATACTAATTTGCAACTGTGGAGGAGGAGATCAAGATGCATTAACATTGCTTACTTCCATTCATGGTTTAAAGAGAATAAAGGACCATTATAAAATCTTTTCTATTATCAAGTCGTGAACATGTACTCGAGAGTGGAAGAAGAACAACTCAATTATATTGCAACAAAAGGTTACAGGATGCAATACAAATAAGACTTCATTGATGACAAAGACAAGGATACTCGATATGGAATATTACCAGCTTCCTTCTTAGGCTGCAAACAATGGTGCACTGCCCAGGTAGCCAACACACTTGGACTTGCAAGAGTAAACGGAAAGCCGACCTTATTTATAACTATGACAACTAATCCTACTTCGTCAGAAATAAAGTCCGAACTAATGCCTAGATAAAATGCATCAGACATCCCAATCATTGTCGTTCGATCGTGTCACAATGAGTCCAATACACAAAGAGCATCATCCACAACTTTTTAGGTCCATTATCTTATATGATTCATGTCATTGAATTCCAAAAACACGGGCTTCCATATGCACATATTGTTGTCAAAGCTGAGCATCATATCCCTGTCAACAAGATTGACCAACTCATTTGCACTGAACTACCTACGGATCCACTATTGTGAGCGCCCTCGAAAAAGTACAATAATAGATGTTATTATCATTATCCAAAGCCTATAAATCTAACAATGTACATAGGCGAAAAAGGATATGTCCAATATAGAAAACGGGTGGAGGCAGACTTAAATGTCATCCCATTCTTACTAAAAGAAATGGACTGCCACATATACGCAAACATTGCATCAATGGTCCATATATTTGCATATCTTTATGGGTACATCTATAAAGGCCTTGATACTACTTGCTTTCACATTAATATTCGACCATAAATCATCATCACCAATACAAGATACATTTAATATGACACCTCAATCTATAGATCAACCCAATAAGGCTCAACTACAACGAAGAAGCAAAATTCAAGACTAGATCTTTGCATGTTACCTATCATTTATGAAAGTAGAATGGAGAATCATGTCATACCACATGATTAAAAAACACCCATAGGTTAAAGGTCTCTTTTCACATCTCAAAGGACAAAATAGGCCACAGTTTGCAAAAACATCCACAATAAATATTGGAATCTACACGTTAGATAGGTACTTTCTACGTCCGTTCTCTACCCTCCTTTTCAATACAAGAGGAGCAAACATGATCAACCAACATCACATATCCACATACATGATAACAATGAGAATAACATCTAAACCTAATCATATACATCTAACTTACAGTTAGGGTTCATTGATTAGGGTTCAAGATCTAGACTGAGGGTTCTAGGAAGGCTTTACTAGAGACACGAAATGCTAACTCATCTGGAGTTCTAACTCCCAGATGATCTACACTCTAACCCAAATACCTGCTCCTGAGGAACTCCCTCCTACTCCTGGCGTCTCCATGATCTTCAAGATGGTTGAAGTAGCTCCCACTCCTATTGAGGCGCACACGCTCCGGGGCCTGCTGTGCTAGGCTATGCCACAGCAAATGGTTCTCGAAACAGAGTTTCAAGCGCAAAGAAGGTTCCCGGACGGTTGAAACCAGAAAAAAGGCCTAGGATTAGGGTTTAGGCCTTTATAGGTTAGGGTTCACATGTTATGCCACGTGGCTCTAATGGGGTAAGGCCGTGTGGCAGTTGCCCAATAGGATAAGGCCACGTGGAAAATGGCCTTACCCTAAGGGTGTCTAAGTTATATGAATAACTTAGACATGCACCCTATGCCACTAACCTATGGTATACAAGGCTATGAAGTAGACTTGTATAGTGACGGACCTGGAAATATACGTATTTATAGCGTATATTTCCTTGGAACATCATTCCCCTTTGGATAATGCCGTCCCTCAAGATACGCTAAGGTGACGAACCTGCAACAGCCCTGCAAAAACTCACAACAAGAATATAGGAACTTAACTCTATAGAAAAGATCAACTTTTTGTTAATTACTTATTATGTAATTATAAGGCTATATTTATATAAGTTATACAAAATTATATAGCTATAACGACTATTATTATAAAAGTATACACATATAATATTAGTACAACAAATTTAGGAGTTCATAGTTAAGCCTAAAATCTATGACTCATGTCTTCTCGTAACGTGCTCCCTCTTCCATGCTTCCCTTCACTGGCCTGCACAAGTAGCACATTACGTTATTTAAGTTAATAAGTTTGTGGTTTTAGGGGACCACCCCCCTAATTACCTCCTTGAGCCGAACTACTAGCTCAAGGTTACCCTACTACCTTGCACTCGATCATGGCCCCATAAGGATTTGAGCTTAAGGACCATTTAAGATGATCCTATCATTGCCCATAATCGGGTGCTACCTTGTACACGATCCCCTTGATCGAGTACACCCGCAGTGCCTCATGCCCCTGAGGGTTTAAGCTAGAGAACGTCTCACGATCCCATCATCGCGCATGATCACTCATACCTCACCATGGCCCCCCTATGGTCAGGTGCGCGTGCCCTGCATCGTGGCATAGAGATCATCCGAATGATGGTCTCATCATCGCCCACCATGCCACTCTTCCTCTCACATGACCCTCCTGGTCATGCGCACTCTTGGTGCGTGGTGGCCTAGAGAATGCCTTTAGAGCGTATCTCATCATCGCCCACCATGCCGCTCTTCCTCTCACATGACCCTCCTGGTCATGCGCACTCTTGGTGCATGCTAGCCTAGAGAATGCCTTTAGAGCGTATCTCATCATTGCTTACACTTCCAAGACTTTGGCATATGCATTCTACTAGCCCGAATGCATATGCCTTACTAAAGCTATACTACGACATACACTTAACTAAGCACCTGGCAAGTCAGCGTCGACCAGCTCGGAGATGACTCGGCCGTCGAACTCCTTCATAAAGTCCCGGTATTGCTTCTTTAGATCCTGTTTCATTACCCAAGTTTCGTCTTCCACAGGCAAGTGCTTCCACTTGATCAAATATTGGAGGAATTGAGACCTTCTCGTCTTCTTGAATGCCTTGTCGAGGATTAACTCGGGCACTATTTCAACTTGTTCCTCCATCATCTCCAACAAAGTTGGAATATCCAAAACCTCCTCCGGGTTTGGGTTGTGCCTTTTCAATAGGATCACATGAAAGACCTTATGGACTTTAAGATGTGCAGGCAAGTCGAGCTTGTAGGTCTGGCTCCTTACTCAATCCAAAATCTTGAAGGGTTATGCCCACCTAGGAGCAAGCTTCTTACAATTGCCGATGCGAAGCTTCACTTGCTTGACCTTTACTTGAGCCAAACTTGATCTCCCACAAGAAAACAAACTCTCGAGGAGTTTTATATCTATCTGCTATACTCTTCTGATGTGCCTTTGTTGTTTGAAGATATTCTCGCACTTCTACCACAAGCTGCTGCGTATCTACTGTCGTTGTTGAGAAATTTCCATCTTGGGCACCAGATTATGCCACCTAACTGGGGTCAAGCGTTGATAACTGTAATTAATCATGCAAGGAGACATCTTCGATGACTCTTGCTTCGTATTATTGTACGTAACTCGACTAGGTGGATGTAATCGATCCATTTGGGTTGCTTGTTCCAATCATAGTTTCTCAACATGTCTTCAAAAATTTTATTGGTGCGCTCCATCTGCCCATTTGACTGTGAATCATAAGCAAAACTCATCAACAAGTTGGTGTAGATCGTGTTGAAGAAGTCTTGCAAAAAGGCGCAAAAGAACTTTGGATCTCTATTGGTGATGATCGACCCGGGCATTCCGTGCAACCTGAAAAAAATCTCTTATGTAGACAACAAGGCTAGATCCAAAGCTGTGTCTATGGTGTAGCATGGCAAGAATGTGCCTTTTTGATAAGTTATCTACCACAACCCTCAAGGCCTCAAAGCTTCTTGTTTGTCCCTTTTTTTTTTGAAGGCAAGGTGGGTTTTGTATTCATTTTACATGGAATACATCATGTCAGGATCTTCCAAAACAAGAAGATATGTATGTATCACAGACACAAAAACCTCCCTTTATAAAAAAACATAAGGAATGATATAAGCCAATTAGGCTGCATACAAAATTTAGATATAAAGTTCAAAGTATTTTGAATCCAAAAACCAGCTAGGTATAAAACTGGTTGGCTTCCAGCAGATCTTGGACAGTGAGATCTGTTACAGTAGATCTACCAAAGATATTGAGGATCTCGTCAAGTTCCTCCACGGTAAATGTGGTATAGTCCAGCAGCATTAATACTCGAGCTTCTCTTTTCTGTTGCCAAGTATGGAAAAGAGTTTGAAAATAAGGTTTCAACCCATTGTACCTCCATACATCAGGCTTATCTAACAACTTCTTAATTGCCATAGAGTGAATCATTTCTTGCTTCAGTCTGATGAAGTGTTGCTCCAACTCCAACCTTGGAATATACAGGTCTTCATTCTCATTGTTGCTGAGCCACCTGATGGGGGCCCCCAAGTTCTTCAGCCTCCTCTGCTGCTCTGTGTAATAAACCTTCAGAATCAGTTAGTATTAGGAAGAAAAAGTTGTATGTATTTTTAAATCTCCCAATTCGATCCCAATCTTTATCACATTTAAGCCCACAGAGAGCTTTGTGAGCTGAGGCAGTCTGCTGGATGGTGGTAAGCAGATTGGTTTTAATCCAGATCAGATCTGGCCTTTTCCCTTCCAATCAAACCCTGCTTCTGTGTCTCCATATTATCCAACAAGTGAGAGTTCTGCATGTGTTGATCAGTCTTGATCCCGAACTCAAGAACTGAAACATATTACCAGGAGCTCCCAAATTCAATTGGGAGGTCCATGTCCAAATATCTTCAACCATCGGGCACAAGAAAATGTGATTGGAATCTTCCTCCATTCCACATCCCAGAGGGCATAAACTGGATGTCCTCAAATCATATTTAGCTCTCTTTACATTAGAGTGGAGGCTTTGATGTAAGATTAGCCATCTGAAGAGGGTGACCTTTGGTGCACAATAATTTCTCCATCCTTTTGCACAATTCTTTGCCAAGACCCTCTCATTACAATTCCATAGGTCACATTCCCGGGAAGGGCTGTGCTGCATAAGGGCAGAGTAGATGTCCTTAACTATGTAACAATCTTTGTTGTTATGTGTCCAAACATTTGAATTGGAAGCTAATTCCTGGTAAGGGGCCATTTTTTCCATGATTGTATTGAAGATCTCCCTATCAAGTACTGATCCCTTCAATTTTGGTTCTATTTCCTGCCATGTAATTCATCTATCCTCTTCTTCAATTCTTAAATCTCCAAATGTTTTCAGCCCTGCTTGTGACCATTGCTTGTATTTTTGGGGATGCTGGAAGGCCAAACATCCAATGTTTTCTGGTGCTAATGCAGGATGCCAGAAAAAATTTAAGTCTTTACATCTGGCATCCAAAATTGGAGGTCTAAAACAAAGAGCAACTTGATTCCATGCTTCCAGCATCCTTCTGACAATAGGAGAAGTATTTGTACCTGGAGTTACGTGGAAAAATGCTGAATCAGGAAGGAGGTGCTTCATAGATTTACTGCCCACTGGTAATGACTGCTCCACCCAGTATTTGATTAGTTTGAGAGCAGGGGAAGGCTTTTGAGAGTAGATTGCTCTCCAGATTACCCTAGCAGCCATGGCCTGAGCTTGGATAAGAAGATCCTTGCAGCCCAGCCCACCCTGTTTTCTGGATTTGATCAAATCAGACCAGGCAACCTTATGACTTCCTTGCCAAATGAAGCCTCTAATAGCAGATTCAATCATCTTATATGAAGCCTTGTTAGCAACAATGGCTGAGGAGAAAAAAACATGTGTACTAGCTATTACTGCATTAGCAATTTCAATTCTGCCTGCCAAAGACAAGGAAGGGGGATACATCTGAAGTTTCCTCTTAATCCTGGAGACAATTGGTTCCCAGAGGCCATGAATGGAGCTGTTTACAGCCAAAGGAATACCTAGAATTTTAGTTGCAGCAGATTTCCCAATGACATTTATACCCGAGAGCATAGTATCCTGGCAGTCCATGATAATAGCACACTTTGCTTTATTTAGGCAGACTCCAAAAACTTTACCAAATCTGTCCATAGCTTCCAAGAAGTTTGGTAGGCTATTATTACCATGCTTGAGAAAGACAAAGGTGTCATCTGCATACTGCATGATGACAAAATTTTCCATCTCATTTGGAAGAGCCAGGCAGTTAATCATTTTCTGTGTTTGAAGGTATAGAGCCAGCCTGGTTATAGTTAAAAATAAGTATGGTGCCAAGGGGCACCCTTGTCTTACCCCCCTTTGACAATGAAAGAGTTTGGAGGGAGTGCCATTTATTAGTAGGGCTGATGAAGCAGAATTGTTAAAACTCATTATTTTCTCAAAGAGAGCTTCTGGAAAACCCAAGTGTTGTAAAGCCCTTTGTAGAAACTTCCAACTAATAGTGTCATAGGCTCTTTTGAAATCTAATTTCAAGGACATGCATTTTTGCCCAGAGAGTTTATTCCAGTGTAGGCCCTCAGCTGCTCCAAGATAGTTATCAAGAATACTTCTGGAATGCAGAAAGGCTGACTGGCAAGGATTGATTATTTCCTGTAATTTTGACTTGAGTCTGTTAGCCAAGATCTTTGCAAGAACTTTGTATATGGTATTGGTGAGGGATATGGGCCTCCAGTCCCCTAAAGATTCAGGGTTGTCCACTTTAGGAATTAGCACTATCTGACCAACATTGATGGCTGGATTAAGTTTACTAGTCTTCCATGCCCCTTGAAAGAAGACAATGAGGTCCTCTTTCATGATTTCCCAAAATTCCACAAAGAATTCAGGGGGAAAACCATCTGGTCCCGGGCTCTTCCCATGTGCCATGGACTTTAAAGTATCTCAAATCTCCCTTTCCATAGGTATGGCCAATAATCCTTCATCTGTTTAATTGGGTCGAGGGGATATCTTTGAAGAAGTCTTGGAGATCTCTTTCTTGGATCTTTTGATCAGAAAATAGCTTTGTATATTCACTGTGAAAGTACATCTCAATATCCTTTTGCTTATCAAGGTACACGTCTCCTTCGACCTTAACTTTATTTATTTCATTATTTCAAACTCTGTTTTTGGCTGCCCTGAAGAAGTAGGCAGAGCTGCCATTATCCATGTGATTTATGTATTTGCATCTGCTTTTTATTGAAAGAATTCTAGCTTCCTCTTCTTCAATACCTTTCACCTTATTCTCCAGCATTGATTCTTGCTCCTGTAAAGCACTGTTATCTTTGTCCTGGAAAAGCTTGGCTCTGACATCTTTCATCTCATTGTAGATGTCAAATTTCTATTTCTTCTTCTCATGGTTCCATTTTTTACCCCAATCTTTAATCCAACATTTCACCCTTTTGATTCTGTCTAGGAAAGAATTCATAGAACCTTTACTTACAATCCTTGGGAATTCACTGTAGTAAGATTTGAACTCCTCACAAAATCTTTTCATTTTGAGTAAATTAGTGTTAAATTTGAATGGCACATTTGAACCTCTTTTTTTTGAGACCTCCATCTTCTCCAAAATTTGGAGGAAATGGTCTGATATAGAGTTTGCAATGTTGTTGGATATGGTCACATTATCCCAGGAGTGGAGTTCTCTATTGCATATATAGAACCTATCTAATAAGCAATATGTTCTATCAGACCCTTTCCTTTTATTACTCCATGAATAAACATTGGAGGAGGAGGGGGGGATGTAACAAAAGTTGGACATAAGGAGCTCCCATGAAGCCCTCTCCTTTTTATTCATGTTCATCTTCTTACCCAGTTTTTGGTCCCAGACTGGGGTATTATTGAAGTCCCCTGCCAACAGGAAATTCTTGATCTGATTATTTGAGCAGGGAAAAAATTAAGGAACTTTTATATTCAAAGTGGTGAAATAGACTTGGCTAAAGTATGCCAAAAGTTGAGGTGAAAGCTTCTAATGTTTAGCTAAACTTTCTAAATTTTGCCACCTGTACTTTCTTACGTTTGGCTAAACTTTTATTTAAAAAAATATATATCTTCTATCTTTTGACTATTTTGCAATAATTCAAGACCTAAATATTATCTGACCATAATAAATATAAAGGTTATAGGACAATTTGGCTAAAGTACACTAAAATTTAACATAAAAGCTTCTAAGTTTTGGCTAAACTTTCCAAATTTTGGCAGTTACACTTTCTTACGATTAGCTAAAGTCGGATGAAATGGAGGTGGGGCGTGAAATAGACTTGGCTAAAATTTTATTTGTTTTAGCCCAAAAAGGGCCATAGTTTAACCAAATTTTTTCCAAACAAGGCCAAAATTTCGCCATTTAGCTAAGTTTAGCCACTAATTTTTTCCATGTATTTGAGCAAATCCATTGGTGCATCTGAGTCCATTGGATTTCTCTCTCAGCAGGTTCAGTGGAGGCATAAACATTCATCACTCCCAACTATTTGCCTTCAACTTCCAGCACAGCCACTGTCCATCTACCCGAGGGGTGGCAAAATTTTAGCAAGCATTTATAACTTGACCAGGCCGTGCAAATTCCTCCCCGAGTGCCATCTGCAGGAGCCCAAATCGAGTCCCCTATAGGGTTAATCCAGGAGCCCAGGTGAGATTTACTCGAAAATTGGCAACCTATGTTCTTGTAAAAGAATTATATCTGGCTTCATTTCCTTAATAGCAACCAAGGCTCTTTTCCTTTTGAGAGAACCCTTGATTCCTCTTAGATTCCATGTAATGACCTTCATTTCTACTTCAGGCAGGATATTTGATGATGTCCTTAACCCTTAGGTTAAGGGCAGGGCTATTCGCAGTAAAAGTAACTTTCTTTTCCATTTTTTTAACCTGGGGGTAAAGAAAGATTCTTCTTTATCTTGATAAAGTTGGTCATCTTTGACCAGCAGGGGGCACAATAATGTCAAAAGTCAACAGAAGGTCAACCTCCATCTCCATTGGTGATCTAGTAAAGAATTTGAATTTACTCTCTCCTTGTTGAATGCCAGGTGTAGAAAAGACTTCACCATTCTCAATGACTTCCATTAGAGCATCAAAAAGTTCAGGTGTGTCTTCCTTCTCACCAGAATTAGCAGCCTTAGATCCTTCTCCTTTCAGATATGTAATTCGTGTTGACTCAGAATCAGAGGAGTCTAGGACCAGAGGAGCCTCCAGATTTTCCTTGATGGTCAGACTCTTGTTTTTACTAGGAGGCAAAGGACTAGGCTCCTGAATCAAATTCTCTTTGCCTTTAGATAAATTCTCACCCATTTCTTGGCCACAGGGTCTTAGAGGACTCTCAGGATGCTCCCTGATTCCCTGGCCCTGTGGGGTTACAAGCCTATGGGATAGAATTGGGACTTGGCCACCTGGACTTACATGCCTAGATTCCTGGCCAGTTGGACTTACAAGCACCTTAAATTGATTGGCAATCTTTAAATTTTGATTTTTCTTTCTCCATTCCAGTTTTTCCTTTTGTTTGTCTATGATGACATTATCCTTCTCAATTTGTTGAGCTTTGGCTTTTTGTTTTCTGGCTTTCCTTTTAGCACTCCCATTAGTATTCTTTTTCCTTGCAGGGCTCCAAGGTTCTCTATTGGTGACCAATGTCTCCTTCTGGTAGATAGGTTGGGGTTGAGGTGGAGCTGGATTTTTCATCCAGGTTCCCTTACATACCCCTCCCCCGTGCAATCTCAGCCCACAGATGTTGCAGGGAAGAGGAAGGCCATACCAATTCAAATGAAGGGTTTTTGAGTTCCCATAATAATCCTTATATTCAATAGTGTTCGGGATTCCAGTTGAACCCACACCTTAGGAGCTCTCTCTGCCACTGTTTCACAGGCAATGTACTGCCCCACTCTCTCAAACAGTTTTTTAAACAATTCCTCGTGCCAATACATTGGGTCGAGGCCTTGAACCGAGGCCGAGGCTGGGTGGAATAGTTGATCTAATTTCTGTGGGTCAAATTTTAGATTCCATTTCTGGAAATAAAACTGAGTGTTTGCCCTGTAAATCGTGCCCTGTTACTGCCTTTGTACTTCCACATTCCACCACGAAGAAGGAAAAATCCAACCAATACATTCCAGTTATCTCCATCTGTTTGTCCAATTTTAAGAGTTCATTTTTACGGTAAGCTAGCTTCACCCCCTCATGCCTTATACAACCAATGAGAGCTTTACTCTCCAAGTCCTTAAGTCTAGAAGGAATGAAAGAATGGGCTAAGACGGGAATACCTTTGAATTCTGGTTTGATCTTCATGTCCCCCTATTTCAAAAGCATTATTTAGTCGTGGTTTATCTGATCCAGCATTGGTTTGACAATTTGAGACTGCATCACAACCAGATTGGCTCCATTTTGAAGCCTTGTTGTCACTCCCTCCTTTGCATTTTTTGTTCGGGCCGCTTTCGCCATTGGTATCGACCCGATTAAGCCTCTGGTGAAAAACTCTGTTTTAGCGAGTCCTTTTCGTCTCCCCCCTCCCTTTTAGATATGATTCTAATCGGTTCAATCATTTGTTCTTTGCATAGGTTCGTCATACCTTTAAAAATGACATCCATTAAATACGCCAAATTCACCCCCTTTGTACCTTACATCCTTCAACTATCCCATCACAGCTCTTACTGTTCCCCGTCTGATCCATTGTCCCATGGCCATGGCCCTGTGGCCCCAGCCCAAGTCCCTGTTCCTGTCCCATACATGTTTTCTTGTTCCCTATTGCTATTCACTTACCCATGGCGCACAACCCTAGCGCCTCCCCGCCCCTGCTCACCTATGATGTTCGCTTCTTGTTTGTCCTTGGAAGGCCCGCTATGAAATTCATGTTGATGACTTCCACTTGGCGTCTGGCACCCCCCAAGGTTCCAAAACTTCTGGGATTGTTCTGCCTTTGTCTGCTGACACAACTGATATTCTTGAAAATACCTGACTATCTGTTACTTCATGCCCGGCCAGAAGTAGCTACTTCTAATCTTGAAGTAAGCCTTTATAGTTTCTGCATGGTCGGAAGTAGGGCTATTATGCGCGTCATGGAAGATTTTCCTTTTTCCTGATGCTTTAAGTACGCATAGTTGTTCTTTGATATTAAAGATTGCCTTCATTTTTAAAATGTTTGAAGGTTTCTCTTTCTTAATCCGTCCTTGCGCACTTACAAAGACTAGCCCATATGTGCTTGAAATCTATGTTAGAGAAGGTGGCTTCTTCTATCTTCTTGCCGAAATCGCTTGCCGAAGTGGAGATGTCATTGCAAAATGATGCTTCAAAAGCTTGCCAATAAGTGGCTATGTCGTAGCATCTCCACGGCTTTCCTCAAATAGGGTACATGCTCTTCCATTGATTTGCTGTAGATCACGACGTCATCGAAGAAGAAAAACATTGATGACGAACTCATCCAAGGAATCTTTGAAGATGTCGTTCCTCAAGTGCATAAAAGTCGGTGGAGCATTCGATAGACTTAGGGGTATTACTATGAAGTCATAGTGCCCATACCGTGTTCTGAAGGAGTCTTATAATTATCTTCACCCTTCATCTTTATTTGATGATTGCCCGACCTTAAGTCAATTTCGTAGAAGAATTTTGCTTCTTGGGGCTGATCCATTATGTCGTTTGCTTGTTGAGCTGCCGATGGTTGATATACATCTTTAGACTTCCATCCTGGCCGAAAGGATCCCCAAGTCGATCAACTCCTACAACTGCTTCTTGAGCTCTGCTAGCTCGGAATTGCTCATTCTATAGAGAGCTTTGCTGGTCGGCTCTGCATCTGGTACAAGAGTGATTTCAGGCTCTACGCCTCTATGGGGAAAAAGCTCTCAAATTTCATCCAGAGGTATATCATGGGACTTCTTGATTAACTTGAAAATTGGCTGAGGCAACTGTTCTAAGGTAGCACCTTCCTTCTTACTCTTGTGGTTGGGGTCGACGACTTGTAGCTTAAGTATGTACGACCTCATTCCTCATGATGCACTTAAAGTAATTGCTTCACTGAGATGCGTTGCACGATTGAAATTACTTCCTTAACTTTAATTATAAGGTACTTGCCCTTTGGTGCTGGGATAAATATCTTTTGCTTATGATAATCAATTATTACCTTAGCCGGCTTTAATATTCCATGTCTATTATGAGGTCATACTTGCCAATGTATATAAGTTGGTGTCGATGCTCTACTTTGATCCGCTTAAGGTTGATGTCGAGACTCTTGATCCTTTGGTGCTGCTAATTACTCGGCCTTGCATAATTACTGGCCTAAATTTAGACTTAAGAGTCTTGCTCTTAAAGATGTCCGCCATCTAGGAGGTGCAAGGTTACAGGTTAAAGAATTACTTACATAAATCCTACGGCCATAAGTTTAGTCAGCATGACATTTCCATTTGACACACATAAAAACTATGTAATTAAATAATTAATCTTGTTTTAGATCTAATCTATACTCTAGACTCTCCCCTTTCTTAATTATTACCCTCTTGAGATAGTCCCACCTTTGAGTTGATGCCATCTAAGAAGTTGGCCGGACTTATTAGATTGCTTCCCTTCATTTGGTCGGATTATTTCTTATGTTGTGGAGGTACTCGTCATATACATGGTCGACGGTTCTCCTATTATTGAATCCTTCTTAGCGAGGTGGTCAAGCTCACGAAGAGGTTCCAATATGTTGGATATCTGTCAGCAATGTATATAGTTTTAGTACTCCATACGTGTTTCTTCCCAATCCTTGAAGCTTTGCTCCATTCTTGGGTCCATCCTTTCTAAAAGAAATGACAACAAATCTACTCGAAATTCCGTCCCAATCCCATCATGGATGTTATCACCCACAATTCTAAAATATTCAACTATCTGATAGGTCCTCTATCTTGCTCAAAAGCTGGTGTAATCGTTAGTCGTTAGAGTAGCAAGGCGATGGTCCATAATTTGTTGAAAAGAATCTGTTCTCCTTGGAGTTGTTATATAATCATTCATGTGCCCTGCTTTCTTTTGTCGAATATATTCTGACTCTGTTCGTCCTTAATGTTGATGTTGACTACCTTCATTAAAGTTATCCATATTAGCGGATTTGATGATGTAGTGGATAACATAAGTCTCGGTGTCGCGTCCCAGCGGCTTGAAGGTAATGCTCTTCACACTCTAGAATCTTTCATGTCGACTCATCTGCCTTGGAGGTTACAAGATTTGAGGATGATTCTTCTAACTCCTGAATTGATATTGTTGTGTTGACCTTGTTGATTCCATTTTTTTTGTCTTGGCGATCACATCCTGATGTTATAAGGCTGATGACAATGTTGAGTGCTTTACCACTTTTAACTGTGCAACTTCTCTTCCTGAGAGAAGTTTATTTGCATCCATGTGCAGGGACTATAATCTTGACTGATCATTAGTAATGCTAGTATTTAGTCCCCCATGGTGCCTCTTCTTGATGGTGTTTGACCTCCAATCTCTAAGGTGGAAGATCGAAGATCATCGTGAGCTTGTGATGGTGTTGCCGAGGTTGATGTAGTTGCTCTGAAGTATCGGGGCTGATGAGGAAGAGGTTTGTTGCGGTCTCGCCATATTCCTATTCCTGAGCAGCCCACCCTTGCTGGCTTGTAATACCTCCTTAGCCAAAGCATCTTTGCTTGAAGTCTAAATCTGATACTACTATGGCCTCTATATCTGCGATAGTTGCCCTTCCTAGGAGGTATGCCCAGTCTCATCCTTCAGAACTCTTGATGTCACAAGTCGATGAAGTCTCTACTTGTTGATGGCGTAGCTGTGACATTAGTCATCTATGTGGGGCCCTTCCTCGAGACAATATGGCACTTGGAGAATATCCTTGACTAGGAGCTGTTCCTCCCCTAGTGTGATCAATTTTGTAAGTGGCATGATGCCCATTGGCTGTTGCATAGCCCTCTTGACAACACTTGTGTCTATTCTTGATGTGGCAATCGTCCGTCCTATAGGCTCCCTTTTATTATTTATGTTCGGGCTTCCCTGTACACCATCTTGGCCTTTGATTTGCTGAGGTTTTCTCCATAAGGTTGCCCTCTGCTTTCAATTCGTTGATGTTGTCGAGTGGCTCCCCTGTCGAGGCTCGAGGATCTGCAACTTCGCCCAATGACGTCTGTGTCCTCGACGCATGGGCCTCTGGCGCGGAGTGACCAGAGTGCCCTGGTTCCGACCAAAAGTCAACATCTCCAAGAACTATAAGATGCTAAAAGTCAACATCTCCAAGAACTATAAGATGCTAAAATGCCTATTTGGATCAATCCTAGACTAATTAACAACTTATTTCATGCTAAAAGGACATCTAAAAGTGCAAATATGGGTGACTCGAGTCACTTCGCGCGGAAGGGGTCTGCGTTCGCGACGCAGAGGCCTTTGGTGCGGAGTGACTGGAGTGGCCTGATCTTGGCTACTTTTTGACATTTTTAACAAGAATTAAGTGCTATACTATATTTCTAGACAAATTCTAAGCATTCTAACATCTTTTAGTACAAAAACTGGGTCAATTATGCCCTAAATCAAGTGACTCGGGTCACTTCGCGCGGAAGGGGCTTGCGTTCGCGACGCAGAGGCCTTTCGCGCGGTTTGACCCGAGTTGACTTCTTTATTTTTTTTATTTTTATTTTTTCCGCGTCCTACCATTAATTCTAGGAACATATATACATACAAGCTCAAAATTTTATTCAAAGATACCTAAATTTTATCCTTTCTAATCCTCCGTGCCAAGTTCATGTTCTTGAGTATAATGGTCGTCCTCTTGGCATGAATGGTGCAGATCTTGGCCTCTCAGCTTTGGCAGCTTCCTGGCCAGACCTCCCGTCGTTGATGTGGCTCGGTAGTCGTAGTCCATCTTGAACTCTGCATAGACCCTTGATGTAGGCACTCGAAAAGAGACTTTCTGAATCATCAGACTGGTACACTGTTGGCAATGCCAAATATACCGAGCAGTCTGCTGTCGAAGAATCGGGTCGAGGTGGTGGAGGCTTGCTTTTTTACCTTGGTTTGCTACCCTGTCAGATCTATCGGCGGAGATAAATCTTGCATGCTACCTTCTTCTTCTCGTACTCAATATCTTGCTTCAGCTTTAAATAGCTTCTCGCTGATCTTGCCCTCCTTGGACTGCATTGGATATGGTTGCCAAGCGTAGACTCCGTCTGTTCTTCGGCCTCCTCCTCCTCTTCTTCTTTAGCCTCTTGCTCCCCCCTCTTGTTGGTGTGTTCTTTCCTCCTCGGGCTCATCCTCCTCCAGTTCATCTGGCTGTGGTCCTCTGATAACCACGCCCCCCCTACGCCTAGCTTCACGCCTCTTTGTTTGCTTCTCCCTTGCCTAAGTATCTTCCTTCCTTTTCTTCCGCATTGATGGCTCCCCTTGCTGCTGTTCCTGCTGCTGGGGTTGCTCGTATTGCCTAGGTTGCTCCTATTACTTGCTGCTCACCTACTCTTCCTGGTATCGGGGTTGCTCCTACTATCGAGGTTGCTCTTGCTACTTGCTCCTCACTTGCTCTTCCTGTTGTTGGGGTTGCTCGTATTGTCGAGGTTGCTCTTGCTACTTGCTCCTCATCTGCTCTTCATTCTTTGGGGTTGCTCTGTTGCGAGGTTGCTCTTGCTACTTGCTCCTCATCTGCTCTTCCTGTTGCTGGGGTTGCTCTTGCTACTTGCTCCTCACCTCCAGAAGCAGACGCCACGATCTCAATTTCCCCCGAGTCTTGCGATCATTCACCTGAAGTGATAAGTCGTTGCTCCTCCAAGAGTGAAACGATTCGTCTGAAAAGCTTGAATGGCTGAGTTCGTCATCTGGCCTAGGTCGCATGACCTCAAGAATTTGTTTGCCGCCGCGCCCCGCGAGTGCTTTAAACGTTCCGGTGCAAGCTGGAGCTTCCAACCTTCCTAGCTACTTGTTTGGTCCTCCCAACAATTTAGCTTCCTTGATGGTGGCCTCTTCGAGAGCTCTTGCCTCTATCAATGGTCGGCTATGTCTATTCGCGACTCCTTTGGTTCGATCTTGCAGACTGTTCGTTTGGTGCACACTCTTATGGCAGCTTCAAATATTAGCTTATAATTCGTCTTACAAAAGGAGAAGTTCAAGCTACCATTTGGGAATTTCTAAGGAGTAGAGGTGCTTCCATAGATTTAGTAGCTACTTTTCTTAAGAGTAATTTTATTATAACTATGTGTTATTAATTAAGGTACTTTCCCTAATCACTTAACTATTTTATGAAATTTCCTATTTTTTTTGGCCAAATATTGGTCATTTCACGCCATTTTCTTTCAAGCTTTCATTGAGCGATTTCTCGTTCAATTTTCGCTTGAGAGGTGCGGGTTATGAACAACTTGAGCTCAAATTACTAGAACATTTCTTTTGACTATATTATTTCTACCACTTAGACAATACTTAATGTAATTACGACCCTACTAATGGGAAAAATTTCTCCCACATTTCGCGGTTCAAGACTGGAATTCTCATTCCATTCCTTAGCTAGGCCAGTTAGTCTACCTATTTAGGGATATGGTCAGTGCTATCTCTTGGTCAACCAAGAACATTGCTCTGATACCATTGTGACGCTCCCTATAAAATATACGGCGCCCGACTGTACACTTCGCAGGAAATCCCCCATCCGGTCCTTCGACTGCACGGGCCACCCCTAGTGCGGGAAGGGGACACAAAGATGTTTTGCGTGCCCTTTCCCTATGGGCTCCTATATCAGCGGAAGCATAACAATGTCAGTACTAGCAATAACAATACATCATGCTACCTCGATGGATAGCCCATCCACATATCCATAGCTACAACAGAGATAAACATATGCCATAAAACATGAGAGCTCCTACCCCGATCTCAGACTCATGGGGAAAGTAGACTGACGGTTAGGCCTCAAGGTAGAGCAGACCTGTGACGTTCCAGGGGAATATACGCTATAAATACGTATATTCCTGGACCCGTCACCATACAAGCCTACCTAGGTAGCCTTGTATGCACTTGAATGTGGCAAGGGGTGCACATCTAAGTTAATTGTTTAACTTAGATAACCTTAGGATAAGACCCATTTCCACATGGCCTTATCCTATTGGGCAACCGCCACACGGCCTCATCCTAGTGGTGCCACGTGGCATCCCATGTGGACTCACACCTATATTAGCTCTAACCCTAACCCTAGGCCCTTTTTTCCCTGACCTAGCACCTGAGCTCTCACCTAAGTGCCCGAAACCCCGTTTCGAGCACCGTTCGTCATAGCCTAGCCTGGAGCAGCAGCCCCTGGGAGGTGTGTATGATCGTTGAGGGAGCAGGACATCGAACCACGTCAAGGAGTATGGAGACGCCAGGGATGGGAGGAAGCGCTTCTGGAGGAGGTAGGTTGAGTAGAGTTCATGTTAGTTCATCTGGAAGTTAGCATTCCAGGTGGGCTAGTATATTGTGTCTAGAGTAGAGCCACCCTAGATCCATTGTTGAACATCTTGAACCCTAATCAAGGAACCCTAACTGATAGTTAGATATGTATGATTAGGTTAAGATGTTCATATGATATTGTTCATGAAGTGATATGTATGTTGTTTGGTTGATCATGCTGCACCTCTTGTGTTGGGAAGGGGGGTAGAGACCTAGGGCCATATGTAGTATGCTCCTAGTGTAGATCCCTTAGTTCCTATTATATGCGGCTCCTTGTGCATAGGAACCCCAGGGCTATGGATGCTATGATGTGACTCAAAGAATACACAACGGGGCTAGAGGCAAGATGGGGGAGGATCCCCCCGAAAGTGGGGGCTACGGGGGATCCCATAGTGGACTAGGCTTATGGTCGGTCACTTCGTGTGGGCCGGGCATGGGTCCGACACCTCCTGGGGCAATGGTGTTGCCCTGCCTCTCAAGAGTTGCAAGTGTCAGCTTGGCTCTTGTTTTGGGGGGTTCAGTCGGGTACGAATCGGGTGTCGTCACGATTCTCTAGTCGCCCGTGGAGCCTCTAGACCCCGGGAAGGGGAGATGCAACCCTTCCTACCTCTACGGACCAGGGAGATGCAACCTGGAGTAGTCCCGATGGGTGATGCCATGGGATTGCGTATCCGGAAGGTTAGAGTCATGTCAGAGCCTGATCTAGCCCATCTGCAAAGTATGCACAGGAGGGGCGGATGGAGTGGTCAACCCTAGCCATTGTCTTATGCCAGCCCCGCCATTGTTATGACTCGGTCTGATCTATCTTGAGGCCTAGCCCGTCAGTCGACTTCCCTATGTGTCGGAGCCACGGGTAGGAGCTCTCATGTTTTACGGCATGCGATTATGTTCTTTGCATCTATGGATGTGGGATGAGCTACCCTTCGAGGTAGTATGTTATGTTGCTTTGTATTGCTAGTTCTGACGATGTTATGCTTCCGCTATGATAGGAGCCCATAGGGGAAGGGCACGCAAGACACCTTCGTGTCCCCTACCCGCACTACGATCATCTCAGAGTGCGGGATAGACGGAGGGCATGTGCGGTTGTCGAGCCGGACGGGGGATTTCCTGCCAAGTGTGCGGCCGGGCGCCGTATATTTAGCAGGGAGCGTCACAATGGTATCAGAGCGATGTTCTTGGTTGACCAAGAACTAGCACTGACCATAACCATGAAAGTAGTCTAACAAGCCTATAGGGGTGGGAAATAGAAATTTCCACCATCGAGCCTCGAAAATGAGGAAAAATTTTTTCCTAGGTAGGGAGTTCGAGATTAGGCTAAGTTGAAAGAATGAGTCAAATCTACCTTCTAGTAAATTTGGAGTAAAAATTATGCATCTGCATCAAATTTCACCTAAAATGGGTCGAAGAATCATGCCAATCGGAGACCTGGGTGAAAAATGGCGCAAATCTATAATTAATACTTCAAACTATTAGGAAATTTGAAATTCTAAAGGTATAATACGAATTTTTATGTGTATTAAGAATTAAACATATACTAATGTTAAGGGTACTATGGTGTAATTAATAGGGGGGGCTAATAAGTAGGCCTATTAATAGTAGGAGAATATTCCAAGGGACCCTTCCTTTTTAAATAGTCTTGCCACCTCATTTCCCTCCAAACCTTCCCTCCACCCTACCTCTCTTGATCAGCCTTACGTCATCTGTTTTCCCTACCGTTAAGTATGGCAAGAACCAAGCAGACAGCCAGGAAGTTCGGCGAGCGACCCACGCTCTCGATGGCGCAGGTAGCAGCGGGACGCCACACGAAGAAAATCCCGGAGCACCTCCGACCTAAGAAGGGCGAAGAGGAGTTTCCCTCCGCCAGCGGCCCGGACGGCGACCTACCACGTGCCGAAGCGTAACGCACCCAGCAGTAGCTCGTCACCAGCAGGCACCCAGAGAACCGGAGAATCCCGTCACTTCGGGCTTTCGGACACCGAAGTGGAAGAACAGGTGGAAGAGCAACCCCAACACCAGACCCAAGAGGCGGGCCCTTCAGTGCCGAAGAAGAAGGGCAAGGAGAAGGTTGCTGAGTGGCCAGACGAGAGGGCAGCTAGGAAGAAGAGGGAACGGGAGCGAGAGTTGCGGGAGCAAGAGAGAAGAACGAAGAGAAGGAACGACCGGCCTCGCACGACCGTCGTTATTGAAGAACCGCAGCGGGAGGAGGTAGAAGAGGAGGTTGAAGAGGAAGAGGAGCAGGAGGAGGGCGCTGACCCAAGACCACCTTACCCAGTGTGGCCCGAGCCACCTAAGGTGATCAAGAAGGTATAGCGGGCGAAGGCCCGTCGGGCCATAAAGGAGGAACGTACCGCTCGGACGCCGCCTCAAAGCATACCAGGAATACCTCCGTCGGTGGACGAGGTATAATGATTGGTACTGCCAGCAAAACGTCCAACGCACCGTGGAGGGGGGCCGGCCACCAAAGAACCAGCCCAAGCCGCGCCGGCCACCTAATCGAGAAGCCGAAGAAGGTCCACTACGGGCCTAATTCGATACACTCCCGTGTCTTCCGGGAGATTAAGCACTTCCAACAGTGCACTAATCTCCTGATTAGGAAGGCACCGTTCGAGCGGCTCATGCGAGAGGTGATGCAGGAGTTCGTCACCGACTATAGGGTGACATCGCTGACCACAAGGGTGTTGCAGGTAGCTGCTGAGGCCGAGCTCACCCAGTTGTTTGAGGAAGGGAACCTCTGCGCGATCCACGCGAAGAGGGTGACCCTGATGCCCAAGGACATACACTTGGCGCGTCGCATCCGCAAGGAACGCCCTTGAGGATGAACTTTTGTGTAAATTAACGTACTTGTTAAGTTTCCTCCTATAAATATAAAATTTTGTTGAAAAGTAATTTCAATTATGTATAAAAATGTGTTTAAATAGCTCAATTTTTACTTTAGTTTTAACCATTATAATTGGGATGTTGAAAGGAAAATTAATTAGTTAGAAATCCTAGCCTAATTAGTCAAAAAATGGCCAAACTGGCGAAACCGGGTCGCATCGCGAAAAACATGCCTGCAACCCCGACGCAGAGCCATTTCTCGCGACGCCACCCGATTTCGGCATTTTGATACTTATAGGTGTCCCAATTAAGTAAGAAAAGTTGCTAGTTAGGTTAGAATCATGCTGAAAAGTCATGTTAGGATGTTCAAATTCCCAAAAACCTTTCATAGGAATAGAAATGACCCGAAACCGGGTCGCATCGCGAAAAACCACTCTGCGACCCCGACGCAGAGCTAATTCTCGCGACGCCACCCGATTTCGCCCAAAATTGCCCAATTTGACCAATTTTGACCCAACAAACCGCCATGTAGTGTTTCTTGCTTTGCTTTGCTTAGAATTGCACTTCATGGTAGTTCATTTGGACACCCATGGCCATAGATTTGAGGTCTTCTCCCATTAAGAACCTTTGTGCACAGAACCCGAGGCATTCCTAGTCTATAAAAGGGCCTCATTTGTCATTTTTTCCCCATCAGAACTGCTCTCAGCCCCTTTGGCGATTTTCTAGTACTTTGCTTATTCCCAGCAACCATTTTTCATAGCCATCTTTGCTCAATGGCGCCATCAAGCTTTGTTAGATGGTACAATGACTCCAATCACATCCGTGAATTCCCTGCTGAGCAAGCCTTTCATGTCTTTGATCACCTCTTTGATCTTCATGCCACCTTAACCAGGACTCCTTACTACACAGACATCATGTGCCAATATGATCAGCAAATTCTGCCCTCAGAAGTTAGCTTGCCACCTAGGGGAGGGAAATGGGTTTCTCTAGACTCTCTTGCTCAAGCCATAGGTGGGGGATCCAGGGGCAAGAACAAGTTGTGGGATAGAACCAGAAACATGCCCGACTACATGACCTGTAAGCATCATAGGCATAGGTACCTCTCAAGCCAAGCAGCCTTAGCATTGTTCATGCAGTATAGGGACAGTTAACCAACCGGGGGAGCCGTCAATTCAACCCTTGGATTTGGCACCTCTCGACACTCGGGCAGCGGCAGCCCAGATAAGCATCCATGAGATCGAGACTACGGCATACGAGCGTTACGGCTCCACATCAGAAGCACCTACATTGCAGATTGAGCAGGATTACGAAGAGGAGGAGGAAGAGAACCCAAGTTGGGAGATAAGGGAGGCAAGAAGGATGGAGAGGCGCCTAGCTCAACAACAGGAAGCACTAAGGCGGGACTTCGAACCCCCAGTAGGTATCACGGCCCTCACCCCAGTGATCGTCGACGGCGAGGAGTACATATTCGCCACCGACATCCTTAACCTTCCCTATTGCCAAGAGGAGGGCCTCAGGATCGATGAGCTCCTAAGCCTTATGGCACAAGAGCAGGGTAGTGACTTCATCGACTACTCCTACCAAGAGATTCCACGGGAGGTAGCCGAGCGACACTCCTATGCAGGGGAAACTATGTCGGACATTCAGGCATATCAACAGATTAGGTACATGACACGATTCTTCATGAACTCATGCGACTCTCTAGATTAGACTGCCACGTCATATGATGACGTGGCTATGGATGATGAGGTGGAGGTTGACAATATATCAACATATCACAAATATGAAGGAAAGAGCAAAACTTAAGGTTACTGTGTTACTGGGAATAGCCCCAAGTGTGGCTACATATAGGTGTATAAGTGACTCTTCACCTAATAGACTCCTTTGGATAAAGGTGTGCCTCTTGGTATGGATCACTGACTTGTCAGTCTAGTCAACAATATACGCCACATCACCTATTGATCTATACGATCATCATATCCTTAACACCCCCCCTTGATCAATAGATCAATGAGAGTTGAATTCTCCTTCAGCAAATCTCTCCCTTGCTGTACCATTAAGAGAATTCAAATTGTCTATGTACTAACACCTAGACTCTAAATCTTTAAGGATGCCTTGATCACATAATATAGCTTTTACTCCCCCTTGATCAAGCATCATTAACTTGATCAGTACACGGGATCCTTAAGATAAGACTACTTAGGACATATATGACATCTAACTTACTTATGGTACTCACAATATTCCTTCAACCATAGTCTGGATGTCCACTTGGATGTCTCTTCACCAGCAGCAAATATTTCTTCATCATCTTCACTTGAGGACGACCACGCCTCCTCTTCATGTGCATCAAACTATGCCTTGTGATTGTGAAGCTTATGAAAGACTTAGGCCCAGATTCCACCGAACGGCTGTCTGTTACCTCTGGAGTCTCGATCTTCCGCCCTAAATACCAGGGCCACCATTCCACTACAATTCCGTCAATTCTTCAGCAATACACAACGACATCCAGATGGCAGGTTTTTATCACAGTACCAGCAAACTCCCGGGGGATCTTGCCCGGGAGTAAAATCTCTTATAGTTGCCGCCACATCAGGAACTGCCAGGGTGTGATGGAATCACAAAACTTAGAAAAAATGCTACTTGAACTTCTACAATTCGTCCAGGTATGAACTTCCGGCTCAGTGGAATCTGGGCCTTAAGGTGCTTTCCTATGAGCAGAAAACCTCGAGGTTTCTTGAAGGCCTGGTCTGCTTTTCCGATGTTCCCATGAGCTGAGAACCTGAGTGGCTGAGGTTAAGAACCTCATCTAGAAAATAATCCCGAGGAATACTTTTGGACCTGGGCCTGACCTCATCCAAGTCCGGCCGTCCATGGGAAAGCACCCTTAGTATTCTTCTTATTGTCTGCCACGTCACCATAACAACAACAATTGTGCCTTCGTGTGACCTTTTTAGGTCTCTGAACTTTTTCTTGCAGTAATAGAAAGCGGCATCTCCTGCGGCCTTTCAATTTCGGCCAGCAACTGGAGCCCTTTCATCACGACAATCGATATTTGATCTTTTACAAGTCCGCCATAGATCAAAGAAACCGACTTGGGTTTAGAAATTACGTCTGTCGTTTGCTCCAATGCAGCACATCGATTTTTGCAGGTACGGTTTCCAGAGGCCATAGCAGCTTTGGCTTCTTTCATTTTTGTTGAATCTTCTTTAAACAGGTCTAATTTTCGCTGTTGTTGCAACAAATCTCCATCTCTTTGTTGCACTCCATCAGTTTGTTGCTGATTCTTCCCTTTGCAGTAAAAAATATCCAACAAATCTCGAATCTCAGCATCTTGCACAGAACCATGCATTCGTCCTGGATTTGGACCATAATTTGGGTCTAAAGTTTCTGTCTTTTCCCCAAATTTTGAGCAAACATCTCCAGTTTCTTGCCCAATTTGCCCATAACCATTATTCTCATTATGGTTATTATATGGTGCATCATGATTTATCCTTACCCTCTTTAATTCAAGGATCTCTTGCACCATTTTCTTCATGTCACAAACAATACAAACCGTTTTGAGCATTTCCTCGTCGTCATCGGCATACTTACGGCATACTTACAGATGTATTCAAGCACACTTTCGTGCTCTTGCTGAACGACACTATCATTGCATCTCCTCGCAACCTCGACTTCATCCTTATTCCTCCCATGCACACTTTGTCCAGCCACCCCAACGTTGGTTGAATCTGGGTCCTCCTGTGTACATTTTGTGGCCTGGCCTTGGCCACACTTTTGAGGAATTTCTTGATTGGGAATAAGCACATTAAGCGTGCCATGGGGTACATGTCTCCCCCATATTGCTAGACCATTGTTCCTTCCAGAACTCACGACCCCAAATGAGTTCCTAGATCTTACGACCCCAACCGAGCCGTATCTAGCTTCTTCTCCAATCTTTTGAAGCCTAAATGCTCCCATGACATTTTCTTTTGGGCTCCATGCCGCATCATCATACTTTGCAGCATACTTTCTTAAATTTATTATCCTCAAATCCTTTTGCTCTTGAACATCGCCGGGATCCCTCAAGTAACTTGAAAAATTAGGTACCAACTTAATTACCTCTAGGATCTTTGGACTTTTCCTTCTTCCTCCTCGCTCTTCGCAAGTCTCAGGATCTTCTTCAGAACTCCTGCTCTGATACCATATCACAAATATGAAGGAAAGAGCAAAACTTAAGGTTACTGTGTTACTGGGAATAGCCCCCAGTGTGGCCATATATAGGTGTATATAGGTGACTCTTCACCTAATAGACTCCGTTGGATAAAGGTGTGCCTCTTGGTATGGATCACTGACTTGGCAGTCTAGTCAGCAATATACGCCACATCACCTATTGATCTATACGATCATCATATCCTTAACAATTGATTGATTGACAAGGTTATATAGAGGATGGCACTGGCTTAGTGGCAAAGCAAGATAAAAAGAAAAACTGGAAATTTAATGAATTTTCAGGCCTTATGTCCATCGCCTAACCGAGAGGAGTGAGCTTCAAGTCTCGGAAGATCATCGAGACCATCATCATTATGGAAGATAGTCATATCGGCTTCCCCATCGTATAATCCTTCTTAGCCCTATCGGTCCCCTTTTGGTCAAGTTGAGCATCTGCAAAGCAGTAATTCTGCGGCATTTGTAAAGCGGCAGATGCGGCAGGTAAGTCTGCGCAGCATCTGCGGCGGTGTAATTCTCGCGGTATCTGCGGCATCTCAATGCTGGCGACCACCGATAACTCAAAGCCTTCTTAATACGATCTTCTATTGTTACGATTATTTGGGGCTGAACTTGCACAATTCCACGAAGGAAGTTTGCAAAAGCGAGGTAATTTGGTTAGCCCACCTAAGGCTACTGATGATTACCATGATTATTCGATACTTTGATGAGGAAGGTAGGACAACAAAGCTCTTGAGACAAATGCAACAAGGACACAAATGATGGAAAGCATAAACAAACTAGCGGCATAAAGCGGGGGCTGCGAATATTTGAAAACGACCTTGGCTATGTAGCCGCGTGGCATCGGTAACCACGGCCAATTTGCAGCAAAAACGGTTGTAGCGGAATATAGCCATCCCTGTCACTCCATCCACATGCCATCGCCACATCAGATCCAACTCATCAATCCAAATCATCTCCACCTCATCGATCCACAATTGGGATCAAAGCAAAGCCAAAAAGGCGTGGACGTTTTAGTCCCGTAACATATATATTCCATCCGCTTCCATCTCGATCATTCAATTCCGGTAGAAGCACAAGATTAAGGGGAGATCAATCAAAAGAATCGGATATGTATTTTCAATTCTATTATGAATATATATGATGATTCCTTCTTCTTCCTCATGTTCTTGTGTTAAGTGCTTTATGTGCTTTGTTGTTCTGTGATTCATATTAATGATATGGTATCAGAGCTCCATGCTCTTAGATCCTGAACACCTCTAAAGGCCCACACTGATCATGGCAAAATCTAGACTCCGTGGGTAATCTCGCATAAACAAGAGAATTGCCCATCGTGAGAGAATCTAGAATCAAGAAAGCCATTATGAGAGTAAATCTGAAATTATCACAACGCAAAGCCATAAGAAGAGCCACTTTATATTCCAGACTTGACTTTGATTGTCTGTAGATTAACGCTCTTCCAAAAATTAGTCATGGCTGCAACACTAACTGAAACTCACCGTCTCATTGAGCGGTTTGATGGATCCGGTTTTCATAATTGGAAACCGAAGATGAAAATTTCTTTGCTAGAGAAGGATCTTTGGAAACTTGTAGATGGAACTGATCATAAACCAACTTATTTTAAGAAAAATCAAAATGGGAAATTAAAGATGGTAGAGCATTGGCCGCCATCATCCTAAACCTTAAGGACAGCGTTGTTACACATGTAAGCAATGCTAAAACGTCCAAGGATGCCTGGGATTCTCTTGTTTGGATTTATGAGCCTCAAGATGTTTGTACTAAACTATTCTTGAGAAGAAAATTCTATAAAGATCTACAAATGACAGAAAATCAGCCAATGGCGGAGTATATCAATTCCTTCAAATTATTACTTGAGCAACTAGCAGCAGTCGGATCACCTATTGAAGAATCTGATGCAGTTATGGCCTTATTAGGGAGTCTACCTCCCTCTTATGAGAACTTTGTTCGCTCCATAGGAGCACAAATCATGGGAACTGTTCAACCTGGATCATCCACTCAACATATTCTAAAGTTACAACCTACAATATCAATGTTGTTACAAGAGGAGACCAGAAGAAAATCAATGAACACTCCCAATGAAGAGGTTGTGGCTCTGTTCTCTAATAATAGACGGCCTAATTATGGACGCAAGTTCAAAAATAATAAAATCAATGCATCATCAACTAAAGAAGATTCCTTCAATAATGGTACTAATTATGGTGGCAAGCCTGCTAACCGCAAACCAGTAAAGTGCACTTATTGCAACAAAGATGGTCATACTTATCCATTCTGTCGAAAACGCAAGTATGATGAAAGGAAAAAGAAACCTGAAGCCAACATTTTCAATTCTATTATGAATATATATGATGATTCCTTCTTCTTCCTCATGTTCTTGTGTTAAGTGCTTTATGTGCTTTGTTGTTCTGTGATTCATATTAATGATATGGTATCAGAGCTTGGTATTGAGTAAGACACAACCTGTGTTGTTTGTCGCTTATAATAATGTTGGCTTCAGGTTTCTTTTTCCTTTCATCATACTTGCGTTTTCGACAGAATGGATAAGTATGACCATCTTTGTTGCAATAAGTGCACTTTACTGGTTTGCGGTTAGCAGGCTTGCCACCATAATTAGTACCATTATTGAAGGAATCTTCTTTAGTTGATGATGCATTGATTTTATTATTTTTGAACTTGCGTCCATAATTAGGCCGTCTATTATTAGAGAACAGAGCCACAACCTCTTCATTGGGAGTGTTCATTGATTTTCTTCTGGTCTCCTCTTGTAACAACATTGATATTGTAGGTTGTAACTTTAGAATATGTTGAGTGGATGATCCAGGTTGAACAGTTCCCATGATTTGTGCTCCTATGGAGCGAACAAAGTTCTCATAAGAGGGAGGTAGACTCCCTAATAAGACCATACACTTGAGTCAACAGAAATATATTGAAGACATTCTCAAGAAGTTTGACATGACTAATTGCAAGCCCATAAGCACTCCTTTGGACATCAATGTTTATTTGTCCACAGATCAAAGTCCTCAAACTCCAGAGGAAAAGGCTGCAATGTCCCGAGTTCCTTATCAGAGTGCTATTGGTAGCCTCATGTATGCTGCCATTTGTACCCGCCCTGATATATCTCATGCAGTGAGCACCTTGAGTCAATTTCTGACTAATCCAGGGCCCTATCATTGGCTTGCAGTCAAACGAGTTCTTCGTTACTTACGAGGAACAACTGATTACGGCCTCATACTAAGGGGGAGTAATCTCAAGCTCACAGGTTATTGTGATGCCTCATATGCAGGTGACATTGATGAGCGACGATCTATCACCGGATATTGTTTTCAGCTTGGAAGCAGTACTATATCTTGGACTAGTAAGAAACAAGAAACTATTTCTCTCTCTAGTGCTGAAGCAGAATATATTGCTACTTGTCATGCCACAAAGGAAGCAGTTTGGTTACAAAGACTTCTTCAAGATATCAATATTCCAACTAGCGATGCAATATTGCTCAAGTCTGATAGCCAAAGCTGCATCGCCATGGCCAAGACTCCAAGATTTCGAGCACGTAGCAAACATGTGGAAATTCAATACCACTTTGTGAGAGAAAAGCTGTCCAATGGTGTTATTAAACTGCAAAGATTGTCCCAAGCGAAGATATGGTGGCAGACTTCCTCACTAAAGCTCTACCACGAGCTAAATTTGAATTCTGTAGGAAGTCCTTGTTCATAGAACCTGTTCAAACAGGTGTAGGCTAAGGGGGAGTGTAACGGAATATAGCCATCCACCTGTCACTCCATCCACATGCCATCTGCCACATCAGATCCAACTCATCAATCCAAATCATCTCCACCTCATCGATCCACAATTGGGATCAAACGCAGCCCAAAAGGCGTGACGTTTTAGTCCCGTAACATATATATTCCATCCGCTTCCATCTCTGATCATTCAATTCCAGTAGAAGCACAAGATTAAGGGGGAGATCAATCAGCAGCAATCAGATATGTATTTTCAATTCTATTATGAATATATATGATGATTCCTTCTTCTTCCTCATGTTCTTGTGTTAAGTGCTTTATGTGCTTTGTTGTTCTGTGATTCATATTAATGATAACGGTCGCCATGGAAAAGAAGAATGACAGACAATTGGATGCCCAAAATACTTTTAATCCAACATGTTGAGAATGTTTTTGAAGAACATCATTGATCCATCCTGCAAATGTGACAGTTGCAATCAAAGCAGCACCAACCAAGATTGCATTTGCAGCATCTACATACACCTGCCGATCCCTATATAGACCATCAAGATGGGACTGGATTTCCCTTCTCTTTAGCAACTCTTTCGTAATTTCCATTTCTGTGTCATAGTCCAGGGGAATCATGCCTTCTTTGTCTAGCACGTTTGCAATCAAATCCTTCTCAAATTCATTGGTTTTGCAAAGCATGGAAACGATCTCTGTTTGTTTTAGAATAGTGGCCCAATGTAATGCTGTCCGCCCTGTCTTTGCTCCTTTCATGTTCACAAAATCTACCGCTCCCTTATTTAGCCCCTGAATGACTTTGACAGTCTCCTCGTTTCCTGTATACAGTGCCTTGTAGATGGGCGGCAGTTCATCGATGATATTCAATTCGTTTCCTGTATGCAGTGCCTTGTAGATGGGCGGCAGTTCATCGATCAATTGCCCTAATTTAGTGTTCTTCAGTTTATCGTCAAATGTAGCTGTCCACATTTGAATATCTGCCATCCACTGCTCGCTTGTCAAACGTGTCCCCAAAGAATGGTGAAGCATTTGTACAAATGGAAGTTGATGGTGAATCAGGGAAAGGCACAAGGGAGTTTTATTCTTCATGTCTTTAGCCAATGAATTCACTTTACTTTCTTGAAGAATTTTTATCACATTAGTGTTCCCCTTAATTGCAGCCCAGTGCATTGGGTTTCTACCCTCTTTATCCACCTTGTTAACATTCAATTGGAAATTTTCGTCCTTGCCCTTCTTCTTGCGGGCAGTACTATCCCTTATCTTAGCCACTACCCATTCAACATCTTCGCTTCTTCCATAAGCAGCAGCATAGTGAAGTAGGTTGGTACCGTCCGTATGAGATGCCATAAAATTCATTGTCTCAATCCTAGTCTTAGCTTCCAGTTCTTTCAGGGCATCACAAATAGCTTGCAGAACATTGCCATTTTCGAATTCATGAGCCAGGCCCATGACTTGCTCGCCCTTATTATTGGAAGCAAAGACATCTGCCTTGTGGGATAGAAGGGTTCTGATCACATCTGAGCATCCTTTTCTTGCAGCAAAATGCAGGGCAGTGTCTCCTCGGACGTCAGTTGCTTTAACAGAAGCCCCGTTCTCCAACAACCAGCGTACCGCCTCGTTGCGCCCATTCCAAGCTGCATAATGCAAGGCACTTAATTTGCCATTGCTTGTTATATGAATGTCAACCATGAGCTGCTTCATTATTTCAATGTTTCCAATTCTAGCAGCAAAATGAAATGGTGTTGCACCAGCTTTGTCAACTGCCTTCTTATCTGCCTTATGTTCCAGAAGGAACTCCACTACTGATAACACTCCCCTACTAGCAGCATAATGTAAAGGTGTTCGATCTTTATCATTTTTATAATCTACAGGCTTACCAGTTTCTGTGGCCCACAATTTATTGGCAGCTACATGCAAAGGGCTATCCTGTTCATGATCCCCAACCACGATGTCTGAAGCAGCATCAGTTGTAAGAAGAATATCCACTACCTTTTCCCTCCCATTTTCTACTGCTACATGTAATGGTGTATACAATCTATCTGTCTTCTTCTCGCGCACATTAGCACCTTCCCGGATCAAGCGCTTCACTTTTTCCTCGTCTCCCTTAAAGCAAGCCAGATGCAATGGAGGATAATCAGGGATCTGGGTTGTTATTGGGGAGGCCATGAAACTGTGATTTTCTTAGTTTTATGCTGGAACTATCAAGAACATTAGGTTCTATCACGAATGTGTTTGCACTCATGCACAGGAAACCATTGACATGTTTGTGGCGGAGAGGAGGTTTTGCAACTTCATATCCATAAGCAGAGAGGTCGCCAATGATATGTCGCCTTCTAAGCACGACTTGACTTCTTCAACTTTTCTTCACTTTTTTGTCGTCATATTAACGTGGGTAAGGTCGTTGAACCAGCAAAAAATTGTGTGGTGGAACGTGGTTCATGACTAGCCACTTCACTATTTCTAACAAAATCAAATCATTTTTGCACGCAAAACCAAATCTGTAGCAGTTATTTCAAAGCACTGTTTCTACATCCCACACCAATATTGTCAATATTAAAATGTACTTTTCCTTGAAAGATGTTTGGATGTATAAATATCAAAGATGCTCTAGGCATATTTGGAGTTGCTAGAATAAAAAATACAATACATGACGTCACAACAACATGTTGCCACCTAGGCTCAAACATGACACGTGGCTCAAACATGCCACCTAGGTCAAACATGTCAACTAGGCTCAAACATGCACATGGCTCAAATATACCATCTGGGCTCAAACATGCAACCTAGGCACAAACATATCACCTCTAGGCGTTGCATTCCCGTTAGGGTCGAACATGCTTCCTAGGCTCAAACATGCCTCTTAGGCTTAAGCATTGCTAGGCTCAAAATGCTCCAGATGAAACATATCACATACTAAAATAAAAAATATAACACACGATGTCGCAATAGCAAAATACGTCGCATGCGATGTATCTGGGACGTCAATTCTTTTTTCCTTTCCCTAGACATCTTCTAAACACGAAACTTGGTTCCCAGGGCAATGTCAATGCTTTGAGCCCATTGGAAGAGCCAAATCATGGTTCCGAATAGGGGAGGTTGCCCGCCCGTCGCCAGGGCCTTCGGGAGAGGACTTTTGAGGCAAGCTTCTTCTGGGGAGTTTTTAACGTCCCTGTTCTGGCATCAACACCTCCCCTCTACTTGAAGACACGACACAAGGTCCTGGTCGAATCTGACAAGGATAGGGCCTCTGAAACATAAACCCTGTGAGTTGCCAGGTTCTTGAAGGGTTTGCATTTTGGGTGCTGAGTTTTGATCTTTTGCACTTTGGACATAGCTGAGAAGCTGGAGTTGAGAACATGAAGCAAGTGGAACAGACGGAATGGAGTTTGGATCTGTCCTTCTCTCGATGTGGCAATTAGAAGTCGCGGGCCACTTTTGCAGTAGCAAGACATTCATAAATTCGTAATTAATGCATAGTACAAAATTAAAGTTTGATTTTTTGTCAGCTGGCTTCTAAGTCATCACCAGCATACAGGCCAATTTTTCAAATTTTTGGACAAGGCTTAGCTCAAAGACTTAGCATTAGAGCAGTCCTGGTAGCCCTTTGTTGGACAGCCGAGTTGGCACCCTTTTCCAAGTCAAACAAGGCAAGGACCTTGCATGGCCGCCTCACAAGAGGGCAGAGTATGGACCCCAGGAGGCGGGACCCAAAAAGTTCCCGAGGTAGCCTTTAATAACAGGGCTCCCCCGGGGGGCCGTACACTAATGACCACCTCTCATAGCTCGGTTCCCCTATTCGACCATTGAATCCTCAGTTCAGGGGTCCTGCTTCGGGCAGGTCCAAAAAATTCCAAGATCGGTCCAGGGGAACTTATCAAACCACGGAGCATCTGGCAGGCGACCTTATAGAAACCGAAGTGTTTTGTTATTCAGGCACTGCAGAGGCTCCGAAACGACGATTTAACTTTGCCACATCGTCCGAAATGGCAAAATTACCCAAGGGACCAAGTTATACGGTCATTTTTGCAAAAGAAAGAAACACATATGCCCTACATGGCAGTATTCAGCATCCACCTCCTAGGCCAATTAACTACGAGCGTGCTGGACATGAGGTACTTTGGCACTTCTTGAAGAAGAGGTGGTCTTCTGGCCATGAAACTTGGTCGATGCTCTGAGTTCATTAAAAGAGCCAAATCACAGTTCCTGATAGGGGAGGTTGCCCGTCCATCACCAGCAACTGCACCCCTCAGAAGAAGCTTGGCCATGGGTATCAGATGGTAATCAGGTCACGCAATATGGTAGGCAGTTGGTGTTATTGTGCAATATCTTTTATCTGGTAATCTGCAATAGACTGGCACAGTGGCTGTCCATATACAAACACACTTGCAGGCAGGAGAACTAGAGGGGCGAATCTAGTGTAATGGATTATGTGTTGGTACTTGGTAGCAGAACATGATATGCATGTTATCAAGCATTGAGTGGGAACGGATAGTAGAGATGAGGAGGTGGAGTCGAACCACGTATCACACTCCCGGGGGTATTAGCTCTCTATATATGGATACGCCATGTGCGTTACGAGGGTCCAAAAAAACTCCTTCGTATACGAAATTTCTCTAAGAAAATCCCATACCATACGTTTTAATGTTTCCAACTTTTATCTATCCTATATCTGTCATGAACCTACTCGAAAACAAGGAAAATACATGGAAAATACGCAAGAAATACGGAAGAAATACGCCAAGATCGGCAAAGAATCTGATATATGAACAGGAATCAAGAATACAATAGCCCGAAGGCAAGCAGAAATACGAGACAGATGCCTAGAAGGCTCAAGACTGGCGTTGAACCGGAATGGTTTGACAAGAAGGAGGTGCCTCCTTATATATCTAGACTAATGGTCAGGATCGCGCCACTCCAATGGATGAGATCGCGCCAAGTGTCGCGCATGCATTTAGGTTCTAGAACATTCTAGAACCTTCTGAAGATAGTCCCACATATGAGGAAGACGTGAAGGAATGTTTTCAACAAATATTGGTAGCGCACTTGGCAAGGGTGTATGACTCGTAACTGGAAGGTTGCGAGTTCAAACCCTGTCTTGTGCAACTACCCTTTTGCATCCGTGTGACGACCATCTTTTGTACATAGGAGTATAATGTTCGTATGATACGAATATCCGTATGGTCGTCACAATATCGTATTTATACTGCTTATTTTTTGTAATATTGATGACCCTTCTTGTATAAATACAAATTCAACTTAACACATCCCATACCCCTTATCGTATAAATACGAAGATGTTAATAGAGGAGAATATAACAACCAACACATAACAACCATTGACATTAACAACCAACACATAACTACCATTGACATTAATTAACACAACCATTGGGTCCAACACATTTAAATTAAAATCCCCCTTAAACCCCCTTTGGTTTGGGTGCATATTCACACGGGGGGTGACTCCGGGCAACGAGAGCTGTTGGATAGGCATATTCACCCCTTATTCCTTAATCTACACCGTTACGTAAAGTTCCTCGTTTGTGGGGTATGCAAGTACAAAATTTGCTATACTATATAACAAGATTCGCAAAATACTATAAGATTTCAAGCGGAATACTATATGGTGTTGATTTCGTACGTGCAAAATACAATTATGAGGGCTCTCGCTGCCCTACGTCACCTCCCGTGTGAATATGCACCCAAACCAAAGGGGGTTTAAGGGGGATTTTAATTTAAATGTATTGGACCCAATGGTTGTGTTAATTAATGTCAATGGTAGTTATGTGTTGGTTGTTAATGTCAATGGTTGTTATGTGTTGGGGGATTTAATTTTTATATGTTGGATGTTAATGGTTTGTATTGCAAAACCATTTTTTTTGGCCCCTTCGAGGCCTTAGGACGCCCCCCGGTGTGACAAAAATTTTAGAATTTTAACCAGAAAAAAACTAGAATTCATTTGAGGCTTTCATCACCTGTAGCTTTTGAATTTGATCACAATAAAACAAATAGAACATAAGTAAAAGTTACTATAAAGATAGAACAGATTGATCCCATTATTCTGAAAGTCATAAAGTTTGCAACACCCATACACAAACATTTTTCAACTGGAATTTAATAGCAGCCTTTAGCCTCCATGGATTCTTGTGGTGAGGAACCAAAGTGGGAAACTTTTCTGCTTGTTGGCACAAGGATCTAGAAGCCTTGGAATTTGCTTAATAACTGCCTCAAAATCTAAAAATGCATGGTAATTTTTTGCAAGCTTCATTCAGAATGAGCCATAAAACAATATCTAATAGCGCAATCCTATATTAATCAGCTGGTAGGATGTGAAAGCCTACCAAACCCGGCCAAAAAATTGCTGTTTTAGCATAGATAACTTAACCAAACATATCCATATCATACACTATCAAAAAGATCTCGGAGAGAGCTTTCTAAACAATAAAAATCATCTCAAACAGAGCTCTGGATCAAAAGTTATGATAAGAAATGTGTTGCCGGCGGGAAAACTGCACTACATGCGCCCTTCAAGCCCTTCATGTGCCCATTATGCACCACACACACAAAAAGAGGGCTTTTGTTGTGAGCCATTGGTTGTTGACCATAAAAAAAAGGCTAAAATCAATGGCCCTTCATGTGCCCATTATGCACCACACGTACAAAAAAGGGCTTTTGTTGTGAGCCATTAGTTGTTGATCATTGGAAAAAAAAAGGCTAAAATCAATGGCTCAGAAATGGTGCACTCTAGATGTACGCATTAGTACATCCATTTGAAAACATCACGAAATCATAGGAAAACCTTAGTGAAAAGCGTACAACAACACAAAGAAAACCCCCTGTTATTATGCTACATATTAAAATGAGATGTTAAGAACATTTGTTCCAGTATAAGTATTTCTTAAAAAGGCACAAGGTAACACAAAAACTTTGGTGAACAATCTACCAAACTCCTAGTCACAATATGCCACTTGATATGTCTTTGTAATAGAGCAATCTGAAATGCCAGAAACATACATACATTTCAAGTCAATTTGAAATAAATAAGGCAATATTATAATAGTTTGAAAAATCAAAACTTACATCTTATATTGTGGAGGGCATAGCGCAACTCTATCCAAGCTTTTGCTTCCCTTTCATCCCTGCAAGATAAGTGAAAAATTAACAAATGAATTTACTTTATCAAACATGTTAAACACATACCATCTATGGTTGCGCCATTCACAAACTTATCAAGCTGGAACCTATCATTCACATCCAACTTATATTTATCTGTCTTTGGGCCATATGTCAAACATACAAGTGAGATGATCGATTCAAGTTCTATAACTTGATTATCGGTCAAGTCATAAGTGAACCATGTGCAACCCGGCGTCAATTTTTCATGTTCAGCATACCAAGCAAGATTAAAATGTACATTGTATGTTGGTCAATCACTCAAATCAATAGGTTCTCTACTCTCTTTCCATATATTACCCACTTTTCGTCTCATGCTCAGCACCCTACCTATGTACCAACCTTTCTGTGTAATCCTGCTTGCACATATTTGCTTTCCTTTTCTAATTGAACATTTTCCCTTTTTTATACTCACATCTTCTTTAGGATCTATGTCGAAGAGCACAGCACAATCCGAATCAATTCCTATTGATGTCACTGCGTTTATTTTCTTTTTGGATAACGTCAAATATGCTTGACTTTTCACCCTAGTTAATCTATCCTTAGAAAGCCAAGGATTACAATTCAATTGGCTCACCAAAGTGGACTTACAAATCTGTTTTCCATCTATATTCACTCTATAATCAATCTTCATATCATTAGAGAACTCTGTCTCATCCAACATCTCATCAAACACATGCCTTAGCTCTGATTCTGCAGCCACCTCTTCACTCTCTTCAATGTCATAATGATCATGTCCAAGTTCTATACTTGTCTCCACAATATCTGTCTCATCCCCTATATAGTTGCTCTCCAACTATGTATAATAATCAGGATGAAAGTAATCCTCATATACCCAAGGCATGTCCCACAAATTCCTTCCATTTTTTTTTTTACTACATACAATTCCAACTGCATTGCACAATTCTTGAGCAATTGAAAATCCTTCTTTTAAAGCATCCACTAACTTGAAATTTGTGCTTATAAGCTCATAATTGGAGAGATCACAAACTATTTCTTTTCCATCCATGTCAACTTTCTTTTCTAGCTCTTGCCAAATATGTTCCTGTTTTGCATGTGCCTTTGGGAAAAGCAACTCTGACAAACTCTGAAATTCAGCTACACGATTCAATACACTTGAACTCTCTAGCAAATCTTCTTTCATTTCTCACCATACCTCCAATTTTGGAAAAGAAATTTTCACAAACATCAGAGCCTGTAGATTCTAATGGAACAGCAAGATGCCCAAAATTGTCTCTAAAATATGTAATCAATAGCACAACATAGTGGCATGAGATCTGAATGTCCATAAAAGTTTGCTGACTAACAAAATTTTTGGATATACAGTGTTGATCATGATCTATTAGGCACAACCTCCATAACCTAACACATATATTAGTTCATGTTAATTGGCTATGTTGTTTGCTTCCTTAAAAATAACATGGAAAACGCTAAATACATATTCAAAAATACCTGAAGAAAAAAGAGACAGTTGAAGCAGCTTTAACTCAATCACGCAAACCCATGGTAGGTGATAGAAAGATGTCAATATACAGTGCCACCACTGAAAGATATGTTTCCGTACCTGCGGTTCTCATTGGTGGGCCATTCAAACCGTTACGAAGCTTTTGTAGACACATTTGTACTTTCCTAGATGCAATGCATTGGGCTGCTCATTAATTCTGTCTGTCCTTTCTTTCCACATCATTCAACTCTAATCCATATTCACCTTGACAATTATCAAAAACATGCCAGACATCATTCAAAGTTACAAGGTCATTTCCAAGGTATAGTCTCCTTGATGTATTATCCACTGGGTTTATGAGATTTTTTTTCCATTATGAATGAAATCCTGATCATGCAACCCATATATGCTTCCATCTTCCCTTGATACTTGCATTGAAAATCATTCCTTCCCATGGTATGGCATAGCAGCAATTCTTGCCTTTCTGTGATGTGTAAACTTGGATCATGCAAGCTCTACGTCTTGCATCCCCGTCAGATGCATGTCCCATTAGTGGCCCTATTATGGATCTTAGATGGACATCCCATAATCTTAATATCTCCTGCCATTGAGATCTCACATGAGTGTGGTCAAACCTATTGCAAGTCAATTGGACTACCAAAACTAGCTTTGGCAACTTCACATGTAAAGGGTTAACTATAAGAACTCGTGCATAATGTGCAATGACATTCTTTTCAAAAGCTTGAACAATGTTATTATAGCCTACATCACTGGAGCCAACAAATGATGCGTCACACTTGTGGTTTTCCTTGTTACCACAAAAACCAATCAAGCAATCATCTCTAGCAAGCCAATGAATTGATTGCTTGACCACAGTCTCATCCTCGGCTACTATTACTGGTACACTGCCTTGTGACAACTGTAATTTGTGCATATATTTCATGTATGTCATTCCAAGATGAATAAAAGTTTGTTCTTGTATGCCAAGCTTATAGACAAAACTTTTTCTTGTAGATCTTCGGGTCGTTGAAATGCTTGGACCAGCAAAATTGATGGACAAGATAAACGTCTGCAATTACTGAGCCCTCAGTAGTCATTATCTCCGCTTGTCTAGTATCACCATTACTGCAAAGGTTTTTCCCTTGAAAACCTTTCGAGGCAGGGGTTTTTTAATCCTAGTAGTAATGATTGTACTAGCCCATTGTATGGGTCCCATGACCTATTGGTCTCTGTGGACGTTAAAAAAACTATTCTATTCTATTCTAGTGCCTCCCCATATTTTAATTGTTTCAAAAAGTGCCTTTGTAGTGTCCGTGTATCTTTTGCTCTGGCCTAGCCTAAGGATATTCCGTGCAATATCTGTAAGAAAAGTCCACAACCCTTGCCTCCCATCAAACTTACCTAGACGATGAGCCTCTACTATATCATGTCAGAACTTTTGCACATCTTTACGGTGGTCCATAGATTCCGCCAAAGTCCCATGCAAAGATCTTGCCCGCATTGAAAGTGCAAGAGCTCTTTGTTTACTGAACCATAACTCTCTCTTTAACTTCCTTACCTCCATCCTTGCCTTTCTAGCTAATTTGGCTATTTCAGTATTTGTCAAATACTCTACTCTTATCCCTGTCTCTGTGCTTCTTGTAGCCCTTGCCTGTTTACCTTCATGTAAAATTCTTTTTCTTGGGAATAGAGGCACAAAATGAGCATTGCAAATTCTCGAAACACTTTCCCTCATTTGAAATCCTTGACATGCCTAAATGTCCCTTTAATTTCAATAATTCCTCCTTTATATTCAAGCCTGCCCTCTAACTTAGGCTCACAATACCATTTATTTCCAGCTTTGGATTCGTCCAAGAATGGTCTTAAATCTCTCACAGTGTTGCCGTAACGATATTTCATTTGGTAGAATCCCCAACGTAAATATGATAAACATGGTGACTCTGAAAAGCATAGAGTAGGCTACCATTCTAGAACATCCTTGTAAACTTGCAAATATACTTATAAAATATTGCGAAATGTTAGTAGACTTACGAGTTCTTGAAGTCGATCCCACTTCCTTTGTTTCGGATGAAGCACCTACATGTCATTCCAGAATGTTAAATGAAGCACAAGAACCTACCCCAAGTATGAAAGAGCAGAACCTGAAAATTTTATGTCATGCTATTTGAGTGTGTAATTCGTGTCTATTGATTATGAAATATATGCATAGCGACAACTTGGAAGGGGTATTCCATGCCCATGTCCCATGCATAGTGGATCTGTTTGCAAGTGTTATTAAAACTATAAATATACATTGCAAAAGTTAAACCCCTTGGGCAAGTTAATTCCTGGTTTTGCAAAAGTTAAACCCCTTGGGCAAGTAGAATCTCACAGATAGAACCTGGTGCCGGATTGGACATAGGAGTGCCGGATTGGACAGACTTGTTGGATTAAACTAATAATTGTTGTGATTGGACAGACCTAGAGTGCCGGATTGTGGTGGTCGGACCAGGCCTGGTACTATCGACTACTATATAATCGATCCACAAAGACTTTATGACACTCAACGATGCCCAAATGAACAGTGCTTTTGTCTATGTGAACAGTGCTTTTATCCAATTTAGTGAGTTCTAGGAAGCACCATCAATAATTAAACCACTTTGGCAGTCTTGAACGTGCCACACAAAACATGCTGTAAAACCTCTGAATATAGGAAAGTGAAACATCCATGCTAAAAACGCAGAAAACCTCTGAATATAGGAAAGCAAAACATGCAGTATCCAAATAAACCAAGTAAACAGACACATGTAAAACAGATTCTTCAGTAAACCAAGTAAACCACAGGCATGGATCAACCACAGTAAATCTGAATGCATGGACTTTGCAGCCATCAATACACAGATATTTAGCATTTAGCAGCCACAACATAAAACTATAATCTGTTTATGCATACAATACAGAAGCATACAGTTCAATTCGTTCATGAAAATTCTAACTCAATTTGTTCATACATGTTATAACAAATGGTACCTCGTGTAACGAAAGAAAACAAACTGAGTTGCTTTGGTTCTGCTACATCCTTCCTTGGACGACCACCAACATTATTTCCTTCCTTCTTTTTTATCTTTTCCTCAAGCGCCATTGCACTTCTGACATGCCTGGATGACTTGATGTGCTCCTTTAAATTGAAACAAAGATCACCAGCACGTGGAAACAATGCCAAAGTCTTCAAACATACGCGGGATAGAGCTTCAAAGAGCTCAAAAGGAACATCGGTTTCCTCAACAACCTTAGATACTTCCATCAACAAACATGAATCCACCTCAGCTTTGTTTTTTTCTTGGATGCTCTCAGCTCCAGAGTTACTTTCTGAACAAACATTCGTGTCTGTGTTTTGGTGCTTGCGCTCATAATTTTCAACATGAGATCTAGTCTCACAATGATGTTTTACAAAATTATAAATTGTGTCATGATTACCTTTTCCATACTGCATATCACACTCTATGCACCAAACATAGAGTTTGGCCTGTCCATTCACATCAGCAGACATTATCTCACACTGGTCTTTCCTACCATGATTCCAATAATTATCGGTCATCTTTTGATTCAAGTCTCTTTGCCATTTAATAACCTGTGCCTTCCTCGCTAGCTTGCTTTGTAATCTGCTCTCAACTTTAACATGAGCACTACTAGCATCAACCGCCTTATTAACTTTCTCTACATCGTCTCCATCTCCTTCATCCTTGACCCCTATTACATCTGATTTTCTGCTCTCAGGCTGCAACAAAACAAGAGACTCATCTATACTTGGCTTCACCCTTTTCTCCATTTGATAATCCACGAATTTGACATGTATCTCATCCACATCGAAAGTGTACTTCTGTTCTTGCTTTGGCGACAACGGCAATCCTCTGTCGCCAAGGAAAACCCAACTACGGTCTTCAAGTAATTGCAGCTCATCACTCTCAATCTCTTGCCGCAGCTCGGCATACATTACTCCTTCGCGTATCTTGACAAATCCAACTTCTACGCTGCCGCCTCCATTTGCCAAGTAAATATACACTATTTTTTGGTGTATACCCTGATTTTATTTCATCAAAGTTAGTAACTAACTCATAAGTTTATCTAATCAAAGTATTATAGAACAATATCCTACCTCTCTACTTCGGATGGTGCTCATGTCGTGCATAAAAAACTGGTTTTAATTGAAATTGAGGTGTCTGCATTCATTGAAAAAACATAAAATAAGCATTTTCAGCATATGAACTAGAGCTGTAACTAAAATTGATCTCCATATTGCTGGTAGACAATATGTTCAATAACCAAACCGCAAACTTCAATGAGAAAGACAGTTTAAGTTCAAAAGAACATCTTGTGGAAGTTGTTACTTGTATTCCAAGTCTACAAGCGGAAGGAAAGCAGATGGACAATGGGCCCATCAAGGCGGAATGTTCTCAGGATAGTTTATGTGACGTGGATGCAATGCTCCCATTGCTCAAGCTACAGATTCACCTATCCATTACAGTGCCAGAACTATGTCTACAAATTTTGGTCTGAATTCTTTGATTGGTACAGTACCCGAGGTGGAAAAATGCTACGTACCACATGCAAAGGAGCAGCCTAATCTCCATATTGCTGGTACAGCCAAACTAAATTAGAAGGTAAGGGGATTCACGATCATGTTATAAAGAGTGGGTTACATGACAGATTCTTAAATAAATGCTCTTCCTTATGTTCTAAATCATGCTTGACTTACAACAATGGAAGAACAAGATATAATATCATGGGCTGCTGCCATTTCTGCATATTCTCAGCTAGATGATGCCAAAGAATCATTGAACATCTTTCATTAGATGCAAATTAAAAGCATAATGCCAAATCAGAAAATATTTATCTGCTTACTAACTGCATTGCAAATCTCTTATGATGGACAAAGTACTTCATTATTTCGTGTCTATGACTGAATTGTATAGGCTTGGCCCAGCTCCAGAGCATTACAATTCCATAATTGACATGCGTGAATGCATGGGCCTTCTCATTGAGGCTGAGATTATGATAGAAAACATGCCATTTGAAGCTAATTTTTTGTCATGGCAAGCACTCTTTGCTTCCTGCTCTATTCATTGAAATATTCTACCATGGATGCAAAAATAACATATGCACCTGTGCACTAATCCACAGCAAAAAAGCCCCAATTAACGCAGTTCCTTTCTGCCCATTTCTCTCTCAGGGGACTTTATTTACTGTCATAATGATTGATTGACTTGGCATGGCTTTGCCATGACAGCTGCTTGGATGCTTCCTGCATGTTGGCATGTTGACCTTTATCCGGTATAGAAGCTACAGTTCAGGATAGTTAAGAATGGGTGATTATGCAATTTAGGCTTCTAATTTTATCTAAATGCGGGTGTTCAATCTTACAGAGCTAACGTGCTACATATGCACAATGCATCATACATTCTAGTGCGTAATTAATGCAAAGTGACAATTCTGCTTTACCAAATTACTCTGCAGATGAATAATCAACCTGATCAATAACAAGGCATTTAGCTTTTTTCTTGTCATGCACTAATAACGCAATCAACTGTAACATCAAGATTCATAATGTGAATGGAAATTCTGGCAATTTCAGGGCAGATGTGGAGATGCGTCACAGTGATCTTCAAGATGTGGATCCAGGATAATGCTCATTCATAACGTCAGAAATCAATAAAACAGAGACTCTGGGCATGTTATCACACTCTTCATATTGCCATTTGCAAGCAAGATTGCATGATCCAATTGGAGGCATGAAGGGTAACACGTCATGGCAAATAACAAACCATGCTGCTAAATAGGTCACAGGAAACATTACCAGATGCACAGAAGAAGCAGCCTTGAGGTCTTCGAGTCCTCAAGCCACTACTAGACGTTTGCTCTCCAAAGTCCAAAACTAACAAAAATGCATTTGCTATGAGATTGCAACAGGTAACGTGATCTTACCTAAGGGGCCGAATTATGCTATTAAAGCTTAGTGAAGAAGTTGAAAATTATGAATCTAAATTCTTTCTTTGAATAGTTGATCGAAATGAAAAATGGCCAGCTCCCTTCCTAGCTCTGAGTTAAGCAATCAACCCATCTCGTGCCATACGAGAATTCCTATCCCGCCATCACCGATCCCTCGTTGTACGGATATGGTTTAAAAAATAAAATACCTTATTTTACTAGTACGTATACGACATGTAAGACCAAAAAAAAAAACCCCTTTTCGTCCACGCACGTGGTACATACGAATTATATTAAGTGACACTGCCGGGATCACACTACTTGCAACTAGCTTGGTAGTCCTATGCAGCACCTCCTCGCATGCCTCAGCTGCGACTGAAGTATGAGCACACAGAGGCTTACACAACCGGATGCTCACAGATGACTTGGCAGACATTTTGCTATTCTATACCTAAACCAACAAGCAAACATGCTGATTGACATGCTCGGGACGACGACCGCAAGGTGCTTTGGGAGAAGCCGTCCGCGACGGACTGCGAGGGCGATCTTCCCGCATAAACGTTGATTTGATGCGGAGTGCAAGGAACAAAAATGTTGGCTCCGCCAGATCACAGATTCTACTCTACACCGACATGCGATCAGACAATAGTGCCTTTTCTTTAAGGCTAAGAAGGCTAGGTACATTGTGGACCATCAGCAGGAAATATTCTTCCTCTTATATCGTCATCTCAGGACCTTCTAGCGAGGGGTGCTCAGAAAGCTAGTCCAGCCTACAAGGAATATCACGTTCAAATAGTGGGGACAATATCTGCACCAGCTTTATGATCCTCAAGGAGCACAGGCGACGGTGCCTCCACAGCATGGCCCGCTGCTAGAAATCACAGAGTCAGATGTAGACCAAGGCTAGCGTCTAGCCAATGGAAAAAGCGCCAGATCTGGATGGTATGTAGGCGGAGTTGCTCAAGTGGGCAGGCCCATCCATAGTACCAGTGTTGACTGCCATGTTCAACAGGGCGATATGTGATGGTTTCCCCCTATAATGGACCACTAGATGAGTTGTCCTCATATATAAGGCAGGTGACCCGCATTGTCCAATCACCAAACAATCATGGTCAGCTTGGTATTTGCAGAACTGCTTGCCGGTATTCTAGAGCAGTAGTTGACATCTTGGGCAGAGGCAGCATACGTCCGGCCCTCACACAGCTAGGGTTCAGACCGCGATACTCAACCATTGATCACATCTTCACACTGTGGACCCTGGTTGAGGACATGAGGAACTGACAGCGAGATCTATATTGCTGCTTTATGGGCTTCGCAAAGGATTCTGACACGGTGCCTTGAGAAAAGTTGTGAGCAACATTGACCTAGGGGTCCCTGCAGATTTGCAGAATGCATTGCACAGGTTGTATGAGACATGTTCAGGCCTATTGCATCTAGCATGCCATCCATTCGATAGCAGTATCGGGGTCCGCCAGGGATGCCCTATGTCTCCTACATTGTTTGGACTATACATTGACTAGTTAAAGAGCTGGCTTGCTAAAAATGGGGGCGACGGAGCTCACCTCTTGCACCAAATTGTCAGGCATCTCATATATGATGATGATGTGGACCTCCTTACTTACACTCCGGCAGACATGCTGCACATCTCAATGCCCTGGACACATTTTGCCAGGCGACTGCCATGCGAGTCAACTTGGCCAAGACTAAGAGGGGCCTTATATAATCTTCAAGTCAGGCACGAGTCCCCCCTTCAGTTACCGGGGGCAAAATGTGGAAGTGGCATCTACCTACAGGTATTTGGGAGTGGAGATCCCCTGTAGTATGCAGTGATCCCCTCTAGTATGCAGTGGGATGCTTCCATCCATCTACCGGCTGGAAGGCACTGTATACCATGCAGAACAACAGTGCAGAGTTATATGATGGCCCATCAGTCGCACATGTTCAGGGCCTTGGTGGAGCCTGTTCTTTTATACGGGGTCGAGGCCTAGGGCCCATGGTGTCCCTTGCTATCTGGAATGATTTGGAGCAGGTAAAGCCTTCTTGGCTCGAGCACGGGGGTGATGTCCACGGTCCTATATCAGATCCTGCTACAGGAGATATGTTTCTTACATCTTCAGAAGGCAGCCCTGGATCGTCCATCATGAAGGTGGTCACTATGGACGATGCTTGCCTTCCTATCCTGGCTTATGCCATCGCAATGCCTCAAGGTCTGTTGGAAGGAAAAGCGAGCTCAGTGGCTCGCCAGATGGAATGTGCAGGAGCACAGGTGCATACAAGTAGGTAGATCGCCACAGCCTGAGACAGTACCTTGATGCATGGTTCCTCAGCAAGCTCTGGAATGTCGGTGCTCTTAAACAGGTCAAGACAATATATTACAAGCGCCACATGAATCCCTCATTAAAGCGGGACTCGCAACATTACCTGCGTACCCATCTGCCTATAAAAAAGCGCAGACTCATTGCCTCAAACTGCACAGGTGCACACCGTCTCTGCATTGAGACAAGGAGATGGATTGGGGAACCACGGTAGGATAGGCTCTATAGATGCTGTCAAATGGTGGTCGTTGAAGATGAATGCCACACCCTATAGGGATGTCCGACGTATAACCAAATTCAGGCGCGCTATGCTGAGTTGGTCAGGCCTGGCTAGTCGCTACACGTCATACTCAGTGTGGCTTTAGTCCGGATGCTGGGATCATACCTCCAGGAGGTAATGGATCTGTAGGACCAACTCTGTCCTCGGACACACACGTGACTTAAATCCGTCTTGTCTCATATATATACTTGTATAGTTTGATAGCATTCTTATTATTGCCACAGTTTTTTTCCTTGAAAACCTTTTAAGCTAGGGGTTTTTTAATCTGGGCAGTAATAGATCATCTGTGCCCTCTTTTTTTGGGTCTTAAAGGCCGATTGATCTCCGTGGATAATAAAAGCCTATTCTATTCTATATTCTTAAGGCAGTGCATGGTGGTGCAAAAGCTCGGTTCCTTTTGTGTGCTTGTTCTGGTTTTTGTCACAAGGGCAAAGTAGGTTTGCAGCTTCTCATGCAATTCTTGCTGTTTGTTTTCATATAAAGAAAGAATGGGCAATGGTCGCTTTGCATCAATACTTTGGACATCCATTTTTAGGAGACAAGAATTGGTGATCTCAGATGAGGAAGATTCTATGCAATCTTCTACGATCTGAGAGTTACGGATTCTTAACAGAAACATTTGCAACATTATTAATGTCAAGAGTTGATAATGCAATGCATGCTTGACCAAGCATTTGAACCCGCATTTCTTGCATTCTGATGCCAGTAGGATAGAGGGGTATTGTTCCTAATGATTATCGAATTTCCATTGTCAATATTGAAAGCGGCTAAGAAGTAATTTGTAAGGTTTAAGTATCAACTCAAAAAATATAAGCACCTGAACTGTGAAGTGCCACCTATTGATGGTGGTTGCTAGAACGATTAGACTGCCACTTTTACTATTATGCCACTTTACTATTATAGGAGGGAGCAAGCAAAGGTCGAGTACAATTTTCATCGTAAACTGACTTTGCAATAGCATAATTTTGTTCTAAAAGCGCCCCAAAAGCGAGGATACCCACATTATGACAGATTGGAGCAAAGTTTCCCATGGTATAAATGACTCTAAAGAGAATGCAAGACTAAGCTACGCTCAAAATTTAATGTTGCTACTAGGGTAAATATTATGCTTACCCATTTAGTGAACTAGAATGCCAATGTAGCCTAGCTTCGCTATTAGCCAAAGGAATCTGGTGATTAGAAGGATTGAGGGATTGAAGTGGGGAACTTTCAATCCAAATAACTGCTTGAAATTGAGGAATTTTTGGGCCAAATAAGGGTCTAGGATTAATAGTGAACACAATTCACATTCAAGGGAACACAATTCACATGTTATATTGCGCACAAATTCACAAATTCACATTCAAGGGGACACAATTCACAGTTATATTGCTTATTAAATAGGTAAAGACCATTAGCCAATCTACTTAGCAGAAGTTTTAAATCGCCAAAGACTTCTCTGTACATTGTCAAGATTTGGATGTATGACACAAGTCGGAAGGGAGGCAGGGTAATGTTTAAATTAGTTTTAAGTGCAGCACATGAAATTGTCGGAATTACGCAGCATCATGCTCTTGAAATCTGCGAACCCAATTTTGCCATCTCCGTCCAAGTCCACATTCTGCACAATTCTTCTGCAATCCCGAATTTTTGCACCTTCTAAAACGCCCAGCCTTTCCAAAACAGACTGCAATTCCTCTGCGCTGATAAACCCATCGTTGTTCTTATCAAATACTCTAAAAGCGTCCAACAATTCCTCTTCCTTCTCTGCATAGCTCTGCTCCGAAGAACAGAACGCGCTCAAAAATTCCTCAAAATTAATGCACCCATCTCCATCGCTATCCACCGAATTCATCATTTTTGTGAGCTCTTCATCGGACAGAACAGAGCCGGTTTTGAGCATTATGAGGCGGAGGTCATCCTTACAGATTAACCCATCGCAATTTCCATCAAAAGCTGTAAAAATCTTCAGCAATTCGCTCTCCAAGGCTGCCTTAGATTCCGCCATATCCTCAGATCCGGTGAATGATGCAAAAAGAAATGCTTGTTTGTTTTCCTTGTGCATCTGGAATGTATTTATGTATTTAAGTAGAAAATTCTGGAGGCTACTAGGCTAGTACAACTAAGAGGACCAAGACTTTGTCGCTTCTAACCACAAATGGGCGGCCTTGATCTATAGTTAGCCTTCATGGACGGCCATGATCTGTTTGGCCTTGGCAGAAATATTTTTTATAATAACTCGGCTAACATGCAATATTTTGGCGTCTTTAAGGTAACTTCCTATAAGCTTTTTCAAGTCTCATGTCAAGAAATTAAGTTCCAAGAATGTATGAACCATTGACTAGATCTATTTCTCTTGACCCATTAAACAATAATAAGTTCCAATGCTATATTTGTCTCTTATGATTAAATTGTAAACAAGAGCAACACTAGGCATCATCAACACTTTGCCCCTTGGAGAAATTTACAATTAGCCAGGTGCAAACATGGCACTTATATAAAAGGAAAAAGAGAGATAAAATTTCAACGATGAAGTCATGTCATGGCCATAAGTATCACAACAATTTGGAACTAAAGACTCCAATCACTCTAAATGCAACCAGAAAATATGATTTCAAGATTCACCCAAAATAACAGACATGCCAATACAATTCTTGGTGTCTAATCAACGGGGCATGAAACTATATAAGAAGATAACTTATAGCACCTCTTATAACCATCATATCCTTGATATCTATTCCCTACATGCGCACTAGATGGTTTATCGTACCATTCTGGTAATTCACTGCCCTGGTTTTTGAATGAACGTTATAAAATGTGAAGTTTTTGCTAAAAGGAAGAATTTGTAGCATGTTTCTTAAACACTCCCTCGTCACTCTTTGATATTATGGATTCGTCCCTTCCTAAGTGATAACTTTTTTTTTTGAAGGGCGTGTAACTTATATTAAATACTCAAAAAAGTTATAAAGGAAGTCTCAGATGAGGCGGAGATAAGATGCCCATATCTAATCTTTATCAGTATCAAATAATGTGGACACCAAGTACTGATCATACAAAAGCACTTTGTCTAGGTTAGGGAAAACATTCTTAAATACTAGATGGCATTGTTTTTCCAAATGACCCTGCAGGCCATCGATGGTGTTATATGGAATGCTAGTTTTTTAAGTCTCGGCCAGCGTCTAGGGCCTGAACCAAGGAAACACCCCATTTCTCCCCTCACACACGAATTTAACCAAACTAGTGTTAGAATTGAAATTAGGAGCTTACCAGTAATTGGATCCTTGGGATAAAGCTCTCTATGTGTCCACATATTAGCATGTTTAGCTCCCTCAGACCTCAAAAGATCTTTACCAACTCTAACCTTGTAGCCTCCATGCTTTCTGTTCCGAATTGTTGCATATTCTTCTGGCAAGACAATTCTGATCTCAGTTGTCATCTTTTTAGATGTCAAATTACAAAATTGAGAAACAATGTAAATCTTACCTGCAACTCTTGAAACTCAATCTGGGAACTCCATGGTGCCAACATTCAATTCTCCATCTAAGCCTTACGTTCAAAAATTAGAGTCCAGATTGATGACGTGGTCGTTGATCCAAGATTCCAGAAGAGTGGTCGGAATACAACACAAATCTTGCGCGTGGCGGGATCTGAGTTTATGTGACCTAATTTTTTGCAATCGAAATTGGAGGATGCAGTTTCAATTTTAAATATCCCTAAAAAATGGAAAGTAGTTGAGACAAACAGGGGCGGTTGCATTTCGAATTTGAAAAAAATGGAAGTACCTAATTAATGACCAAAAAAATATGGGAGGTGGTGGAGAGGTGGCTGTGAGAAGAAAAATTAAATAAATAATGACTTAAAAAATATATTAGTTTATGTTAGAGGGACACTTCGAGATTCCAAAAAAACTCTAATAACTATTCTTTTTAAACTTTTTGAATAATTCCATATGCAAAGATACCAAAAGAGACACTTGCCATCTATTCAAACAACCATTTCCTTTACACTCTTTAATATAACTACTCATTCTCTAGATTTCTCACTATCTCAAAGTCTTGTGACTAGAACAAGATTTCCAAGGCTACGCATATACCATGTCTCATATGATTCAAAAGTTCATCAATGCATAATATTAGCAATCGTATCAAGAGGATCTCAACATAATATTCTTCAACAACAATTTTTTTTTTTGAAAGATCAGAAATATATTAATTGGTGCTCATCAAATACATATGTATGCCAAGTGATATCATACACCTACAAAACATATTTGTTTATGTAGGGATAACCACTTAGCTGTGGATTTGGAGCTTTTACAGGAACGATAAAAGAGAGTCGTGGACTTGAGAAGCCCATTCCTCTTCTTCAAATGCTATAAGGTATTGGCGGATCTTCTGCTTTAAAGATGGCCCTAGGCTAATTGAGTGAATATACTCTTGGGAGAATACTAATTTTCTCCGCCTCTTCCATATTAGACATATGAGCCATCCTTTACATAAGTTCAGAGCAACTTTCCGTTCAGTTGGCCAAGATAATGGATATAAGCCTAACAAAAGCTCTTTGTCTGGTAAAGAGGTCCCAAACACTTCCTTCACTTGTTCCCATACTGGACGGAGTTCTGCACACTGCATGAAACAATGTTCAATTGTCTCTGCTTCCAGGCCGCACATTGGGCAACTCGGTGAGACATCAGGGTTGAACTTATTTACTAATATGTTGACCCTGACTGCTCTATGAAAGATTTGCCATAGTAGTGTGGATACCTTTGGTGGCAAGTGGCGCTTCCAGACCCATTTCCATATTTGACTAAGTTGGTCATCTTCTACTGTTACCTCCCATTGGGTATGAAGACTCATCGCTTCGTTCACATGCAAAATCTTGTATGCCTTCGACACAAAATGTTTTTTATCAAGGTTTTCACGAGGTAGGCAAAAAGCACCTACCTAAGGAGAAGCATAGGTTGGAATATTGGCCAGTACCATTTCCCAAACTCGCTTATCCCGTGATTTCACCTTAAACTCTCTTTGAAATGACTCCCAAGAACGTCGCACACCACCTTGGTACCAATCTCCAACGCAAGAGATACCTGCCACAATCCATCTGTTTTGTGTTCTTTTATTCACCACCGAAAAAAGTGGCACGCAGCCTCTGTCAGTTTCCACTCGCAGCCACCACACCGGCATAGACACTGAGGTACAATTTTTGATGTCCAAGCGCCATAGAACTCTAACTGTCTCCCAAGCCTTAAGTAATCCTTTAAGAAACGGCGAAGCTCCCGCATATGGCCTCAATTTATAAAACAGGGCCCATGGTAAATTTGCTTTATGAGATGATTTTCCACATGGTATACAGTGAGTTAGTGATTGTTTTAGGAGTTCAAGGCCCGGAGACCTCGAATCCTGTTGAAGGATTTCCCACATGAATTTGCACACTAAGATCTTGCTGTGCAACTTAAAGTCAAGCATTCCTAGTCCTCCATGTGATTTAGATCTCAAGCATTTCCTCCAAGCCACTTTGATATTTGCCCCTTCCTCATTTCCACCCCAGACAAAATTTTGTACCATTTTTGATAGCTCTGCTAGCTTTGCTTCAGGAGCCAACAACAATGATACAGCATAAATATGAGTACTGCTTAGCACTGATTTGGCTACGACGATTCTTCCCGCCATGGAGAGCTTACCAACTTTCCACCATCTCAAATGTTTGTCTAAACCGAAGCGTAATCTCATCCCGGATATTCGAGGGATGAAATGCCCACCCCGATTGGAACACCCAACAACTTCGAGGGAGGATCCAACAGTACAAAGGGCTCTAAGGAAAAGTGGCAACATGAGCGGGGAGAGGCTCATCTAGTGGCCAAATTGCCGCACACTTGTTCGGTTAAGAAAACAACCCGATGCTATAGAGAAGGAGTCCAAAGAATCGTTTTCGCGATTCGGGAGGTTTATTTCTATGGCTTCTAAGAACAAGAAAGTATCATCAGCATATTGGTTACAAATTTGCTGCGAGCCATCCACCATCTGCAATCCTGTTATAACCCTATCTTCCACAGCTGCCAACAAAGAATTGAGATAACCCTACGCAACAATATCAAAAAGAAAAGGTGCCAAGGGACAACCTTGCCTAATACCCTTGCTCACTTCAAAGATAGGGGAAGTCTCCCCAAAAGTAACATTGTATACGCGATGATTTCAGCAATTTTGTCACAATGTTAGTAAATTCATCCCGTCCCACGTAAAAGCAAGCAACATCTTTTCCAAAAAGGACCAGCTCACATTTGTCATATGCCTTTTTAAAGTCAAGCTTTAGATATAGTACCTTCCTCGTGTGTCTTTCTTGCCCAATGTATGCCCTCAAAGGCTGCTGCAATATTAGTGAGAATACTTCTTCCTGGAATGAATCCTGACTGAACTTTGGATATATGCTCCATCAAAACAGACTTTATTCTTTCTGCATATCCTTTTGCTATAATTTTATAGAAGTTGACAACAAGGTAATAGGCCTCCAATCCCCTACGAATTTCGGATCCTTCACCTTCGGTATTAGAGTAATACATCCAGTGTTCGCTTTCTTTGTCCGGCCTTATCTCGCTTGTAGAAAGTCCTCGATAAGCATGTAAACAAACCGTTGTATCCATTCCCGATATTCTGAAAAATTCTGCTGGAATGCCATCAATACCCGGACATTTGTTTTTAGCCAAAGAATAGACGGCCTCACGTATATCTTCGATGGAGAGCGGTTGTCCGAGTTGTTCCCTTTGCGATGCAGACTTTAGATACAACTTCTGAAAGAATTAACTCCTCAAAGCAGCTTTGAAAATTTATATTTTTCTTTTTAAAGAAATCTTCAAAATGTTTGAAAACAACCTCTTTCACCTGCTGAGGATTCTGAATGATGGACCCGTCCTCTCCCTGTATTGAGGACACGTGGCTGATTGTTTCCTCTGCCTTGCAACCCTAAAAAAGAAACCTGTACATTTGTCACCTTCCTTGATCCACGTCAATCCTGCTTTAATTTTGACTTGTTGAATTTTGACTAATTCTAGTCTCTTAATCTCCAGTGAAACTGCCTTTTCCCTTTCGCCTGAACTAGTGACATTTCTTCTAAGTTCTGTCAATTCTGTATATAGTGATTCCAGCAAAGCATTTTCTTTAGTCACCTTGTCACGACCCCAACCTTTAGCAAATTTTTTAATTGGTGCTAGAGACGCAATCATGGCTTCCATTCCTCGCTTATTTTTGCTAGCTGCAATCCAAATCTGCTTACACTGAGCTTTGAAGCCTTCATCTTTGAGAAACCTAGGGTTCAGCTTGAAGACTGTTTTAAGCGGTTTAAAGGTACTAGCTCTAGAGGAGCATATTAACTGTGGATTGTGATCTGAAATGGAGTTCTTTAAAAGGTTATGACGATACAATGATATCTTCTTTTCTTGCATGGCTTGAGAGCTTATATAACATCTATCATGTCGCGCATATGCCCTGCCATCTCCAATCCAGCCATTACACCACGTAAATCCTGGATCACCTTCTATTTCAATGAATTTCAACTCATTGAGCATACTCAGCCATTGCTCCCTTTCAAATCCATGTACTACATCAGCCCCACTCCCATATCTATCACCGCTATTCTCCACCATATTAAAGTCCCCGACCAAAATCCATAGTATATTCTTTACACTGGCCCATAGGGATGACCTTTGTCTAGCTTGATTATGCGCATAAATATTTATCACACCCCATTTTTTACCATGAGCATACCATGTTACTATTGCGCACCTCCCAAAGTGATCAGTATATGTCGACAAAACTTTCAGTTGTTTCTTCCAAGCAATAAAGGTTCCAGCGCTAGAGGTGCCACTAGAAGATATGATGCCCACATACTCCTTCCCTAATATATTAAGCAGAATCCCTACTTCTTCCTTTTTACATTTATGTTCCTGTAGACAAACAATATCTGGACAAATTTTTTTCAATGCTAGAGAGAGTCTACTGCCTTTGGCCTCAGAGGATTTTATCCCCCTGATATTCCAGCTCAAAATTTTTTGCTCCATTAGAGAACACATTAGATTGTTTGGGCGAGTGTCGCCTCACCATATTGTTCTTCCTGTCCTAATGTGATTCTCCTTTTTCTTGGTGTTTCACTTATATAATTCTCCATACTTTCAAGATTCTCCATACTTTCATCCATTGGCAAATCAGCCCATCTGTTATTATGCACTGGGAACTCCCCATTAACAACTTGACATTCTATTGTCATATAATCAGTAGGCGCTTCCTTATCATGATTCTCTATTGTTGTTTTATTAGTGGAACAGTTGTTACCTTTAAGAATTTTTGTGGAGCCCCCTGAATTGGAGAGCCTTTTTCGCATTTGGTTTTTGAGTCTGTCGCCACTTTTGTGCTGCACTATCGCCCATTCTTCCTGACTCACTTGTTCCATTTTGTTTTCTAAGTCCTTCTCTCGCACTTGCTCCTTCCCTGGTTCTAGATTGTCTTTAACGGTTGAAATTTCTTCATGTTCCCTTTCACTTGAGTTTAAATGATCCTTCCCATTTTTTTCCCCATTTAGTTTTGTTGTCTCCTCATCTGCCACTTTTACATTGCCTTGCGTTTCACTCCTGAACACGAAACAATCTTTCAGACCTTTAATTTCCAATGTGGGATTCCCACCCATTTATGAGTCTTAACTTGAACAGAGAGTAATATATCCCACTTTGCACGATAGTAAACTGCGGGATACCCTCTGCTGCTGTGATGCCCACACAAATCCTTGGGCCCTTTGCTATTGAGTGAGTTATATATGACCCTAAGTTCTTTGCTATGGCAATTAGGAATTCTGGATCTAGCATATCTGGTGGCAGTTGTTCAATTTCAAACCAACAAGGGAGTTTGACAGCAGACATTTTATCTGGCGTAAAACCTGGAGTATAATATTGATATAACACAAATTCCCCTGCAAAACGATCCACTCCTCTGGAAACCATCTTTTCTACAGCTTTCTCATCATCAAATAATATAAGAAAAAAGTTACTGCCAATAGCTTTGATGCTCTGAAACTGTGACATTTTCAGAGCGTCCAGATGCCTGGTAAGCCATGCTTGCAACTTCCTGTAGTCTAAAAAACCTCCCGTAAAAAACCCCACCACTGCCTTAGAGATTAAATTCTCCATGTTCCTGACATGTTTAGAGTGATCGATCGCTGTTATTTTTAGGTTGCCCTGTTCCGCCTTACAGTCTACTGATTGAAAGAGTTGTTCTAAACTAGTAGCTGAGTTTTTGGAAGACAAGGAATTCAATGCTTCTTCTACTCTGCTGCTACGGGACTCATTAGAGAATCCTTTCTTAATCCATTCGGAAAACCTGGGCCTTATGATTCTTTCTACTGTCTTTCCCTGTTTCCATGGATTAGAACTTGCAGCTTCATTATTATTAACAATAGGCTCCTTATTTCCACGGTTTTTCAACAGTCCCATTTGTTTATCTTCCATACAGCAATCTATGGCTACAGGCGTCAAGAAAGAATTGGGAAAGCTGTTTACCTCAGTTTCTCCCTTTCCAGGTGCTTGATATACTGTTTCGAGTTCCATCTTTTCTTCTGCCAGCATACCTTGTCTTGCCATGGTCATAGACTCTCGCTTCTGCAAACCCCAATCCCATCTATCTATCCTTTTGCTGTTACTAACAGGGCCTTTTTCTTCTCCAGAGCCGATCTCTACTCTTAAAGATTCGCTGGATGCAGCTTCCGGGGCAGGGCCTACGAGTTTCTCTCCGGGGCCTGGCCCCTTTCTGTCTCCTGTTGCCGCTACAGTCCGCGCCACCGACATCGGGTCTTTTTTTTCTCCTTCAACAACAATGAAATAAACTTGAAAACTTAATTGAGCTAGTCATTAATAATGCCATATAGCATCTCATGCTCAAGCTCTTTTATTTCATCATCATCCAATTGCAAAAGGAGTTGCTATACATGTATCTCTGTATAATTTTCTCAATCATTCTCCTCATCAGAATAGCCATCAAGTATATAAGGTTTTGGGCTATGCATTGGAGACATCAACTGAAGGTCTTGATAGTCCTCTAATTCCAAATCATAGTCGTGATCAATGGTTTTTTCAACTGGGTCAATCAACTCCAACTCATGAGGAAGTGGGCATTAATTTCCTTTGATGAAACTCATCTAGCGAGCTTGCCAACTCTACATTTTTTTTTCGAAGAAAAGGAAAGGTTTTATATTACTCATAATTTAAGGAAAAATATAGAGTATAGGCATGGAACCCAAAATCAGAGAAGACCCAAGGGGCCAGAGCCATAATCTGTGGCCATACACCATAGTTTTTATAATGTAGCAATATCATTAGGATTAAGATCAAATGCAACTGAAAATCAAAGAGAGCAAAAATTCACATAAGAGTATGTGGAATAGCAGGGAGGTTAGCAAATGAATGCGTGCCCTTCATGGAGATTCAGCCAGAAGGTAGACTAAACCAATCGATATCAAACCAATCTTGACTCTTTCGCATCCTGCAAAGTACCCCATTTGCATCATCTTTTTGCTACATACCAATTAGAGCATTCCCAAGGAAACACTTGCATTCAACAGTCATGGCACCCCACAGGATACACTTCTAATTGGAATTATCTCAAATACTCTATGAGAAATCTCGCAATCACTATGCAAGTCGATAACTCATAACAGAAGATTTTCATATAAGTCCTTGGTCATCTGGATTGTCATTGCCATTTCAGTATGGCAATGGTAACTGCAGAAGATTACTTGAGGGGAAAGAGGAGCAATGCATTTCCCAAATCCAAGCATTTTAAATTCTTAAAACTACCAATTGGAAGTGGAGCGGGGATACATATTGCTCCTTCAAGCTTTTGTGCACCCACCTCTGCTCTAGTGCCCTAGAAGTAGCATGAATATAATGAATGTTTGGGATGAAGGAAGGAAGGAAGGAAGGAAGGTATTTTTATCGTCCACGGTGACCAATCGGTCTATGGGACCCAATACAAAAGCGCAGCAAGCGGATTACTACCCGGATTAAAAAACCCCCGCCCCGAATGGTTTTCGAGGGAAAAACCGCGGCAGCAATAAGCCTGCTGACATACTGTTCCAATATACAAAATGCAAAAACACACAAATATATACACTCATGCACCGCACCCGTAGTGTCTGATCAGCGGGCAGCCAGGCGGGGGCAAAGGTGAGCTCGCAGATCCAGTACCTCCTAAACGTGATGACCCCGTGAAAGCACGTCGACGACGGTGTGTTCATCGGCAAATGTAGGGGCAAGTCCGGCCCGTACTAAGGAAGCGTATCGCCCGAATCGCCCGAATCTTTGGGCAACTCGGAAAGTGTGAGACTCATCCTCAATGGCACCCGTTTGACAAAGACGCGGCAGAGGCTGTCTGGCGGGGCTCCCCAATCCACCCGCCTGCGCCTCGATCGCGAAGATGGTGGGCTTTGCGAATGGAGGCAATGAGTCGAAGCGCTTTTCATGGGGGCGGCCGGAAAAGGTAAAGCTGCGGGCCCCGGGCTAACACGGGGTTGAGAGATCTCCGCCAAATTGCACCTGCCTTTTTTGCCGATTGTAAAGGCTTTCTAAATAAAGGGCAATGGGTAAAGTCTCTTCCATATTGTCAGAACAGTGCTCCAAATTTCACACTTTCTTATGGCCCAAAACCATGCCACGCTCGAATAATGAACATGCCATATTGCAAGATGAAAAGCAACAAAGATAAGCCATGTAAAGTTGATTTTCGTAATAAAATCTAGAAAACATGGATGACCATTAAACACCATTTGCAATTTGAAATTCCACCATAAAGTAATGGTCAAATATAGATAGAGTCATGTCTACTCTATCTTGACTATAGCTTAGAGCCTTGTGCATTATTAGAGTGCCGAATATATTCAATAATGCTATTGAAGTTTTTGCAAAGGAACCCCCTGATATTTTGTCTTTCAGATTGCAAATTCTTTAATAAATTCCGGAATAGTCCATTAAGAACATCAATGAAGATAGAACCTCTAAAGTCTGTTTTTTATCACAATACATTGGGCTTGGGCTTTTTTGGAGCAAGAGGATTGTAATTCATAGATTCTGTCAGAGGTTTCATAAAACAAAATATACACTGAAGATTATATTCCTATATTATTAGAAGAAAAGCTCCAATTACTAAATTTGCATCAATCTGCTCCCATCCAAAAAGAAACAATGCTTTCAATATAAAGTAAAAAACGCTGGCTCAAGGGATCTAAACTACTATCTGGTCGTGATATCCTCTACTTTGCAAAGTAAAAATCAAACTAATTCCTTGCAAACATAGTGCTGGATATGTCCATAAGTATTCTATCATACCATATATAAAGCAGTATGTTTTCTGTTCTTAAAAAATAGGGAAGTAATTTTTCTGGGCTGAGCATAGCCCTGGCCTTGACACGTATGTGTCTATTGCATTTCGAAATTCAAGAAAAAAGAAAAAACCTAGGGATGCCACGTTTTTGTTCTTATCTGCTTTGAATAAATCTCCTCCGTTGAATCTCCTCCGAATGCTCTGCTCTCCACTTCCTCTCTGCCCCATTCCGGGGAGATCAGCTCTCACACCGTCAAATGCTCTCCACTTCCTCTGCCCCACTCCGGCGAGCTCCGCATCCCGCCATACCCGCCATAGCTCAGGTGCTGATGTAGGAGGTCGCCAAGTTTGAAGAAAATAAATACCAACCCATGCCGGAGCTCTGTTTTCTGTGCTTTTCTTGCAAGTGGTAAGCCTTAGCAAGAAGAAACTAAGGCGATGGCGTTTGCCACCAGGGCCTTATCCGATGCCCATAGTTGGGAATCTGCTCCAAGTCGGGCCTCGGCCCCACATAAAAATGATGGAGATGAACAAAAAATATGGTCCCCTTGTGTTCTTGAAAATGGGGTAATTTCGGCCGTAGTTACTGATGATCTGGATATGGTCAGAGAATTCTTGAAGGCAAAGGATCATATATTTGCCTCCCGGCCAGTTAATATTGCATCTCAGGTTTTCACCTACGGAGGAAAAGATATTGCATTTGCCCCTTATGGCCATCACTGGAGAACTATGCTAAGATTTGTACGGAGCTTCGACCTTTAAACGAATAGAGTCTTTTCGAGGGGGAAGAAACGAAGAAATAGATTGTATGGTTTCTCGGTTCTTGAGGATTCAAAAATTGGGAAGCTAATTGATCGAGAAGCAAATTTGGGGGCTTTTCTAGCAATAATCGACCCGAATCTTTGTTGGGGAAAAGATTTTTGGGCGGATATGCTACAGGAAGAGGCTGCAGAGCATAAAGAAACCATATACAAAGCTTTCTCTCTAATTAATGCGTTTAATATTGCTTTGATTATCTTCCATATCTACAATGGATGGATATACAAGGCCATGAGCGAGGAATGAGAAAGATTATGCAGAGGACTAATCGGGTTTATGATGCTATAATTGAAGAACACGGTCGGAAGCATAAAATCGAAGGAAATTAAAATCCCCATGATTTTAGACGCGTGCTACTCTCCCTCCCCGAGAAAATGGCGAGGATCATTTGGACAACACAACAATCAAAGCTATTCTTATTGTAGGTTCTGTTCTTGGTCGCTTTAATTTTCGCTTCAAGTTTCATTGTCTAGATTGCACAGTTCTTAGGATGTCGCAAAGAATTGGTTTTCTTGAATTTATTCATTTAGAAATGGGTTTGTTGGATTTGTTTGAAGGATTCTTTGATGTCGCTAGATTTTATATTCGTGGTACATTCTTCTTGCATTGGGTTCATGGAATTTTTGTTTATTGTTTAAGTTTGCTTGGAGTTTCTTTCATCAGTTGTACATTTGCAACTGGAAAAGGGTATAATATATTTATTGAGTTGTTTTTTTTCCCACTTTGCAGGATATGATGGTTGGCTGAACCGATACATCTTCAATCACAAGTTTAATGGGTAATGGCAGAGCTAATGCAAAGATCGGATATATTTAAGAAGGTGAAGGAGGAGATCGATTTTGTAGTTGGATTAAAACAGAGTTGTGGAGGAAAAGACATTACACATTTTTCATATCTAAGGCCTGTAGTGAAAGAAACCTTCAGGGTTCATCCTGTTGGGGCATTTTTAGTACCTCATGTAGCTAGGAAAAACACAAAAGTGGCAGGATTTGATATATCCAAAAACACCAGGGACGAGCGGGCAAAACAAAAGCACCAGTTATGAATTATTCACGAGGCAAGCAGTGTCGGAATAGAGTTTCTGAACGAACATGCCAGAGCTCGAAGGATCGAGAACTAAAAATATCGCAAAAAGAACTGCAAACGGACAGAGAAAGAAATATTCGTTTGAAAAATACGTGTCAGAATCAAGACGGTGCAAAACTACACGAAACTTGGACCCCATGTATTAAGTAAATTATCGGCCTTAATGGTCTCCGGCCTCCAAATTTGTTTGACAAATTTTATTTTGGGAGGCAAGAGAAGGTTGGGTTCTTAAAATACTCTTAATTTTTTGATCTTTTAGTTGTACACAGTTTTGGCCCATATAAGAAATACACAGGCAATTTCCTGCACAATTTGCCTTACCTATGTGCAAATATTTCCCATGATTCATCTCTTTTTTCTTCCAGAAAAAATGGCAACGACTTTTGCCACTTTTCATGTGCTTTTTCATGTTGCGAATCTAAACCCATTCTAGAGATATATACAAGCAAGACATCCTTTTCAAAGATGCAAGCAATGTACATGCAAATTTGATATACCCAAAAACACCAGGATTCTTAGGATTCTGATCAACACTTATGCACTTGGAAGGAATCCCAAAATCTGGAAAGATCCCCTTAAATTCAAGCCTGAAAGATTTGCAGAGGACCATAATGATCTGTTTGATCCAGAACTGAGAATTGTTCCGTTTGGAGCAGGAAGAAGGGGATGTCCAGGGGCTGCTTTTAAGCCATTGCGATTTCAAAGAAAAAATTGTAACTTATTTACCTTGGTAGAATATCGGGATGTTGCACATTAGGCCATTTGTTATGGGTTGGGAAAGAGAAACGTTCGCGGCGGCCTTGGCCGCCGCGATAAGTTTCTTGTAAAGATAATTCTAAATATGCAACATTGGGAATGCTCCTTGGGCAGTTTCTTAAAATAACATATAGCATATAATCATACATTATACTTGCACCGATGTGCTCCTATTCCAAAGTAAACAATGCTATTATGCCTTGAATGACAAAACCTAGTTTTTATGTTGCAAAACAAAGTAGAAACATATGCTTTCTTCCTTTAATTTAATTACCTGGATCACAACCCGAAAGCCAGCTCTGAGCTGCAGTTACAGTAGGATCTCTTGCCCGTGCGGAGCACTCGAGTTTCCTTTTCACAAAACCCTAATATATTGTCTCCCTTTTGAATCGGGGACAAAAATACTTTAGACCTCCAACACCTTTCCATCTTTTTCTTCCTAGATGGCAAACGAAACCATGACTTTTCAACCCCTTTTTTTTTTTTTTTTTTTTTTTTTTTTTTTTTTTACTACTGTTGATGGCCTTGATCATTCACATGGCACGTTTAACTCTTACGCCAAGTGGCACGATCGGAGCTATAGATCAAAGCGAAGGGATAGACGAGCGTACGAAGAATATTATGTAGGATAAGAATTAGTAGTAGCAATATAAGGAAAAACTACCAAAACGCCCCTATGAGTTTATGTAATTACCAAAATGCCCTTATGAGTTTCAAAATTACCAAACTGCCTCTGACTCAAATAAATATACAAAATAAATGACCAATTTGCCCCTAGACACCAAACTTAATTATCAAAATAGCTCTACACACCAAAGTTAATTACCAAAATGGTATTACATACCAATTTTGATCAATCTAATTACCAAAATGCCCTATACATCAAACTTAATTACCAAAATACCCCTACATAGCCTTGTTGTGACACTTACAAGGTGCCAGTATTTCTTGTGGTTTTAGCGCACGATGATGCTATTGGAGGCGTATTACTACCAGCCACACGCAGAAATCTTGAACGACCAAAACCTAAACACACGCACAGGAGAAGAAGATTTAGAGAAGAGGAATATCTTTATAGAAGGTGTAAGGGAAGAGACACAATGTATGCAGTTGTAGGGCTCCAATTCGGTGATGGTTCTGACTTCTGTAATTTCTTTGTTGAATTTGAACTTCTATTCTTGATGCATTTAGCATAGATTGAGTAGAATAAGTATGTACGGGCATTTTGGTTAAGTTTGGTATGTAGGGGGTATTTTAGTAATTAAGTTTGATGTGTAGGGGCAACTTGGTAGTTTATTTGTATGTTTATTTTATACAGTCTATTTATTCGAGCGAACTTTGAAACTCATAAAGTATTTTGGTAATTACATAAACCCATAGGGGTATTTTGGTAGTTTTTCCTGATTTTATTCACATCTTGTTTAGCTGATGATGGGTCAACACCTTGTTTTACTCCAATTTCCAGGTCTTGGAGTTCACTAGAGTTCGTCTTCCAGAAACCTCCATGAAAGCTGCTTTAAGAAGTTTGGAGGAAGTATGGTATCCTAGGCGCGTCCCTGTAATTTGCTTTTTAACTAATTCTCCGCGTTCCTCTACCAAATATATATCCACAAAACACAAGCATCCAATCAATCCCAGCATTTTTTTTGATCGCAAATCGTCGGAATCGAGTCCATGGCAAAATCTTCGTCTTTCCAGCTCGAGTTGCGCAAGATTTTTACAGCTTTTGATACGAACGCCGATGGTTTAATCTGTAAAAACGACCTCCGCCTCCTTATTTCCAAAACTGGATCTCGCCCTTCTGACGAAGAACTCACTAAAATGATGGATTCGGTAGATGATAACGGAGATGAATGCATTAATTTTGAGGAATTTTTGAACGTGTTCTTTTCTTCGGAGCAGAGCGATGCAGAGACTGAAGAGGAATTATTGGACGCTTTCAGAGTATTTGATAAAAACAACGATGGGTTTATCAGTGCAGAGGAATTACAGTCTGTTTTGGAAAGGCTGGGCGTTTTAGAAGGTGCTAAAATTCGGGATTGCAGAAGAATTGTGCAGAATGTGGACTTGGACGGAGATGGTAAAATTGGGTTCTCAGATTTCAAGAGCATGATGATGCGTAATCCATCCAGTTTCGTTTGCTGCATTTGATTACACATTTGCACAAAATATATCAAACGTCGAAGAACAGCAGAACAGAGCATATTGGCAAATTCCAGACTTCTGTCTTTTATATTTGGTACAATCAAATCTCCACAAATGCAATTTTTGATGCAGCTTTTGGTCATACTCACAGACCCAAATGAAACAATCAATGAAATTTCTCGAATTCAATTTTTTCATCTGCCAAAAAGTGTTACTTTAAGCTAAACTTTAAGAAATAAAAGGCAAGCTTTAATAAGAGCAAATTTTAGCTTCTTTCTTTCTTCTGTCTTTGAATGGATGACAAAAATGCAGTACTTATCCTAATTTATCTCACCCAAAAAAGAAAAGAGAAAAAAAACCAACCAGGTAATTATTGCAAAACCAAACCAGTCATAAATTGCCATGTTTTTTGTATCATCTGAAAACTCCCGCGTGGCGTAATATGAACTTGATCTTCGACACCTATATTTTGCTCTTTCGATTTTTGTCTTGAAATAAAAAATCATGCTGCTCCATCGGGCCTCGAAGCTGCCTAATCCAATTTTGAATGAAACGGATTTAAGCAGGAGATTGGAAGCCAAAGATAACTTCATTTGTGCGGCAAACAGGTTCAAGTATGGATATCGCTTATGCTATGGTCATAAAATTTGCCAGAGAAGTGTTACTGTTTATTTCACTGCTGGAGATGGCCTTAGATCCGAAAATAATTCAAGAAAAAGAGAGTAGTAACGAAAAGAAGCAATAGAACCGACATTCCTTGGATGGGGACGTCATCATCATGTCCTCCTATTTATACCCATTTTTTCCTCCTCCTTCCTTATCGGCGTTCTCTTGAGCTTTCCTATTGTTCACGCTTTGGCTCTATTCAGCTTCCCGTGCTCACCCTGTCACTACTTACATCCACACTCATGTCTATTTCCTACCAGTTGGATTGCTGCAGGACGATTGGCGTATACTGGCTTAGAGGTTTCGTGATTTACAAAACGGCTGGTTTTGAAGATCTGTGAGTCGATTAGTTTTTCTCTTTCTCTGGTTTTATCGGCTGGGTGGATACCTCTAAATTTCTTTCACTGGGATTCGGTTGTTTGGATGCCTCTGGATCTCTTTCTCTGATATGTTGGATTGCTGGCTGCATATGGATCTCCTTTTCTGGCTTTCGGGATGCATCTGGAACTCTTTCACTTGTTTGCTTAGATGCATATGGATCCCGATGATTTCTTTGTGGCGGTTTGTGATGGCTTTACCTTTCTCTCCCTGCCCTCTTCCTTTTGTGCCTTCCTTTGCCTGAGGTGAACCGCCCTTCTGGATGTAGCCCCTCTGGTTTCTCTTTCACTTTTTGGTTCGGGCTTCTTACTTTTCTGTTATTCGACGTTGCCCTCTGCAGGATGCGCAAAAGGGCTAAGCTTCTGCTTTCTTTGCATCGTTTTTGGGAAGGTTTTCTTCAGTCTTAGCTTAGAGTCGTCTGCTTCCTGGGATCCGATCCCTTATAATCTAGTTTAAGGTTTTCCGGATTTGCTTGCTTCCATGCCTTGCTTTCTGTCTCCATAGCTAGGTCCCTGTTGTTTTTTCAGTTGTCCAAGTCTACTCGCATCCACTCCATCCAGATCCGATCTCGTTGATCCAACCCTGTTTCGATCATCATCCCTGGCAGATTCTTCCCTGGCGGGGGCCTGCAACCGCCTCTGCCTCGGCCTCTGACTGCAAAAAGGTTTTTCTCTTCCCTCTCATCAGGGACCGAAAATTATTTTCCGTCCTCTTGCCTTGATCCTTGCCTTCAATCCCCCTTTATAACATCGATCCTTCCGCCCAATCCTTCCTCCTTGCTTCGTTTCCTTGGATCCCCTTTCCGCTCTGTTTTTGGTTCTAAATCTGTCCGATTCTCTGTTTCTATCCATCGATTCATCCTCCCCAGTCTTTTTTCCTTGCTCTTCAATACGGTTCCACCTCCCCCGATTCCTCTCCCCTTCCCGATCCGATTTTGAATACTAGTTGCTTGAGGGTGGGATACCGGGGGTGCCTCTCTTTTAAGTTTCTGTTGTTTTTATAATCTGCCCTTATAAGTTTTTGTGTTGTTTTTTATAATTCTCCATGGTTCATGGCCTCTATGGTCTTATCCTTTTATCGGATTTGCTCCCTTATTTTTATTGTTTTTTATTAGGCTGCTGGCCCCATAGCCTTCCTGCTTAAAACGTGGTTTTGCTTATCCCAGAGTATTCAGTATTCGAGTGGTTTCTCATAGTGGTTTCATTCCTCTACGGAATTTGCATTGCTCCTTTATAAGATCTAGTTTCGTTACTCCGTTGTTCGGCATTTTCAAGCTTTGTGTTTTGTAACGTAATGGGTTTTCATTTTTAAGTGAATTTGTTTCTTGAAGTTTGGTAGGATAGAGTTCCTGTTTGCTCTGTTGTTTTCCACGTTTTGGTGTTTTGTTCCTATGGTTGTCCTTCTCTCGTTCTAATTTCTATGGTTTCTTCATTTTTCCTTTTTATCTTTCTCCTGCTTGTCTTCATTTTTCCTTTTTATCTTTCTCCTGCTTGTTCGTTGTGGATATATAGGTTTGTCCCCCTTTCATGTGATAGGTGTTTCTATTTCCTATGGTTTCTCATCTCCCCTTGTTTCTGTGCTTTCCTCATTCTTCTTTTTTTCTACGGTTTGCCCATGTATGGTTTGTCTAGCGTCCAAAGGGACATGATCGTGGTTTGTAGCATCGCTAATAAGGTATTTTGCCCTATTCTGCATAAGCCAGTTTAATCCTGTATACATGAGTTTTATTTGTTTAAGATTCATAATAATAATATATATAGGCATAAGATTTTGTATTTTCGTTCTTTTAGCTTGCCCGATAGTTACACAGGCTCTTGTCGGTTTATGCCTTTCCCATAGTTTTACGTTTTTCTGTTGTGGGTCATCTCTTTTTTAAGTTACTATGCTTCTTAGACTTGGTTCATTCTTCTCGTTTCTTCGGTTATAGATCGTTTGATATCAATTTTCTGTCTTTTTTCCTTTATGTTGTTTACTTTCTAGGACTCCCAGTGGCTTGGGACTTTTGTTAAGCTATACTTCTAGTAGAATAGAGAATGGGGGTGAAAGCATGCTAGGGTGTACCATATAAATTACCTTTTAGGGAGTGCAAAACTACCCAGAAAAGTACCCAGTACTGGGTACTGGGAACTTGCACAAATGTCTCAATAAACAATAAGTTTGAGAGTTGATTGATTCATTTTAGTTTCTAATGGTATGATTATCCTTTGATACTATAGTTTGACATGTTATTGACCTTCAATTTAAATTTTTTTTATTGATTTTAGTGGAAAGAAAACTATGAAAGTATCAGATTTAAAAGTACCCAGTGTAGGTACTTTTGAGGGTTCCAAAAGTGGTACACCGTAGCATGCTTTCACCCATGGTTTGGATGGAAATTTTTCAATTAGAGAAATTTCACGATCATCCTTCACTCTGAGTTTCCTCTCTAACCTTTTTCATTTTGTAGGGTGATCTAAGAATCTTAGGGGTATCACCTACATATCGTAACTCCATTGGTTCTATGTTGTACATTTATTTTCCACCTAGCTTGGCAGGTGACCTTTAGGCCGGAGCTAGGGACGTTAAGTCGGGGATTCACTCGAGTTACTTTCCACAGGGGACATATGGCTTGAGTGCTTTGGGGTTCAAGTTCGGATTCGTGTTCGGGGAAGCGAGACTCTACACTTCATTTGCATAACGATTGCGATTGCGACACCAGAAGATACTTGGTAGACCGTTGGGCTATGTGGCCCATGCTACAGCTTCAATTCTTTGCTGGTGCACCCGTACTTTCATTTTGAATTATTAAGTTCTTTCTTTTTCCTTTAGCATAGCCCTTCCATATCCATATTTGTAGATTCATTTGCCCTTTCTAAGTGGTCCATTTTTGTCCTCCTTCAATGCATTCGTGATTGTCTTTTCCTTCTCCAAAGTTCATTTTCTCTTATTCATTTGAGCCCGCATGTTTTTGTTACATGCATGTTGGTTGTAATATTTTGTCTGTCCAATAAGCATCATTGTTTAGGGTCGCATACATATATTTCATAGCCATAAGTTCGTTTTCCCCTATCTTCTTTCTCTATGTCGCTTTCTCATACTCATAACAATGCACTTAGGTGGCACTCCTCTAGTCATTTCTTCCCTAAGTTCATTCTCTCCTATTCACCAAATTTCCTATTTGATGCGTGCATTCATATCCATTTTTTGTAGGTCATTTTTCGTTTTTCCAAGTTCAATGGTATTTTTCGATTTGGCATACATAGGTTCATTTTTCATAGTTCATTTTTCTCTATTTTTTATAATTTCAGTTTACCAGGTGATCATCAGGTAGTGATATGGATCCATGTATATTTTTCAGGTCCATAGGTTCATTTTCCCCTATCTTTTTGGGTCTTTATTTACGTTTTACTGCTTCTAACTCACATTATTTATCTGGGGTGATACCATGTCTTGCTTAGGTGGTCTTCTGACATCTATCATATAGTTCCCTTAGGTCTTTAATTAGATTCTGATTTTCTAACCTTTTCAATTTTGTGGAGGCATTTAATATTGACATTTGGCATGTAGATTAATTTGATGGCCTGCATCGTCCTATAGGAAATTGTTTCTTCAGATTTTGCATATTGTCATAGAGTTTGTGCATTTAGTTGAGTACCTTGATCGACAAAGTGCTAGAAGAGGGCTTAGGTGCTCTATATAGTTTCATCTTTATAACAGTTTTTGATCTATAACATTCTTCATGGTATGTTTGATGCATATTTGGTCATATGCATTTGCTCTAGTTGCTTCACTCAACGTAATTTACATCCCATTGCTACGTTTAGTCCCTTGGTGGTAGTTGTTCTTTTGCTCTATGTTGCTCCATTTTGTTTCTTGTTGCCACCATTCAGTTACTTTGTTTTCTATGAATTCCGTTTCTTTTTTAGTTCGTCTGATTGTTTTGCCAAGTACTTTGTGCCTTTATTTTCGTTCCTTTCTGTCGGTATTTTACAACTAATTTCATTACTCCCAGTTTTTCTATTTGTTTCAACCGATTTATTTCTAGCTTTTCCATGTCTTCAGTTTAGTTATGTTGTTGTCTTTAGCTCGAGTGGTCCTCTTGCTTTACTCTGCCTACTCTCATTTGTTCCTTCTACACCTTTCGTTCTTTGTCTCTCTTTTGCATTTGATGCTATGTTCAGCATGGAGGCTATGCTGGGGTTCTCTTGATGCTTGTCTAGCACATCAGATTGTTTGCGCTGGCGTATTTCACATTGCCGCTTGGACGTCTTCCCGTTTTTTCCGCCAGGTTTGGTAGATTTTGTAATTTAGATACAATTTGTATAGTGCTTGAACATGTCGTTTTGTCTTGTTGAGGATAGTATTATTGTGGGCAACAGTATATTGGTTCATCCTAGGAGGTGATTCCCCTTTATGTGGCTCGTTTGTTAGCGCCTATATTTGGTCCCATTCTTTATAGTTATATATTCGTTCTATTTTTCATGGATCACTTGTGGTGCCTGCTTCACATGGTTCATATGATCTGGTGCATGTTTTACTATTTGATGCATAGCTGATAGAATGCATGGAGCCATGTTTTATCTTGCAGAGCTCTTTTTCTTTGTTTGCATCAGTTTGTCAGATTCCTTGATGTCACATACCATTTATGGTTTCTTCAACTTGTGTCTGATATAGTCTTGAACTTTGGGGTTCATTAATTGCTATTTGTTCTTACTTTGTTTCTATTGACTATTTTATGTTGTGTCTATTTTTCTTCTATGATTTCCTCTATTCCATCTTTTACTTCGGTGTTCTAGTTGTTTGGGTCATTTGCTGCTATCGTTATTTCTTTATTCTGGCATTCTTTACGCCCTATTTGTTGTATTTTATCCATTTGCTCGTTTAACCTATGCCATTTTTTCATTTCCTTCGCTGGTTTCCCTTTCATCGGCTTTATTTTGGCTCCTTTGCCTCCATGGCTCTTTTCTCTCCATTGCTCTCGCTTCTGCTTTCCATTCATACACGCTTGCGCTCCTCCATTTTCCTGCTTGGCTCCTTTTCTCGTTTTGTTTTTCTTAACATTTTCATCTAGTCTTCTTGCAGTCCTTATGCTACTCCTTTGCTCGAATTGACCTGTTTTTTCCATTGTCCCTTTATTCTTGATACACTCTTCATTGTTGTTTTTGAGCTCTCTATCTGGTTGCATCTGCGTCTTCTTATTCTCTCTCCCCTCTGTTGTTTTTGAGGTATTCATTGTTGTGCATATTATGTGGTGGTTCCAGATTTAGTACTTTAATTTAGATTTATAGGTTGTCATATGGATTCTTTTATATATTGCAGTGTGTAGTCCGTTGTTCCCTTTACTCCTTGTCATCATCTGATTCCTTACATTCATTGGTACCTTTCAGTCCACTGTTCTCGTTAACCTATCTAAGACCACATGTTTTCTTCAGTTCACACCTATTACTTTGTTTATCACAATTCTTCAATTATTCGTGGTTTTTATGTGTTGCAGTCATCTCAGCCCTTGCATTCTACGTGTTACTTTGGCCCTTCTAGTCCCGTCTAGCTCATTTCTTGATGGCTAGGATTTTTCTTACCTCTGTATGCATGGTGCCATTTCAGTTCTCTTTGGCTTGGTTCTCCTCGTGCTCTTGCCTCTTCATTTGGCTCCTATTCGCGTGCGCTCCTTGACTTCTATCACCACATTTTCTTGCTTTTCTCCTAGTTATCCCTTTGACTTCACTTGCCTCGTGATCCTTGGTTTACTTGTTATGTATTGGATTTCCTTTCGCGTTGCTCCGTCCTTGGTCACCCCCTTCTTTAGTTTGCTTTGTCTTTCGTCCCAGTTTCTCTTTATTGATCTCTTCACTTTAGTGGCTTTGGTTCTCCTACTCTGCTTGATCTATGCTGCTCCTGTGTCCTTTTCCTTCTGTGGCCGCTTTGTTCCATCTGGCTATTTCACCCGCTTTTTTGCTCCTTTAACTCCATCCTTTTCATTATGTCTCGCCACTTTGATGTTGAGGTAGGTTCCTCTTCTATCGGCCACTTGATTGTATCTCAGGACCCATCTAGGAATGCCACAGTTCTATTGCGATAAGCAATAGAACCGACATTCCTTGGATGGGGACGTCATCATCATGTCCTCTTATTTATACCCATTTTTTCCTCCTCCTTCCTTATCGGCGTTCTCTTGAGCTTTCCTATTGTTCATGCTTTGGCTCTATTCAGCTTCCCGCCCTCCCTGCCCTTCTTCGTGTGATGGGCTTGGATGGTCCTATTGCTTTATACTCGAATAGTTGGATTTTACTTATCTTTGTTTACTCACTAATGCGGTCTTCGGACCTACATATTTGATTATTCTTTTCTTTTCCAGCATGGCATTGTCCCCTCTGAGATAATAGTTATTCGTGTTTTCTTTGGTTTTCATCTAGCTTCCCTCATCTCCTTCTTTGATTGACCATCTTTAGTTTCTATCCATTTCTTATACTTCTCGGGTCGCTCTGCAGCCGCTGGCACCCCCCATGTTTTCTTTTCGATGTTCTTGTCAAGTGCATATCTTCTTATATTTTCATTTCTCTCGGCGTGGCACTGTAGCCTCCGAGGCATTCGTCTTTTTTCATTTTCTCTCGGCGTGGCGCTGTAGCCTCCGAGGCAGCACCAATCGGATGTTTTTTCCGGCGATGGTCATTCCGCGGACGATTCTCGATTGGTCGGCTGTTTTTTTTCCTCGGCCTGGCTCTGCAGCCTCCGAGTGCTATTATATTCTTTCTATATGATTACAGTTTCGCATGAGCCCAGGCTTAAACCTCCTAACTTTTTAATGGGTCGTTCTTATTTTAGACTTTCTATCGCAGGTTCTTTTTTTTGCAGTTCTCTCAGTTGGAAGCGCCATCATGTTTGCATCAACTCATTTTTTGCTAGTATGCGAGTGGCATTCGGCGAGAGCGTTGGCTCATTAGGGTTTTCCTCGGAAACCCGAAAGGGCGGGGTTTTTCATCTCGATGAGGAGCGGTCGCAGGTTTTCTCACGTTTGTATATTTACCAAGTGGTGGAACAATCATCTTTTATCTGGTACTCTTCAGTTTCATCATGCTCTCGATAAATTGTCTAGTTTCGGAGCATGTTCAAATTTCAAGCTTTTTTCAGATTTTCTACCCCCTAGTAGGGGTACAATATGTACTCAAAGATTTTACAAAGCTCAATGAGAACACCACTTCACTTGGCCACTTGATTGTATCTCAGGACCCATCCTAGGAATGGTTCCTTTCGATATCGACCTTGCTGTTTTACTCGCTGGTTTTGCTTTTGAGTCGTATTACACTCCCAAGGTAGACTAGGCAATACGAAATTAAGCTATAGAAAATAAAGTTGGTTTCATAGAGTAAAGCTGTCTTTCATAGAATGATGGTGCTCATTAATAATAACTAGTTATGGTGCCCTCATTAATAATAACTAGTTATGGTGCCCGGCGTTGCTGGGCTTTAGCAACCGTTTGTTAGAGTTCGGTGTAAAGTATCAAACCTCTTGCAACTGGGAAGATAAAAGTTGCCATACAATTAATGTCATAGAAGTAGATGAATCGAATTAGTTGAGAATGGAGTTTGTATTCAAATGCATGAACTGCTTGCATGCCTTTCCATGTTCATAAATTTAGAAAAGAGGGACGATAGTAAATAGGTTGTTTTCTACTAAAATATGTAGCATAAAGTGGTTGTATTGATTTGGTTCTATCAATACTACCAGATTCGGCAATGGCTACTGACAGAAATAGATTTATGGATTATGTAGTCATAGAGATGAATTGAATCTAAATATAACTAATAATTGTCATTCGTAACACATCAAGAAATATGTAGGTTGAAGAACTCTAGAGCATTGATTTTCCTTTTCTCTTTAATTTTGACATTATATAGGCATAACCTCGTGCTTTAGCATGTTTATGTTGATGCTAGAGACATAGAACGCTACAAAGTTACAATGGTGGGAGTGGAATTTATTGTGTAACATGATATCTCTATGGAGTAGTTCTCAGCCAACTATACTAACAATTGGGCCAAACCAGACTTGAAGCATAAATGTAATAATGGACCTAACATCCATTGTATGAATGCAAAAAAAACATCTCGTTATATTGTTTTGTAGTTGTTGGTAAACTTTTATGGACAACATATGTGTAGAGTCCACATTTATTAATTCTTTAAGATTCGATTATTCTTGTGTTTTTACAATGTGCAAAGTTAGCTTTAAAAATATATTGATGGCTATGTTTATGCGTCATACCATGGCACTTGCAAAAGAGTCAGTGATGGTTATGTTTATGCATTAAACCATGGCATTTGCAAAAGAGTCGAAACCGAAGTTCAAATTTGTATGCAAAGATGCGTGTTGAAGCATGTAATGCGTGTTGAAGCATGTAGCAATTAATAATCTGTGAATAGGAGAAATGGAAGATGGCTTTATTTGTTTCTTAGTTTTAAAACATTTTATGCTAAACCTTGGCATATCAATGCAAGATTTTTAGTTCAACGTGTAAAATTATCTAATAGTGTTGTTAAAATTCTCAATTTTTGTTGACATTGTTTCTTTCAAGTTCATGTATCTTGTTTTGAGGAGGTGTGAAGTTATATGAAGGAAGTCGATTGCCAAGACAATTGAAATTACCTTGTGAATATACATTGAGGAGGTTGTGAAGTTGCATGAAATAATATTGATTGCCTAGACAGTAAGTTTATTCTAGAATTCCCAGATAGAATTATTATAGAAACCTAGGACTTACAAATGATGTGAATATTCATTGAGACCTAGGACTTACAAATGATGTGAATATTCATTGAGGATGTTATGAAGTTTAGCACTACGGGAATATTCATTGAGGACGCTATGAAATAGCATAAAGCAAATATCAATTGAAAGACAATTGAAATTTATTCAAACATTTTTAAATAGAATTGCCATGGAAGACGTAGCAGTTGAAATGATATAGCACTCCTCAAATTTGTAGTTTACTTGGAGACACAAAAGTTGAGAATGAAGCAATGCAAGAATTGGCATCCAAAATGTTCATCTATAGTAAAGCAAGAAATCATAGTCATTCAAAAAGTAAGAACCCATTAACATGCTTTATTTCATCAAAGTCGTATTTAATTAAAGTGGGACTCATTCCATTCCCATTTTTTTTCGGAACCCTGTTAATTTACACAAAAAGAAGCACCTCGACCCGAAAACTGACCATAATTGGAATTTTTGTCTATTAGTGTGTATCCAAGCTTTTCTTCCAGTTTTCTTGGATAGCGTGTCGAGAACAAGAACAATGCAACGCAAACATGCATTAGACCTATCAAGTTCTAATTGAAAAAGATTCTTAGTTGAACATTTTGGCTCTATTTTCTTAGGTGGGTAGACGATAGATCACAAATTCCAACAAAAATTATGCAAATCATCTACTTAATCACCCAAAAATACTAGTCTTGAGATACCTTATATTTATAAATGGGCTCATTACAATATATATTACAGTGGGTGAAGAGACCATAGTGGTCGTATGGGCACAATCATTACACCCTCTTCACACATGAACCACCTAGTGCAAAGGGCGCGTGAAGCTCTCTCCTAGTCACGGAGCAACTTACAGACGATAGAAATTTGTATGAGGAGTTCCTTTATGGGCCCGCGTGCTTGAATGTCCAAGCGATGTCACCACCCTCTTCTCGGCACCTTTCTTTAATGAACCGATCTTTCATTGCTCCCAAGCATGTACTATTTGGTCGAGATAAGGATTTGCAAGAGACAAAATCAAATTAGTCAAGTGATGCTACATGCAAAAAAAAAATAAAATAAAACGGTTCTTAGGCCCATTTTGGAAAAAATGAGGCATGAAAAGCATTTCGGAGGGAAAACGCAGGTTTTTAGGGGTCAAGGCCTTTCTCGACGCGGCGACTCAAAGCGAAAAATGCAAGTTATAGGGGTGAAAGCCTTTTTCGATTTCATGAGAGTCGAGAAAGGCAAGCTTCAACCGAAAAATACAAGTTTTAGGGTCGGAAGGCCTTTCGACTCATGAGTCGAGAAAGGCGACTCAAACGGGAACGGGTTTTATGGGTGAAGGCCTTTCCTTCGCTGAGTGAGGAGAAAGGCGACTCAAGCCGGCGCCCATAAACTGCGCACTGGTTTTTTACTGGTTGCCTTTCTCGACTTCGCGAGTCTGAAAGGCCTTCTCCCCATAAACGTTTTCGGCTTTTGAGTCGCCTTTCTCGACTTCATGCAGTCGAAAGGCCTCCGACCCATAAAACTGCGTTTTAAACTGAGCCTACCTCGATTCGCTGGTCGAGAAAGGCAGCTCAAAGCGAAAAATGCAAGTTTGAGGGCCTTTCTCGACTCGCAAGTCGGAAAAGGCAACTCAGAGTAAAAAAAGGGCAATTTCAAAGCTCAGAGTTTAAGAAGGTCGAAAATGAATTCTTCAAATATCCTATGTATTTTCTATGAAAAAATACCCTTCCTATAAATTTCAATTATTTTCCATAAAAAATAGACCCTCCCATGTATTATTTAATGGACACATATCCAATGGACCCTCCCCCTTTCTAATGGACCATACCATATAGCTATATGAAGAGGGGACCATTGGGCTCATATTTAGCTATGTAAAGAGTAATGCCTAATGCACATGTAAATAGCAACATATGCACCTATAATGCACATTATAACCTACGAGAGCCTATTAGACCTATGCATTAAATCTATTAATAAGCATTAGACATATATATTAATATGTACTTGTTTCCATTTTGTGTCTTGAACCTTCAAAATGGGTTAAACAAGGTGTAAATTATATCATGATCACACGCATAAAATTAAATTTTTACCTTAGAATAAGAATATATGCCTAGAAAAGCGTGCACCATAGCAACATAATGTTTAACGTGTAAACATAGTAGCACACACATGAAAAAGAGGAAATTGAGGACCGTCTTATTTTACCCTTTTTTTTCTAATACCGCCTTTTTTCCCGCCCATGCTTGAATTTTAAAATCATTTATATTACACTCAATGTATTATTTTACCCCTTTTTTCTAATACCCGCCTTTTTTTTCCCCCATGGTTGAATTTTTAAACTTTGGTACATACCTTTGAGGCGAAGTTCCTTTTTGTACCATTTGAAAGAACCTCCCAACGCCATAGCTCCCCAACGCCATGGCCGGACTGCCGCCATAGCGAGCTCCGGATCAAATGGCGTACAAAGGCAATCGGGAATGCCACCGGGATGTCTGCTTTCGATTTCCAAGCGGATTCTTGAGCATTGTGGCTACCGGCTTCTTTTAACTAATTTCTGACTTCTTTGCCGGTAAGAAGCGACCTTATGCCTCTTTTGATGGTTTTGATGCTTTCGAAGCTCCGGCTTGAGCGGCAGTTTCTTGAGCTTCTAGGTTTTGAAGTGCGAGAGGGCACCAAGAACTCCGGTAGAGTATTTGGCGATATTTGGCGATATTTCAAATCCGACGATTATTTGGCGAGCTTCCACGGCTCCGGCCTACGACTCTGTTTTTTCTTTTTGAAAGGCACAAATCTTTTACATTATGCCTAGCTTTACAAGCCTTGGCGTGTCAGATTGATTGAATTAGCTTTACTACTCCTTCTAACGGACCAATCTTGGCTCCTAATTTGATGTTTAATCCTTCAAGCTGCCAGAGATTTTGACAAGCGATTTACCTTCGAGTTTAAGCCTTTGAGAAATCTTTCCACTACTGAGGAAGCATCTCCTACCGCGGCTATGGCCATAACTTCCAAGCTTCGCCCATGGCTTTCAGGAGCCTCAATCAACGCCTAACCTGACCTTGGTTTCAAACTGACCTTGATTTCTAATCTTCAATCTAACCTTGGTTTCGCTATCGGATCAACACGCACTTAAGATTTGAAGCGAGAACTTGCGTTTGTGGATTGAAGCTTTTGCTTCCGACCAGCGTTTTGTGGATTTGAAGCGGAACTTCGCGTTTGTGGATTCGCCGGATCACGGCATCTTGGCACAAGTCTCCTGTCGCGACCTTTATGCTTTCCTCCACTTTGTCATCCAAAGGATCATTTATCGCTTGTGGAGCTGCCCTTCTTGATATCCTATTCCATCTTACATTTGTGGCCACGAGAGAATGGCATGTTTTGATGGGCAGATGCTTGAAAGCAACAGCATTCTTGGCCGAAGCTTCGGAATTGAAAATAGGCGCATACCTGTAGGGAAGGGGCTCAAGCGCTACAGACATCGACATCGGCATAGCCATGGCCGCCCCTCTCCGATCTTCAGATAAAATAATTGTCGGGGTGTTGCGATGGGTGATCACGGGTCCTTCTATCCTACAAATGAGTTTGGTTGTGACCATCTATGCCCCTTTAGGTACCTTGCACACATTTAATCTCACACTTAATGGGCGGTTCACACGGAGGATTAGAGGTTATTCCAATTCTCGACTCACTAGTCGAGAAGAGGAGAATGGTTGGATTTATGTTTTCCAATTCTCGACTCACTAGTCGAGAAGAGGAGAATGGTTTATATTTTTTTATTAGTTATTTATTTAATTAAATTAATTAAATTAATTATTAATTATATTTTGATAATATGTATTTTCAATCTCAATGGATACGTTCCTTTTATTATTTTGGCTTTCCCCTCCCCCCTTCCCCACTCTCCCCTTTCCCCCTTGCCCCTTCTTCTCCCTTGCCCCCCTCCCTTGCCCCTTGCCCCTTGCCCCTTCTTCTCCCTTGCCCCCTTCCCTTGCCCCTCTTCTCCCTTGCCCCCTCTTCTCCCCCCCTTTCTCACTCCCGTCTTCCCCCTTCCCCTCCCCCTTTCCATCTCACCTCACTCAACTTTCTCAACTTGCAATTTGGAAATTCTGTAAGAAAATATTATGAACCAGTCCTTGTTATATGATGTGAAATTTTGATGTTTATATGAGTCCCATTTTCAGTCCGAGTCCCAAAATTCAAGATTTGTCCCACTTTAATTAAATACGACTTATCACTAACTTCCTACATGAAGAGTTCTCACAATCATCATGCATTTTAGCTTGGAACTGATTCGATGTCACCTCAACTACTTTGAATGTGCATGCACAAAGCACATCTAAATTATAGCATTTAATATTTTCAATTGATTTAATGCCACCTCACTTTTTCTGAATGTAGGTGCACAAAGCACATCTAAACTATAGCATTTGATATTTTCTACTCTTATTGTTTGCTTTTAGAAATTCCCAAGGCAATGACAACAGGCTACCTGAGACATCGACATTGGTTCAGATTTGATCTTCCTATGTAGCCTGTACTGTGGACATCTTTGGCTAAAAGACATCGTCATCCAAAATACTAATTTCATGCCCTCCCTTGAGAATTTGCTTCGTAATGAAGCCATGTAAATGTCTTTGCCTCATTCACAATGTACTTCCAAAATTGGCTATGTCATCATCTCTGATCCCACTTCTGATCCCAGGGAACAAAGAGTGAAAAAAAACATGAAAACCTAGTCCATAAAAATTATGCATCAAAGGAGTCCCTAAGGCCATATTCTTTTAGCATAAAGTAGATGTCATATAATATGAGCACAGTAAACATGGAGTGGGTTCATGATAATAGAAGGAATGATCTAAATATGCATCAATGGAGTCCTTGAGGCCATATTTTTTGGCATAACGTGGATGTCATATAATATGAGATGTGTGGACAGCAACATGGAGTAGGATTCATGATAACAATAGAAGGAATGAATTAAGTACATGTAAGATGCATATTCAAATTCTTAAATCTATACTATACTCTAATAACAAATAAAATTTCGAATCCTGTATACTGTCTAAATGATACCTTTATGTTGTTTAATAAGTCTTACATAATAATCTACCATAGCTCTAGGGTCAAAGGTAGATAACCTGTGCTAGAATGAAATATTGATTCTTCCTTATTCTTGTCAAATCCCTCATCCTAAAGCCAAACAACAAAGACAATATGATTATATTATGATTAGGTAAAACAGACCATGCCTGCAATCAAACATACTCATAAGGTATAAAAATCAATCCTTTGGTTGGGTCCATTCTTCAGCTTCCTGCAATTTAAATAAGACACAAAGCTCTTCAACTAATCCCTCTTTAAAAAGAAAATTAGTGGCAAAGATAAGATCCTAAATATACACAAAAAACACACAAAACCTTCAGGGCATGCATACAGAAAATCCATTGACCTGAGGCCATACTCCATGTCGCAGTATTCCATTGACTACATTTTTTATAGGTTTGGCTGTAAATCTTCCTATGCGCCCTCATTTTTGCGCAGCGGCTCACCTATTGGAGAAAGGAAAATGTCCAGGTCTTGACGGTTTTCCAGTAGAATTTTTTCAAGAATATTGGGAGTGGATTGGAGATGATATATATAATGCATTTTGTGAATTTAGAAGATACAGAAGTTTGGACAAAATTCTTAATACAGGTGCTATTTCCCTCATTCCCAAGTGTAAAGAGCCCAAGACCATTTCGGATTGGCGTCCTATAACATTGCTTTCTACAGTCTATAAGATTTTTGCGAAAGCTCTGGCAGAGAAGTTGTGTGTTGTTCTTGTTGAGTCAATTTCGTCCACCCAAACTGGGTTCTTGCTTGGAAGGTGTATTCTTGATAATGTTGCAGCGGCCTATGAAGGTATGTATTGGGCAAGGCTAAAGGCCCATCGTATTGTGTATCTCAAACTTGACTTTGCCAAGGCATATGACAAAGTGTGGATTGGGGTTTTTAGAGAAGTGTTTATTGGCTTTAGGGTTTGGTCTCCCATTCACAAGAGATGTCATGAAGTTGCATACTTGACAAGATCTACAATACTCTTCGAGGGAGAGCCCTCATTTGTCTTTCCTGTTGGTAGAGGAGTTCGTCAAGGTTGCCCCTTGGCTCCATTGCTTTTACAATAGTGGCAGAGGTGCTTTCACAATTATTTTCTAGTCTTTCTTTGAGGATGATGTGATCGGGGGTCTTCCTATGGAAAATGGCTATCAAGAAACATTAATCAAGATCACGGATGATACCTTTCTATTTTTGAAAGCAGATGTCGATAATCTCCAAAATGCAAAGCTTCGCTTGACACATTTTCCTTAGCCTCTGGAGTTTTTTGGTGGGTTGGCAAAAGTGTTACGCTTTGTGGACTCTAGATGATGAAGTCCCACCATGTGTTCTTGCTTACCCACGGAAGGTGTTGCCTCATGGGAAGGCAACCAAGCTTCTTGGTATCCCGGTGGGTATTCATGTTTCAACCCGATGCTTGGGATGTTATAATCGAGGGTTGCGGAGGCACTTTTTTGGTGGGATACGGCTAAGCTATCTATGCCCGGAAGGGTAACAGATTGCTAAGCATGTCTTAAGCAACACACATGTCTATATGGCTTTCGCCATTCTTGCTTCCCACTCAAAGTTTCAGGAGATTGTGGGTGTTGTTAGAAACTTTATCTGGGGTGGAAATGAAGCGAGGCGGTGGTGAAGGTTGCATGGTCTAAGTGTATAAAACCTAAGTCTGGCCGGAGGTTTGGGCATGATGATTTCCATTTGAGTAAGGTTATGATCTCAAAATTCATTTGGCGGCTTCTCATAGGTAAGGATGATTCTCTGGGTTACGGCTTATTGCATGGGCTCTTACCCATCTTTGTATCCCTTTTGGTAAAGTCACACTCTCAAACTGTTCTTCCATGGAGTTTATTTTATGAGTTGCGACCTTATCATAATGCTTCTCCATTCTTAAAGGGATTGTTAGATTCACGGCACACGATCAAAACTTTATTTCACATCAGTCCAACTGCTTGTATGCGATTGGCTTGCACCTTGTTGGTGGATCCCTCCGGTAGACAATCAACCACTTTGCTTTTCTGATGCACCCATTGACTCAAAGACGTTGGAAAAGTGCTTTGGAATCTTAACTATTGCAAAGCATGGTATGACTTCGAGGCGATTCAGCGACATGGGAGGCTTTTTTGATTAAAGTTTCTATTAAGGCGATGGGATAGAGTTCTTTGGCAAAAGTTGCTGATTTTCTACAGCCTATTCTCGCCACACCAAGAAGATATTTTGGTATGGGTTTGTCATGAAGAAATTAAGGAGTGCAAACTTGTGAACTCTATGTATCGGTTGTTGCTTGATAATCTGATATTCTTCCTCAAATCTAATAAGTGGTCTCTTCAACTTCCTCCTCTTCAATGGCGAAGGTGTGGTCTTGGGCATGGGACAAGCTACTTCATCCTAAAGTGGCGAGTTCTTTGGTGGCGATTCTTCATAGGCGTCTTAGGGTTAATGTGCTTGTCCATAAGTTTAACCCTAGAATATCAAATCGGTGTCCGGTATGCAAGCGTGGATCCGAGACCATTGAGCATTGCTTTTTCATGTGTGAACACCTTAGGATGTGTATGGGACTGGTTGTTTTCCCTTTTTTCAGGTTTCACTAACAAGTCAACAACCGCTTTTGGCAATTTACCCAAGTACACGGACAGAGTTACAAGGCCGGGCTTTTCATCTAGCGAGGATGGTTGCTTTGGACTATCTGGAAAAGACGAAGATTGGTAATCTTCAAAGGTCTGGATGTGGCAGATAATCGTGTTCTCCAAGAAGCTCAAGGTTACATTGTAAAGTCGTATCATTGTTCTTCACTTGCCCCTCGCAAGAGGCGATTGATTTTTGAGGAGTATTTGGATGTGCACTCTTATGCTTAGGCAGGTTGCTTCACTCGGTGGGTCTCCGCTTATCCGCTGAGATTTTATTCCTGTCTCTACATTTATACTTGTATTTGACTCTTTGATTGAATAAAGTCTGACGTCCTTCAACAAAAAAAAAATTTTTTTGCATGTCCAGAAGTTAAGGAATGAAGAAATTAGAACCTCAAGAGCACTACACAGGTCACACATATATCTATTCTCCTCAAATGGGTAGCAATCAAAGAAATGGAGCTTACTGCATTGGGTTACATTTTTGCATCCCATCTGTTGAGCCATCGAGCTACCAAGAAATCAAAAAGTATATTGAGACAACACACATCCAAAGATCTATAGGAGATCAAAGTTACTTGAATCATCACCTCACAACACATGAACATGAGTAATAGATATTTGAGAGGTGGAGAAAAGAACCAAATAGAAATGGAAGAACCAAAGGACCAAATTTTCAAATTTTCTCTATTATGATGTTCTATGTCTGTACTTGCAGCAAAGAGAAAGGAGATTCATTACGAAAAAGTTCTTGGCTGGAGAACTGGAAGCACGTGCTTAAAAAAAAAAAAAAAAAAAAAAAAAAAAGCACCATGGAAACAATAAGTCAAAACACAAAACAAATACTTTAAGAAGATGAACTGGTCGGCATTAAATCCCATAACCATCATCTCGTTGAATCAGCTCAAACGAACATTAAAAATCACACACTTACATGCCACTTGGTTATTGCTTGAGTCGCTGAGATGCAAATGAATAAATATAAAACTATACTCCATATCTCATCTAGAAATGAACTTACAATTGCGTAAACCTCATCTACAGATGTGGCAATTGCTCCTCTATATAAAAAAGCCACATTAAAATCCTATGAAGAGATAAATACCTGCAAAAGAGGCTGCAAAATGCCTTGAGATTTGAATCCCATTCTCCTATGATGATTTGCTCAGAACAAAACATTCCAAAAGCAATTTGCCATTCCATTCAGGTTGGTGCTTATTTGTATGTACAGCAACTACCCTAACCTTATAGGAATTCGATAATACAGGAACTCCTTTAAAAGAGGAGTCTGAATCAATGGCCTGTTTGCTGGAATAGAACCTGTCCAAATAGCAGTACGTTAAAGCTTTTGTAGCCATGACATCAATCGCCTAATTTTTTTTTTTTTTTTGAAGAACTGTGTCATCAATATATTAAAAGAATGGTAATGTTACAAAGCAAGTGAGGAGGAAGGAGAACTGCCCCAAAGAGACAGCGATACCTCGACACTCCACAACAAAGTCACAGAAAAACTGCAACTCTACTGCTGTACAAACCGACCATCAGAACTAATTTACAAAAAAGAAAGTAGAATCTAACAATAGGAACCTGGACGATCAAAGAATTAAAGGGATAAGCCTAGTTTCTGTCCATGAACTAATCTGCTTTTGTCTTTACTGCTGATGTAAGTTTGTTTACAGGTAGGTGGGCATTAGACTTTGCATTTTCGTTACTGGGAGATGGAGTGCAGCTACACTCTGAGCACTAAAAAGCATGCAATTTATATAAAATACTTATAAATAAGCACCTGATATGACTTCTTGTTGGCTGATCCATGCGTGGAAGGATAATCTATAAATGAAGCCACTATTATTATAATCAGGAACTTATCCCGATGATGCTAATAGACATCAACACCTTCTCTGAGCAGGATCAAATGAACAGATGTCAATCTACAAAGAATATTACCCCTACCGAAAAATATCTAATGACCAGCTTTTCGTGATGATTAACACAGATGCATGGCTTTAGGCACTCTGAAGTTAAGACCGCCGCCACAACTTGACCAGCAAAACGACTAATCCATGCATAACATGTGGCACACCATGGAACACCTATATAAAGGAAAGCACTATAGGCGTGCTCTTGTGGCAATAACACAAATTAAATAATAAATTATCAACTATGATCATCCTTTTCTTTTCTACCTCTTTCTAAAGCATCCTGCTTTAATGTTCTCACGTTTAGCAAGATCTCCCATTATAGGACCAGTGTAAACTCTCCTATTCCAATCAAGAACAATAGCTTCAATACAATTTTGATGAGCATGAATTGCTCCATAAGGATTCGATTTAAATGTATTAACATCTCTAAAAGATAAAGTGTATATTATGTAAAAGAGCCTTTCTGGAATGTAATCCAACACAATTTGTTTGTTCGATCATGTTGCATATGATAGCTAAAGCTAGTATAAATACTCTGCTCTAGACGAATAGTTATTTAAAAAAAAAAAAGATGCAGCAGGCAACGTATTAAAGTTTACCTTCAACAGACCCAGAACCTCCTGCAGTTCAACCTAACCTTCCAAGACTTGTTGAGTTTCCAAGATGAGAAATCGTTTATACAGAACGAATTACCATGCACAGGGTATTATGCAAAGGCATTTCGGTGCAATATGCAGGGATCAAAACAATTAAAATAATATTTTGAATGAAGACAGATGATGGTCTAGACACAGGATATCAACTTCTTACTTGCTAATTTGTACAGATGATGGTCTAGATACATGATATTACCTTCAAATATCCTCGGTTCTCTCTAAATCCGGAATCCTTGAAGAATCGCATGTCCCATATATGCCGGATGAATATGGCCCAAAATCATAATACTTTGCCAACCGGTTATACTTTGTAACCCAACCCAGCTTCTGCTGTAGTAAAATGCATACCCATCTGCTTGCACGAAAAAGGAAAAGAGTTGTGGCATGCATGTGCGCAGAAGAATCTTTTGAATGTTGAAATTCTTAACTAAAATCTTGTCCGATTTTTGGATAATCGGATTTTTTTTCCGGTATCCAAACTCTCTAAAATCTTAGGAAATTGGGCTAAAATAAATTCCAAAAACATTTTTAGGCAAACCGGAAAGCTCATTTCATTAATAATATCATTGGTTTCTTTCCAGGAAAATTTTGGGATACATGAAACGGATGGAAGTGAATGCGAGACATTGTTTCTTTCTCAGTATGGATATCCTTCCTGTTTTTCCATCTATCTTGCATATATCAGTTCATTATAGTTAACAATTTTTTTTTTGAAGAACTGTATCATCAATATATTAAAAGAATGGTAATGTTATAAAGCAAGTGAGGAGGAAGGAGAACTGCCCCAAAGAGACAGCGATACCTCGACACTCCACAACAAACTCACAGAAAAACTGCAACTCTACTGCTGTACAAACCGACCATCACCATCCACAACACCCAAGAAGTCCCGCCAAATGGCAAACTTCCGCTCTACTAATCCCGGGAACACCAAAAAGCTTTGAAATAGCTTGTACCTGAGTCGAGGAATCGAGAGAATTTTGCAGGTGGCTGAACCTCCTGAAAGATCCACAACCGGCGCCGCTTCCAAATCAGCCACACCAACCAAGCCACGCACAGATGCAAGGCTTGATGCCGCAAGAGCGGCCAAGCACCAGGATACACGTGAAGCAGCAACTGCTGGCTAGTCAATCTCACCGAAGCGAGCCCTAACCCAATCGAGGCAGACGCAAGTGAGGGCATAAAACCGCACAATGCTCCACAGTCTCACGATGAAGGCCACAACAAGGGGAGAGGGCTCACACCCGGCCTAAGCCCGACTCACAAGGGCATTCACCCCGATCACGGTGGTGCACCACCGCCACGATACACCCTAACCTTCGGTGGGGAAGTGAGCTCCACGCCCAAACCGAAGCCATCGAGGCAGGAAGCTGCAGAGACCACTTGCACGGAAGGGGCGAGGTGTGTCATGAATAGCCAGCACCCGGTAACAAGACCGCACAAAACAAGAAGACACAACATCCGGATGAACCTTCCAAACCTGCACCACCACATCATCCTGAGGGACTATAGGTATGCATAGCGGAATACTCCTCGCCACTTGTTCCCAGATAGCCCGGTCACTGCCCCTCATGCGAAAGCGAGCTCGAAAGAACTCCCACGAAGCTAGCTGACCACCCCAATACCAATCCTCCAAGGTGAGCACAGCAGCTCGCCTCCAACGGGCATGCGTCCGAGCATGCACGGTGGCAGCCAAGGGCAAATGCGCAGAGGGTAGAGGAACCCACAAGAAAGGAGAAGAGTGGTGATAAACTGAGGCATAATCTAGCTGGAAGAGCACATGCACATGATCCCAAGCTATAGTTAACAATTTTGACCTTTAGAGGCTTTGGTTTTCCTTTTAAGCACCTTGGGATGCACATGGAAATAGGTCAACATTTCTAATTTGCATATACTTTATGGAGTTCCTGATGAGTGCCCATATATCTTGTGCAGAGATTTTGTACGAGAGGTTTACCAGGAACAGATGACAGTGAAGCTGATTAAAGGCGCGGGATTCCCTGGATTAGACCTTTGGGTATGGTTCAGATAAGTTTTGCAATTATTATCTTCTCCATGACATGTTCAATCCTTAAAGAAATGTGCAGGGCAAAAGTGATCCATATGTGGTGCTTCGTATTGGCCAGTGTGGAGCACGGAGCAAAACAATTTGGGTGTATGCTAATTCTACCTCTGCAACCAATGTGTAGCTCCACACATTTCCATGATCTTTACCCAAGACATCTGCTATTTGCTGTCTCCCTATTGATACTTATTTGCCCAGTTGATTTAGGAAAAAGTATGGTCTTTTGCCATTTCATTGATTCCTTTTGAGCCATTTCTTCCATTGCCTCTTGAGTTCTATTATCTGGCTTTGCATCTGGTACAAAAGTAATTCTGTATTTGATTTTTCCGATTCTCATCTGAAAAGATATCATGAAGCTCTTTAATTAGATCACAATTGCCTTAGATAACTGATTGAAACTAAGGTCTTCCTTTACATACTTGCAATCGGGGTCGACAGCTTACAGCTTACGATATACGTGACCTCGTCTCTTTTAATGTACTTACCTAGCTTTTTGGGTGACATCATGCATTGCATGACTGAAATGACTTCCTTAACTTTAATTGTAAGGTGCTTGCCATTTGGTACTAGGATGGACATTTCTTGCTCACGGTAATCAATTATTCCCTTAGCCGGGTTTTATTTATTCCATATGTACTATGAGGTCATACTTGTCACTGATAACTTTGGCGCCGATGCTTAACTTTGCTCCGCTTAAGGTGATGTCAAAGTTGACTTTTGTTCCTTTGGTGCTGCGAATTGTTCCATCTTGCCATACTTTCTGGTATAGACTTAGACTTAGAAGTCTTACCATTAGAGATATTTGCCATCTAGGAGATGCAGAGTTATGAGTTAATGAATTATTTATATGAGTCCTTTGACCCCAAGGTTTTGCCATCAAGACATTTCCTTTGGTCACAAAAGTCTATGCAATCAATTTTAGATCTAATCTAGACTCTAGGAATTACACCTTTCTTGGTTATTACCCTCTAGAAATAGTCCCACCTTTGAGTTGATGCCATCTAAGAAGTTGGCTGGACTTGTTAGATTGCTTCTCTTCCTTGTGTCGGATTATTCCTTATGTTGTGGAGGTACTCATGTTATACATGGTCAACAATTATCCTAGTAGTGAATCCTGCTTAGCGAGGTGATCAAGCTCACAAAGAGGTTTCAATATATTGGATATCCGTCAACAAATGTATATAACTTTAGTTACTCGATACGTTTTTCTTCCCAATCCTTGAAGCTTTGCTCAATTCTTGGGTCCATCCTTTTAAATAAATAAATAAAAACAAAATCCAAGCGGAATTGATTCCCCATCCCATCACGGATGTTATCATCCATCTAATACATTCAACTATCTAACCATAGAAACCTGGGCTTGCTAAAAGCTCGTGTATTCGTCATTCATTGGCATAGCAAGGCGATGTTGCCCTCAAGTTGTTGAAGAATTTGACCTCGTTGGAGTTGTTGCATAATCCTTCATAGACCTTTGTCTTTTTGTTGAATATCTTCTATTTGTGCTCCCTAGATGTCGATGTTGACTTTCCTCATTAGGGATAGGGTAATGGACTTGATGACGTGGTTGATGATGTAAGATCTTTATGTCGCTTCCCAAAGGCTTGGAGGTCATGTTCTCCACTCTATAGAATGTTCCATATTGAACCATCATGTCTTGGAGATTAGAAGATTTGAGGATGATTCTTCTAACTCCTTGTTCAATCCTATTGTGTTGACTCTATCGATCTCCTTCATGTCTGCTCTTGAGCTTGGCAGTCCCATGTTGCTGATATAAGAGTGATGATAATGTTGTGTGTTTCACCACTTCGAATTGTTCAACCTCTCATCCTTCTTAAGAGTTAAGCTTATTCACATCCATGTGCAAGATCTCTAACCTTGCAGTAATCAATTATTACTATTGTGCCTCGTTTTATTGTTGATGGACCTCTAATCTCTAAGGCTAGGAGGTCATCGTGATCTTTCTACAAGGAAATGGTGCTATCAAGGTTGATGTAGCTACCACGGAGAATTGGAGCTCACGATGACGAAATTGGTTGCAGTTTGGCCATACCCTTATTCTTGAGCAATCTGGCCTCAATGATGTGCAATTCATCCTTTGCCAAAGCTTCTCTGTTTGAAGTCTAGATCTAATATTGCCATGAGCCTGTATGTCTAAGATGGTTGTTCTCCATAGGAGGTGTGCTCGGTATCCTCTCTTAGAAAAACCTGATGTAAATAATCGATGAAGTCATTTATTTTTCAGTCATTTATTTGTTGGCCTGTCATTGTGGAGTCCTTTCTCGGGGCCGTATGGCACTTGGAGAATATTCTTGGCTAGAAGATGTTCCTCCCCTACTATGATCAACAATGTAAGTGCATTGGTGCTCATCGGCTGTTGAGTAGCCCTTCTTGGCACTCATGTGTTTGTCCTTGATGTCTAGTTGTCCTTTCTGCAGTCTTCCGTTCATTAGTTGAGCTTGGCTCTCCTGTTTACCGTGTTGATCGTTGACCCAATGAAGTTTCCTTCATAAGGTGTCCTTTGCTTTCGAATTCCTTGATGTGGTCGAGCTACTCTCATATTGAAAGGGTCAAGGGTCTAGAATGAAGGTCCGCCTGGTCTATTTGACCGGCCAATTGTGCATAACATACAACAAATGTCTATGTCTACTGACTCTAGAGTTGCTATATGCGAGTATTCTACCTGCTGAGATGGGCTGGTAACAAGACTCCATGTCTCTGGGTAGACTCGGTGTACTGGGCTAGAATGCATTGATAGAATGGTTTCTATATAATTATCTATGAAATAAAAGGTATGGCTGAAGACGCTTGATAATGTTGCATCTATAACATGTGTATATCGTAGCAACAATTGCTAAGCCCGTGGCAACTAGGGGAGTGGTAAGAAAAAGTCTCAGAGATAAGGCTACTGTGTAGACAATGACATGCTTGACAAGCTAAGTGAGAAGGACACAAAATGGGATCTATATCTAACTTAAGGAAAATTATGGTTTCGGTCTCAATCCTAAGGGTCTTGGTTATAAATATTTTTTAACATCTTTAAACTTAAGCATGAACAAAGATTATAAATCAAACACAGATTGGAAAATATAGTTGACTCCATTATGGGGTGGAGTAGTTGACTCGACTCATATGGGGTTGGAAAACATAGTAGGGTAGTTGACTCGACTCATATGGGTTGGAAAATATAGTTGACTCCATTATGGGGTAGAGTAGTTGACTCGACTCACGGGGACAGAAAACCTATGCAAAGCTAGAAAACCTATGCACTGGTAGCAAACCCATATATTGACTCATGAGGCAGAAAATTTATGCATAGCATATAACACTCATGGGGTAGCAAACTCATACATTGGACTTATGCACAACATATAGCTCGCAAACGCATGAGTTGGGCTTGTGTCAACATCGGACTAGGGCAACTCACATTAGCAAACCCATGCATAAAAATCTCAAAACTACCATAAATAGCATAACCTACCATAAGCCACAATGTACAATTACTAGCCCTAATTTTGCATGAACTAACATTATGGGAGCTAGATAGCACTTAAATGGTGAATTTATAACTTATAATTAGTATGGTTTATAGAATACTAAATTCTATTTTGCGTGATATCCCCTGATCTTCGGAATCACCTTATCATCGGCCTTGCACTTTTGACTATCTTTTGAATATGTAGCATAATAACAGGGGGTTTTCTTTGTGTTTTTGTACGGTTTTCACCAAGGTTTTCCTATGATTTCGTGATGTATTCAAATGGATGTACTAATGCGTACATCTAGAGTGCACCATTTCTGAGCCATTGATTTTAGCCTTTTTTTTTTTAATGGTCAACAACCAATGGCTCACAACAAAAGCCCTTTTTTTTGTGCGTGTGGTGCATAATGATCAACAACCAATGGCTCACAACAAAAGCCTTTTTTTTTTTTTGCGTGTGGTGCACAATGATCAAAAACCAATGGCTCACACCACCTTTTTTTGTGTGTGGGGTGCATAATGGGCACATAAGGGCTTGAAGGGCGCATGTAGTGCAGTTTCCCCGCAGGCAACACATTTCTTATCATAACTTTTGATCCGAGCTCGCTTTGGATGATTTTTATTGCGTTGGAAAGCTCTCTCCGAGATCTTTTTGATAGTGTATGATATGAATATGTTTGGTTAAGTTATCTATGCTAAAACATTAATTTTTCGGCCGGGTTTGGTAGGCTTTCACATCCTACCAGCTGATTAATATAGGATTGCGCTATTGGATATTGTTTTATGGCTCATTCCGAATGAAGCTTGCAAAAAATTACCATGCATTTTTAGATTTTGAGGCAGTTATTAAGCAAATTCCAAGACTTCAAGATCCTTGTGCTAACAAGCAGAAAAGTTTCCCACTTTGGTTTCTCACCACAAGAATCCATGGAGGCCAAAGGCTGCTGTTAAATTCCAGTTGAAAAATGTTTGTGTATGAGTGTTGCAAACTTTATGACTTTCAGAATAATGGGATCAATCTGCTCTATCTTTATGGTAACTTTTACTTTTGTTCTATTTGTTTTATTGTGATGAAATTCAAAGTTTTATTGTGATGAAATTCAAAAGCTACAGGTGATGAAAGCCTCAAATGAATTCTAAATTTTTTGTCACACCGGGAGGGGGGAGGGGGTGACGCCCCTAAGGCCCCGAAGGGGCCAAAAAAATTTTTTTGCAACACAAACCATTAACATCCAACATATAAAAATTAAATCCCTCAACACATAACAACCATTGACATTAACAATCAACACATAACTACCATTGACATTAATTAACACAACCATTGGGTCCAACACATTTAAATTAAAATCCCCCTTAAACCCCCTTTGGTTTGGGTGCATATTCACACGAGGGATGACATAGGGCAGCGAGAGCCCTCATAATTATATTTTGCACGTACGAAATCAACACCATATAGTATTCCACTTGAAATCTTATAGTATTTTGCGAATCTTGTTATACAGTATAGCAAATTTTGTACTTGCATACCCCACAAACGAGGAACTTTACGTACGGTGTAGATTAAGGAATAAGGGGTGAATATGCCTATCCAACAGCTCTCGTTGCTCTAAATCGAGAGATTTGTGCACTGCTAGAAATGCCCAATTTCTTGAAGAAGTCAGTTGTGCTTCGAGTTTGGGCCGTGGCGGACTCTCTTTGGCTTCAAGTCGAGAAGGTGGCTTGTCAAGGCTACATCTTGATCTACTGCTTTTGATGAACTTGGAAAATTTCTGCTTATAGCATTATGAATTGTGAACTGTCCATCACTGCAAGTATTCCTCATATACTTCCTTCTTCTCCTGCCCGATCAACAAAAACCATTACATTACACGCCTTTAAATTAAATCCCCCTTCAAACCCCCTTTGGTTTGGGTGCATATTCACACGGGGGGTGACTCCGGGCAACGAGAGCTGTTGGATAGTCATATTCATCCCTTGTTCCTCAATCTACACCGTACACAAAGTTCCTCGTTTGTGGGGTATGGATGTATGGAATTTGCTATACTGTATAACAAGATTTGCAAAATACTATAAGATTTCAAGCAATATACTATATGGTCTTGATTTTATACGGGCAAAACATAATTATGGAGGCTCTCGCTGCCCTACGTCAACCCCCCGTGTGAATATGCACCCAAACCAAAGGGGGTTTGAAGGGGGATTTAATTTAAAGGCGTGTAATGTAATGGTTTTTGTTGAAGGTTAAAAAAAATTTTTGCCCCTTCGGGGCTAAAAACAAACAACGTTACTTTACACTTGGATGAGTTGATGTTATATTGATTGTTAGTTATATGTTTAATTTCACAAAGAGGAAGCACGAATAGGAAAATAATGGCGCCAGATCATAACTAGCATTGGCATTTGTGTAGATCAGAATTATACGAACGTGGTTTGTATTCTCTTCACTCCATCTCTTTGATCCTATGAATATGTGTTGCATTTGTTCCCAGCTCTACCATAGTGGACGAATTTTTAAACCCTTGCTCTGCTATAAGATGGGATAAGAAAGAAACTTGATCCGATACTGTTACAACAAGTCTTGTACCATGGTAAGCGTTCGTAACCATGAGGAAATACAAATAGAATGATAACTAGCATTTGCATTGCGCACACCAAAAATGTTCATAGGATAAAAAGAAAATATGATTTAAAATCCTAATGGGACCTCTTCTTGAGGTGGCAAGATTGCATTTTTTCATCATCTAAGAAACATGTTATGGCAGTCTTGCATGAGTGTTACACCAAGCCTAGACAATCCGGCTTGGATAATTACAGTTGGCCCTATATCTCTAATCCAAGAATCGTTCATGCCCATCTCCATAAGTCGTATTTTGCTTGGCAGTTGGCTTCGGGCATCTTCCCACTGAAAAGAGATGAATGGCATTGCCGTTCAAATGACTCATGTTCAAAAAAGAATGCATAAAGTTCTCCACAAAGAAATAAATACCTGTTCAAAACCAAATTTGAAACGTGGCCGTGTGGAAGCTCTTTTACTTTGTTGCAGCTGTAGAATTTTCCCTGTACTCTTGGCTCCTGGCAGACGCTGCCCAACTATAGAATCGACGAAATTGTGCTTCCGGATTGGAGGCTTGCTTCGGAATTTAGACTGCATTGTGAGCCCTATGACTTGTGCCCCTTCTCTTTGGTGATAATACTGGCAGCAATATATGTGATGGATCAAGAGGTTTATTTGCTGATGTATTTGCCTATGGATCAGGACATGCTAACCCACAACAAGCTCTCACTCCTGGTCTTGTTTATGATCTAGCTGTGCAAGACTACATCCCTCACCGCTGTGTTTAATTCTATATCTGATACTAAATCCATCATATTTAGAAGAAAAGTAACAAATGTGGGCGATAACAGTTCAACTTACAGCGCTATTGTTATAGCCTCGAATGGAACGAATGTGACGGTGAACCCCCTGTGCTTGTATTTTCAGATGTCGAAGATGTCGATCGCATACTAGGTTTTGATGTGGAGGTAAGGGCGACCACTATGGACCAAAGCTCCAACTTTTCTTTCCCGAGTGGAGCCCTAATTTGGTCTGATGGAGGAAGGCATGTAAGCACAAACAGTAATGAATTCAAATTGAGAAATTGCAACAGCAACTTCTACCTACCTTGGAGAACCAGACTGCCTTCTTTGCCTTTGCAATCTGCCATAGCCACCAGTTTCGGAACCATTACATTACAAAAACCAACCTGGGGCAAACAGAGCACTAGACACGCCAGCATCTAAAATAACCTTCAAGGCAGAAGAAAAAAAGAATGGAGCACATCCTTCGGCTCTGCTTCTTCGGCTCTGCTCTGCTCTGCTTCTTCGGCTCTGCATCCGGCTACACAAGTCAGAGAAAAGCGATCTGCCAGAACCTTGCATGAATTCACTGTTTTTTAATTCTGTACTCAAGAATAGATTCGTCAAAAGCATTACTATAGGAATGCCTATCATCGCCAGAAGAAGAAAAAGGGGCAGAAGAAATAAAAGGACTGTAAACAGAGCCCATCCTTTTCATCCTTTGGCTCTGCTTCTTCGGCTCTGCTCTGCTATGCTTCTTCGGCTCTGCATTCGGCTACACAAATCAAAGAAAAGCGACTGTATGCAAAGTTCCTTGGCCTTCTTGGGTCTTGCTTTAGTAAAGAAATTTTGCACGAAAACATAGAACCCTAAAATGGATTAGGTCGAGGCCTGCATGCTTCAGCTTTCTAAATTCATAGGTGAACCATTGGAAATTGGCATCAAAATCAACGCCGAGCGTATGTGCACTCTAGATGTACCAATTAGTACGTCTCATGGAATACCATCATCAAATCATATAAAAACCTTAAGAAAAAAAGTATAAAAATACAAAAGAAACCCTCTGTTATTTTGCTACATATTCATGCTTCAACTTGAAGGGGTTCTTCCCTGTCACATAAATCTTCATCGATTTATACGTCGGCCATACTAGGATTGGTAGCCTTGCCGCTTGTTTTTCGGCCTCCTCCTCATGTTGGGGTACTTTTTACTCTGGCTCTCGTATTATCGCCCTCGTTAGCCGATCGTCCCCCCATTTTGTGCACTCTTCCAGGTCCTCCTCCCCTTCTCTTACCTCCTATCCTTTGGTGTGCTTGTTCCTCTACCTCCTTGGTTTGCTCTCCATGTTAGCTCCTCTTGGGCCACTTCTTCTTGTGAAGATGCCGACTCCCATTTCCCTGAGCAACTTCCCCAAGCATTGAGGTTTTGGTCCACCATGGTGTCAAGGGGGTTGTTGGGTAAATTCGAGCTACTAGAGTCTGCGTCCCATCTGTGTCACTTTTGAGTGAAACTTGCTTATTCGGTGTACTCCCCGACGACTAGAAAATTTCCCTTAGAATTAACTTACAATAGGAAAGGGCTCGAGGATAGAATCTTGAAAGATCTAAGGATTGGGGGTACTTTTCAAGAGATTTTTAGCGATCATCCCTTTTTTTTTTTAAGTGTGAATATATTATAAGTAAGGGTTATTAATTAAAGTACTTTTTTTAATTACTTAACTATCTTTCAAAATTTTCCTATTTATTTTGGGTCAAATATTGGTCATCGCACCATTTTCTTTGCAAGCTTCCTATTGAGCGACTTTCGTTCAATTTCCACTTGTAAAATGAGGCTCATGAACAACTTTGAGCTCAAATTTACTAGAAAGTTTGTTTTGACTCTCTATTCAAAATTAGTTTATCCTAACAACTAGATTTGACTTGCTAATGACATTCTAACGATGGAAGAAAAAAATTCTCCCAATTTTCGAGGTTCATATTGGGGTTTTACCCCCAAATTTTCTACTAGGCCGGTTAGCTACTTATGAAAATGGCTAGTGCTTGATCTTGGTCAACCAAGATCATTGCTCTGATACCATTGTGACGCTCCTTGCGCTATATACGGCAGCCCGCGGTATACAACGAAGTACCTTCCCCATCCAACGGCTACACGTCGTATGGGCCCTCTGTCTAACTCGTGTCTAGGGTGGCCAGACTATCGAGTAGAGGACACAGAGGTGTCATTCTGTCCCGTCCTCTAGGGGTCCCTATATCAGCGGAAGCAAAACATATAAACATAAGCACTAGCAATAACATAACAACAATAAACTACCCCATAGGATAGTGATAATCCATTCATCCATATCATCGAATATAACAATACAACAAGTCATCATATACATCAAATAGAGGCTCCTACCCAGGGCTCAGACTCAAGGGGGAGTCGACTGACGGCTGGGGGCCTCCAGATAGAACAGACCGAGTTATGGTGTTGACCACTCCATCTGCCCCTCCTGTGCATACTTTGCAGACAGGCTAAATCAGGCTCTGTCATGACTGTAACTTGCCAGAGACGTAATCCCATGGTATCACCCAATGAGACTACTCTGGGTTGCATCTCCCCGGTCCGATGAGGTAGGAAGGGTTGCATCTCCCCTTTCCAGAGTGCAGTGGCTCCATGGGCGGCTAGAGGATCGTGGCGACACACGTCCGTACCCGACTGAACTCCCCAAAACAAGGGCCAAGCCGACACTTGCAACTCTTGAGAGTCAGGGCGACACCATTGACCCAGGAAGTGTCGGACCCATACTCGGCCCACACGAAGTGACCGACTATGAGCCTAGCCTGCTATGGGACCCCAGTAGCCGCGCTCAGCAGGGTCCTCCCTCCACTTTGCTACTGACCCTGTTGTGTGGTGCTCAGTCACTCCATAGCCTCCATAGCCAGGTGGGCTCTATGCACATGCCGCATAATAATGGGAACTAATGGGTCTAAACTAGGAGCATCATCTAAATAATGGCTACTAGGTCTCTACCCCCCTTCCCAATACACAAGAGGTGCAAACATAAGATCAACCATTGTCATATACCAACATAACATGATAAATAACAAGAATAACAACTGATCCTAATCACATACATCTAACTTATAGTTAGGGTTCATTGATTAGGGTTCATGCTCAGAACTATAGGTTATAGAATGGCTCTACTAGGACACAATATGCAACTCCCTAGAGTCTCGAAGTACCTGCTCCTGACGAGCTGCCACCGGCTCCCTGGTTCTCCATCTCTAGCAGGTGGTTCGAGTAGATGACTCTCCTCTGCTACGCTCGCGCTTTCGGACTGCTACTGCAACCTTGGCTGTCGAAGATGATCCTCGAATCAGAGCAATGGGCACGAATTGGTGGATCGAAAGTTGGTGGAGCCAAAAGTGGTCTAGGTTTAGTGTTTGGCCTTTTATGTGTTAGGGTTCACTTGGCTCCAATAGGGCGCGTCCATGTGGCGGGCCACCTATAGAGTGAAGCCACGTGGAAATGGGTCACCTCCTAAGGTTGGCTAAGTTATGTAAATAACTTGGCCATGCCCCTACACTTGATGCATACAAGTCTACTAATGTAGATTTGTATAGTGACGTGGGCCTAGGATATACGTATTTATATCGTATATTCTAGGGGAACGTCACATTCTCCCCCCCAGCATAATGCTATCTTCAGCATTACGTAAGGTGAAATGAACCTGCGTCAACATTATGCAACAATAACAATATTTAAGTTAACACTTAGAATTCATTATGGAAATAACTTTTGATGTTTAATTATATCGATAAATGTAAAGGCTATATTCACCTACATACAACATTATATAGCCTTAACAAGTCTTACACTATAATAACATAATAATGTATTCAGAAATTACAAATTAGGACTGTATTCATGTCGTGATGTGCTCCCATCCGTTTGTTGCCATTACTTCTATTGGCCCACCAAGTGGCACTTCGCGTTAGTTTAATTAATAAATTGTGGTTTTCTAAGGGTCCACCCCCTTTAATTTAACCTACATGAATGCAACATTTCCCAGCATAGGGGGAGGATGCTTCCCCCATAATAGCCGTGGAGATGTTTTCTATCATGCCTAAGATGAATGCATGTCTAATGCCTACACCTTTCATCACCCTTGGCATAGGAGCTGGCTTATCCTCCATAATAGCCATAGACTCTAGGTGGTTCCTATCATGCACTTATCCATGATCTCTGTTCTAGGACTCATGCATGCTTACTTAATCTATAGGCATTAAATCATGGCATAAGGAACATTAAAGATGATCCCATCATCGCTCATGACCACATGCTTGCCTTTACATGCATCCTGAATACTCATAGATGAATGCATACACTCTTTTTTATCCTTGACTGCCAGATCTTTGCTAAATGCATGCACTCACCTTCTCTTTTGATGTCGACAATATCGATGGCGAGTTGTCCCTTGCATTGTTCGTAAACTATGGGTACTGCATTTAATGATCGAATTTAAATACTCCCGTCGCGTCTTCACTGATAAGTGTTTCCACTTGACCAAATATTGGAGGACTTAAGATCTTCTTGTTTTCTTATATGTTTTATCAAGAAGAGCTTCTGGAACAATCTCAAGTTGTTCTTCAATCATTACTAATAAAGTTGGAGTCTCCAATATCTCCTCTGGTTTAGGAGTATGCTTCTTAAGAAGGCTTATGTGAAAGGCTTTATGAACTGTCAAGTGTGTGGGGAGATCCAATTTATAGGATTGATTACCTATCATTTGAATGATTTGGAATGGTCCCGCCGACCTTGAAGCAAGCTTCTTGCAATTGCCGATGTGGAGGTTTGCTTGTTTGACTTTTATTTTGAGTCAAACATTATCCTCTACGTGGAATTTTCTTTTGGTCCTGTGCTTATTGGCTATGCTCTTTTGTCTACTTCTTGCTGCCAAGAGCTGGCGTCAAACTTCTTGAACCAATTGCTGCATCTCTATTTAGCATTTATTGAGAAGGTTCTACCTTGGACAATACTGTATTATGACAAATGTCCGGTATTAATCATTGATAACCATAATTTATCATAAGGGAAAACATTTGTGAGGATTCTTTCTTGGCACTATTATCTGCAAACTCTACCAAGTAAATATAGTCACCCCATTTTGACTGCATATTCCATATATAGTTCCTCAGCATGTCTTCTAATATATGATTTGTACGTTCTGTCTGCCGACCATCAGTTTGAGAATGATATGTTGTACTCCAAAACAACTTTGCGTGGGTCGTGTTGAAGATGTCCTTCCAGAAGGCACTTATGAACTTAGGGTCTCTGTCGGAGATGATTTCCCTTGGAATCCCGTGCGATCTGCATATTTCTTTTGCTTAAAGCAAGGTCTTCAAGATTGTATCTGTAGTTTGAGACGACAGAAAGTGAGTCATCTTTGATGCTCGTCAAGCAGTACTACTAAGGCACCATGGCCCCTTGCTGTTCTTGGAAGTCTGGTTATAAAATCCATGCTCACAACCTTCTATTTCTCATTTGGCACTGCCAAGGGTTCTAAGGTTCCCGGAATTCAGACTTGCTCTGTTTTTATTCGTTGAAGTAGCTGACGCTGCCGAATGTGGTTGGTGGTGTCCTTCTCCATGCCAGCCAAAAGTAACTACCTTTTATCTTATCATAAATCCTGTGTGGCCGGCTATTGGGCTATTATGAGTATCATGAAGAATTAACTTCCTTACTCCTGATGCCTCTGGGGTGCAACGATTGTCCTTGTGATATAAAAGGTTGCCTTCCTTTTTATATCTTTTATAAGCTTCTCTTCCTTTATATGCCCTTGCTTCCTTGCAAGAACTAGCCCATACTTCCTTGAATTCTTTGCTTGAGTGCAAAATATCTTCAATCTTTTTGCTGAATTCATTGATTTATAGACTATCTTGAAGTCATACTCTTCGAGAAATTCCATCCAGCATCTTCACCTCAAATTGAAGATATATTCGAGGCTTTGGTGGTCTGTATCCGACTGAAATCGCATCCAAGCAAATAATGCCTCATATGCGTAAAGCTCTTATGACCCTTAGACATTCTTGATCATGGGTGAAATAATGTTGCTCGACATCGTTCGTCTTTTTGGAGTCGTACTTCTTGCATGAGGATTCCTCCGGTTGCCACTCACTTGCATCTGTTGACAATGTGCAACCCAATCTTTGACTTTCTTGTGCTTAGTGAGATCTGAGAAAGGGGCTGCTCATTTAGCAAAATCTTTTACAATTTGCCTATAACAATCTGCAAGGCATAAGAAATTTCTCTCTTTGGACATATTTTTTGGAGCGAGCCAATTGAATATCACTTCAATCGTTGTTGGATCAATGGAGATTCCCTCTGGTGTCACTAGATGCCCGACGTATTCCATCTTACTTGTTGCAAAATAGCACTTCTAGAGTTTAGCATAAAGACGATGTCGTCTCAACTCTGCTACTACTATTCTCAAATAAACCGGATGTTCCTCCATGAACTTACTGTAATTCGTTTAAAGAATGATGACAAACTCGTGTAAAAAGTTTATAAAGACGTCATTCATCAGACACATAAATGTTTTCAGGGCATTTAATAGACGAAAAGGCGTCATTGTAACTTATAGTGATCATACTGCATTCTAAAACCTGTCTATATGGATATGTTGATTTGATGACATCCAGTTCTTAGATTGATTTTGAAGAATTGCTTCCTCGAGCTAGTCCATTAAGTTGTCTGGCCTTCGCAATGCGTACTTGCTCCTTATCATATGCTTATTGAGTTGGCATTATACTTCCATGTTTCTTCTTCCCAAAGGGGACTGTTGCCACAAATGGTGATATGCTTAGCCGAAGGAACTCAAGTTCCAGCAACTTCTTCCATTGCCTCTTGAGTTCTATTATCTGGCTTTGCATCTGGTACAAAAGTAATTCTGTATTTAATTTTTCTGATTCTCATCTGAAAAGATATCATAAAGCTCTTTAATTAGATCACAATTGCCTTAGATAACTGATTGAAACTAAGGTCTTCCTTTATATACTTGCAATCGGGGTCGACAGCTTACAGCTTACGATATATGTGACCTCATCTCTTTTAATGTACTTACCTAGCTTTTTGGGTGACATCATGCATTGCATGACTGAAATGACTTCCTTAACTTTAATTGTAAGGTGCTTGCCATTTGGTACTAGGATGGACATTTCTTGCTCACGGCAATCAATTATTCTCTTAGCTGGGTTTTAATTATTGCATGTGTACTATGAGGTCATACTTGTCACTGATAACTTTGGCGCCGATGCTTAACTTTGCTCCGCTTAAGGTGATGTCAAAGTTGACTTTTGTTCCTTTGGTGCTGCGAATTGTTCCATCTTGCCATACTTTCTGGTATAGACTTAGACTTAGGAGTCTTACCATTAGAGATATTTGCCATCTAGGAGATGCAAAGTTATGAGTTAATGAATTATTTATATGAGTTTTTGCCATCAAGACATTTCCTTTGGTCACAAAAGTCTATGCAATCAAATAATTGTTCTCATTTTAGATCTAATCTAGACTCTAGGAATTACACCTATTACCCTCTAGAAATAGTCCCACCTTTGAGTTGATGCCATCTAAGAAGTTGGCCGGACTTGTTAGATTGCTTCTCTTCCTTGTGTCGGATTATTCCTTATGTTGTGGAGGTACACATGTTATACATGGTCAACAATTATCCTAGTAGTGAATCCTGCTTAGCGAGGTGATCAAGCTCACGAAGAGGTTTCAATATGTTGGATATCCGCCAACAAATGTATATGACTTTAGTTACTTGATATGTTTTTCTTCCCAATCCTTGAAGCTTTGCTCAATTCTTGGGTCCATCCTTTTAAATAAATAAATAAAAACAAAATCCAAGCGAAATTGATTCCCCATCCCATCACGGATGTTATCATCCATCTAATACATTCAACTATCTAACCATAGAAACCTGGGCTTGCTAAAAGCTCGTGTATTCATCATTCATTGGCATAGCAAGGCGATGTTGCCCTCAAGTTGTTGAAGAATTTGACCTCGTTGGAGTTGTTGCATAATCCTTCATAGACCTTTGTCTTTTTGTTGAATATCTTCTATTTGTGCTCCCCTAGATGTCGATGTTGACTTTCCTCATTAGGGATAGGGTAATGGACTTGATGACGTGGTTGATGATGTAAGATCTTTATGTCGCTTCCCAAAGGCTTGGAGGTCATGTTATCCACTCTATAGAATGTTCCATATTGAATCATCATGTCTTGGAGGTTAGAAGATTTGAGGATGATTCTTCTAACTCCTTGTTCAATCCTATTGTGTTGACTCTATCGATCTCCTTCATGTCTGCTCTTGAGCTTGGCAGTCCCATGTTGCTGATATAAGAGTGATGATAATGTTGTGTGTTTCACCACTTCGAATTGTTCAACCTCTCATCCTTCTTAAGAGTTAAGCTTATTCACATCCATGTGCAAGATCTCTAACCTTGCAGTAATCAATTATTACTATTGTGCCTCGTTTTATTGTTGATGGACCTCTAATCTCTAAGGCTAGGAGGTCATCGTGATCTTTCTACAAGGAAATGGTGCTATCAAGGTTGATGTAGCTACCACGGAGAATTGGAGCTCACGATGACGAAATTGGTTGCAGTTTGGCCATACCCTTATTCTTGAGCAATCTGGCCTCAATGATGTGCAATTCATCCTTTGCCAAAGCTTCTCTGTTTGAAGTCTAGATCTAATATTGCCATGAGCCTGTATGTCTAAGATGGTTGTTCTCCATAGGAGGTGTGCTCGGTATCCTCTCTTAGAAAAACCTGATGTAAATAATCGATGAAGTCATTTATTTTTCAGTCATTTATTTGTTGGCCTGTCATTGTGGAGTCCTTTCTCGGGGCCGTATGGCACTTGGAGAATATTCTTGGCTAGAAGATGTTCCTCCCCTACTATGATCAACAGTGTAAGTGCATTGGTGCTCATCGGCTGTTGAGTAGCCCTTCTTGGCACTCATGTGTTTGTCCTTGATGTCTAGTTGTCCTTTCTGCAGTCTTCTGTTCATTAGTTGAGCTTGGCTCTCTTGTTTACCGTGTTGATCGTTGACCCGATGAAGTTTCCTTCATAAGGTGTCCTTTGCTTTCGAATTCCTTGATGTGGTCGAGCTACTCTCATATTGAAAGGGTCAAGGGTCTAGAACGAAGGTCCGCCTGGTCTATTTGACCGGCCAAATGTGCATAACATACGACAAATGTCTATGTCTACTGACTCTAGAGTTGCTATATGCGAGTATTCTACCTGCTGAGATGGGCTGGTAACAAGACTCCATGTCTCTGGGTAGACTCGGTGTACTGGGCTAGAATGCATTGATAGAATGGTTTCTATATAATTATCTATGAAATCAAAGGTATGGCTGAAGACACTTGATAATGTTGCATCTATAACATGTGTATGTCGTAGCAACAATTGCTAAGCCCTTGGCAACTAGGGGAGTGCTAAGAAAAAGTCTCAGAGATAAGGCTACTGTGTAGACAATGACATGCTTGACAAGCTAAGTGAGGACACAAAATGGGATCTATATCTGACTTAAGGAAAATTATGGTTTCGGTCTCAATCCTAAGGGTCTTGGTTATAAATATTTTCTAACATCTTTAAACTTAAGTATGAATAAAGACAAACGATGCCCGCCCTCTGTGGTTGGCACGGGGGGGTTTGGGGGGGTTCATCCCTATGGGTGGGAGGTTAGTAGCAGGAATCCTTTTAAGATGAGGTTGAAATGGCTTGGATTGGGATAGTAGAGCTTAACATACTAGGTGGGTAATTTATCCCAACTTCTTTTGAAAGTCTAGGTGCTACATCAGGCCCATGGTGCGCCCTTTGTGCATACGACACTTTGGCTCATGCCTCTGGCGTGAGATGAGTCGCCTCCCCCATGGGCAACCTAGTTGACTTTCTTGATATGGGGTTGAAAAGCTCAGTTGATTCCATTATGGGGTGGAGTAGTTGACTCGACTCATATAGGATTGGAAAACAATGGGATTGGAAAATATAGTTGACTCCATTATGGGATGGAGTAGTTGACTCGACTCATATGGGGTTGGAAAACATAGTAGGGTAGTTGACTCGACTCGTATGGGGTTGGAAAATATAGTTGGCTCCATTATGGGGTAGAGTAGTTGACTCGACTCACAGGGTAGAAAACCGATGCACTGGTAGCAAACCCATACATTGACTAATGAGGTAGAAAACCTATGCAAAGCATATAACACTCATGGAGTAGAAAACCTATGCACTGGTAGCAAACCCATATATTCACTCATGAGGCAGAAAACCTATGCACAGCATATAACACTCATGGGCTAGCAAACCCATACATTGGACTTATGCACAACATATAGCTAGCAAACGCATGAGTTGGGCTTGTGTCAACATCGGACAAGGGCAACTCACATTAGCAAACCCATGCATAAAAATCTCAAAACTACCATAAATAGCATAACCTACCATAAGCCACAATGTACAATTACTAGCCCTAATTTTGCATGAACTAACATTATGGGAGCTAGATAGCACTTAAATGTTGAATTTATAACTTATAATTAGCATGGTTTATAGAATACTAAATTCTATTTTGCGTGATATCCCCTGCTCGTCGGAATCACCTTATCATCGGCCTTGTACTTTTGACTATCTTTTGAATGGCGCTTCTCTAAATCGAGAGGTTTGTGCACTGCTAGAAATGCCCAATTTCTTGAAGAAGTCAGTTGTGCTTCGTGTTTGGGCCGTGGCGGACTCTCTTTGGCTTCAAGTCGAGAAGGTGGCTTGTCAAGGCTACATCTTGATCTACTGCTTTTGATGAACTTGGGAAATTTCTGCTTATAGCGTTATGAATTGTAAACTGTCCATCACTGCAAGTATTCCTCATATACTTCCTTCTTCTCCTGCCCGATATCATGCTTCAACTTGAAGGGGTTCTTCCCTGTCACATAAATCTTCGTCGATTTATACGTCTTTGGCCATACTAGGATTGGTAGCCTTGCCGCTTGTTTTTCGGCCTCCTCCTCATGTTGGGGTACTTTTTACTCTGGCTCTTGTATTATCGCCCTCGTTAGCCGATCGTCCCGCCGTTTTGTGCACTTTTCCAGGTCCTCCTCCCCTTCTCTTACCTCCTATCCTTTGGTGTGCTTGTTCCTCTACCTCCTTGGTTTGCTCTCCCTGTTAGCTCCTCTTGGGCCACTTCTTCTTGTGAAGATGCCGACTCCCATTCCCCTGAGGAACTTCCCCAAGCATTGAGGTTTTGGTCCACCATGGTGTCGAGGGGTTGTTGGGTAAATTCGAGCTACTAGAGTCTGGGTCCCATTTGTGTCACTTTCGAGTGAAACTTGCTTTATTGTGCACTCCCGACGCCTAGAAAATTTCCTTAGAATTCACTTACAATAGGAAAGGGCTCGAGGATAGAATCTTGAAAGATCTAAGGATTGGGGGTACTTTTCAAGAGATTTTTAGCGGTCATCCCTTTTTTTTTTTTTTAAGTGTGAATATATTATAAGTAAGGGTTATTAATTAAAGTACTTTTTCTAATTACTTAACTATCTTTCAAAATTTTCCTATTTAGTTTGGGCCAAATATTGGTGATCGCACCATTTTCTTTGCAAGCTTCCTATTGAGCGACTTTTCGTTCAATTTCCACTTGTAAAATGAGCCTCATGAACAACTTTGAGCTCAAATTTACTAGAAAGTTTGTTTTGACTCTCTATTCAAAATTAGTTTATCCTAACAACAAGATTTGACTTGCTAATGACATTCTAACGATGGAAGAAAAAAAATTCTCCCAATTTTCGAGGTTCATATTGGGGTTTTACCCCCAAATTTTCTAGTTAGCTACTTAGGAAAATGGCCAGTGCTTGATCTTGGTCAACCAAGATCATTGCTCTGATACCATTGTGGCGCTCCTTGCGCTCAGTGTTGTCAGGTACGTTTAGTACGGTACGGGTATTATACGTACTTAACATATTAATACCGTATGCATACCTCTCATTTAAAAAGTACTTTAAATATGTTTTTTGGAATTATAAAATACTTATTAAATACGTAAAATACGTACTTTACGTACAGTACATTAAGTACTTCTTTTAATTTCTTAGAACTATTATTCTTTATATGCAGTTGAAATAGTTGCAATAACAACTAGAAGAACTTCAAGTTTTAAATAATGAAGCAGAATAAATTACTCTAGAAAATTAAGTATTTCTCAAAGTTTTCAATCCAAAATATATCTATTTAAGAGTTATATAATCTAGTTTGCAATCTACACCTACAGAAAAAAACGTTTAAGCAATTGTTGCTCATTTATTGCATTCGAAGCTATTAACCGCCACTGACCTCCGCATTTCTTTCCTGGCATGAATGCAAACCAAAATATTAAGGAGAAGGTCTGCCTCCTGCCATGACAAAACACGGAGAAAAGTGGGTCTGCATCTCCATCTCCATTCCGATTCGGCGGCTATGGTAAGAAGAAAGAGGGGGAAAACACAGAGGTTTTAAGTTTTTATTTGCAAAAAGATTGTTTTTTTTTTTCTTCTAAACTACAATTCCATAATTTCCCTAATGTCTAAAGTCTCCTAATGTGTTTTTTACTCCTATTCTATAATATATAATAATGTATTTTTCCTAATGTATAATTTTACCAATTCTATTGGTCTAATGTCATTTGGACGCTTTTTTTTTATATAAAGTGCGTATCATACGTACTGTATGTATTAATACGTTAAGTACTATATTAATAAAACAAGAGCTCAATTTGACCTGTCAACTTATAGGTATAGTACGTATAGTACTGTGGGGAAAGTATGGGACGTACGTAAACATAAAATACGGGTACGTAAACAACACTGCTTGCGCTATATACGGCAGCCCGCGGTATACAATGAAGGACCTTCCCCATCCAACGGCTACACGTCGTATGGGCCCTCTGCCTAACTTGTGTCTAGGGTGACCAGACTATCGAGTAGAGAACACAGAGGTGTCATTCCGTCCCGTCCTCTAGGGGTCCCTATATCAACGGAAGCAAAACATATAAACATAAGCACTAGCAATAACATAACAACAATAAACTACCCCATAGAATAGTGGTAATCCATCCATCCATATCATCGAATATAACAATACAACAAGTGCATCATATACATCAATAGAGGCTCCTACCAGGGCTCATACTCAAGGGGGAGTCGACTGACGGCTGGGGGCCTCCAGATAGAACAGATCGAGTTATGGCAATGACTTGGGCTGGCAATAGACAATGGCTAGGATTGACCACTCCATCCGCCCCTCCTGTGCATACTTTGCAGACAGGCTAAATCAGGCTCTGTCGTGACTGTAACCTGCCGGAGACGTAATCCCATGGTATCACCCAATGAGACTACTCCGGGTTGCATCTCCCCAGTCCGATGAGGTAGGAAGGGTTGCATCTCCCCTTTCCAGAGTGCAGTGGCTCCATGGGCGGCCAGAGGATCGTGGCGACACACATCCGTACCCGACTGAACTCCCCAAAACAAGAGCCAAGCCGACACTTGCAACTCTTGAGAGTCAGGGTGACACCATTGACCCAGGAAGTGTCGGACCCATACTCGGCCCACAGGAAGTGACCGACTATGAGTCTAGCCCGCTATGGGACCCCAGTAGCCACGCTCAGCAGGGTCCTCCCTCCATTTTGCCACTGACCCCGTTGTGTGGTGCTCAGTCACTCCATAGCCTCCATAGCCAGGTGGGCTCTATGCACAGGCTGCATAATAATGGGAACTAATGGGTCTAAACTAGGAGCATCATCTAAATAATGGCTACTAGGTCTCTACCCCCCTTCCCAATACACAAGAGGTGCAAACATAAGATCAACCATCGTCATATACCAACATAACATGATAAATAACAAGAATAACAACTGATCCTAATCACATACATCTAACTTATAGTTAGGGTTCATTGATTATGGTTCATGCTCAGAACTGTAGGTTCTAGAATGGCTCTACTAGGACACAATATGCAACTCCCTAGAGTCTACTCGAAGTACCTGCTCTTGACGAGTTGTTGCCGGCTCCCTGGTTCTCCATCTCTAGCAGGTGGTTCGAGTAGATGACCCTCCTCTGCTACGCTCGCGCTTTCGGACTGCTACTGCAATCTTGGCTGTCGAAGACTATCCTCGAATCAGAGCAATGGGCACGAATTGGTGGATCGGAAGTTGGTGGAGCCAAAAGTGGTCTAGGTTTAGGGTTTGGCCTTTTATGTGTTAGGGTTCACATGAGGGCCACTTGGCTCCAATAGGGCGCATCCATGTGGCGGGTCGCCTATAGAGTGAAGCCACGTGGAAATGGGTCACCTCCTAAGGTTGGCTAAGTTATGTAAATAACTTGGCCATGCCCCTACACTTGGTGCATACAAGTCTACTAATGTAGATTTGTATAGTGACGTGGGCCTAGGATATACGTATTTATATCGTATATTCTAGGGGAACGTCACATAAACCATCATGCTCGTGGGATTAAATCATGTTATCTGCTGTCTTGCCAGCACAAAAAAAGCATCCAGATGCAGTGATATATAGAATGCCTGATGCAGCCTTTGTGATCTAAAAGAATAAAGAAACGTAAAGAAAGAGGATATAGGACGTCCTTACATGAATATTCAGTGATCATGTGGAATAGCATATGTCCTGAGAATGGCGCTGCCTGCATTGTGATAAATTAAATTGTAGACATATAAAAGGATTGAACCCAAATGCTTTTGGATATTGGAAGCACTTATATGCCACAGATATGCCTACTGTCGATAGAATGTATTGTCTAGAACAACAAAAGTAGCACAGTTTGCAGCACAAACATGGTCACTAAATTCAATTCCAACTTCCTTACAAGTGAGCTCAATTTCCAATTTGTATCACAGCCAACCTTGGGACAACTTCCTTGCTGTCATGCATTGCACATACTTCTTTGGCAATATTTAGCTCAATTTCTTGAACTATCGTCCCTCCATTGATCTTAAATGCAGTGCCATCCCCGTTAATATGTTAAACTCCATTATGAAATGCACATTTCTGTACATAAAATAAAATAAGCATTGCACCTACGCTAGACAAAATAGAGATGAAATGCAAGTACATGCAAACTCACCATGCGTTGAGAAGCTATGTTGTCCCTTCCAACCAACACTTGTTGGAAGGAAATACAGTCGCTTATTGTATTTTAGCATCCTATATTAGCTGCCCACCTCTAGCATCATTGTGCTTCTGAATTAAGAGGCAACAACTTGAGCTTGGACTCTCTGATTACTTGCTAAATCACATCAAAGTCCATAGCAACCATAGCCGGACTTGCTAAGATTTTTGTTGATGCTAAAATTTCAAGAAAGGTAACATTGCTTTATTCAAACATCCTCCGCTAGATCACTCTAGTTCGTTGTGCTTTGTGAAGCAACGGCTCCACAAAAGCAATAGGGAATAGTGATGCTAGAAGAAACCCAACTAAAATTTGGACCCCGAGTTGACGTAATCCCCCGCCTTCACTATAGCGGTGCCATATCCATAGCCATCTTGAAGCCATTTTGTCCTCTACAAAACTTTCGAGCTTCAAGCTAGAGATTTTGATGTCGGAGCGAACAAACAAGGATAGATGGAAAGGCATCACGAAGAATATAATATAGGATAAGAATTAGTAGTAGCAATATAAGGGAAAACTACCAAAATGCCCCTATGAGTTTATGTAATTACCAATGAGTTTGTGTAATTACAAAAATACCCTTATGAGTTTTAAAATTACCAAAATGCCCTTGTGTATAGTAGGTGTGTAGGGGCATTTTGGTAATCATAAGAGCATTTTGGTAATTACACAAACTCATAGGGGTATTTTGGTAGTTTTCCCTTACCAAAATGCCTCTGACTCAAATAAATATACAAATAAATCACCAATTTGCCCCTAGACACCAAACTTAATTACTAAAATACCCCTACACACCAAACTTAATTACCAAAATGGTATTACATACCAATTTTGATCAATCTACACCAAATTTAATTACCAAAATGCCTTATACATCAAATTTAATTACCAAAATACCCTATCTGACCTTGTTGTGACACTTTACAAGGAGCGGTGTTTCTTGTGGTTTTAACGCACGATGATGTTATTGGAGGCGTGTCACCACCAGCCACATGCAGACATCTTGGACGTCCAAAACCTAAACACATGCGCACAGGAGAAGATGTAGAGAAGAGGAATATCTTTATGGAAGGTGTAATGGAAGAGACACAATGCATGCAGTTGTAGGGCTCCAATTCGGTGATGGTTGTGAATTTTGTAATTTCTTTGTTGAATCAGGATACCGGCGCTACCGTCTTCAATGAGTGCACCGGAAACGAGGACACGGAGGAATTGCGTGTTACTACTAGACGACCTTTGGCCCCCGGTCTCCCATGTGCAAAGGCGCATTGTGCACAACAGATACCCTGGTGGGTGCGAAAGCGGCGATGGCACCCTCTCTTTGTGGCGGCTTTTACTACTTCCCACATGCCGAGAGCAACTTTTACCACACGCACGGATGTGGATTGGCAGGGAGCCCTATGTCGATCTATATGATGACATACGCCAGATTGAACAATTGGGCAAGGTCATGTTGCTTGGAGACTTCAATGCGCCGCATGAGGGCCGAGCAGATCCCAAAAATTCGCACCTCTAGTCGAGGATGTGTTGCAAATGGATCCCGCAGAGATGGTTTGGCCAGGGCGCCGATGACGCCAGTGTGACACCGGTATGGCGGCAGTGCTGTGGTCGGGCAAGATCTTTGACCTGGTCATTTGCAATGGGGCACACGGGTACCGCCCCTCCGCCGCTTCACTTGTAGTGACGGGAGAACTGTGGGGCGGCACCGGTGTGGTGGATTACGTGCTACTTGACGAGCAATGCCTACACTTGATCACTCGCTTGATTGTCGGACAGTGGCGGGACGAGGAAGTAGACCACCATCAGCCCCGTTTTGCAGATAGATTGGCGAGCCAACCGAAAGCACCCATTGCCCCAACACCCCATGTACCACCGGTTTGCGCCTCGGACTATGATCATGCGGCGGTCTATGCGAGGATGCTTGAGCATGAGTGCCGGAGATCTTGCAACTCCCCACACTTCAACAACAGACGGCCCGGTGAACCCGGCTCCTTCGAGGAGGGGGGGACAGATGCTTTGGGAGAGGCAGCTCTCGGCGATCCACGGGGGCTGCAATCACCTTCCCCGCGCAATCACCGGGTTCGATGGCTAATGTCGGGGAGTTGAAACGATGGCTCGCCAAGTCCGGACCCCACCATTCACCGGGAAGCCGTCCGGCCCCACACCTCCTTCCTCAAGACCAAGAAAGCGGTACCTTTGCGAGCACCAGCAAATGATGTTTGGTCTTCTAGATCCCCACCCTAGGGCCTTCGAGAAAAGTCTTGAGTAAGCCTTCGCATGACCGGGAAATATTACCCCGGAACAATGGGTGAGATACTGCGCAGCGTTTGTGATGACCCAATGGGAAGCCGCACCGCATTACCTCATGACAAAGGCCTAGCACCGGTCCACACCGAAGGGGATGTCATAATGGGCACAAGAACGCCTCGCCGAAGGCGCGATTTGGATGGTATGCGTGCAGAGTTTCTCAAGTGGGCGGGCCCCCAATGGTGGTTCTCAAGACTCTTCAAGGGCATTGCAAGAAGGCTTCCCCCGCATTGGACTACCGGTAGAGTTGTGCCCATATACAAAGCGAGGGGGACCCCACGGCCCGACCAACTATCGCACCATTATGGTCGGTTCGTCTTTGCCAAGTTGCTTGCGGGATTCTTGAGCGGGCGATTGACACTTTGGGCGAGGATGGAGAAGTGCGGGCTCTCACCTTGAGGGGCTTCGCCCAGGCATTCTACTATTGACCATATCTTCCTCTGCGAACACTCATAGAGGATAGCCGAATCTGTCTTGTTGCTTTGTGGATTTCGCAAAGGCTTTTGACCTGGTGCCTCGGGATAAGTTGTGGGATAGATTGAGACGACTAGGGACCCCGTCGACTTGCGGGGAATGCTATATCTGCACTATCTGAGGCTTGCTCCTGGTCGTCTCACCTGCGTGTGGGAGCCCGTTGTTAGTAGCATTGGGGTGCGCCCGGGGCTGCCCTCTATCCCCGACACTCTTGGCCTTGTACATTGACCAGCTAGAAGAATGGCTAGCCGAAAGCACGGGGAGGCGCCGATTGATGCACCACATGATCCGCAACTCATATATGCCGATGATGTTGACCTGCCGCGATATACCCCAGAGGACATGCAACGCCACCGATGCTTTGGACACTTTCTCGCCAATTTCGACATGAGAGTTAACTTGGCCAAGACAAGGGTGCCTTTGGTCCCATCATCCCGGCATCCACGCCTTTCCCTCATTCACTTACTGTAAGTGTGTAGTGGAGGTGGCTCAGTCTTATAAGTATTTGGGCATTGAGTTTTCTACTACCACACACCGGGATGCATCCATCGTTACGGGTCATTTGCAGGCCGGAAAGCCCCAGTATGCAATGCAAAACAACAAATACAAGGCAGAGCCAGATGCATGGGGTCACCTGTGCACACTTGTTCGTGGCCTTGGTTAAACCGGTCCTCCTCTATGGGGCGAAGTGTGGGGCCCGGTGATATCCCTCACCACTTGGAACGATCTAGAGCAGTGCACGTAAGGCCTTCTTGGCCGGGCACCGGGAGTGAAATCCACGGTCCCATATCGATCTTGCTCCAGAGAGGCTTCCTTCCATTACAGAGGGCTGCTACTGAACGCCACATTATTTACTTCGAAGGTGGTGGCTATGGATGAAGCCCGGCTGCCCAACCTTGCTTTTGGCGGTGGCGATGGGCCCGCGGCGACTCAAAGCTTCGCTGGAAAGACAAGCAAGCCCGGTGGTTCTCGCTATGGAATGTGCAGCACACGATGTGGACCCAGTGCATACACCGGAAGGAACGACCGCCTTTGAAGCAATATTTGGATGCTTGCTTCATGGCCAAGCTTTGGGATGCAGAGGCCCTGTCACATGTCAAGGTGGCAAATTATCATGACGGGTTAATCCCATGCTCACGAGGGGCCCACACCACTACCGTGCACCCATCTACCCATGAAAAGCCGCCAGGTGATTGCTTCCATTCTTGACAGTGCACACCACCTCCGCATTGAGACATGGAGATGGATTCGAGCAGCGTGAGGAGGACAGAGTCCCGCCAATGCCGCCAACAGGCCATTGAGGATGAAAGTCACGCCCTCCGGGGCTGTCCGTGTCTGAGCATATCGGGGCTCCGGTATGTTTCGGTTAGTTGTGCCCCATCGCCTTGCATGAGCTACCGAAATAACGGCCTGAGGGCTTGTTGGGATCGTACCTCCGTGAGGTAATGGATCTGCGGACTCGGTTATGCCCCCGTCCGACATTAACCTCACCGCACTTGTGATTATGTATATAAGCGTGCAAAGATGTCAAAGATCCTTATTGCTACTAAGGTTTTTCCTAAAACCCTTCGGGGAAGGGTTTTTAATCCCGGTAGTAATCGCTCTTTGCTCTCTCTTTGTACTTGGGTCCCATAGGCCGGTTGGTCTCCGTGGATCGATAAAATCATATTCTATTCTATTCTATTCTTGAGGCATTTAGTATAGATTGAGTAGAATAAGTATGTAAGGGCATTTTGGTTAAGTTTGGTATGTAGGGGGTATTTTGGTAATTAAGTTTGGTGTGTAGGGGAAAATTGGTAATTTGTTTGTATATTTATTTTATACAGTGTATTTATTTGAGCGAGGGGCATTTTGATAATTTTGGAACTGATAAAGGCATTTATTTTGGTAGTTTTTTCTGATTGTATTGGCATCTTGTTTTACTGATGATTGGGTCAACACCTTGTTTTACTCCAATTCCCAGGTCTTGGAGTTGACTAAAGTAAGGGGTCGTCTTCCAGAAACCTCCATGAAAGCTGCTTTAAGAAGTTTGGAGGAAGTATGGTATTCTAGGCGCGTCCCTGTAATTTGTTTTTTAACTATTCTCCGCGTTCCTCTGCCAAATATATATCCGCAAAACACAAGCATCCAATCAATCCCAGCATTTTTTTGATCGCAAATTGTCGGAATCGAGTCCATGGCAAAATCTTCGCTCTTTCCATTTCGAAGGCGCAAGATTTTTACTGACTTTTGATAAGAATGCCGATGGTCTAATCTGAAAACGACCTCCCCTCCTTGTTTCCAAAATCGATCTCGCCCTTCCGACGAAGAACTGGCGCTTGAAGGAGAAGGTGGAGCAAGGCGGATTAGAGAGAGAAGATGGAGCAAGGTGGATTAGAGAGAGAAAGTGGAGCAATGTGCTAGAGAGAGAAAGTGGAAGAATAGAATAGAATAGAATAGTTTTTTTAACGTCCATGGAGACCAATAGGTCATGGGACCCATACAATGGGCTAGTACAATCATTACTACTAGGATTAAAAAACCCCTGCCTCGAAAGATTTTCAAGGGAAAAACCTTTGCAGTAATGATGATACTAGACAAATGGAGATAATGACTACTGAGGGCTCAGTAATTGCAGACGTTTATCTAGAACCTCAAGTATGTATAATGCCAAGTCATGCACAGATGGTGCTCTGAGAAGTTGTGGAAGCGTGGAATGGAATGCTAAGGTCAAAAAATGATTTCGGACTATCTCAAAAGTAGGGCAACTCAGAAGAGTATGGCTTTCATCTTCAATAACATGTAACCGCAATGTGCACATAGTCTCTCGCTTCTCGCGCAATTGCGGCCGCTCCCATCTAATTGCCTCAATCTGTAGCTTTGTGGGACCCCGCGGCGAATTGATGCAATAGCTACAAGCTTGTTCTGGACAATGAAGCAAGCAAATAAGCTTGGGGCCCTGGTGCCAAGGTGGGATTTATGTGTGCATGATAATGACCGGTTTTCACTTGGGCCAAAGTAATCAGATCCCATATCTTTTGAGCAAAACGACCATTGAGATATTGTTGCAAAAGCTCGGGATCGAACGGGCAAGCATCGAGCAAAGGTTTCAAGGTAACAGCCCAACGGCAAAACCATGTAGTGCAATGCTCTTTCCAACATCGTTTCAAACGCTGAGGAGATTCAGCCATGGCAAGTGCAAGAACAGGATACCTAACATCATCCATATGGTGCACCTTGCAGATATAGTGGAGATGGCGCTTCATGGCAGAATGTTGAAGAGGCCAAAAACCTGTCTCTTGTAAAAGAATAGCATAGGGCACCGTTGTTTTAACTCCGAGGCTGTAAGTGAGAAAGGACTTTTGCACCCGCTCCAAGCTCTCCCAAGCACTAGCACTAATGGCTGGCCCCCACACTTCAGAACTATACAGTAAAACAGGCTCTACCAAAGTCCAAAACAAGTGGGCTTTTTGTGGCCAATCATGAATTTCTGCGCGAAAACAATTGTTTTGCATTGCATAGAGTGCTCTCCATCCAGCAGCCCACCCGCTTGGTAATATTAATCGCTCCCAAAGTGTGTTCTTACTGCAATTCTACACCAAGATACTTGTAGCTATCTACAACTTCAACTTCGCGGCTATCATAGTGAAGAAAGAAACTGGAGAGAAAGTGGAGCAAGGCACCAGAGAGAGAAAGTGGAAGAAGAAAGTGGATGGAAAAACAAAGGGCAATGGGTAAAGTCTCTTCCATACTGCCAGAACGTGGATCGGCACGCTTTTCGATTGCAAATTCTTTAATAAATTCTAGAATAGTCCATTAAGAACATCAATGAAGATAGAACCTCTAAAGTCTCAGACTTGATCACAATACATTGGGCTTGAGCTTTTTCGGAGCAAGAGGGTTGTAATTCATAGATCCCATGAGAGGTTTCTTCAAACAAAATATACACTAAAGATTATTTTCCTATATTATTAGAAGAAAAGCTCCAATTACTAAATTTGCATCAATCTGCTCCCATCCAAAAGAAACAATGCTTTTAGTATAAAGTAAAAAATCTTGGCTTGAGAAATCTAAACTATTGTCTCGTCGTCGCAGATCCTCTACTTTGCAAAAGTAAAAATCAAACTAATTCCTTGCAAACATAGTGCTGGATATGTCCATAAATGTTCTATAAAGATAATTCTAAATATGCAACGTTGGGAATGCTCCTTGGGCTGTTTCTTCAAATAACATATAACACATAATCCTACATTATACTTGCACCCATGTGCTCCTATTCCAAAGTAAACAATGCTATGGTGCCCAATATGACAAAGCCTAGTTTTTCTGTTGCAAAACAAAGTAGAAACATATGCTTTCTTCCTTTAATTTAATTACCTGGATCACAACCCAAAAAGCTTCTCTGAAAGTAGAGAGATGGGAGGGATCTCTTGCATGTGGGGAGTACTCGAGTTTCGTTTTCACAAAACCTTAATATATTGTTTTTCTTTTGAATCGGGGGCAAAAATACTTTAGGGCCTCCAACGCCTTTCTATTTTTCTTGGATGGCAAAAGAAACGATGACTTTTTTTTTTTTTTTTTTTTTTTTTTTACTTTCAATGGCCTCGGTCATTCACATGGCACATTTAACTCTTTGTGAAGTGGCACGATCGGAGCTATAAATCTAGCCGAAGGGATAGACGAGCGTAGGAAGAATATTATATAGGATAAGAATATAAGGGTAAACTTACCAAAATGCCCATATGAGTTTATGTAATTACCAAAATGCCCTTATGAGTTTCAAAATTACCAAAAGGGAAAACTACCGAAATACCCCTATGAGTTTGTGTAATTCTGGGAAGGGACTCGCAAGAGACACAAAACCGGACGAGAAGGAAGAAAGCTGCTGTGAGAAGACGCCGATAACCGGTCTTGAAGGGGAAAGAGCCTTAAATAATGGCTCGTCCCTCCCCAGAATGGCGATCCGAGGGCTCGGATCGATGCGATTACCAAAATACCCTTATGAGTTTCAAAATTACCAAAATGCCCCTACACACGAGCTATAGATCTAAGCGAAGGGATAGACGAGCGTACGAAGAATATCATATAGGATAAGAATTAATAGTAGCAATATAAGTGAAAACTACCAAAATGCTCCTATGAGTTTATGTAATTACCAAAATGCCCTTATGAGTTTCAAAATTACTAAAAGGGAAAACTACCTTATGAGTTTGTGTAATTACCAAAATACCCTTATGAGTTTCAAAATTACCAAAATGCCCTTGTGTATAGTAGGTGTGTAGGGGCATTTTGGTAATCATAAGAGCATTTTGGTAATTACACAAACTCATAGGGGTATTTTGGTAGTTTTACCTTACCAAAATGACACTCAAATAAACATACAAATAAATTACCAATTTGCCCCTAGACACCAAACTTAATTACTAAAATACCCCTACACACCAAACTTAATTATTAAAATGGTATTACATACCAATTTTGATCAATCTACACCAAATTTAATTATCAAAATACCCTATACATCAAATTTAATTACCAAAATACCCCTATACAGCCTTGTTGTGACACTTACAAGGAGCCAGTGTTTCTTGTGGTTTTAACGCACGATGATGTTATTGGAGGCGTGTTACCACCAGCCACATGCAGACATCTTGGACATCCAAAACCTAAACACATGCGCACAGGAGAAGATGTAGAGAAGAGGAATATCTTTCTGGAAGGTGTAATGGAAGAGACACAATGCATGCAGTTGTAGGGCTCCAATTCGGTGATGGTTGTGAATTTTGTAATTTCTTTGTTGAATTTAAACTTCTATTCTTGAGGCATTTAGTATAGATTGAGTAGAATAAGTATGTAAGGGCATTTTGGTTAAGTTTGGTATGTAGAGGGTATTTTGGTAATTAAGTTTGGTGTGTAGGGGCAAATTGGTTTTGTTTGTATATTTATTTTATACAGTGTATTTATTTGAGCGAGGGGTATTTGGCATCTTGTTTTACTGATGATTGGGTCAACACCTTGTTTTACTCCAATTCCCAGGTCTTGGAGTTGACTAAAGTAAGGGGTCGTCTTCCAGAAACCTCCATGAAAGCTGCTTTAAGAAGTTTGGAGGAAGTATGGTATTCTAGGCGCGTCCCTGTAATTTGTTTTTTAACTATTCTCCGCGTTCCTCTGCCAAATATATATCCACAAAACACAAGCATCCAATCAATCCCAACATTTTTTGATCGCAAATTGTCGGAATCGAGTCCATGGCAAAATCTTCGTCTTTCCAGCACGAGTTGCGCAAGATTTTACAGCTTTTGATAAGAATGCCGATGGTCTAATCTGTAAAAACGACCTCCGCCTCCTTGTTTCCAAAACTGGATCTCGCCCTTCTGACGAAGAACTGGCGCTTGAGGGAGAAGGTGGAGCAAGGCGGATTAGAGAGAGAAGGTGGAGCAAGGTGGATTAGAGAGAGAAAGTGGAGCAATGTGCTAGAGAGAGAAAGTGGAAGAATAGAATAGAATAGAATAGTTTTTTTAACGTCCACGGAGACCAATAGGTCATGGGACCCATACAATGGGCTAGTACAATCATTACTACTAGGATTAAAAAACCCCTGCCTCGAAAGGTTTTCAAGGGAAAAACCTTTGCAGTAATGATGATACTAGACAAATGGAGATAATGACTACTGAGGGCTCAGTAATTGCAGACGTTTATCTAGAACCTCAAGTATGTATAATGTCAAGTCATGCACAGATGGTGCTCTGAGAAGTTGTGGAAGCGTGGAATGGAATGCTAAGGTCAAAAAATGATTAGGACTATCTCAAAAGGGGGCAACTCGAGAAGAGTATGGCTTTCATCTTCAATAACTCAGAATCGCAACAACAAGGCACATAGTCTCGCTTCTTGCGGCAATTGCGGCCGCTCCCATCTACCGTCTCAACTGTAGACTGTGGGACCCCGTCGCGAATTGATGCAATAGCTACAAGCTTGTTCTTGGACAATGAAGCAAGCAAATAAGCTTGGGGCCCCGTGCCAAGGTGGGATTTATGTGTGCATGATAATGACCAGTTTTCACTTGGGCCAAAGTAACCGTGATCCCATATCTTTTGAGCAAAACGACCATTGAGATATTGTTGCAAAAGCTCGGGATCGAACCGGCAAGCATCGGCAAAGGTTTCGGTTGCAATGACCCAACGGGCAAACCATGTAGTGCAATGCTCTTTCCAACATCGTTTCAAACGCCGAGGAGATTCACCATGGCAAGTGCAAGAACGGGATACCTAACATCATCCATATGGTGCACCTTGCGGATATAGTGGAGATGGCGCTTCATGGCGTAATGTTGAAGAGGCCAAAACCCGCCTCTCTTGTAAAAGAATAGCATAGGGCACCGTTGTTTTAACTCCGAGGTCAGTAAGTGAGAAAGGACTTTTGCACCCGGCTCCAAGCTCTCCCAAGCACTAGCACTAATGGCTGGCCCCCCCACACTTCGTAACTATACAAGAAACAAAGCTCTACCAAAGTCCAAAACAAGTGGGCTTTTGTGGCCAATCATGAATTCTGTAAAAACAATTGTTTTGCATTGCATAGAGTGCTCTCCATCCAGCAGCCACCCGCTTGGTAATACACTGTTCCCAAAGTGTGTTCTTACAGAATTCTACACCAAGATACTTGTAGCTATCTACAACTTCAACTTCGCGGCTATCATAGTGAAGAAAGAAAGTGGAGAGAAAGTGGAGCAAGGCACTAGAGAGAGAAAGTGGAAGGAAAAACAAAGGGCAATGGGTAAAGTCTCTTCTATCTTTGTATCGTTGATCGCACGCCATGAGTCGTCCTGGCTAGAGAGAGAGACTACTGGCGCACCATGAGTCGTCCTGGCTAGAGAGAGAAAGTGGTGAAGGGGTAAAGAGACACCTAGGTAGCTAGAAAGTGTGGTCCAAGGCTAGGGAGACCATAAGGGGCTAGGGGGCTAGAGAGACCATAAGGGGCTAGGGGGGACCATAAGGGGGCTAGAGAGAGAAAGTGGAGCAAGGAGGACTTAGAGAGAGGAGGGTCCTGGCGCTTGAGAGAGAAGGTGGAGCAAGGCAGATTAGAGAGAGAAAGTGGAGCAAGGCACTAGAGAGAGAAAGTGGAGCAAGGCGCTAGAGAGAGAAAGTGGAAGAAGAAAGTGGAAGGAAAAACAAAGGGCAATGGGTAAAGTCTCTTCCATACTGTCAGAACAGTGCCACAAATTTCACACTTTCTTATGGCCCAAAACCATGCCGCGCTCGAATAATGAACATGCCATGTTGCAAGATGAAAAGCAACGAAGATAACGATGTAAATTTGATTTTAGTAATAAAATCTAGAAAACATGGATGACTATTAAACACCATTTGCAATTTGAAATTCCACCATAAAGTAATGGTCAAATATAGATAGTTGCATGTCTACTCTACCTTGGGTATAGCTAAGAGCCTTGTGCATTATTAGAGCATATACAATAATGCTATTGAAGTTTTTGCAAAGGAACCCCCTGATATTTTGTGTTTCAGATTGCAAATTCTTTAATAAATTCTAGAATAGTCCATTAAGAACATCAATGAAGATAGAACCTCTAAAGTCTGTACTTGATCACAATACATTGAGGCTTGAGCTTTTTCGGAGCAAGAGGGTTGTAATTCATAGATCCCATGAGAGGTTTCTTAAAACAAAATATACACTAAAGATTATTTTCCTATATTATTAGAAGAAAAGCTCCAATTACTAAATTTGCATCAATCTGCTCCCATCCAAAAAGAAACAATGCTTTTAGTATAAAGTAAAAAATGCTGGCTTGAGAAATCTAAACTATTGTCTCGTCGCGGTATCCTCTACTTTGCAAAAGTAAAAATCAAACTAATTCCTTGCAAACATAGTGCTGGATATGTCCATAAATGTTCTATAAAGATAATTCTAAATATGCAACGTTGGGAATGCTCCTTGGGCTGTTTCTTCAAATAACATATAACACATAATCCTACATTATACTTGCACCCATATGCTCCTATTCCAAAGTAAACAATGCTATGGTGCCCAATATGACAAAACCTAGTTTTTCTGTTGCAAAACAAAGTAGAAACGTATGCTTTCTTCCTTTAATTTAATTACCTGGATCACAACCCAAAAGCCAGCTCTGAGCTGTAGAGGCAGTAGGATCTCTTGCATGTGGGGAGTACTCGAGTTTCGTTTTCACAAAACCTTAATATATTGTTTTTCTTTTGAATCGGGGGCAAAAATACTTTAGGGCCTCCAACGCCTTTCTATTTTTCCTGGATGGCAAAAAAAACGATGACTTTTCAATTCTTTTTTTTTTTTTTTTTTTTTTACGTTCAATGGCCTCGGTCATTCACATGGCACGTTTAACTCTTTGTGAAGTGGCACGATCGGAGCTATAGATCTAGCCGAAGGGATAGACGAGCGTAGGAAGAATATTATATAGGATAAGAATATAAGGGAAAACTTACCAAAATGCCCATATGAGTTTATGTAATTACCAAAATGCCCTTATGAGTTTCAAAATTACCAAAAGGGAAAACTACCAAAATACCCCTATGAGTTTGTGTAATTACCAAAATACCCTTATGAGTTTCAAAATTACCAAAATGCCCCTACACACGAGCTATAGATCTAAGCGAAGGGATAGACGAGCGTACGAAGAATATCATATAGGATAAGAATTAATAGTAGCAATATAACTGAAAACTACCAAAATGCTCCTATGAGTTTATGTAATTACCAAAATGCCCTTATGAGTTTCAAAATTACTAAAAGGGAAAACTACCCTATGAGTTTGTGTAATTACCAAAATACCCTTATGAGTTTCAAAATTACCAAAATGCGCTTGTGTATAGTAGGTGTGTAGGGGCATTTTGGTAATCATAAGAGCATTTTGGTAATTACACAAACTCATAGGGGTATTTTGGTAGTTTTACCTTAGCAAAATGACACTCAAATAAACATACAAATAAATTACCAATTTGCCCCTAGACACCAAACTTAATTACTAAAATACCCCTACACACCAAACTTAATTATTAAAATGGTATTACATACCAATTTTGATCAATCTACACCAAATTTAATTATCAAAATACCCTATACATCAAATTTAATTACCAAAATACCCCTATACAACCTTGTTGTGACACTTACAAGGAGCCAGTGTTTCTTGTGGTTTTAACGCACGATGATGTTATTGGAGGCGTGTTACCACCAGCCACATGCAGACATCTTGGACGTCCAAAACCTAAACACATGCGCACAGGAGAAGATGTAGAGAAGAGGAATATCTTTATGGAAGGTGTAATGGAAGAGACACAATCCATGCAGTGGTAGGGCTCCAATTCGGTGATGGTTGTGAATTTTGTAATTTCTTTGTTGAATTTAAACTTCTATTCTTGAGGCATTTAGTATAGATTGAGTAGAATAAGTATGTAAGGGCATTTTGGTTAAGTTTGGTATGTAGGGGGTATTTTGGTAATTAAGTTTGGTGTATAGGGGCAAGTTGGTAATTTGTTTGTATATTTATTTTATACAGTGTATTTACTTGAGCGAGGGGCATTTTGATAATTTTGGAACTGATAAAGGCATTTATTTTGGTAGTTTTTTCTGATTGTATTGGCATCTTGTTTTACTGATGATTGGGTCAACACCTTGTTTTACTCCAATTCCCAGGTCTTGGAGTTGACTAAAGTAAGGGGTCGTCTTCCAGAAACCTCCATGAAAGCTGCTTTAAGAAGTTTGGAGGAAGTATGGTATTCTAGGCGCGTCCCTGTAATTTGTTTTTTAACTATTCTCCGCGTTCCTCTGCCCAAATATATATCCACAAAACACAAGCATCCAATCAATCCCAGATTTTTTTTGATCGCGAAATTGCTGGAATCGAGTCCATGGCAAAATCCATGGCAAAATCTTCGTCTTTCCAGCTCGAGTTGCGCAAGATTTTTACAGCTTTTGATAAGAACGCCGATGGTCTAATCTGTAAAAACGAGCTCCACCTCCTTGTTTCCAAAACTGGATCTCGCCCTTTTGACGAAGAACTCACTAAAATGATGGATTCGGTAGATGATAACGGAGATGAATGCATTAATTTTGAGGAATTTTTGAACGTGTTCCTTTCTTCGGAGCAGAGCGATGTAGAGACTGAAGAGGAATTATTGGACGCTTTTAGAGTATTTGATAAAAACAAGGGAAATTTACCAAAATAACCTTAATTGTTGACTTAATTCCCAAAAAGCCCTTTGTATTTTTGAAATTCCCAAAATGCCCTTAATTCTTAAATATTTTTCCAAATAGCCCTTTGTATTTTAAAAATCACCAAAAAGCACGTATTTACAATAGAGGATCATTTTCTAAGAGGAAGTGGTTCTTACAGATGACAATAGTTTGAAAAATATATATATATCTCTTATCTCTTATATATATACAATTATATTTGTGTGTAGATGTGTGTAGACATTTTGATCTCGGCCGTCCATCTCAGATCTGGACGGCCCACGTGAAGCCCCCAAATAAGCCACCTCAAATGACCCCTTTATTTGGGGCTTCTGATCTAGGCCCTAGAATGTGCTAGATCAATGGCTTAGATTTAATCGCCCATATTAAATGTAATAATTAATGCCAACTGATGAGGTGGCACAGGAGGCAAACCTTTTCAATTTCTTTAGACGCCAACAATTAATATCTGCATGTTTGGGTTTTAAATTGATTAAAAGGGAATGTTAATTAATTAAATCTTTCAATTTTTGCCTCATTTGGGCTATGGAAGTGCGGCTCCGTTCCTCCAACTCATCTTCTCGGATCTGTTCGCCCTTCCGTTCCTCCGTTTCTTTTGATCCATGGCCTAGGGTTCAAAAAATCTTACAATTTTTTTCCCTTCTATGGTACCCAAATACCCAATATGCTGGGTCGGCTGGGTCGGGTTATTGGCGCCACAGATGGCTTGTTGGCCAAGGTCTCAGTCCATTCTTCGCCGTGAAGCTCTTGCATTGGTCTGATTTCCGGCAATGTGCTATGAAAAAATGCATGAATCCGGTCAGAAAGGCAAGGATCAGTGCTAGTATTTTCAGATGCAGGTTTAGATTTATGAGCTAAATAGGCAGACGGCTGGATGGGTGCAGCAAAGCTCGAAGGCGGCTCAACCCTACGCCACTTTTGTCTGCCTTCGCAATCTTCTTGCCGCTTTGTTTTCCCCCTACAATATCCTGCCAGAACGATTTTGCCACAGCCCCGTTCTTTGCTTGGTTCATTGCTTTGCTCGGCCTCCTCTGTGTTGCTAGGATTCGTCTTATCACCATTTGGGATGCTCATCTTGGCGTCTTCTGCGCATTTATTCCTTTTTTGGGTCTGCCCATTCAAAAAATGAAATGACGAGAACATTTTTACCTCGAGTTCAGATGGGACTATTTGCATGACAGATCTGGAGACTGGCTATGGACTCTTTTTTCCAACTGCTTTGTGCTGTTAGTCTCTGCTTTTTTTTACAGATCAAGGTTTGCGGTTTTCAAAGCGTAGGGGCTGTTCTCATAATTTCCATTTCTCTTTATATTGTCTCATAGATCTTTTTCTGCAGAATAAAGATCTGCGAGGGTAGCTATGACGGAAACTTAGTACGAGCATGGGAGGAGTGGGAGACTCAACATGGATCTGAAAATGACCACCCTATGTTGTTCCCAGAAAAGCAGGTGTCTTTCTTTCTCCCATTTCAAAAAACATTTCTGAAAGCCCTTCTTATAGGATGTACCACTTATGTTGTCTTCGTTCTTGCAGATGGTGGAACAGACTTGGAAAGTTCTGAGCTGGCCGACTTCAATAAAGCCAGAAGTATGCTGTTACAGGCATGTATTTCCTGCACCTTCATGCTTACACATCATTACAATTTGCTGATTGTTCCCTGTTCAAATAGGTTGTTCTTTCCCTTGCCGTGGCGGAAGAAGCTTGTGGTTTTGAGCACCGCGATTTACATTGGTAAGCACTAATTATTATTCTGTCATATAATATTCCTCATTTTAGATGATAGAGGCAAGGCTATGGATGTAACTTTGATGGTTGGGCAGAGATTTTTCACAAAGATGATCTTTAGCATTAGTGAGAAGCTTCTGTTCATTAGAAACAGGATAGCAAGGGATTTGTCAACAAAATGTCATTGGCTCTAAGCATCAAAACATCTTCTTACACATCAGTGAACTGGTGTTATTATACAGGAGAAATGTGCTACTGTTGAGAAAGCAAGACGAAATCCTTTCCTAGACGTTACTTGGCAAACGTATTAACGTCAAATCATTTGGCCTACTAGTATCACTTATGGATTCCACTCTCTCCTGCATAAACATAGGTAAGTTTTTCAATTTTACTGGCTCCTTTTCGATCGATACCATGTAAGAGACAAACTTTGCTTTTTATATAGGCAAGGAAGCACTATTTTATGACCTGTCAGCAGATCCAACTTTGTTTGAAGGCCCTGAAAAGGATGTTCAAGTATTATAAACATTCTGCAACCATTCTGTTTGTTTTCATTTATAGGCATAAATGTTATTCATGTTGCAGTTTCAGACTTATCGCAGGATGCTGAAGCTGAGTAATGGGCGGTGGGAGAAAAGGTGCTGGGCTCATTTGTAAATTGTGTAATCTAAGCATTCTAAACCTGAGTTTGTTGGCAGTTTCCCAAAGACAAATTTCATGTGGATTCATTACTTGGCTGAAATTCTTCTAACAAAGAAAACTTTTGTAAGCCTCTTCATTCAGAAGCTTGTTTATCACCTTTAGAGTAGATAACTAACTGTTTGAACTTTGTCTCCAGAGGTGTTCCCAAGAAGATAAACATCTTTTGCGTGATTTTTCAAATCGAGCTATGCTTTATAATTCTGCAAAGGCAGCATTTTGAGATGCTATCTTTGAAGGGTTATGGGATGAAACAGAAGATTTTGTATGAAAAAGAGAAGCAAATCTAAAATAAAGAAAACCTCATTCATGTTGCAGGGCAGCCAAAAGTCACAAGAGCTTTTACCACATGGGTATATAAAACTTTTGTGAAGAAGGCACTGATACGTCTGCAAGTGATTGAAACCTTGGAAATTGTCTTAGGAGCAAGGGGGCAACCAGATGACTGTCAAATATGTGAAGGGGGTTGTATTGCCAATTCTATGGAACCATAGATCCAGGAGGACCCCTCGGGTTTGAAAGATCACGCCTGCTTTATAGTTTAAAGCAGGAATAAGGAATGAAGGGCGACCAGATGACTGTCAAATCTGTGAAGGGGGTTGTATTGCCAATTCTATGGAACCATAGATCCAGGAGGACCCCTCGGGTTTGAAAGATCACGCCTGCTTTATAGTTTAAAGCAGGAATAAGGAATGAAGGGCGACATTTTAGGGATGTGTTGTCTGGGTTGGCTATGCAACTTGAGAAAGAAGTTTGCAATGACTTGCCAGTAATGAGGAATTGCACCATGTGATGGGCCATTTTTGAAGCAACGGTTTTGGAGTTGTTACCCCAACTCTTGGTAGTAATGGGAAGCTCTCTAGGAAATATGAACAAAAAAAAATATGCGTACGCCAATTTTTCTCACCAGATTAGCCAGTAACTGGTATGTGACTTTGAAGAGCATGCCTGGTATTGAGGTACTTGGTCTTCGGCATGGCCGCACAATTGCCATGATACTGCCATGATACTGCCAACATATTTTAGACAACTGTTTCTTGCGAATCTGTTGAGCTCTTTCTTTGATTGTGGTACTCATTTAGTAAAATAGTAAATTCATTCGACATTGATTTGGTTCATTTTAGTTTATGTGAAAAGTGACTTAGTGTCTTACTAAGTTGAGCCACACGTTGAATGGCATGCTATTGTTTCTATTACTATGTGTGAAAGAATCAGTGTACGTGTCCTTGCATTTTGCAGTTTTTCTCGCTTGGGTTATTCGGTGACTAATTGAATTTATCAGCAGACAAGATGCCTGAAGATACAAATGCTTCATTTATGCAATATAAACTTCATTCCCAGTCTTCAAAACCTCAATGTGGACAAGAAAGCACAGAAAGTCATGGATTAGCTCCCGAAAGTTTGATGCATTATCAGAATCGTGGTAATTTTTTTGCTGGGTAATTTTTTTATTTTTTATTTTTTTGGTGATTTGAATAGTTACTAGTTCTCTTGTTTGTCTCTCAGATTCTAATGGGTATTTTCAATTGAATTGGATTGTTAGGTAATTTTTTGGAATTGTTACCCGATTGGTATGTGTCGAATAAGTGGTGCTGGATCATCAGCAAGGGGGCCGGTGCATTGGTAAATTGTGTTGAAACTTTTCCTGTCTAAAATAGGCAAGAGCTTTAATATATTCCTGCTATTTTAGGTTGAAATTAGGATTTTTGATTCTTTTCTTAAGGCTGGCTGGGTTTTCTCATTTAATGAGGTATGTGACTGAATCATGGTTGTCAGCGGTACATTGAGTTTGGATATTATTCCATCGGTTGTATGCGGGGTCTTTAATATCCTTCTGAGTTCTTATGTTTTAAAGGAGGTGATCTAGTTGAGTGTTATTGCTTCATTTATGCTGACAAATCTATAGGCAGGAATAATATTATGTCCATTTCAAAGATATATTTCTCCATTCCATTGCCAAAGAAGTCCAACTATTGAGTATATATATGTCCATTTCAAAGATATATTTCTCCATAACATTGCCGGAAGTCCAACTCATGAATCATTTCTTATTTTTTGTGGCAATTCTTGGTTTTCAGGTTGATGTCGAAGAGGTAAAGGCAAAAGAAATTCAGAAGTTATAGTCCACTTTAAAAGACATGCAGTCTCAAATAAAGTCTCAAGTAAACTGATTGAAACATGTATAGAACAACTTTTACTTTTGCCCATGTCAGAATTGCACTTGAAGCCGTTAATGGTAAAATCCAGGAAATGATAGTCGAAAACTGCAAGGTGGAGGTACTCATTTGCATTATGTGAGATGACGGTTGAGAACTGCAATGTAGAGGTATTCGTTTGCATTATGCCCAATCATGTGTTGAGCTTTTCTGTAGGGCTAGTATGGTTTTCCTCCGATTAGGAGTTTTTGTTTGCTTAAAACTCGTGCGAAGTGGAGCATGGTTTAGTTATTACTGTTGAAGTAAGGGGAAATGACACAGAGCAAAAACTTGCAGTAATTTTTTGAGAGCAAGTAGGAGTCTACAAAAAGTTGACAGAGATTGAACCCAAGGTTGAGAACTTAAAGGAATTTGTGTAAATAAATGACTCAAAAGTTCTATATTGAAGTGCTCCAACAATGTGCATATACAGGTTAGACTGAATTGAGTTCATTTTGCAGCAATTCAACATGTCCAAAGATTTCAAATCTCACTCTCTAAGCCATGTGCAATGGGCAACTTAAATTATGCGGCTTAAGGTTCATTGAGCAGTTACATGCATTATGATTGGACAAGTAAGGAATCTTCAATGAGCATTATGTAAAGAATCTCCAATGAGCAATGTTACTACACACAAAGGCCTCATGCCTGGATTTAAACAATTTAAATGTCATGCTTATAGTTTTTTTAAGACAACAAATTCACTAGTAGATTTACTAAGAAGAATGGTTGCTTCAAATCTGCACCTTCCTTTTTAAGCTAAATGCAGGAAGCAAAGGTTTTTATGCAAAGACAAACCACACCATGATAAAAAATTGATTACCTTTATGGTTTTTCTAAGTTCTAAGGGAATCTTAACAATCTTTGTCAACTTAATTACTTTGATTCATGGGTTGGCATTAACTTTTGCTTTGGCTTTGGCTTTGGCTTTGACGTTAATTTCTATACGTTTATCTTGACTCTTCAACTTGACTTTTGATTTTTCGAGTTGCGCCAGGAATTGCAGTGTTGGACTTGGGAGAGATATAAATCTTGCTTATAGTAGAAGGTACTTTTTTTTTTTTTATTACTAAGAGTGCTAGAAGAACTCACTGGCATATTGCCATGCAACATGATAGCAGATGCCCATTTCGCTCTTCCATTTGGTGGATTGTTCATGATGATTATTGATGTTGTCATTTGTCATGCAAAAACGTCACAAAATTGGGCAAGTTGCCAAGGCTATTCTTTTGAAAATTGCGAAGACCTGGCTGAAGAATCTTTATATGATGTTGAAGAATCTAATCGAAAACTATGAAAATCACGAAGAATTTTCGTGGAATGATGGCAAGGAAAATGATCATAAAATTTCATAAAACCTCTAAAAATCATGGGGATCTAGCAAAAAGTCCTTCGAAGCAGTCCTTTAATGGTTCAAAACACTCTTCGAGGATTACACTTCACAATGCAAAACTAGAGGTGCTAGTATAATAGTCTTCCTTTTTTACTTTGAAAAATAAAGACATGATGAACACTTCGGTTGCTAAAGATGGATACATTCAATTACATAGTACAACTGCGAGTCTTTGAGTTTAATTCAAATTTAACTCAATTATTCACTGAGAAGTACTAATAAATAATGGCGAGCTTCATTGAATGGCTATTATGCGAGGAATTGAACTTAAACGTTCGTGTCTTTGGACTAAATGCACTAAAGACGCTCATAACAAATAATATGGTGACAATAAATCAATGGATTCTGATACTTGAATTTGATTTGAACAAACAAAACTTTGATATTTACCTATGACGACTTCTAACTTAATTATTGTCACGAACTTTACATACTGATCTGCTCAATCTCGAACCTTATTTCCAGATGTTCATCAGCCATGATTAATAAACCCACTGATAGTACAAATACTTGTATATATATACAATTATATAGCACCTCCCATGTTCCAGTACTTTGAGGTGTCACCGTGTGAGCCGTCCAGATCTGAAATCGACGGTCCATGCGAGGACCCCTCAAAGTATTGGAACATGATGAGGTGGCAGCAATATTTGGTGTAGCAAATCTTAACCGTTAGATCAAAAGGTGAGCATAAATCCTAGCCATTAACTTTCTAATATTAAATTTATTTTTTTTTAAAGGAGGTGAGGTGGCACCCTCATTAATAAAACAAGGTGCTGCGCACGGAGGGTTGCCCTCCATGGCCGGAGAGTGAAGTGGCTTAAGTTGTAGTTGTAGACAATAGAGTGTTTGAGTCAAAATTGCTATTTTGGAACATTCACATTTTGTGAAGGTGATGGTACGCATTTGCATTACTAAGTTCTGCTTAGGTGTTGAGGTGTTGTTGGAGTAGGATGCAGTTGGACATATGGACTTTGGGGTTAAGGTATTGGCCGGAGGGTGAAGTGGCTTAAATCATAGTTCAACGTCATGTTTTGACAATTAATTCAAATTACTACTTCTAAACAATAGAATACTTGAGAAAGAAGTGATATCTCTTGCAATTGACATTGTACTATAGATAAAATATGGAAGATTGTAGACTAGAATCGTGCCACTATTTTAGGCAGTGCATGTTGCATCTGTTGTTGCAAATCTATGAGGTTCTATGTTTGCTTACTTGCTTACTCAAAAGTGGTCATAATGTCGAAAACAACAGACTTTGACGATGCTTGAAGAACACAATGAGAAGAACGGTTTGCCTCTTATTCTAAACCTAAAATTCTAAGCAATGTGGCGATGTCATAGGCTTCTACATCAAGTATGGAAGGGCATTTTGTTTGTGTTTGTGGGCCTCTGTTGCTGCCGGACTTAGAGGGTTTCGCCTCTTGGAGGTCGCCATAGCCCGATGCACTGTCTATCTTGGAGAGCACTCTATGCAATGCAAAACAATTGTTTTCGCGCAGAAATTCATGATTGGCCACGGAAAGCCCACTTGTTTCGGGCTTTGGTAGAGCCTGTTTTACTGTATGGTTCTGAAGTGTGGGGACCTGCCATTAGTGCTAGTGCTTGGGAGAGCTTGGAGCGGGTGCAAAAGTCCTTTCTCACTTACAGTCTCGGAGTTAAAGCAACGGTGCCCTATGCTATTCTTTTACAAGAGACAGGTTTTTGGCCTCTTCAACATTCTGCCATGAAGCGCCATCTCCACTATATCTGCAAGGTGCACCACATGGATGATGTTAGGTATCCCCGTTTTTGCACTTGCCATGGCTGAATCTCCTCAAAGATTTGAAACGATGTTGGAAAGAGCATTGCACTACATGGTTTGCCCGCGTTGGGCGGGTAAACCAGAAAATCGCCGATGCTTGCGATTCGGGATCCCCGAAGCTTTTGCAACAATATCTCAATGGTCGCTTTTCTCAAAAGATATGGGACGCAGATTATTTTGGCCCAAGTGAAAACCGGTCATTATCATGCACACATAAATCCCACCTTGGCACGTGGCCCCAAGCTTATTTGCTTGCTTCATTGTCCAGAACAAGCTTGTAGCTATTGCATCAATACGCACGGGGTCCCACAGCTACGCGATTGAGACGTGTAGATGGGAGCGCCGCGAATTGCCGCTGGAGAAGCGAGACTATGTACTGCTGCCGCCATGTGTTATTGAAGATGAAAGCCATACTCTTCCGAAGTTGCCCCGCTTTTGAGATAGTCCGGAATCATTTTTTGACCTTAGCATTCCATTCCACGCTTCCACAACTTCCCAGAGCACCATCTGTGCATGACTTGGCATTATACATACTTGAGGTTCTAGATAAACGTCTGCAATTACTGAGCCCTCAGTAGTCATTATCTCTGCTTGTCTAGTATCATCATTACTGCAAAGGTTTTTCCCTTGAAAACCTTTCGAGGCAGGGGTTTTTTAATCCTAGTAGTAATGATTGTACTAGCCCATTGTATGGGTCCCATGACCTATTGGTCTCCGTGGACGTTAAAAAAAACTATTCTATTCTATTCTTGCTGGTTAGGCGGTTCAAACATGAGCGACCCACATATCACATATCACATATCATACAAGAGGGAGAGGAAAGAAACCTCTAGAGAGGGTTACATCTACTCCCCAAAAACAGCACATTGCGTCTTTGAATTGGCATGAAACAATGCAAATGGTTTTATATTGCCTAGCAATGTCAATTATTCTTTAATGAAATGTCTCAAAATCATCCAAAGCCAGCGAACCTTCACTATGCTGGGGGCACACAACTAAAGAAAGGTCAAATAAGAAATATAACTAAATTAATTGAGGCTCTTATTCAAGTTCTAATATAAAAATAATCGAAAGATCTTGTATCGTTTACTCTGAACACAAAAGGCAACGTCCCTCATATGGAAATGCCATTCGAGGCTTAACCTTATCATTTGAGAACTTGTTCCTAAAGTAATTTGTAGCTCATGTTGTAATGTTTTGGGTGGGCGTAACAATCCATGATGAACAATAACTTTCTGCACTCTTTTTGTGTACTCTACAGACTTGCCATATACACAATGCATGTGTTGCAAAGGTGAAAACCGCATTCATGTACCAATGCTCCTTTCACATTGATATACTTAAGCGAATACCAAACAAGGATCTACGCAACCGAAAGTGAGCTATGGCATTGATCCCGGAGTCCATTGTGGGTTGTATCCTTAGTAGCCGAAACTACTCCCTACATTATGGAAACTATTCATGACCTGCCTGAAAGACCCTAACCAATGATCAATATAAATGATGATCTAAGATACCGCTTCCTTCGAGGAATGAGACTAGGGGTAGTATTGATCCTACATGAATTATCGGGAGTGCCAACCCAAGCTCTGGATGAGGTGCCACGTGGCAGCAAAGCATTGCATGCCACATTGTTATGATTCAAAAAAATCACATTCATATTCGTAGATATTTACAATTACAACCATATAGATGGGACCCAAAAGATATCTCCCAGCGGGTATCAGCACAATCGATATTCGCATTCACCACTAATTCTTTGGATGGGACTTGACAAGGGCAAGCATACAAGATATGCTGAGGCTTTGAAAACAGGAATGAAGCCATGATACACCGCTGACCTAAGTTTTCCAAAGAAAATGCATGGAAAGTAATAATAATCTACACTAACAATCTTACAGATAATCCACAAAGTAATGTACCGAACCACATAATAAAAGTTTGTCAAGACCTTCACCTTATTAAAATTTACATGACTAAAGCCCAACTCGACCCCGTAATAAGATCAAGAGATTTAAAAGTCGATAGCCAACTAACATTTCCATGTTCTTTGTCAAATAAACGTTTTAATAAAAGCTCGAGAGAAGAGTTCGTAACATTCTCGGCATTTGAACATGATACAACCCCAGCTTGGCCTTACCCCCATCGGAGAGTGAATTGCAATCTACGTGATTCGCTATATACTATGAGATAATACTGCCTAACTGGGACTTATATGAGTATACAAAGATGCTTAACGCAAAATAATTGGCATAAAGTTGTCTTCGCTCGTATATCATGATACGTAATCTATTTACAGCCTATATAGCTTCCGTGATGAGCCACCTTCTTGTAATTATAAAAATATACAAACCTACGATAGAAGTCAAGAACTACATAACCAGAGTTCTAACTCATTACAAACAAAGAAAACAAATAAATGACTGACTGCTTTTCAATAGCCAAAATTTCTCACTTGGGAGGAAAAATTCAAATAACAATTTTAATGTCGACATCATGCAAGTGGTCTCGTGAATCGGCTAGCACCATTGGTTAAGTTCAACTATTGCAAAGTACAACATGAACAATCGAAAAAAAGTTATTGTCATTGAAGTGCGTAAAATAGAGAAGTTTCCTTACCATTAATCACTACGAATGCCGCCCATTGAGACCGCAAGCAAATGCGTAAGAATGTAAAGATACAGCTTGGAAATAATGGTACACCGGACACCACCGGCAAGTTTGTCCTTTCAACACATTCTCCGCATCTTGAGAAGCACCGGTTTCCGTGATGACCATTAGAATTATCCGAAATGGTCCTTTTGTTCCAAAGTTGATGTTCTATTATTTATAAAATGACTTGACTCCAGATCTGTTCTACTTCTCTTCTTATTGGGAAGGTCGCTATTTCCATTGGATGTCTTTGTCTCAGATCTTGAGAGTTCTATGTATCGTGCTATCGTCTGAAGCTTCCATCCTGCATAAGTTCCTTTGGAATTCTCGCAAATGTTCACTTCCCCTATGTGTTAGATATCTCGTTACCCTCCACGGTGGCCGCTCATCCATCCCGTGAGTGAACCTCATGCTTCAGACATCATGATCCCGCTACCGCTCCTTCAAACCAATCTTTTCAAGTGACAACTTCTTTAAGACCCCCGATAAAACCGACCTAGAGCACACAAGATTGGAAATTATTGTGAAGCCAAAGACAATGCTCAGTCCCGCTTTTATGGATGGAATTGAAAAATGCAAATTGTCTCAGAGTTTGCTCTAATGCCTCCCTGTTCCTTTGCACTACTCTATGTGAAGCTTGTGAGGCTTGGTTTCAAAGAATGTAAGTTCACTTATACTTGCAAAGTCTTCGAAACCCCTCCCTCAAACCGCCACTTCAAATTCAAGAGTCTCGAGGTTCAAGCTTCATATATCTGTTATGACGCTTCTACCTTTCTTGTGTGAGAAAGATCGTGGGCCTGGTTACCGGGTGCTTCACTGTGCAAAAGGGCATGTACAGCTTGAGTAGAAAATTTCTGGGTCATCGCTTGTTTGCACCGGGTACAGTTTGTCCGCAACTTTCTTCCGACTAGGAATAGAACTACGAGAGATCCTAGGTGAACTCGTTGATTTTACGATGTAATTGTCGAGCCAAATCCTCATCATCAACAGCAGACCGAGAACCCCGCAGCTTCTTCATTCTCTATCTTTATATTAGGTTTTGTCTTTTCCTTCTCTAAAGAGCTACCTGGAGGATAGTGTAGGAGGTGTGGTGGGTGGACGGGCTTGGGAGCGTGGGGCTAGTGATTGCCATGGCGTTTTTCGAGCTTGGGCCCCCACCCTAGACAAGCTTGTAAGATGCGCACAAATGTGACAACGCCCTGAGCTACACCAGCCTAATTGCATCTGTGCAAAGCAATTCATTGCTTCTTGCCCACTTCCATATTTAGCATATGCCGCAATCAAGTGAACCACATTTGGCATACATATCAACCAACGACTCCCAATGCTAAGATCCTTGTCACAGTCGCTTGTTTCAGTTTAACATGTAAGTTCGCCCTATGTCTATGGCTCCAATGTTGCCACATGCTTTCAAGCTAGAAAGAAATGTGACATCATTTGGTGAAATCCCTTCTAATTCCATATCCTTAAGACATTCCAACGCTTTCCCACCAAGTCCATTATCAACATAGCCCGAGATTAGTGCATTCCATGACATAATATCTCGAACTTGCAGCTTTTCAAAAGTTTCACATGCCTCCGAAAGTGAACCACATTTGACATATGTATCAACCAGCGCGTGGGCAATAGATGGATCTCATTGCACATCTCTTCGTTGAATCTGCACATGTATTTCTAGACATAGCTATATCCCTAATAACGGCACAAGCTTTCAAGCTACAAGCAAATGTGATAGAATCTGGAAATACGCCCTCTGTCTCATCCTTTTGAAACAAATAAGCTTTCCCAACCAAATCCATTTGCAAAGATATCCCCGCAATTAATGCATTCCATGTCACAACATTCGTGAATGCCAACTTATCAAAGATCATTTGTGCCTCGACAATTGAACCACATTTTGCATACATGTTAATCAACGTGTTTCCAACAAAGACATCCGTTTCAAAATGTTTTAATACAATCTCAAAGATGCATTTCTCGACCTTTATATAATGCTCTAATATTTCCATGTGCATTTAAGCCACAAACATATGTCCGGGATCCGAAACATGCCTTCAAGTTGCATCCGCTCCAAGCAATTAACTACTTCGGTGAGACTCGTTTCGGCAGGATGCGCGATGAGTAGGGTGGTCCATGCAACAACATTTCGAACCGGCATTCGTTAATCGGTTTCCCTTGCCTCAAAGAAGAGAGCAACATTTGTCATAACGTGTGACTCAAAGTACTAGCAACAAACATATCTTTTTCAAATCCCATTTGTAAAATCTCACTATGCATTTCTCTGCCCTTTTCTAGAGCAACTACAATACCGGGCTTTCAAGGCACCCTTCGACATATCAAAATTTGCTTTCTACCTAAGTTGCTCCGGTCAAAAACATGTAATACGCTTTTAGGAGAGCATTGCACATATGATTTAAACATACAAATAGGTGCGGTGTAGAAAGTACCTCACCGTGCAAAGCGTGTTGAACCCTTTTATACAATAAAGGGTGATTAGCTTGAAAACAATGTTCAAAGGAGGTTGGAGCACCGTGATATTTCAACATGACCAAAGATGACATTGACACGTGTAGATAAAGCATATGCATAACTACATTGCTACTAACTCATTGAAACAAAGGTGGAGCTAGAAGATGTGCCCAGAAGGTACAACATATGGAGCAATAACTACAATCCTTGCCCCAAAAGCTCGAGAAGGTGCCACCCTTCCCGTGATCAAAGAAAATGATTACAAAAGTGTGATGATCTTCCAAACAGTCCGACACTACAAGGAACATGATTATCTTTTGACAAAGGAACGTAACGTAATTATCGCAAAACCTAATGGAGCCACCATTCCTATAGAAGTGTATTCTAACCAAAGTGCAAAGAAGTTGATAGCAATAACACCATCCAATCCGGCCCCTCGGGTCACCACAAATCCATATCCTTTCAATCAGATCCAATCCGCCCCTCCGGTCACAAATCCACAAGTCCATGTGCAGCTGGTCACAGCCACAAATCCATATCCTTTCGATCGATTCCTCGCCCGATTGCGCCATAGCCGCTGCGAAGGAATGGACTGGATGACCGAAAGCACTTACTGTGCACCAGCCAGTTTTTTTAGCAAATCACCAAGATATGCTAGGCATATGCTTCAAGATATACCGATATGCCCACATACCCACATAAACGAGGGTTTGCCCCCCTAGGGGCAACCCAAAAAGTATTGAGGTGTCAAGGCATTTATAGTGGACATTCTAGGAAGCTTCCCTTTGCTTAATCGCCTTCAAAGGCACATAACTTGCAGTAGAGGGGTCGGATGAAGGTGGAGCCCACGCCGTTGAATTGCTCTCGACGAGAGCTTTCCAATAAGTGGTGCTTTGGCATTATTTTTCCGCAGTTGGAGCCAACATGATCAAATACTAAGAATCTTCTGGGAACCTTTGAGTTTCATGTAATCTATAATAAGTTGAGAGAATCTAGAAGAATCTTTATAGGATCTTAGAGAATCCAAAGGAATATCATGAGAATCTTAGAGAATCTATGGGAATCTCAAGACAGCATCTTTGAGAATGTAAGGGAATCTTGATAAAATCTTTAAGATCCTAGAGGAAACTTGAAGGAATCTTGGGATCAAGGGAAATCTTTATAGAATCTATGGGAACTAGAGGATCTCAAGAGAATCTAAAGGAATCTCAAACGATTCTTTGAAAATCTAGGGGAATATTCCTAAAATCTTTGAGAATTTAAAGTAATGATGATGGAATCTTGGAGAATCTAGAAGAATCTAGGAGAATCTTCATAGAATCTTGGAGAATCTATAGGAATCTTGGGGTATGCTTTTGGAATCCAAGGGAATATAAAGGAATCTTCTGAAAATCTTTAAGAATCTAGATGGAATCTTGGAGAATCTAGGAGAATCTTAATAAAATCTAATGGAATCTATGTAGAATCTTAAGAATCTAGGGAATCTTTGTAGAACTTTAAGAATTTTAGAGAATCTTTGAGAATCTAGGAGAAAGTAAGAGAATCTTAAGAGAATCTTTGAGAATCTTTCTGAAATTTTTGAGAATCTAGGGGAATCTTGATGGAATCTTAGAGAATCTTCATAGAATCTTGGGAAATCTAGGGGAATATTCATAGAATCTTGGAGAACCTAGAGGAATCATGCGTTGTTGTGTGACTGTTGGGTCCTGCCTAATATCATTCATGGTACAACCACTCATAATGCAACTACTCATAGTACAAAAACTTGTATATATATATATTTTTTTTGAGGGTAAGAATATGTATTAATATATAAAAATTTACATAAAATATCCCCAAATGGGATTGATGGAAATAATTATCACCAAACAGATATAACTCATAAGTACCAAAGCTTGTACTAAGATACCACTCCAATCTTCCCTACCCCTGGATTACTATAGGGGAACCGTCTTCATCCAGGCTTAGATACTATATAGAGTTAGCAACCAATTCCAAGCAACAAGGACTTAGGAGAAAGCCCATCCGGCAGAGACGAAGGTCCACCATCCTACATCCTAGCAGTGTGTCGGACAGTCATAAGCTCCATCGCATTAATCGCTTAAATCCGCATCCCGTTACATTTAAAAAATGAATAGAATCCCCTTATACTGCCAATTCTATCCAAGTTCTTGTTGTAGTTGCGGCCAAACTTCCTATGGTGAGCCAAGGCCATGAGGGCTACCTCCATATTGAAACTATTTTGAATCCTTATTACCGAGGCCGCCAATCCTCCAAGAGCTACACCACATCGGTGTTTCCAAATACACCACAATGATATATTGGTTAAAGTGAGCTGAATAATGTCTGCACCTAAACTGGCTAGAATGGCCGGCCATGATAGTTGACACGGACAAACCCACCTCCAAAAGTCTCCTATGATCGGACAAAAGAAAAGATGATCCATTGTCTCTGACGCTCCACATCCTAGAGGGCAGAGATCATGTTGAACAACACCCCTTGTTCAACAACCATGTCATAGTGTATACTCCTTCTTGTAGACTGATCCAACGAAAAGAATTGAATCTTTTGGAACATAAGGAGCCCCAAGACTTAGTCAATAGACCCATGGTTTTCGCTGATCTAATCCCAGCCTGTCTGCAGCCTTTAGTGGGGATTGTGGCATTAGCAATCCATACAATTTTTTGACTTTATAATCTGCCTCATCCCCACACAACCACCTATCCTCTTCCCCTACAATACCAGAGACCGTACTAACATTCGCCATAATCTTCCTAAAGACCTTCCTGTCACCTTCCCCAACACTTGGAACCAGAGCTTTAAATCTTGTCCAAGTAAACCATCTATTATTTTCCCACAATTGCCCAACCTGACAAATTACTGCAACACGCCATTTAGTAAACACTCGAGGGTGTACAAGTGCAAGAGGGAGCGCATCCCTCTCCCAAATACTAGTATTCCAAAGGGTCTAAGTTAGATATTGGGGTACAAAAGCACCCCCCGTCCGGCGCCGCTGCTTGGTCCGTCGGCTTGAGGTGCTTGAAGTGCTGGAACGCTGATGATCCGCTTTTAGCAAATTGCTTCCGGATCGATGACATGGCTACCCGTGAAAATCAAATTCGGGTACGTAATCAATTTGGCGGGTTGTTGTGAGATGGCGTGGAGAGTTAATAGGATTTGGCTATGGCGGGAAGCATGATCCGGTGTTGTACCCCTGAACAGAATTTTCTTTGTACAACACGGTTTCTCTGTACAACATTATTCTCTGTACAACACGATTCTAAATGGATCAATTAGCATCAGATTTAGATGAAGAAAAGCGACTTCAAATTTTCTGGGAAGGGCCGTCATGAAGGGCCCGGGGTAGGCCATCCATCACTCGAAGGGTGGTTTTACACGCGTTCCGGAGTTCCTTCTATTTGTGTTAGTCCTGTGCCTCCTGGTACAGGACTATTCATGCATACGACGGACCAAGTCAAGGCCAAGGATCCACAACCAGGCGCGGGTCAGTCGTCAAAGGCTCAGCAGAAGACCAAGCAGACCACGCAGACAAAGACCACGCCTGGCGTCAACAAGAGGCGGGCGCCAGACAGGATGACAGCCCACCACAGCCAGCGTCGGGCCGGATTTCAGGCTTTTCAAGAGGCACCGCCAGCATTCCTGCAAATCAGGCCTCCTTTCAGGAGTTGGCACCGAAATCAGTCAGAGTGTCTATATTGGGCCAAAGGCCATTGTACTATATATATGAGTAGAGCTAGCACATGAGTTTTTAGATGAGTTTTGAGTCTTGTCTCAGTTCAGTTTTCTCGATTTAGAGCTCATGTATCCTCATTGACATCAAGGAAGCTTATTATTGTGATCTCATTGTTTTTGTTGTTTTCTCTTTCTTTTTCTTGTTCTTTCTTGCAAATCCCGCTGCGGACATAGCTCCCCGGATTCTCCCCGTTAGATCCAAGGGTCCTCACAGAGGGTCGCCTTTGTGAGTTCCCGAAACCTGCACCCCAAACACCGCCGCAGCCTGCCGGTCTGATCTTTCTTTTCTTTCCATCATGTCTGCTCGAGGTTTCACTCCTGAAGAACTTCTCTGCCAAACGGCGGCTCGCCTGGAGCGCCATCAACGACGCGAGGCTGTTTGGGATATGTATGATTCTGCTTATGACATTGAGGGTGGTCGTATCCGCTCACGAGCTCAGTCGGCACCTCCTACCCCTCGTGCTCATTCTCGGCCAGGATCTCCCCCTGTGTGTCGTCATTGCTCACAACCGCAATCTCCACAACATACCCCTGTTCAGCCCACGCCTCACTATTTCCAGACTCCTGACAGCACCTATATCAATATTCCTTCAGGCCACACACCTCTTCCGTCACAACCTTCTTCACCTCCTGCTGGAATGGGCTACCATCATGTCACCTTTGGCCCTTCCCACGTTCATGGCATTCCAACTTCTCCATTCTTTCAGCACGCTCTTCCTGTTTACCAAACCACTGATCTCAAGCCTAATGAGGATGGCTCCCAAGGCCCTTCCCCACCAGATGTTACTTTTTATGGACCACCGGGTTTTTCAGCCCCACCACCTTGCACTCAGTCTCAGGCAGTTCCACCTCTCTATGCTTCTGCATATCCTCAACCCAATCCACAAGTCTATGCTCAAGTTCCGCCTTCATCCCCCACTCATAATTTGAAGCTGACTTATCCCACTTTTGGCAACACTAAAGGCAAACCTCTGGATCAAAGTGCTTCGGCACACATGGAGGAATTTGAAGCTTTGGCCATTCTGAATGGTCATGCTCAGCCCCAACTTAAATTTCATATATTTTCGACCACGCTCAGAGGCGCCCCTCATCAGTGGTTAATGGCCAACAAAAGTCACTGGAAACAGAGTTGGCAAGAAATGAAAACTGCCTTTCTATCTCATTATGGCACCACGGACGATGATCAGTTACTCCTCAAGCAACTCAATGACCTTCAACAAGAGCCTCCTCCTGAGTCGGCCCGGGGATTTTATGGACCGCCTTCACATTCTCGCCAAGAAACTCCGGGGAGTACCCCACGCAAAGCCGATCCTCGCCCGGTTTCTCGCGGGGGCCTTCCTCCCCGCCATTCGACTCATGATGAGTAATACCCAAGGCCCCAAATCTCCGGGAGCAGGCCATTGAATTGGTCAATCACTCGGTCAATGTTTCTTCTCGGGGTGTTGCTCTCCAGGAACTCCCTTTCATGCCCCCCGTCATGGTTCCCCAGAACTCTGTTCAGCCTCAGCAAGCAAATCCACAAAGAGCTCACATCTGGTGCACTATTTGTAAATATCAAGGTCATTTGGGAAATGAATGCAACTCCTCCAATGGACCTCCTCATTGTAAAAGATGCAATATGTGCAATCACGCCACGGAAGAATGCACTCGTTCTCATCCTACACCTTTTCGCAATAAAATGGTCTTTCAAGTCCAGACCACCCCTCAACAACAGCAGTCATATCAGCCTCAGCAATATCCAAATCAACAACCGCAGCGAAGATCAACAAAAACAAAGAATCTCAAAGAGCCCACGGGGACAAGGCAATCGTCCTCCCTTTGATCCTTCAAAGGCTCAATGTTATCATTGTCATGAATGGGGTCACACCACCACGGCGTGTCCCCAGCTTCCTCAAGTTCAAGTTCAACTACCGAGTTCAAATCAACCAGCTTCTGTCCGACGGCTTATCAACTCTGGGTGGCCAATGGCAAACAGGGCCCTCGTCCTGTTTTGCGAAAGCCTCCTCGACCGCCTCAACAACAGCGACCTCAGCAAGCTGCGTCTACTTCCAATCCTCTGGATCAACAAGCTCAGGAGGAGATTTATCAGGCTCTCAACCCTCCTGTCCAGAAAAACCATCCATGAAAAAGTACATCTCATGACCAGCAACTTCTTCAAGAACCCGGGTCGCTGAAGGAAAGGAAAGTGATCACGCTCCGTTGCTTGATTGAGTTTTCTGTAATCCACGCAAACGCGGATCTTACCATTGTGTTTGAGAGCAATGACGATGGGGCTCACCCATTCAGAATGTTTGACCTCATAAATCAGGCCAGCAGCCAAGAGTTTGTCAATTTCAGCCTTGATGCGGTCACGGTAATTTGGGTTGAGCCTGTACTGTCATTGCTAGATTGGTCTTGCATCAGATTTGGTAGGAATGGCGAGTTCCCCCAATTCTTTTTTGATACCTCGAAGGTCTTTGTAGCTCCAAGCAAAAATATGTTTGAATTTCTTGAACATGGCCACAGGTACGTGCTTTTATAGGTTGGTGGAAGTTTAGCAGCTAAGCGGACTGGTTGATTGTTTCCAATGTCCACGATTTCCACGTCTGGAGTTTGAATGTGAGGAACAACCTCCGTGTCCTGAACCTGATGAGCAGGAGGCTGAAGCATGACGGGAGGAGCCGCATTTTGCGTCGTGAAGAAAAGAGGCTGCTGAGCGTCATCAAGTAAGGGTTGCTTCATGACGGCATGAACATCAATTGTTTCTGAAGAAGGAATTGGGTCAGAAAAATGATCAAGACGTTGAATGCGATTGCAGGAAGCCAGGTAAGGGTCCAAGAGAGCCACACCGGTCCCGATCGAAGGCCATGTCACCTGTGGATCGATATACTGTGGTAAGATGAGAGAGGGAGACCACCGGAGGAGCTTGAACATGATAAATATTTTGTGCTTCTTCAGAGTCGGGGTCGAGATGGAAGGTTCAAAGATTCTCGATGAGAGATCAGTTGGCCGCTTTCGCATCCATGGTGGCATTGAGATGGCCATCAGTGATAACAAGTCGGTCCGTGGCCCAGTAATGAATACTCTTGGCCTGTCGGAGAAAAGGTCGTCCAACCAGCATTTCATAGTCACCAGGATCCTCTCCAGCTTTCCAAACACCAAATTCCAAAGGGAATTTGAGATCACCAATGCTGATCTGTAGAAGAGGAGTAATGCCTTGAGGTCGCGTGATATGAGGTCGTCGATTTATACGTCTTTGGCCATACTAGGATTGGTAGCCTTGCCGCTTGTTTTTCGGCCTCCTCCTCATGTTGGGGTACTTTTTACTCTGGCTCTTGTATTATCGCCCTCGTTAGCCGATCGTCCCGCCGTTTTGTGCACTCTTCCAGGTCCTCCTCCCCTTCTCTTACCTCCTATCCTTTGGTGTGCTTGTTCCTCTACCTCCTTGGTTTGCTCTCCCTGTTAGCTCCTCTTGGGCCACTTCTTCTTGTGAAGATGCCGACTCCCATTCCCCTGAGGAACTTCCCCAAGCATTGAGGTTTTGGTCCACCATGGTGTCAAGGGGGTTGTTGGGTAAATTCGAGCTACTAGAGTCTGCGTCCCATTTGTGTCACTTTCGAGTGAAACTTGCTTATTCGGTGCACTCCCCGACGCCTAGAAAATTTCCCTTAGAATTCACTTACAATAGGAAAGGGCTCGAGGATAGAATCTTGAAAGATCTAAGGATTGGGGGTACTTTTCAAGAGATTTTTAGCGGTCATCCCTTTTTTTTTTTTTAAGTGTGAATATATTATAAGTAAGGGTTATTAATTAAAGTACTTTTTCTAATTACTTAACTATCTTTCAAAATTTTCCTATTTAGTTTGGGCCAAATATTGGTGATCGCACCATTTTCTTTGCAAGCTTCCTATTGAGCGACTCTTCGTTCAATTTCCACTTGTAAAATGAGCCTCATGAACAACTTTGAGCTCAAATTTACTAGAAAGTTTGTTTTGACTCTCTATTCAAAATTAGTTTATCCTAACAACAAGATTTGACTTGCTAATGACATTCTAACGATGGAAGAAAAAAAATTCTCCCAATTTTCGAGGTTCATATTGGGGTTTTACCCCCAAATTTTCTAGTTAGCTACTTAGGAAAATGGCCAGTGCTTGATCTTGGTCAACCAAGATCATTGCTCTGATACCATTGTGGCGCTCCTTGCGCTCAGTGTTGTCAGGTACGTTTAGTACGGTACGGGTATTATACGTACTTAACATATTAATACCGTATGCATACCTCTCATTTAAAAAGTACTTTAAATATGTTTTTTGGAATTATAAAATACTTATTAAATACATAAAATACGTACTTTACGTACAGTACATTAAGTACTTCCTTTAATTTCTTAGAACTATTATTCTTTATAGTTCTAAGAAATTAAAGGAAGTACTTAATGTACTGTCAATCTACACCTACAGAAAAAAACGTTTAAGCAATTGTTGCTCATTTATTGCATTCGAAGCTATTAACCGCCACTGACCTCCGCATTTCTTTCCTGGCATGAATGCAAACCAAAATATTAAGGAGAAGGTCTGCCTCCTGCCATGACAAAACACGGAGAAAAGTGGGTCGCAGATTCCATCTCCATTCCGATTCGGCGGCTATGGTAAGAAGAAAGAGGGGGAAAACACAGAGGTTTTAAGTTTTTATTTGCAAAAAGATTGTTTTTTTTTTTTCTAAACTACAATTCCATAATTTCCCTAATGTCTAAAGTCTCCTAATGTGTTTTTTACTCCTATTCTATAATATATAATAATGTATTTTTCCTAATGTATAATTTTACCAATTCTATTGGTCTAATGTCATTTGGACGCTTTTTTTTATATAAAGTGCGTATCATACGTACTGTATGTATTAATACGTTAAGTACTATATTAATAAAACAAGAGCTCAATTTGACCTGTCAACTTATAGGTATAGTACGTATAGTACTGTGGGGAAAGTATGGGACGTACGTAAACATAAAATACGGGTACGTAAACAACACTGCTTGCGCTATATACGGCAGCCCGCGGTATACAACGAAGGACCTTCCCCATCCAACGGCTACACGTCGTATGGGCCCTCTGTCTAACTTGTGTCTAGGGTGACCAGACTATCGAGTAGAGGACACAGAGGTGTCATTCCGTCCCGTCCTCTAGGGGTCCCTATATCAACGGAAGCAAAACATATAAACATAAGCACTAGCAATAACATAACAACAATAAACTACCCCATAGAATAGTGGTAATCCATCCATCCATATCATCGAATATAACAATACAACAAGTGCATCATATACATCAATAGAGGCTCCTACCAGGGCTCATACTCAAGGGGAGTCGACGACTACCGGGGCCTCGGATAGAATGTAATCGAAGTTATGGCAATGACTTGGGCTGGCAATAGACAATGGCTAGGATTGACCACTCCATCCGCCCCTCCGTGCATACTTTGCGCATACAAGGCTAAATCGAGGCTCTGTCAGGATCAGAATTGCCGGAGACGTAATCCCATGGTATCACCCAATGAGACTACTCCGGGTTGCATCTCCCCAGTCCGATGAGGTAGGAAGGGTTGCATCTCCCCTTTCCAGAGTGCAGTGGCTCCATGGGCGGCTAGAGGATCGTGGCGACACACATCCGTACCCGACTGAACTCCCCAAAACAAGAGCCAAGCCGACACTTGCAACTCTTGAGAGTCAGGGTGACACCATTGACCCAAGAAGTGTCGGACCCATACTCGGCCCACAGGAAGTGACCGACTATGAGTCTAGCCCGCTATGGGACCCCAGTAGCCGCGCTCAGCAGGGTCCTCCCTCCATTTTGCCACTGACCCCGTTGTGTGGTGCTCAGTCACTCCATAGCCTCCATAGCCAGGTGGGCTCTATGCACAGGCTGCATAATAATGGGAACTAATGGGTCTAAACTAGGAGCATCATCTAAATAATGGCTACTAGGTCTCTACCCCCCTTCCCAATACACAAGAGGTGCAAACATAAGATCAACCATCGTCATATACCAACATAACATGATAAATAACAAGAATAACAACTGATCCTAATCACATACATCTAACTTATAGTTAGGGTTCATTGATTATGGTTCATGCTCAGAACTGTAGGTTCTAGAATGGCTCTACTAGGACACAATATGCAACTCCCTAGAGTCTACTCGAAGTACCTGCTCTTGACGAGCTGTCGCCGGCTCCTTGGTTCTCCATCTCTAGCAGGTGGTTCGAGTAGATGACCCTCCTCTCGCTCATTTCGCTTTGGGATCTGCACATCGCAATCTTGGCTGTCGAAGACTATCCTCGAATCAGAGCAATGGGCACGAATTGGTGGATCGGAAGTTGGTGGAGCTAAAAGTGGTCTAGGTTTAGGGTTTGGCCTTTTATGTGTTAGGGTTCACATGAGGGCCACTTGGCTCCAATAGGGGCGATCCATGTGGCGGGTCGCCTATAGAGTGAAGCCACGTGGAAATGGGTCACCTCCTAAGGTTGGCTAAGTTATGTAAATAACTTGGCCATGCCCCTACACTTGGTGCATACAAGTCACTAATGTAGATTTGTATAGTGACGGCCCAGACATACTTATCATCGATATTCTAGGGGAACGCCACATAAACCATCATGCTCGGGATTAAATTATGTTAGTCCGCCTTGCCAAGACAAAAAACTTATGCAAAGGATATATAGAATGCCCTCGATGCAGCCTTCAGGATCTAAAAGAATAAAGAAACGTGAAAGAAAGAGGATAGGACGCCCTTACATGAATATCCGCTGATCATGTGGACAGTGATATGTCCTGAAATACACCAGATGCATGTTCAAATTGTAGACATATAAAAGGATTGAACCCAAATGCTTTTGGATATTGGAAGCACTTATATGCCACAGATATGCCTCAGTGTCGATAGAATGTATTGTCTAGAACAACAAAAGTAGCACAGTTTGCAGCACAAACATGGTCACTAAATTCAATTCCAACTTCCTTACAAGTGAGCTCAATTTCCAATTTGTATCACAGCCAACCTTGGGACAACTTCCTTGCTGTCATGCATTGCACATACTTCTTTGGCAATATTTAGCTCAATTTCTTGAACTATCGCCCCTCCATTGATCTTTAAATGCAAGGTGCCATCCCCGCGTTAATATGTTAAACTCCATTATGAAATGCACATTTTACGTACATAAAATAAAATAAGCATTGCACCTACGCTAGACAAAATAGAGATGAAATGCAAGTACATGCAAACTCACCATGCGTTGAGAAGCTATGTTGTCCCTTCCAACCAACACTTGTTGGAAGGAAATACAGTCGCTTATTGTATTTTAGCATCCTATATTAGCTGCCCACCTCTAGCATCATTGTGCTTCTGAATTAAGAGGCAACAACTTGAGCTTGGACTCTCTGATTACTTGCTAAATCACATCAAAGTCCATAGCAACCATAGCCGGACTTGCTAAGATTTTTGTTGATGCTAAAATTTCAAGAAAGGTAACATTGCTTTATTCAAACATCCTCCGCTAGATCACTCTAGTTCGTTGTGCTTTGTGAAGCAACGGCTCCACAAAAGCAATAGGGAATAGTGATGCTAGAAGAAACCCAACTAAAATTTGGACCCTGAGTTGACGTAATCCCAGCCGCCTTCACTATAGCAGGCTGCCATATCCATAGCCATCTTGAAGCCATTTTGTCCTCTACAAAACTTTCGAGCTTCAAGCTAGAGATTTTGATGTCGGAGCAGAAGCAAGCGCAGGGATAGACGAGCGTACGAAGAATATCATATAGGATAAGAATTAATAGTAGCAATATAAGTGAAAACTACCAAAATGCTCCTATGAGTTTATGTAATTACCAAAATGCCCTTATGAGTTTTAAGGGAAAACTACCCTACGAGTTTGTGTAATTACCAAAATACCCTTATGAGTTTCAAAATTACCAAAATGCCCTTGTGTATAGTAGGTGTGTAGGCGCATTTTGGTAATCATAAGAGCATTTTGGTAATTACACAAACTCATAGGGGTATTTTGGTAGTTTTCCCTTACCAAAATGACACTCAAATAAACATACAAATAAATTACCAATTTGCCCCTAGACACCAAACTTAATTACTAAAATACCCCTACACACCAAACTTAATTATCAAAATGGTATTACATACCAATTTTGATCAATCTACACCAAATTTAATTATCAAAATACCCTATACATCAAATTTAATTACCAAAATACCCCTATACAGCCTTGTTGTGACACTTACAAGGAGCCAGTGTTTCTTGTGGTTTTAACGCACGATGATGTTATTGGAGGCGTGTCACCACCAGCCACATGCAGACATCTTGGACGTCCAAAACCTAAACACATGCGCACAGGAGAAGATGTAGAGAAGAGGAATATCTTTATGGAAGGTGTAATGGAAGAGACACAATGCATGCAGTTGTAGGGCTCCAATTCGGTGATGGTTGTGAATTTTGTAATTTCTTTGTTGAATCAGGATACCAGCGCTACTCCGTCTTCAATGAGTGCACCGGGAAACGAGGACACGGAGGAATTGCGTGTTACTACTAGACAGCCTTGGCCCAATCGGTCTCCCCGGCAAGGCGTGACAGCACAATGAGACAATTGGGCAGTGCGGAAACAATGATGGCAGCCCTCTCTTTGTGGCTGGCTTGCTACTTCCCACATGCCGAGAGCAACTTTACCACACGCGACTTGGATGTGGACGGCGGGGAGCCCTATGTCGATCTATATGATGACATACGCCAAGATGCACAATTGGGCAAGGTCATGTTGCTTGGAGACTTCAATGCGCCGCGGGGGACAGATGAGATCCCAAAATTCGCACCTCTAGGCGAGGATGTGTTGCAAATGGATCCCCAGATGGTTTGGCCAAGCCAAGGCGCCGATGACGCGAGGTGACACGGTATGGCCCGGCGGTACCGGGCCGTTCTTCGGGCAATATCTTTGACCACAGTCATTTGCAATGGCTGGACAACGGTCGGGCCCCTCCCGCCTTCACTTGTAGGCGGGGGAGAACCAGGGGGCGGCACCGGTGTGGTGGATTACGTGCTAGTGACGAAAGCAATGCCTACACTTGATCACTGCGCGATTCGGGGACAGGTGGCGGGACGAGGGAAGTAGACCGACCATCATTTTGTTCTTGCAGATAGATTGGCGGGCCAACCGAGCACCCATTGCCCCAACACCCCATGTACCCACGGTTGCCCGGACTATGATCATGCGGCGGTCTATGCGAGGATGCTTGAGCATGAGCTGCGGGAGTGTTGCAACTCCCCACACTTCAACAGCAGACCCGGTGAACCCGGCTTTCTTCGAGGGTAGGGGACAGATGCTTTGGGAGGAGGCCGCCTCGACGATCCACAAAGGGGCTGCAATCACCTTCCCCGCAATCACTGGTTCGATGACAGATAACCGGGGAGCTGAAACGATGGCTCCGCCAAGTGCTGACCCCACCATTAAGCCCAGCGGAGCCCGTCCCGTCAACACGCTCCTTCCTCAAGACCAAGAAAGCCAGGTACCTTTGCAGAGCACCGAATGTGATGTTTGGTCTTCTAGGACTGCCACCCTAGGGCCTTCGGGAGAAAGGTCTTGAGTAAGCACGCACAGCCCACGAGAAATATTACCCGGAACAATGGGTGAGATACTTATGACACTGTGATGACCCAATGGGAAGCGAGGGCACCGATACCTCCTTGAGCACAGTGCCTAGTAATGGTCATTCTTTGAAGGGATGTCATAATGGGCCCGCAACGCCCGCTAACCCGGGAAGGCGGCGATTTGGATGGTATCGTGCAGAGCTTCTCAAGTGGGGCGGCCCCCAATGGTTGGGGTTCACAAAGACTCTTCAATGGGGCATTGCAAGAAGGCTTCCCCCGCATTGGACTACCGGTAGAGTTGTGCCCATATACAAAGCGAGGGGACCCCCATTGACCAACCATCGTACCATTATGGTGGGCCTGTCTTTGCCAAGTTGCTTAGGGATTCTTGGCGGCGATTGACACTTTAGGCGGAGGATGGAGAAGTGCGGGCTCTCACGCAGTAAAAGCTTCGCCCCGGCATTCTACTATTGACCATATCTTCACCCTGCGAACACTCATAGAGGATAGCCGAATCGGCCTTTAACTGTCTTGTTGCTTTGTGGATTTCGCAAAGGCTTTTGACACAGTGCCTCGGGATAAGTTGTGGGATAGATTGAGACAGCTAGGAACCCCCGTCGACTTGAGAATGCTATATATGTACTATACTATCTGAGGCTTGCTCCGGTCGTCTCACCTTGTCGGGGAGCCCGTTGTTAGTAGCATTGGGGTGCGCCGTGGTTGCCCTCTATCCCCGACACTCTTCGGCTTTGTACATTGACCAGCTAGAAGAATGGCTAGCTGAGCACGGGGAGGCGCCAGTTGATGCACCACATGATCCGGCAACTCATATATCTCGATGATGTTGACCCGCCGCGATATACCCCGGAGGACATGCAACGCCACCGGATGCTTTGGACACTTTACGCCAATTCATCGACATGAGAGTTAACTTGGCCAAGACAAGGGTGTCTGCTGGTCCCATCATCCGGCACCCACGCCTTCCCTCATTCACTTACCGAGGCGGTAGTGGAGGTGGCTCGATCTTATAAGTATTTGGGCATTGAGTTTTCTACTACCACATCTTTGGGATGCATCCATCGTTACTGGTCACTGCAGGCTGGGAAAGCCACGTATGCAATGCAAAACAACAATCACAAGGCGAGAAGTATGCATGGGGTCACCGGGCACACTTGTTGGGCCTTGGTTAAACCGGTCCTCCTCTATGGGGCAGAAGTGTGGGGCGATGATATCCCTCACCACTTGGAACGATCTAGAGCAGTAATGAAGGCCTTCTTGGCCGGGCACTAGGAGTGAAATCCACGGTCCCATATCGATCTTGCTCCAGGAGACAGGCTTCCTTCCATTCTGGAGGGGTATTACTGGAACGTCACATTATTTACTTCCGAGAAGGTGGTGGCTATGGATGAAGCCCCGGCTGCCCAACCTTGCTTTGGCGATGGCGATGGGCCCTTGGCGACTCAAAGCCTGCTGGAAAGACAAGCAAGCCCAGTGGTTTCGCTATGGAATGTGCAGCGGGCACAGATGTGGACGGTGCATACACCGAAGGAACGCTTGCCTTGAAGCAAGATTTGGATGCTTGCTTCATGGCCAAGCTTTGGGATCTGAGAGGCCCCGTCACATGTCAAGGTGGCAAATTATCGGACAACAGGTTAATCCCATGCTCACGAGGGGCCCACACCACGCACATTGCACCCATCTACCCATGAAAAGCGCGGTGATTGCTTCCATTCAGCCTGGGGTGCACACCACCTCCGCATTGAGACGGGGAGATGGATTCGGGAGCAGCGTGAGGGACAGAGTCTGTCAATCTTTGTCAATAGGGCGCCGTTGAGGATGAAAGTCACGCCCTCCGCTGTCCGTCCGTCACGAGCATATCCGGGCTCGGTATGCTCGGTTAGTTGTGCCCCATCAGGCCTTGCATGAGCTACTGAGCACGGCCTCTGTAGGCTTGTTGGGATCGTACCTTCAGGAGGTAATGGATACGCGGACTCAGTTATGCCCCCCTGTCCGACATTAACCTCAGCTGTACTTGTGATTATGTATATAACTGTGCAGTATGTCAGCATCCTTATTGCTACTAAGGTTTTTCCCCCGAAAACCCTTCGGGGAAGGGGTTTTTTAATCCTGGTAGTAATACGCCTGCTGCTCTCTCTTTGTACTTGGGTCCCATAGGCCAGTTGGTCTCCGTGGACGATAAAATCATATTCTATTCTATTCTATTCTTGAGGCATTTAGTATAGATTGAGTAGAATAAGTATGTAAGGGCATTTTGGTTAAGTTTGGTATGTAGGGGGTATTTTGGTAATTAAGTTTGGTGTGTAGGGGCAAATTGGTAATTTGTTTGTATATTTATTTTATACAGTGTATTTATTTGAGCGAGGGGCATTTTGATAATTTTGGAACTGATAAAGGCATTTATTTTGGTAGTTTTTTCTGATTGTATTGGCATCTTGTTTTACTGATGATTGGGTCAACACCTTGTTTTACTCCAATTCCCAGGTCTTGGAGTTGACTAAAGTAAGGGGTCGTCTTCCAGAAACCTCCATGAAAGCTGCTTTAAGAAGTTTGGAGGAAGTATGGTATTCTAGGCGCGTCCCTGTAATTTGTTTTTTAACTATTCTCCGCGTTCCTCTGCCAAATATATATCCACAAAACACAAGCATCCAATCAATCCCAGCATTTTTTTGATCGCAAATTGTCGGAATCGAGTCCATGGCAAAATCTTCGTCTTTCCAGCTCGAGTTGCGCAAGATTTTTACAGCTTTTGATAAGAATGCCGATGGTCTAATCTGTAAAAACGACCTCCCCTCCTTGTTTCCAAAACTGGATCTCGCCCTTCTGACGAAGAACTGGCGCTTGAAGGAGAAGGTGGAGCAAGGCGGATTAGAGAGAGAAGATGGAGCAAGGTGGATTAGAGAGAGAAAGTGGAGCAATGTGCTAGAGAGAGAAAGTGGAAGAATAGAATAGAATAGAATAGTTTTTTTAACGTCCATGGAGACCAATAGGTCATGGGACCCATACAATGGGCTAGTACAATCATTACTACTAGGATTAAAAAACCCCTGCCTCGAAAGATTTTCAAGGGAAAAACCTTTGCAGTAATGATGATACTAGACAAATGGAGATAATGACTCTGAGGGGCTCAAGTAATTGCGAGGCGTTTATCTAGAACCTTAAAGTATGTATAATGCCAAGTCATGTACACGGATGGTGCTCGAGAAGTTGTGGAGGCGTGGAATGGAATGCTAAGGTCAAAAAATGATTTCGGACTATCTCAAAAGCGAGGGCAACTTCGAGGAAGAGTATGGCTTTCATCTTCAATAACATATGGCGGCAGCGAGGCACATAGTCTCGCTTCTTCGCGGCAATTTGCGGCCGCTCCCATCTACTGTCTCAATGCGTAGCTGTGGGACCCGTGCGAATTGATGCAATAGCTACAAGCTTGTTCTGGACAATGAAGCAAGCAAATAAGCTTGGGGCCCCGGTGCCAAGGTGGGATTTATGTGTGCATGATAATGACCCGGTTTTCACTTGGGCCAAAGTAAGCGCATCCCATATCTTTTTGAGCAAAGCGACCATTGAGATATTGTTGCAAAAGCTCGGGATCAAGCTGGCAAGCATCGAGGCGATGCTTTCGGTTGCCTGACCCAACGGACAAACCATGTAGTGCAATGCTCTTTCCAACATCGTTTCAAACGCTGAGGAGATTCAGCCATGGCAAGTGCAAGAACAGGATACCTAACATCATCCATATGGTGCACCTTGCAGATATAGTGGAGATGGCGCTTCATGGCAGAATGTTGACGAGGCCAAAAACCTGTCTCTTGTAAAAGAATAGCATAGGGCACCGTTGTTTTAACTCCGAGGCTGTAAGTGAGAAAGGACTTTTGCACCCGCTCCAAGCTCTCCCAAGCACTAGCAGTAATGGCTGGCCCCCACACTTCAGAACCATACAGTAAAACAAGCTCTACCAAAGTCCGAAACAAGTGGGCTTTCCGTGGCCAATCATGAATTTCTGCGCGAAAACAATTGTTTTGCATTGCATAGAGTGCTCTCTATCCAGCAGCCACCCGCTTGGTAATACACTGTTCCCAAAGTGTGTTCTTACAGAATTCTACACCAAGATACTTGTAGCTATATACAACTTCAACTTCGCGGCTATCATAGTGAAGAAAGAAAGTGGAGAGAAAGTGGAGCAAGGCACTAGAGAGAGAAAGTGGAAGAAGAATGTGGAAGGAAAAACAAAGGGCAATGGGTAAAGTCTCTTCTATACTGCCAGAACAGTGACTGGCACGCCATGAGTCGTCCTGGCTAGAGAGAGAGACTACTGGCGCACCATGAGTCGTCCTGGCTAGAGAGAGAAAGTGGTGAAGAGGTCAAGAGACACCTAGGTAGCTAGAAAGTGTGGTCCAAGGCTAGGGAGACCATAAGGGGGCTAGGGGGCTAGTGAGATTATAAGGGGCTAGGGGGACCATAAGGGGCTAGAGAGAAAGTGGAGCAAGGAGGACTTAGAGAGAGGAGGGTCAGGGCTTGAGAGAGAAGGTGGAGCAAAGGCAGATTAGAGAGAGAAAGTGGAGCAAGGCACTAGAGAGAGAAAGTGGAGCAAGGGCTAGAGAGAGAAAGTGGAAGAAGAAAGTGGAAGGAAAAACAAAGGGCAATGGGTAAAGTCTCTTCCATCTTTGTCCGGAGCGGTGCCACAAATTTCACACTTTCTTATGGCCCAAAACCACCATGCCTTTCGAATAATGAACATGCCATGTTGCAAGATGAAAAGCAACAAAGATAACGATGTAAATTTGATTTTAGTAATAAAATCTAGAAAACATGGATGACTATTAAACACCATTTGCAATTTGAAATTCCACCATAAAGTAATGGTCAAATATAGATAGTTGCATGTCTACTCTACCTTGGGTATAGCTAAGAGCCTTGTGCATTATTAGAGCATATACAATAATGCTATTGAAGTTTTGCAAAGGAACCCCACGATATTTTTGTGTTTTCAGATTGCAAATTCTTTAATAAATTCTAGAATAGTCCATTAAGAACATCAATGAAGATAGAACCTCTAAAGTACGTACTTGATCACAATACATTGAGGCTTGAGCTTTTTTGAACAAGAGGGTTGTAATTCATAGATCCCATGAGAGGTTTCTTAAAACAAAATATACACTAAAAGATTATTTTCCTATATTATTAGAAGAAAAGCTCCAATTACTAAATTTGCATCAATCTGCTCCCATCCAAAAAGAAACAATGCTTTTAGTATAAAGTAAAAAATCTTTGGCTTGAGAAATCTAAACTATTGTCTCGTCGCGGTATCCTCTACTTTGCAAAAGTAAAAATCAAACTAATTCCTTGCAAACATAGTCTTTGGATATGTCCATAAATGTTCTATAAAGATAATTCTAAATATGCAACGTTGGGAATGCTCCTTGGGCTGTTTCTTCAAATAACATATAACACATAATCCTACATTATACTTGCACCCATATGCTCCTATTCCAAAGTAAACAATGCTATGGTGCCCAATATGACAAAACCTAGTTTTTTCATTTGCAAAACAAAGTAGAAACATATGCTTTCTTCCTTTAATTTAATTACGGATCACAACCCAAAAAGCCACTCACGAGTGTAGAGGCGATGGGATCTCTTGCATGTGGGGAGTACTTTCGAGTTTCGTTTTCACAAAACCTTAATATATTGTTTTTTCTTTTTGAATCGGGGCAAAAATACTTTAGGGCCTCCAACGCCTTTCTATTTTTCTGGAAAAAAAGAAACGATGACTTTCAATTTTTTTTTTTTTTTTTTTACTTTCAATGGCCTCGGTCATTCACATGGCACGTTTAACTCTTTGTGAAGTGGCACGATCAGACTATAGATCTAGCGAAGGGATAGGCGGTAGGAAGAATATTATATAGGATAAGAATATAAGGGAAAACTTACCAAAATGCCCATATGAGTTTATGTAATTACCAAAATGCCCTTATGAGTTTCAAAATTACCAAAAGGGAAAACTACCAAAATACCCCTATGAGTTTGTGTAATTACCAAAATACCCTTATGAGTTTCAAAATTACCAAAATGCCCCTACACACGAGCTATAGATCTAAGCGAAGGGATAGGCGAGCGTACGAAGAATATCATATAGGATAAGAATTAATAGTAGCAATATAACTGAAAACTACCAAAATGCTCCTATGAGTTTATGTAATTACCAAAATGCCCTTATGAGTTTCAAAATTACTAAAAGGGAAAACTACCCTATGAGTTTGTGTAATTACCAAAATACCCTTATGAGTTTCAAAATTACCAAAATGCGCTTGTGTATAGTAGGTGTGTAGGGGCATTTTGGTAATCATAAGAGCATTTTGGTAATTACACAAACTCATAGGGGTATTTTGGTAGTTTTACCTTAGCAAAATGACACTCAAATAAACATACAAATAAATTACCAATTTGCCCCTAGACACCAAACTTAATTACTAAAATACCCCTACACACCAAACTTAATTATTAAAATGGTATTACATACCAATTTTGATCAATCTACACCAAATTTAATTATCAAAATACCCTATACATCAAATTTAATTACCAAAATACCCCTATACAACCTTGTTGTGACACTTACAAGGAGCCAGTGTTTCTTGTGGTTTTAACGCACGATGATGTTATTGGAGGCGTGTTACCACCAGCCACATGCAGACATCTTGGACGTCCAAAACCTAAACACATGCGCACAGGAGAAGATGTAGAGAAGAGGAATATCTTTATGGAAGGTGTAATGGAAGAGACACAATCCATGCAGTGGTAGGGCTCCAATTCGGTGATGGTTGTGAATTTTGTAATTTCTTTGTTGAATTTAAACTTCTATTCTTGAGGCATTTAGTATAGATTGAGTAGAATAAGTATGTAAGGGCATTTTGGTTAAGTTTGGTATGTAGGGGGTATTTTGGTAATTAAGTTTGGTGTATAGGGGCAAGTTGGTAATTTGTTTGTATATTTATTTTATCTGATGTATTTACTTGGCGAGGGGCATTTTGATAATTTTGGAACTGATAAAGGCATTTATTTTGGTAGTTTTTTCTGATTGTATTGGCATCTTGTTTTACTGATGATTGGGTCAACACCTTGTTTTACTCCAATTCCCAGGTCTTGGAGTTGACTAAAGTAAGGGGTCGTCTTCCAGAAACCTCCATGAAAGCTGCTTTAAGAAGTTTGGAGGAAGTATGGTATTCTAGGCGCGTCCCTGTAATTTGTTTTTTAACTATTCTCCGCGTTCCTCTGCCCAAATATATATCCACAAAACACAAGCATCCAATCAATCCCAGCATTTTTTTGATCGCAAATTGTCGGAATCGAGTCCATGGCAAAATCCATGGCAAAATCTTCGTCTTTCATTTCGAGTTGCGCAAGATTTTTACAGCTTTTGATAAGAACGCCGATGGTCTAATCTGTAAAAACGAGCTCCACCTCCTTGTTTCCAAAACTGGATCTCGCCCTTTTGACGAAGAACTCACTAAAATGATGGATTCGGTAGATGATAACGGAGATGAATGCATTAATTTTGAGGAATTTTTGAACGTGTTCCTTTCCCGAGAGCGATGTAGAGACTGAAGAGGAATTATTGGACGCTTTTAGAGTATTTGATAAAAACAAGGGAAATTTACCAAAATAACCTTAATTGTTGACTTAATTCCCAAAAAGCCCTTTGTATTTTTGAAATTCCCAAAATGCCCTTAATTCTTAAATATTTTTCCAAATAGCCCTTTGTATTTTAAAAATCACCAAAAAGCATGTATTTACAATAGAGGATCATTTTCTAAGAGGAAGTGGTTCTTACAGATGACAATAGTTTGAAAAATATATATATATCTCTTATATATATACAATTATATAGCACCCCCCATGTTCCAGTACTTTGAGGTGTCACCGTGTGAGCCGTCCAGATCTGAAATCGATGGTCCATGCGAGGACCCCTCAAAGTATTGGAACATGATGAGGTGGCAGCAATATTTGGTGTAGCAAATCTTGACCGTTAGATCAAAAGGTGAGCATAAATCCTAGCCATTAACTTTCTAATATTAAATTTTTTTTTTAAAGGAGGTGAGGTGGCACCCTCATTAATAAAACAAGGTGCTGCGCACGGAGGGTTGCCCTCCATGGCCGGAGAGTGAAGTGGCTTAAGTTGTAGTTGTAGACAATAGAGTGTTTGAGTCAAAATTGCTATTTTGGAACATTCACATTTTGTGAAGGTGATGGTACGCATTTGCATTACTAAGTTCTGCTTAGGTGTTGAGGTGTTGTTGGAGTAGGATGCAGTTGGACATATGGACTTTGGGGTTAAGGTATTGGCCGGAGGGTGAAGTGGCTTAAATCATAGTTCAACGTCATGTTTTGACAATTAATTCAAATTACTACTTCTAAACAATAGAATACTTGAGAAAGAAGTGATATCTCTTGCAATTGACATTGTACTATAGATAAAATATGGAAGATTGTAGACTAGAATCGTGCCACTATTTTAGGCAGTGCATGTTGCATCTGTTGTTGCAAATCTATGAGGTTCTATGTTTGCTTACTTGCTTACTCAAAAGTGGTCATAATGTCGAAAACAACAGACTTTGACGATGCTTGAAGAACACAATGAGAAGAACGGTTTGCCTCTTATTCTAAACCTAAAATTCTAAGCAATGTGGCGATGTCATAGGCTTCTACATCAAGTATGCAAGGGCATTTTGTTTGTGTTTGTGGGCCTCTGTTGCTGCCGGACTTAGAGGGTTTCGCCTCTTGGAGGTCGCCATAGCCCGATGCACTGTCTATCTTGGAGAGCACTCTATGCAATGCAAAACAATTGTTTTCGCGCAGAAATTCATGATTGGCCACGGAAAGCCCACTTGTTTCGGGCTTTGGTAGAGCCTGTTTTCTTGTATGGTTCAAGTGTGGGGACACGCCATTAGTGCTAGTGCTTGGGAGAGCTTGGGCGGGTGCAAAAGTCCTTTCTCACTTACGGTCACCGAGTTAAAGCAGCGGTGCCCTATGCTATTCTTTTACAAAGAGACGGGTTTTGGCCTCTTCAACATTACGCCATGAAGCGCCATCTCCACTATATCGCAAGGTGCACCACATGGATGATGTTAGGTATCTGTTCTTGCACTTGCCGCCATTTTGAATCTCCTCGGCGTTTGAAACGATGTTGGAAAGAGCATTGCACTACATGGTTTGCCCGTTCAGGTAAACAGCGAAACCTTTGCGATGCTTGCCGGTTGATCGACCTTTGCAACAATATCTCAATGGTCGGTTTTTCTCAAAAGATATGGGGCGATTACTTTGGCCCAAGTGGCGGGTCATTATCATGCACACATAAATCCCACCTTGGCACGGGGCCCCAAGCTTATTTGCTTGCTTCATTGTCCGGGAACAAGCTTGTAGCTATTGCATCAACGCATACGGGGTCCCACAGTCTCGCGATTGAGGCAATGTAGATGGGGGCCGCAATTGCGGCGAACTATGTACAATGTTGCCGATTCTGGGTTATTGAAGATGAAAGCCATACTCTTCCGGAGTTGCCCCGCTTTTGAGATAGTCAGGAATCATTTTTTGACCTTAGCGGTCCATTCCACGCTTCCACAACTTCTCGAGCACCATCGTGCATGGCTTGGCATTATACATACTTGAGGTTCTAGATAAGCGTGTCGCAATTCGCGAGCCCTCGGTAGTCATTATCTCTGCTTGTCTAGTATCATCATTACTGCAAAGGTTTTTCCCTTGAAAACCTTTCGAGGCAGGGGTTTTTTAATCCTAGTAGTAATGATTGTACTAGCCCATTGTATGGGTCCCATGACCTATTGGTCTCCGTGGGCGTTAAAAAACTATTCTATTCTATTCTTCTTTGGTTAGGCGGTTCAAACATGGCGACCCACATATCACATATCACATATCATACAAGAGGGAGAGGAAAGAAACCTCTAGAGAGGGTTACATCTACTCCCCAAAAACAGCACATTGCGTCTTTGAATTGGCATGAAACAATGCAAATGGTTTTATTTTTTTACCATTATGATAGATTGCATTATTTTCATTTTTTTTACTCACTTTCGAAACATTGCCTAGCAATGTCAATTATTCTTTAATGAAATGTCTCAAAATCATCCAAAGCCGGTGAACCTTCACTATCTTTGGGGGCACACAACTAAAGAAAGGTCAAATAAAAATATAACTAAATTAATTGAGGCTCTTATTCAAGTTCTAATATAAAAATAATCGAAAGATCTTGTATCGATTTACTCACGAACACAAAGGCAACGTCCCTCATATGGAAATGCCATTCGAGGCTTAACCTTATCATTTGAGAACTTGTTCCTAAAGTAATTTGTAGCTCATGTTGTAATGTTTTGGGTGCGTAACAATCCATGATGAACAATAACTTTACGCACTCTTTACGTGTAACTCTGAGACTTGCCATATACACAATGCATGTGTTGCAAAGGTGAAAAACGCATTCATGTACCAATGCTCCTTTCACATTGATATACTTAAGCGAATACCAAACAAGGATCTACGCAACCGAAAGTGAGCTATGGCATTGATCCCGGAGTCCATTGTGGGTTGTATCCTTAGTAGCCGAAACTACTCCCTACATTATGGAAACTATTCATGACACACTGAAAGACCCTAACCAATGATCAATATAAATGATGATCTAAGATACGCTTCCTTGAGGAATGAGACTAGGGGTAGTATTGATCCTACATGAATTATCGGGAGTGCCAACCCAAGCTCTGGATGAGGTGTGCGTGGCGACAAAGCATTGCATGCCACATTGTTATGATTCAAAAAATCACATTCATATTCGTAGATATTTACAATTACAACCATATAGATGGGACCCAAAAGATATCTCTCAGCGGGTATCAGCACAATCGATATTCGCATTCACCACTAATTCTTTGGATGGGACTTGACAAGGGCAAGCATACAAGATATCTTTGAGGCTTTGAAAAAAGGAATGAAGCCATGATACACCGCTGACCTAAGTTTTTTCGGCAAAATGCATGGAAAGTAATAATAATCTACACTAACAATCTTACGGATAATCCACAAAAGTACTGACACGGAACCACATAATAAAAGTTTCTTGAAGACCTTCACCTTATTAAAATTTACATGACTTAAAGCCCAACTGGACCACGTAATAAGACTGAAGAGATTTAAAAGGCGATAGCCAACTAACATTTCCATGTTCTTTGTCAAATAAACGTTTTAATAAAAGCTTCGAAGAAGAGTTGAGAACATTACGGCATTTGAACATGATACAACCCGGTTGGCCTTACCCCCTCTTGGAGAGTGAATTGCAATCTACAGATTCGGCTATATACTATGAGATAATCTGACTAACCGGGACTTATATGAGTATACAGACATCTTGACGCATAAAATAATTGGCATAAAGTTGTCTTACGTTACGGTATATCATGATCTGAGAATCTATTTCTGACTATAGCAGCTTCTTAAGGTATGAGCCACCTTCTTGTAATTATAAAAATATACAAACATACGGATAGAAGTCAAAGCAACTACATAAACGAGTTCTAACTCATTACAAAGCAATGACTGAAATAAATGGTGACCTGTTTTTTCAATAGCCAAAACTTCTCACTTGGGAGGAAAAATTCAAATAACAATTTTAATGCTGACATCATGCACAGGGGTCTCGTAATCGGCTAGCACCATTGGTTAAGTTCGAACTATTGCAAAAGTACAACATGAACAATCGAGAAAAAAGTTATTGTCATTGAAGTGCAGAAAATAGAGAAGTTTCCTTACCATTAATCACTCTGAATCTTTGTCCGGTGAGACCGCAAGCAAATGCAGAAGAATGTAAAGATACAGTTGGAAATAATGGTACACCGACACCAGGTGCGCAAGTTTGTCCTTTCAACACATTCTGGCATCTTGGAAGCTAACCGGTTTCGGATGACCATTAGAATTATCACGAGCTGTCCTTTTTATTCGGTGATGTTCTATTATTTATAAAATGACTTGACTCGGATCTGTTCTACTTCTCTTCTTATTGGGAAGGCTGCTATTTCCATTGGATGTCTTTGTCTCCAGATCTTGAGAGTTCTATGTATTTCTGTGCTCTTTCTCGAGCTTCCATCTGTACAAGTTCCTTTGGAATTCCGCAAATGTTCACTTCCCCTATGTGTTAGATATCTCGTTACCCTCCACAGCTGGCTGCTCATCCATCCAGTGAACCTCATGCTTCGTACATCATGATCCTGCGCCTGCTCCTTCAAACCAATCTTTTCGGTGACAACTTCTTTAAGACCCCGATAAAACTGACCTAGAGCACACAGCATTGGAAATTATTGTGAAGCCCGGCACAATGCTCGGTCCTGCTTTTATGGATGGAATTGAAAAATGCAAATTGTCTGTGCTTTGTTCTAATGCCTCCTGTTCCATTGCACTACTCTATGTGAAGCTTGTGAGGCTTGGTTTCAGCAATGTAAGTTCACTTATACTTGCAAAGTCTTCTGAAACCCCTCCCTCAAACTGCTCAGCTTCAAATTCAGTAGCTTTGAGGTTCAAGCTTCACATATCTGTCATGACGCTTACCTTTCTTGTGTGAGAAAGATCATTGGCACAGTTACCTGGTGCTTGGTTGTGCAAAGGGTCAATGACTTGAGTAGAAAATTTCAGTCATCGAGTTGTTTTGCACTGGTACAGGTTTTATCACGCAACTTTCTTCAGACTAGGAATAGAACTCTGAGAGAGATCCTAGGTGAACCTGTTGATTTTTACGATGTAATTGTCGAGCCAAATCCTCATCATCAACAGCCAGGTGAGAACCCCGCAGTTCTTCATTCTCTATCTTTATATTAGGTTTTGTCTTTTCCTTCTCTAAAGAACTCTTTGGAGGATAGTGTAGGAGGTGTCTGCCGGTGGGACAGGCTTGGGAGCGTGGGGCTAGTGATTGCCATGGCGTTTTTCGAGCTTGGGCCCCTGCCTAGACAAGCTTGTAAGATGCAGACAAATGTGACAACGTCTGGAGCTACACCCGACTAATTGCATCTGTGCAAAGCAATTCATTGCTTCTTGCCCACTTCCATATTTAGCATATGCCGCAATCAAGTGAACCACATTTGGCATACATATCAACCAACGCACTCCCAATGCGAAGATCCTTGTCACAGGCTGCTTGCTTCAGTTTAACATGTAAGTTCGTCCTATGTCTATGGCTCCAATGTTGCCACATGCTTTCAAGCTAGAAAGAAATGTGACATCATTTGGTGAAATCCCTTCTAATTCCATATCCTTAAGACATTCCAACGCTTTCCCACCAAGTCCATTATCAACATAGCACGAGATTAGTGCATTCCATGACATAATATCTCGAACTCGCATGACTTTTTCAAAGTTTCACATGCCTCACGAAAGTGAACCACATTTGACATATGTATCAACCAAATGCGTGGGCAATAGATGGATCATTTGCACATCTCTTCGTTGAATCTGCACATGTATTTCTCTAGACATAGCTATATCCCTAATAACGGCACAAGCTTTCAAGCTACAAGCAAATGTGATAGAATCACGGAAATAAGCCCTCTGTCTCATCCTTTTGAAACAAATAAAGCGCTTCCCAACCAAATCCATTTTGCGGCATATCACGCAATTAATGCATTCCATGTCACAACATTAAAGTAATGCCAACTTATCAAAGATCATTTGTGCCTCGACGGTGAACCACATTTTGCATACATGTTAATCAGCGTGTTTCCAACAAAGACATCTGTTTCAAAATGTTTTAATACAATCTCGGCATGTATTTCTCGACCTTTATATAATGCTCTAATATTTCCACGGGCATTTAAGCCACAAACATATGTCACGGGATCAGGAAACATGCCTTCAAGTTGCATCCGCTCCAAGCAATTAACTACTTCTGGTGAGACTCGTTCTCGGCCGGATCGCGATAAAGTAGGGTGGTCCATGCAACAACATTTCGAGGCGGCATTACGTTGCGGTTTCCCTTGCCTCGACAAAGAGAGCAACATTTGTCATCGTGTGTGACTCAAAGTACTAGCAACAAACATATCTTTTTCAAATCCCATTTGTAAAATCTCACTATGCATTTCTACGCCCTTTTCTAGAGCAACTACAATCTGCGGGGCTTTCAAGGCACCCTTCGACATATCAAAATTTGCTTTCTACCTAAGTTGCTCGGTCAAAAAACATGTAATACGCTTTTAGGAGAGCATTGCACATATGATTTAAACATACAAATAGGTGCGGTGTAGAAAGTACCTCACCGGGCAAAGCGTGTTGAACCCTTTTGTACAATAAAGGGTGATTAGCTTGAAAACAATGTTCAAAGGAGGTTGGAGCACTTTGCATATTTCAACATGACTAGCATGACATTGACAGGTGTGTAGATAAAGCATATGCATAACTACATTGCTACTAACTCATTGAAGCAGTCTGCGGGAGCTAGAAGATGTGCCTGTAAGGTACAACATATGGAGCAATAACTACAATCCTTGCCGAAAAGCTCGAGAAAGGTGCCACCCTTCCGCATCAAAGAAAATGATTACAAAGTGTGATGATCTTCCAAAGATTTCGACACTACAAGGAACATGATTATCTTTTGGCCGATTGGAAGCGAGCGAGAATTATGCTTGAAACCTAATGGAGCCACCATTCCTATAGAAGTGTATTCTAACCCGGTGCAAAGAAGTTGATAGCAATAACACCATCCAATCAATCCTCTCTGGTCACGATCCACAAATCCATATCCTTTTCGATCAGATCAATCTAAGTCCCTCACGGTCACGATCCACAAGTCCATGTGCGGCTGGTCACGATCACAAATCCATATCCTTTCGATCGATTCACCCCGTGCGCCATAGCCGCGCCTGCGAAGGAATGGGCGGATGACCGAGCACTACATGTTTGACCGGTTTTTAGCGATCACCCGGTATATGCTAGGCATATGCCAGGCATATACGGATATGCCCACATACCCACATAGCGAGGGTTTGCCCCCTAGGGGCAACAAAAAAAAGTATTGAGGTGTCAAGGCATTTATAGTGGACATTCTAGGAAGCTTCCCTTTGCTTAATCGCCTTCAAAGGCACATAACTTCTGATGAGGGGTCGGATGAAGGTGGAGCCCTGCTTGATTGAATTGCTCTCGGCGAGAGCTTTCCAATAAGTGGTGCTTTGGCATTATTTTTTCCTTGAGTTGGAGCCAACATGATCAAATACTAAGAATCTTAGGGAACCTTTGAGTTTCATGTAATCTATAATAAGTTGAGAGAATCTAGAAGAATCTTTATAGGATCTTAGAGAATCCAAAGGAATATCATGAGAATCTTAGAGAATCTATGGGAATCTCAAGACAGCATCTTTGAGAATGTAAGGGAATCTTGATAAAATCTTTAAGATCCTAGAGGAAACTTGAAGGAATCTTGGGATCAAGGGAAATCTTTATAGAATCTATGGGAACTAGAGGATCTCAAGAGAATCTAAAGGAATCTCAAACGATTCTTTGAAAATCTAGGGGAATATTCCTAAAATCTTTGAGAATTTAAAGTAATGATGATGGAATCTTGGAGAATCTAGAAGAATCTAGGAGAATCTTCATAGAATCTTGGAGAATCTATAGGAATCTTGGGGTATTCTTTTGGAATCCAAGGGAATATAAAGGAATCTTCTGAAAATCTTTAAGAATCTAAATGGAATCTTGGAGAATCTAGGAGAATCTTAATAAAATCTAATGGAATCTATGTAGAATCTTAAGAATCTAGGGAATCTTTGTAGAACTTTAAGAATTTTAGAGAATCTTTGAGAATCTAGGAGAAACTAAGAGAATCTTAAGAGAATCTTTGAGAATCTTTCTGAAATTTTTGAGAATCTAGGGGAATCTTGATGGAATCTTAGAGAATCTTCATAGAATCTTGGGAAATCTAGGGGAATATTCATAGAATCTTGGAGAACCTAGAGGAATCATGCGTTGTTGTGTGACTGTTGGGTCCTGCCTAATATCATTCATGGTACAACCACTCATAATGCAACTACTCATAGTACAAAAACTTGTATATATATATATATTTTTTTGAGGGTAAGAATATGTATTAATATATAAAAATTTACATAAAATATCCCCAAATGGGATTGATGGAAATAATTATCACCAAACAGATATAACTCATAAGTACCAAAGCTTGTACTAAGATACCACTCCAATCTTCCCTACCCCTGGATTACTATAGGGGAACCGTCTTCATCCAGGCTTAGATACTATATAGAGTTAGCAACCAATTCCAAGCAACAAGGACTTAGGAGAAAGCCCATCTGCAGACGAAGGTCCACCATCCTACATCCTAGCAGGTGTCGGACAGGTCATAAGCCCTTACTGCACACTGTTTAAATCCAGATCCCAGTTACATTTAAAAAATGAATAGAATCCCCTTATACTGCCAATTCTATCCAAGTTCTTGTTGTAGTTGCGGCCAAACTTCCTATGGTGAGCCAAGGCCATGAGGGCTACCTCCATATTGAAACTATTTTGAATCCTTATTACTGAGGCCGTCAATCCTCCAAGAGCTACACCACATCGGTGTTTCCAAATACACCACAATGATATATTGGTTAAAGTGAGCTGAATAATGTCTGCACCTAAACTGGCTAGAATGGCCGGCCATGATAGTTGACACGGACAAACCCACCTCCAAAAGTCTCCTATGATCGGACAAAAGAAAAGATGATCCATTGTCTCTGACGCTCCACATCCTAGAGGGCAGAGATCATGTTGAACAACACCCTTGTTCAACAACCATGTCATAGTGTATACTCCTTCTTGTAGACTGATCCAACGAAAGAATTGAATCTTTTTGGAACATAAGGAGCCCCAAGACTTAGTCAATAGACCCATGGTTTCTGCTTGATCTAATCCCAGCCTGTCTGCAGCCTTTAGTGGGGATTGTGGCATTAGCAATCCATACAATTTTTTGACTTTATAATCTGCCTCATCCCCACACAACTACCTATCCTCTTCCCCTACAATACCAGAGACCGTACTAACATTCACCATAATCTTCCTAAAGACCTTCCTGTCACCTTCCCCAACACTTGGAACCAGAGCTTTAAATCTTGTCCAAGTAAACCATCTATCATTTTCCCACAATTGCCCAACCTGACAAATTACTGCAACACGCCATTTAGTAAACACTCGAGGGTGTACAAGTGCAAGAGGGAGCGCATCCCTCTCCCAAATACTAGTATTCCAAAGGGTCTAAGTTAGATATTGGGGTACAAAAGCACCCGTCCGGATGCGCTGCTTTTCGTGCTTGGTCCGCTGTGCTTGGAGGTGCTTGAAGTGCGGGAACGCGATGATCCGTTTTTAGCAAATTGCTTCCGGATCGATGACATGGCTACCCGTAAAATCAAATTCGGTACAGAATCAATTTGGCGGGGTTGTTGTGAGATGGCGTGGAGAGTTAATAGGATTTGGCTATGGCGGGAAGCATGATCCGGTGTTGTACCCCTGAACAGAATTTTCTTTGTACAACACGGTTTCTCTGTACAACATTATTCTCTGTACAACACGATTCTAAATGGATCAATTAGCATCAGATTTAGATGAAGAAAAGCGACTTCAAATTTTCTGGGAAGGGCCGTCATGAAGGGCCTGGGGGTAGGCGCCTATCCATCACTTCTGAAGGGTGGTTTTACACGCGTTCCGGAGTTCCTTCTATTTGTGTTAGTCCTGTGCCTCCTGGTACAGGACTATTCATGCATACGACGGACCAAGTCAAGGCCAAGGATCCACAACCGGCCTGGTCGTCGTCAAAGGCTCGTGAGAAGACCAAAGCGGACCACGCAGACAAAGACCACGCTGGCGTCAACAAGAGGCGGGCCGGACAAGTGGCGACCGATCACCGCTTGGCGTCAGCGTGATTTCAGGCTTTTCAAGAGGGACCGCCAGCATTCCTGCAAATCAGGCCTCCTTTCAGGAGTCGGCACCGAAATCAGTCAGAGTGTCTATATTGGGCCAAAGGCCATCTATATATAGTAATAAAAGCAAAATGTAGTTTGTGCAGAGCATCTGGGCCGTCAAAGTTTTTTCCCATACTTTCATTTTGGACCGTTCATTAGTTAGTTATTACTTTAGAAACCGGCGTGAGCGATTTTGCCCGATTTTTCACTCTGTTTTCGGCCACGGTTTGTCCTTGACAAAAGACATGCTTTTGTTCTAAACCGTTTGATCATAGGAAGGGAGGAAAAATTAGGGGCGTAGTCGGTTATGCGAGAAATTCGGAGAGGTAGACAGAAGCGATCAATCCTTTTATACCTAAGTCCGGCATGAAATCCAAAGTTGATGATGGTTTTTCCATCTAAATTGTCTCATTTTGCACTTGCGTTTTATTCATTTGGTAAGGGTTATGCATTTCTTATCCGCAAATTTTTATTAAGTTGTTATTTTGAGAGTATAAGGCTTTTGCCATCCACGATTTGTTCCGGAGGATATCATATTCGGCTTGGTTCGCGACTTGTACAATGATGCTTCTCACATTATCGGCAAGATAAGCGACTAGGGACAATGCTTGCCCTCTCCGGCTAAGTGAGATAAGGCGACAAGATCGAGATATTTTTAGGAGAAAATCCCAAGCCCTTACACCCTTTTCATTTGATGTTTTTAGCTTGCGGCTCCCATAAGGGCTCGGTCGGGATTCAAAGGCGAGAATGAAAAGGTAAGGATCGTGAGAAACATTTCCTCGAGCTCTTCCTTTGTTTAATTGTTTGTACTTCACTGCAAAAGTTCTCTTGCTTTCAGATTTACAATCTTATTTCAGGTTCATCTCCATCACTATTTGTTTTTGGTCGAATTCGCATGAATAGCTATTAGAGGTAAGATATACTTAATGTTTTCGTTGTTGATTTGCAGTATGGAGACTTGCATTGTGGCATATCTTTTCTTTTTTTCACTTCTATCTATCACTGGTTTAATATCTATTATTTCTTTAGGGTTGGAAAATCAGCAATCTTTAATTTGCTAAAATATCATTATGAATCACGGAGGTTGAATACGAACCACAGTAGCTCAATTTTGTGGCTCAAGTAAAATGGTATTACCATGTAAGAAATCACAAAGTTGATTAGTTTATTGGATAAGAATCTTTGAAGGTCAATTTATTGCCTTTGTGTTTGTCATATCGTAAGTTTGTGTCCCTGCATTATCGGGTTTGAACATGCTCGCGCATCTTGACACAAGTTGAAGAAGCAAAATGTGCCATAAGGGTGTTACCAATGTTTGGAGCAACAATTCTGCAGAGCTGTGTGCTAGCACAACTGCAATCCTTCACCACGGAAGAGGTAACATCCATGGGCGAGAACAATAGGGAGCTTGAGTTCCGGTGACATCGATCGGCGTTCTTTGCCATAGCGGCATCCCTAATTATCTTGCCACTATATGATAAGCTACTTGTGCGGTTGCTGGGAGAATAACGGGGGCATGAAAGGGGCATCACATATCTGCAGAGGGTAGGACTTGGGATCTTTGTTTGTAAGTTCATGCCGCCGGCTTACGCACAAAGGAACATGGTTTCTTTGGATAACCACGGAGCAAGCTGTGCGATAAAGTGCATTACGGTTTGCCTTGCCATCCATATGCTTTGGCATTTGAGAAATGTTCATAAGCTGCCGGGGCTTTTAGATTTCTTCTATGCGAGAATCTCGAATGTATGCATAGCATGGCCACATCCTTGCTTTCGGTTTCCATTGCCCTTGGCTTCTACCTTAGCGGTGCCATAATTAGCATAGTTAATAAGGCTACCGGACATGGGAGCAAGCACTGGTTGGCTTCCATACGGGAACATTAACCACGATGGTTTGTACAACTTCTATTGGGCGCTCTCGTTCTTGGGCTCATCAACTTCTTTGCCTATGTGTGCTTTGCCATGTGGTACAAGGGAAGGTCTTATTACGAAAAGATTGAAGAAAACAAGAGGAAAAAATCTCTTCCCAATAGTCCGCCTTGGGGGCCACCAGTCCTAGGTCATCAACCCTTCCAACTCCCCATATGCCTAGATAAAGATAGATAGATAGATAGATAGATAGATAGATAGGTAGGTAGGTAGGTAGGTAGGTAGGTAGGTAGGTAGTATTTTAACGTCACGCCAAGTTATGGATACTCATGTTATGGATACTCATGTTAAAGGAAAAGAGAAAAAAAAGTACAAAAGAAAAAAAAAAGATCGCCTCTATAAAGTGTAAAACTTAGTGTTGACTTATTCTTCCTCTTTTCGCTGGTCATGGCACTCCACCCTCTTGAAGTTTCCCTTGCCCTCCACCCTCTTGGCGTTTCCCTTGCTGGTTTTGGTTCCTAGAAAGAATTTGAAATGGCTAGAGACATCAAAAAGCCGATATTCGAGGACCTAAGTGATGGTGGAATCGGTCTCGGAGAGTGCACAGGAGGATGAGAAGCAAGTGTTGCTAGGTAAATTTTTTCATTTAATGTGTTTATTATTAGTTGATAGAGTAGAAATGAATGTGAAGCAGATGTCATGGAGTTCCTCTCACCATTTCGTATCTTTGCATTACATAGATTTACCTTCTCTATTTTTGGGTTGGCATGACCATTTTAAGTGTTGAATCATTTTGCGTAGAGAAGATTCGTCTCATAGAGCTTATATAATGTTATAAGGAAGTTAGTGCAAATTACTCTATTCAATGTATAGGCATAGAACCAAATCATGTTACTTTTATTAGCACAATTAGAACATGTGCAAATACCACATCTTATGAACAAGGGTACTTTTATTAGCACAGTTAGAGCATGTGCAAATACCACATCTTGTGAACAAGGGAAGCAACTTTATACTCAGATATTTATGCCTACCGAAGAGGATATATTTCTACCAGCATTTTTCCTCCTCTATTGTACTTGTATATTAACTTATTGAATAAATTATATTAGAATCTCTTGGCATTCTAATATGAAATCTGCGTAGTGCGGGGATCTAGCAATCGCTTGGCTTGGTTCCTAGATCCTACACATTCGTGCCAGGATAAATTTAGGGTGAACATGGGTGTTAGATTTCTTAAAGATTGAGATTTTGTTTAGAGCATTTGGGCTTGATTACATGTTGAATATTTGTTTTGCTGCAGGCTCTTGGTATTGCCGGGCATTACAAATGGAAGTGCAGTCCTTCAATCACAGCAAACATACTGCCATGCAAGGTATCATTCCATTTCTGAATTCATTGTTATGGTACTATTTTTTGATGACCTCTGCAATTGTTGTTATATGGACGTCAAATGTAAATATTTTGATTGTGATGTTCACCGGTGGGGCTTCTAAAGTTATGAATACCTCTAACATTAGCATGTTCGGCGGTTAAACTTGCCAAAATATGCGAGATAATGTTGGTTAGTGTTTGTAGAGTTGCTTTATAAAGGTAATCTTTTTTGCATGCATATAATAATGCACACAACAAATAGCTTTTAGGAATAGAATAGAATAGAATAGAATAGCTTTTAGGAATAGCTTTTAGGAGAGCCTGTTTATTGCATCAAGAATAGCCATGGCTGCACCTATATTTTTGTATGTTATCATTACTTTTTGATCCATTCATTGTTTTTACATCATTTTTTGTCTTTTAAAATAGATTTACATGTATGGTATTATAGCTGGATATTGTCATCTTAGAATGAAGCACTTCCAATTGCAAGGTTGCTTTCGACATTAAAATTTGAATTAATGTTGGAACTTTTCATTTTTAGAGATGGATTTACATTTTTTGATGGGTTGATTCTTTGCGGGTTGATTCATCTTTGCTATCTTTGTTCTAAGCATTGAGTTGTAGGTGATTCATCTTTGCATTGAATTTTGAATGAAGTAATGTTCAGCCATGGCTTCTAATTTGAATTAGCATATGATAAGAAGCAAGGGTTTTAGCTTATACCTCTGAGAACCATGTAGGTAAAGCCGGGCCCTTATAGCGAGAATTATCCCCAATGCGAGTGAATACTTACATCCATGTATCTTTGTTTGCTTCATTTTATCTCCATGTCCAATTTTATAGATGCTTTATATGAAGTGAAAGTGTTATATGAGTTGCATTTTTCCCTATCCACTATTAGGATCCATTTGACCGTCTTTTTTTTCGTTTATAGTTCGGGGCTTCATCAAGTGTTGTCTTGAAGCCCATCGCTAAAAGCCCATCCGCCATGGCGTTTCCTATGTATCCATGTATTTCAAAATTATATTGCCAAAGTTGTAGTCTATGTGCGGACACCTTTAGGCTATGGCATTTAGTAGGAAATACTTGAAGAAATCGAGCAATGCCCATGCTTTCTTAGGAATTAGAATGAGATGCCTCCATAGATTCAAAGCCTACCTCTGCATACAGTAAGAAATCAGCATGTTCTGGGGCCATTATTTACGCCTTCATGTAAATCAAAAAGCGATGGCAAGCGTTACAAGAGAACAAACATGTATGCATGAATAGCAAGGATGTAATTCTCCATTGCTTTTTGAACACCAACCTGACCTTTATGAGACTCTTGACCATCTATCTATTGCCCACAAGAAGCATGTACTTTCTAGGTTTTCTAGAAAGATTGGTGGTACTTCTATAGTGCTTGGTCATGGGAACAATAAGTTGCATGTTATGCTTGTAAATCAAAAAAGCGGTAGTGATTAGTGACCTTTATTGAGCGCTCTCTCATGCTGATTGGTAACCAGAAAGAGTGCCAGAAACATTTCCAAGACGGGAATATATGCTATATTGCCCTTTTCTTAAAAGTTTCCCACAACATGGCATTGCAGATGGAGACATACAAGATCAAATAGAAGAATGGCTGGCGAGAAAATATCCAAAGGAAAGAGTAAGGATACGAAGTACGACCCGAGAAAGCGAGGCTTAGCGAGCTGAACATCGGATTAATAATTATTGTCATCAAGCACATCACGTACCTTGGTTGTCCATTCTTCCAAATGAGTACAATTTAGGAAAACAACAAGTGCAATGTTTTCCTTCTTGATTATAAGTACTTTCGATCTTGCCATTTATAAATTGCATAAGAAATCATTAAAAGCGGTTCTCAACGATTGTGAAGGAGCAATGAAGCGGCAAGATTCCATGGACCATTGGCATCATTTCCAAGACAAAAGCGAAAAGAGATGCACCTAATGTAAAACTATAAAGCCAAATATTTCCACAAGTATGTCCTTTTATCAGCAGAGTGAAGCCCCAATATGATAGCACCTTTAGATAAAAACTTGAAGAAATTGAGGAATGTCCATGCTTTATTAGGAGTTAGAATGAGATGCCTTCATAGCTTCTACTTCTGCATATAGATATGTATTTACCTTCACACGGGTTGCTATAAGTAGTATTGGACAAAGATGCTTGGTGCATTGAATATGAACAATACGGCTTTGTTTAAATCAACAATATTTGGTCCTTGGTATTTTGAAATTCGAAATGGAAATTCTTCTAATCTTGAGCAAGAGGTGAGTTGCGTATGACCATTTTGATTCTCATACTCATGCATGGTAATCCTTCAACATGTAAATTACTGCAAGTTTGTTTACAATAAGGAATGATTGAAAGTGAGCTTTGAAGCGAAAGCAGCTTCAAAACAATCTCTGATTCTTTAAATTTTTGCCAACGGCTTATGAAAAAGCGGTACAACATCGATTCTTTAAATCTTTGCCAATGGCCTATCAAACTTGGGTTCTAAGTGCACTTCAATAAGGCCCATGTTTTCCTATTGTGGCCTAACATTTAGTTCTTATAATCTGAGAGATGAAAGTTAATGGCAATGCAGCAAGGAGTGTTGGCCAAGGGGAGCTTTTATCCAAGAAAAGCATAGATTGTGCTCTGCCTAAATGGACCTTCTATTGGCTGCTTTAATGGCAATGGCAATGCATCTTATCTGCAATCTTTGCTTTAAAATCCATTTGATATTGGGACGTGACAAGATGTTAAGATATGCCATTTGAATTAAATTACAACTTATAAGGTGTTTGAGTTTCCATGTTTATAGATCAATGAACCACTTCCGTAGAGAGCTTCCACGGTGAGCTTTTACGGTTTGTGAAATTTGTTGTGGCCTCATACTATAGGCTAATTGGGAACATAGTTGCATTGATTGAGCTAGCTACTCAATTTGGCGAGATGTCATTTTAATGTTTAAGGGCAACAACAATGTTGCATTCATTACTATTCCACGGTTATGCGCTCACAAAAGGAACATTTATGAAGCAGAAAATAGTAAAGGGCAACTAATTGCTACTGGGCTAGGGTGGCTTATTTCGTATGGATGTGCATACTAATTTTGTGCTTAATGTTTGAGACCTCGGGCATATAAGGTATGTGCTATATTGCCCTTCTCTTATAAAGTTTGCCACAACATGGCTCTACAGATGGAGACATCCAAGATCAATTAGAAGAATGGCTGGCAGAAAACATCCAAAGGAAAGGATAACGAAGTACCTTCCCAGAAGCGGACTTAACAAACTGAACATCAGTTGAATAATTGTTGTCATCAAGCACTCGCCAAACGAGTACAATTTAGGAAAACTACAAGCCTAGTGTTTTCCTTGCTGGTTATAAGCACTTGATCTTACCATTTATAAATTGCATAAGAAATCATTAAAGCCGTTCTCAGCGATTGTGAAGAATACAATGATTGCGAGGGGTTTATGGCGTCTATCCTTTCAAAATCCTTGGCTATGGATATTTGCTGCACTATCTTTATAATCCTATTGCATTTTTAGCTTTACATGCTTGCTACTTGAACATTTAGATTATGCCTCTTTTGGAAACCTCGGATCCTAAGGTAAATGGATCCTCTTAAGTCTTTAAATTACATAAAAGAAAAACATATTGTTGCTAGGTTATTAGTTGTCATGGTTTGTTATTGCGTGGAGGAAGCATTTACAACTTGAAAGAAAACCGTGGTGTTGTCTTGAATCCTCCTAAAAAGCATCCTCCCAACATCATTCAAGTTATTGACAAAACATGGAATACAACAAAATCATAACAACTATTTGGAATGGACGTGGAGGAGAAATATGGTCCTTAGAAATTCTGTTTATGAAAACAAGACCAATTGGTGAGCGTCACGGTATTTATGTAAACTATCTCGATAGGCAAGATTATTAGAGACTAAAAGATTACTCATATTAGAGGTTACACGACAAGTACTTGAATTTTTGCATTTTCTTAAGAGCTTATTTATGGGAAGGTGTTTGAGGAGTAAGCATTTGCCGAGAAAGAGTGATGGCATCATTGCCCAAACCATTCTAAAGTGCTCCAAGCAATTGGAGACTTTGCAAAAGATGGATTTCTTTTTTTTTTTTTTTTTAAGTAAAAGAGGAAACTTTAGTGCAACATGGCATATTGGTCTTTTAGCCAAACATCTCGCCAATGATTTTGTAGTTCGAATTATTAGGAGAAAGGTTTTCATTTGATTGTTTTATTTCAAAATGTTACATGTTGACGTTTAAGGATAGGATTTGCTAGCAAATGAAAAATATTACCTATTTTAAAAGTTCTATTATTCTACCTTATGCTTATATTGTGGTATTGTTATCTATATCCTAAACATTAAAAAGTTTGTGTTGTGCAACTCATATTGACTTCCCACGTCCATGTTTTTTAAGCTCTCAAGTTCGTTAAACTTAAGCTTTATATGCTAATATATGAGACATCTTTCACAACCATATTATCCAAGACATGTGAACTTTTATTTTCCCATTTCGTGCTGGGGTCCATCATTATTTATTAAGATATAATCTATGTTTAATTTAGAATAATTTAAGAACATAATGTTGTCCTCACGTAATCAACTTGAAGCCACAATTCCAACATTTTCATCTCAACGAAAAGCCCAGCAACGCTGGGCACTTTTTCTAGTTGTACTATATATATGAGTAGAGCTAGCACATGAGTTTTTAGATGAGTTTTGAGTCTTGTCTCAGTTCAGTTTTCTCTCGATTGCGAGAGCTCATGTATCCTCATTGACATCAAGGAAGCTTATTATTGTGATCTCATTGTTTTTGTTGTTTTCTCTTCTCTTTTTCTTGTTCTTTCTTGCAAATCCCGCGTGACATAGCTCCCGGATTCTCCTGTTAGATCCATGGGTCCTCACAGAGGGCTGTCTTGTAGGAGTTCCCGAACCCAGACCCCAAACAACATGCGCATTTGCGGGTGCGATCTTTCTTTTCTTTCCATCATATGCGCTTTCGAGGTTTCACTCTGAAGAACTTCTACGCCAAGCGGCTCGCTTTGGGCGCCATCAAGCCTTGAGGCTGTTTGGGATATGTATGATTCTGCTTATGACATTGAGGGTGGTCGTATCCGCTCACGAGCTCAGTCGGCACCTCCTACCCCTCGTGCTCATTCTCGGCCAGGATCTCCCCCTGTGTGTCGTCATTGCTCACAACCGCAATCTCCACAACATACCCCTGTTCATTACGCCTCACTATTTCGGACTCGACAACACCTATATCAATATTCCTTCAGCCACACACCTCTTAGTCACAACCTTCTTCACCTCCTGCTTTGGAATGGGCTACCATCATGTCACCTTTGGCCCTTCCCGTTCATGGCATTCCAACTTCTCCATTCTTCAAGCCACGCTCTTCACATTTTACCAAACCAGCGATCTCAAGCCTAATGAGGATGGCTCCCAAGGCCCTTCCCACGGATGTTACTTTTTATGGACCACCGGGTTTTTCAGCCCCACCACCTTGCATTCAGTCTCAGGCAGTTCCACCTCTCTATGCTTCTGCATATCCTCAACCCAATCCACAAGTCTATGCTCAAGTTTCGCCTTCATCCCCCACTCATAATTTGAAGCTGACTTATCCCACTTTTGGCAACACTAAAGGCAAACCTCTGGATCAAAGTGCTTCGGCACACATGGAGGAATTTGAAGCTTTGGCCATTCTGAATGGTCATGCTCAGCCCCAACTTAAATTTCATATATTTTCGACCACTTTCGGGAGGCCCCTCATCAGTGGTTAATGGCCAACAAAAGTCCTTTGAAAGCGAGTTGGCAAGAAATGAAAACTGCCTTTCTATCTCATTATGGCACCACGGACGATGATCAGTTACTCCTCAAGCAACTCAATGACCTTCAACAAGAGCCCACGGAGTCAGCCAGGGATTTTGCGGACCGTCTTCACATTCTCGTCAGTAAACTCCAGGAGTACCCCACGCAAAGCCGGATCCTCGTCACGGTTTTGCGGGGGGCCTTCCTCACGCCATTCGACTCATGACGAGAATACTGCGTCCCAAATCTGCGGGGCGGGCCATTGAATTGGTCAATCTTTCGGTCAATGTTTCTTCTCGGGGTGTTGCTCTCCAGGAACTCCCTTTCATGCCCCCCGTCATGGTTCCCCAGAACTCTGTTCAGCCTCAGCAAGCAAATCCACAAAGAGCTCACATCTGGTGCACTATTTGTAAATATCAAGGTCATTTGGGAAATGAATGCAACTCCTCCAATGGACCTCCTCATTGTAAAAGATGCAATATGTGCAATCACGCCACGGAAGAATGCACTTTCGTTCTCATCCTACACCTTTTAGCAATAAAATGGTCTTTCAAGTCGGACCACCCCTCAACAACAGCAGTCATATCAGCCTCAGCAATATCCAAATCAACAACCGCAGCAGTATCAACAAACACAGCAATCTCAGCAGCCACGGGGACAAGGCAATCGTCCTCCCTTTGATCCTTCAAAGGCTCAATGTTATCATTGTCATGAATGGGGTCACACCACCATGGCGTGTCCCCAGCTTCCTCAAGTTCAAGTTCAACTACCGGGTTCAAATCAACCGGCTTACGTCAGGCGACTTATCAACTACGGGTGGCCAGCGGCAAGCGGGGCCCTAGATCTGTTTTCGCGAAAGCCTCCTCGGCAGCCTCAACAACGGCGACCTCGGCAAAGGCTGCGTCTACTTCAATCCTCACGGATCAACAAGCTCAGGAGGAGATTTATCAGGCTCTCAACCCTCCTGTCCAGAAAAACCATCCATGAAAAAGTACATCTCATGACCAGCAACTTCTTCAAGAACCTGGTCAGTGAAGGGAAGCGGAAAGTGATCACGCTCCGTTGCTTGATTGAGTTTTTACGTAATCCACGCAAGCCGGATCTTACCATTGTGTTTGAGAGCAATGGCGATGGGGCTCACCCATTGAATGTTTGACCTCATAAATCGGGCCAGCGACCAAGAGTTTGTCAATTTCAGCCTTGGCCGGTCCGCGGTAATTTGGGTTGAGCACATCATTTGTCGTTGCTAGATTGGTCTTGCATCAGATTTGGTAGGAATGGCGAGTTCCCCCAATTCTTTTTTGATACCTCGAAGGTCTTTGTAGCTCCAAGCAAAAATATGTTTGAATTTCTTGAACAGCGTCACAGCGCGTGCTTTATAGATTGGTGGAAGTTTAGCAGCTAAGCGGACTGGTTGATTGTTTCCAATGTCCACGATTTCCACGTCTGGAGTTTGAATGTGAGGAACAACCTCCGTGTCCTGAACCTGATGAGCAGGAGGCTGAAGCATGACGGGAGGAGCCGCATTTTGCGTCGTGAAGAAAAGAGGCTGCTGAGCGTCATCAAGTAAGGGTTGCTTCATGACGGCATGAACATCAACTGTTTCTGAAGAAGGAATTGGGTCAGAAAAATGATCAAGACGTTGAATGCGATTGCAGGAAGCCAGGTAAAGGTCCAAGAGAGCCGCCACAGCCTGGTCCTGATCGAGCGTCATGTCACTCCAGGGATCAGATACTCAGGGTAAGATGAGAGAGGGAGACCCGCTGGAGGAGCTTGAACATGATAAATATTTTGTGCTTCTTCAGAGTCAGTGTCAGAGATGGAAGGTTCAGCATTCTCGACAGAGATCAGTTGGCCAGTTTCCAGATCCATGGTGGCATTGAGATGGCCATCAGTGATAACAAGTCGGTCCGTGGCCCAGTAATGAATACTCTTGGCCTGTCGGAGAAAAGGTCGTCAAACCAGCATTTCATAGTCACCAGGATCCTCTCCAGCTTTCCAAACACCAAATTCCAAAGGGAATTTGAGATCACCAATGCTGATCTGTAGAAGAGGAGTAATGCCTTGAGGTCGCGTGATATGGCCATTTGCCAACTTGATGTCATAAGGGGCACGGTATAATTGTTTGATGCCTAATTGCTTCCTGAGTTTATCAGTAATGAGATTGACGGCACTACCACCATCAATTTGAACATGATTGATGTGCTGATTGCCCACCGTGGCATGCACCGTGGGTGTTGAAGTTGCAAAGCTCAACCGTGGGGAAGGTAGCCCGATCTTTGAGGCCTGGGACGAGTTTCAAAATGGTGGCCGGGCTCAAAGGAATCTTGATCTTGGCAAGTTCTTCCCCGAAGTTCAATGGGACATGTGAAAAAAGGGTCCGCGAGGGGTCAATGGATTGGGGGGGCGTGGTAAAGAAGCGAGACTTCTTTGAGAAGCTCGACCTCAGCGACAATATTTGGATATGGGAGAGGCGTGCTTGGTGGATGATGGCAGATCTTTGCTGGCTTCTTGAGCGGGTGGTGGCATGAACATTTGCCAAGGTTCGACCTTAGCGGACTGCATGAGTTTGAGAATACTTTGTCTCACTTTAGGCATGACATGAGGCATAAGTTTGTCAAGATCGGTCGCGAAGTGAACTTTTGGTCATCCTCATGAGGGATGGTTTCCACGACAAAGCGGGTTGCGTGTCGTCGCGGAATGATAGTCAAAGGCGTGAAGCGGCGTGGCGCGATAGCGAGACCAACCGTTAGTTAGGCTGGACACGGGAGGGTTGAGAGCACGATAAATCTTCTCGAGCTTGTTGATCGAGGATTGGAAGTAGGCATAACTTCTTTGGTCGGCATTTGTTGAGGCGGTCGAGGAGGCTTTTAAAGGGGGCGAGGGCCCCACTGTTTTGCCGTTGGCTGAGCAGACGTGTGGTTGATTTGAACCCGGTAGTTGAACTTGAACTTGAGGAAGCTGGGGACCTGCCGTGGTGGTGTGACCCATTCATGACAATGATAACATTGAGCCTTTGAAGGATCAAAGGGAGGACGATTGCCTTGTCCCCATTTCTTTGAGATTCTTTGTGTTTGTTGATACCTTTGCGGTTGTTGATTTGGATATTCTTTGGGGGCTGATATGGCTTTGTTGTTGAGGGGTGGTGCGGACTTGAAAGACCATTTTATTGCGAAAAAGGTGTAGGATGAGAGCGAAGTGCATTCTTAGTGGGCGTGATTGCACATATTGCATCTTTTACAATGAGGAGGTCCATTGGAGGAGTTGCATTCATTTGCCGGATGACCTTGATATTTACAAATAGTGCACTAGATGTGAGCTCTTTGTGGATTTGCTTCTTGAGGCCGGAACGAGTTACGGGGAACCATGACGGGGGCATGAAAGGGAGTTCACGGAGAGCAACACCCAGGAAGAAACATTGACCGAAAGTGATTGACCAATTCAATGGCACGCTCCGGAGATTTGGGGCCTTGAAGTATTACATCATGAGTCGAATGGCGGGAGGAAGGCCCGGCGAAAACCGAGGCGAGGATCGGCTTTGCGTGGGGTACTCACGGAGTTTCGCGGCGAGAATGTGAAGGCGGTCCGCCAAAATCCACAGGTGACTCGTGGGCTCTTGTTGAAGGTCATTGAGTTGCTTGAGGAATGGCGATCATCGTCCGTGGTGCCATAATGAGATAGAAAGGCGGTTTTCATTCCTTGCCAACTCTGTTTCCAGTGACTTTTGTTGGCCATTAACCACTGATGAGGGGCGCCTCTGAGCGTGGTCGAAAAGATATGAAATTTAAGGTGGGGCTGAGCATGACCATTCAGAATGGCCAAAGCTTCAAATTCCTCCATGTGTGCCAAAGCACTTTGATCCAGAGGTTTGCCTTTAGTGTTGCCAAAAGTGGGATAAGTCAGCTTCAAATTATGAGTGGGGGATGAAGGCGGAACTTGAGCATAGACTTGTGGATTGGGTTGAGGATATGCAGAAGCATAGAGAGGTGGAAGCGCACGAGGCCGGAGGTGCAAGGTGGTGGGGCTGAAAAACCCGGTGGTCCATAAAAAGTAACATCTGGTGGGGAAGGGCCTTGGGAGCCATCCTCATTAGGCTTGAGATCAGTGGTTTGGTAAACAGGAAGAGCGTGCTGAAAGGATGGAGAAGTTGGAATGCCATGAACGTGGGAAGGGCCAAAGGTGACATGATGGTAGCCCATTCCAGCAGGAGGTGAAGAAGGTTGTGACGGAAGAGGTGTGTGGCCTGAAGGAATATTGATATAGGTGCCTTTGCCGAGTCTGGAAATAGTGAGGCGTGGGCTGAACAGGGGTATGTTGTGGAGATTGCGGTTGTGAGCAATGACGACACACAGGGGGAGATCCTGGCCGAGAATGAGCACGAGGGATAGGAGGTGCCGACTGAGCTCGTGAGCGGATACGACCACCCTCAATGTCATAAGCAGAATCATACATATCCCAAACAGCCTCGTGTCGTTGATGGCGCTCCAGGCGAGCCGCCGTTTGGTAGAGAAGTTCTTCAGGAGTGAAACCTCGAGCAGACATGATGGAAAGAAAAGAAAGATCAGACCCGGCAGCGGCGACAGTGTTTGGGGTCCGGGTTCGAACTCTGCAAAAGACGACCCTCAGTGAGGACCCTTGGATCTACCGGGAGAGGGAGAATCGGGGGGAGCTATGTCCACGGGATTTGCAAGAAAGAACAAAAAGAGAAGAGAAAACAACAAGAACAATGAGATCACAATAATAAGCTTCCTTGATGTCAATGAGGATACATGAGCTCTTAATCGAGAAAACTGAAGCTGAGACAAGACTCAAAACTCATCTAAAACTCATGTGCTAGCTCTACTCATATATATAGTACAATGGCCTTTGGCCCAATATAGACACTCGGCCCGATCCGGTGCCGACTCACGAAAGGAGGCCCCGATTCTGGTGAATCTTTGGCGGTGCCTCTTGAAAGCCTGAAATCACGACGACGCCGGACAAGGCGGTGACGGGCCGTCACTTGTGCGGCGCCGCCTCTTGTTGGCCTTGGCGTGGTCTTTTGTCTGCGTTATGCGCTTGGTCTTTGGCAGAGCCTTTGGCGATCGACAGCGCTGGTTGTGGATCCTTGGCCTTGACTTGGTCGTCGTATGCATGAATAGTCTGTACGGGAGGCCGCGGGACCAACACTTGGGGTGCAGGTTGGGGAACTCTGCAAGACAGACCCTGTGAGGACCCTTGGATCTAACAGGAGAATGGGAGCTATGTCGCGGGATTTGCAAGAAAGAACAAGAAAAAAGAAGAGAAAACAACAAGAACAATGAGATCACAATAATAAGCTTCCTTGATGTCAATGAGGATACATGAGCTCTGTGTGAGAGAAAACTGAACCGAGACAAGACTCAAAACTCATCTAAAAACTCATGTGCTAGCTCTACTCATATATATAGTACAATGGCCTTTGGCCCAATATAGACACTCGACTGATTTCGGTCTGGAGCTCTGAAAGGAGGCCTGATTTTGAGGAATCTTTGGCGGTGCCTCTTGAAAAGCCACGAAATCACTTGGACGCCGACGCTGGCGGTGACGGGCAAATCCCACTTGTCGAAGCCTTGCTTTTGTTGACGCCTTGGCGTGGTCTTTGTCTGGCGTGGTCCGCTTGGTCGGCGGCCGAGCCTTTGACGTGACCAGCGCTGGTTGTGGATCCTTGGCCTTGACTTGGTCCGTCGTATGCATGAATAGTCCTGTACCAGGAGGCACAGGACTAACACTCCCCCCCCACCAAATGACACTCAGAGTGAAGAAAAGGAGGAAGCGTTTTCGATGGCGGGAAGCCAGCAGTGTGAAAATGTTCCTCACGGGAATGAGGGCGGGCGCCATTGTGATAATTGCCAATGAGGTCTTGGCGTGTCTGAAGAGCATCAGGAGTGTTAAGCCCAAGGGCAGGATCTGCATCAATGAGAAATTTAGATCGCACCATGTCTTCCAGGGCAGCATGTGCTTCCGAAGGAACAAACTGGCATTCCATGAGAAGGCAGGTCTGGAGACCGAAAGCACTGACGTACTGGCATTCTGGATTGCGATAAAAGATTGACGCCGATTTAAAGAGCTGACCGGGATACATTTGAGAGCAAAGACCTAAAACCAGCTTGCAGACGGTGGCAATGGGAAGGGTGCAGGGAGGTGGCGACGATTACGCAAGAAGGTATCAAGGCCATGAAGAGCATCAGCAGGCCGTTGCCAACCACGCTCATTAGCAATATAGAGCCAATTCTCAGTAGTGTCCAAGGTGGCATTATCCTCCCAATTGGAGCGTCTGACAAATCGGGGATCCCACTGGAGATCCGTCGAGATTTGAGGCGAGTCGACCGGCGTGGCCATCCATGACCTTCGTCCAAAAGGAAAGCGCGGTCGAGAAGAGAGGAAGTGGGCGTGGAGGGACTCCTAAGGAAGCATATGGAGAAGGAAGCATGCGGGTAATGCGTGGGTTGCGAAGCCATGTCCCGAATTCTCGAACAAGATTCGATCAAGAGCACGACACCAATGGTCCCACTCAAGTAGAGAGTAATTGATAGGCGGGAGGATTTACCCAACCCGTTGGGATGGTCTTGCTTTCCGAAGGCCCGTAGTTGATTGTAGCCTCCCAAGTCTTTGCATATAAATTTGGGCAAACTCAAGATCGTCGGGGATGCCAAATTTTTGTTTACTGTTCAATGTTTCAACTTGCCCGAGGAGGTAAGTCTTGAGCAAGTTGGCATGTACTACTCATTCGAAAGTTTGAGCTGGCGGGATCCTTGAAATATGGGTTGGTTGGTGATAACAACCAAGCAGCATTGGAGTTGCCTCTAAAACACAATGGGCCTCATCTCGAATTTATCATGGAGATCCGCCGGGGTAGAAGTCATGAAAAACATAAGCCATTGGGTGAACAACACGGAAAATGACCAAGTCGGGGTCTGTAATTGAGCTGATCAAAGATTAAGAGTGCACAAAATAAACCCTTGTCTTCTCTGAAAGATCCGGCCAGATCCGGAAGGAAATCCGCACTTTGAGTGGGTGTTGATGAACATTGCCATTGGCCGCGTACCACTTCAAAAGGAAAAGGTGCCGTCGGGCCACCACATAGTCAAGATATTTTGGAAGGAGTAGAGAAGTCCACGGGGATGTTGGTAGCAATGTCAATATATCCCTCTGTTTGTTTTGGGCTTCTTGATTGATTGAAGCTTCTGGCGGAGCTGATGTTTCAGTCACGGATCCGGTTCTCCTTTTCTAATAAAAGGCGTGACGATCACGGACCCGTTTAATAGGAAGCGTGGCATGTGAAGAGGATTGCCACGAGTTTGGAATCGGCGTGGCAATCTCGGCATCATCGATGACCTTCATTTCGAGCCTCCGTGATCCGATCCTGGATGGGCGTTAGCTGATTGGTCGTGGAAAGCCGAAGCTTTGAGGGAGGTGAGTCTAGCATCACGCTCGGTAAGGTCATGAACTTGAGTGCGGTAATTGTGAGAAAGCCCAGGTGTACAAGGTGTCTAGCTTAGCAATGTCTTTCTCCTTGTCACCCGGGAGGGTATCTTTTGTCTTGTTACGCTCCAACAAGTCCCTGAATTGTGGTTTGGAGCTGAGCACGTTGATCTTCAAGCGGCTGGTGCGATCGATTATTTTGAGATCTACACGGGCCATGTAATAGAGCGCGTGCTTTTCTTGAAGTTTGGCCTCCAAAGTTTGAACTTGTGCAGATTCGGCTTGAAGGTCTCGTTGAAGCGCATGGAAGCCTCGAGGGACGCTTTGAACACCATTCATGAGAGCCGCCCCGTGATGCTTGTAAGCGTAAGGGCGGCGGCGTGAACATCCTTTAGCCGGAATTGGTACGCTGGCGAGGATTTGGAGGTGCGAGGGCCACATTGCTGTCGCCTTAATGTCCGAGATTGTTGGGAGACATGACGGGAAGTGGAAGGCGTGGCCAAAGTGGAGGAAGAGGAGACGGTGACATACGCGTGGTGCGGTTTTGAACATGACGGGGAAGTCCTGGCGTGAAGGTACCTTTGTTGGTTTTGGCCGGGAATGCGAGGAGGCGCTGAGTGGAGGCATGAGAAGTGGAAGGGGTCTCGCGGGAACGGGGAAGATAATGGCGGATGAGTGCACGGAGATGGCCACCCGCGAGGCTTCATGTCCGGAAGGAGGGGCAGCCGAATCGCGGTCGACTTCATGAAGAGGCGGTAGAATAACATGGAGCCAATCAATATGGAGATTGGGGCGGATGGCGGTGATCACCATATTATAGAATGGCTTATTGATATGGGTGTTCTTGATAGAATACCCAAGCAATTTCGCCCACGAAACTTCACAAAAGTGTCATGTGACTTTGCAATATTGGTGAGGCGATGCTGGTTTGCTTGATAAGAAGGAGCACCGAACTGAGTGACGTCCATGTCCTGTAAAGCAGCCCAAGATACAGAAGGTTTTTGCAAAGGAATACGTAATACCTCAGAAATCAAGGGCTGAGTAAGTAAAATGGTGGTGCCATCAACCAACGTAGCAAAGGCCTTGGAACATTTGTGATGTGGCGATGAAGCGCTTCAATTACTTTCGGATTTGGGGCCGGGAGCTCCATTTGCGAGAATTCGTACCCAGAAATTTGTTGGGAGACTATTTGTTGGGATTTCTATTTGTTGTTCTTTCCTGCCCTGGAAGACATGGTGCGATCTAAATTTCTCATTGACGCAGATCCTGCCCTTGGGCTTAACACTTCTGATGCTCTTCAGACACGCCAAGACCTCATTGGCAATTATCACAATGGCGCCCGCCCTCATTCCGTGAGAACATTTTTTTCCTGCGGCTTGGCTTCCCGCCGCCGGGCGCTTCCTCCTTTTCTTCACTCACGGTGTCGTTTGGTGGGGAGTGTTAGTCACGTGCCTCTGAGTACAGGACTATTCATCATCTGACGGACCAAGTCAAGGCCAAGGATCCACAACAGCCTTGGTCCGGTCGTCAAAACTTCGGCGAGAAGACCAAGCGGACCCACGAGACAAAGATCACGCTGGCGTCAACAAGAGGCGGCGCTTTCGGACAAGTGACGGCCCGTCCGCCCAGCGTCGGCGTCGGCGTGATTTCAGGCTTTTCAAGAGGTACCGCCGGCATTCACGCAAATCAGGCCTCCTTTCGGAGTAAAGACCGAAATCGTCAGTGTCTATATTGGGCCAAAGGCCATTGTACTATATATATGAGTAGAGCTAGCACATGAGTTTTTAGATGAGTTTTGAGTCTTGTCTCAGTTCAGTTTTCTCTCGATTGCGAGAGCTCATGTATCTTCATTGACATCAAGGAAGCTTATTATTGTGATCTCATTGTTCTTGTTGTTTTCTCTTCTCTTTTTCTTGTTCTTTCTTGCAAATCTCCCGGATTCTCCTGTTAGATCCAAGGGTCCTCACAGAGGGCTGTCTTGCAGGAGTTCCCGAACCCAGACCCCAAACAATTTGCTTTTTTTATTTCTTTCATTCGAACTTCTCTTTGATTTCAGGCTTCAAGTTTGTTGTATCAGACATGGCACACTCAGGCGCTTCAACTGATCCTTCAGGAGTAATTTTTTTTTTCAAAAATGGCCAATTGGGTTGCTTGTTTTGCTTGCATTCTATTGAATTTGTGATTTTTTTTCTTTGCAGCTTCTTTTGCCAGGATAGAGTTTGAGTTTTGCAAGTACAGGGGTCTCAACAACTCTGGTCCGTTGCCGAAAATGCTGAAGAAGTCTGATGTCTCAGACTCAGGCTTCTTGCAAGTCTGGAAGACTCCATTGGTGAAAGGAAAGGTTTATGTGAAGGAGGTGAGGTTTTTGCTCAGGATATATCAGTATGGCTTGACAAACAATGAAATAAGAACATGCTTTGCCAGAGTATTTGCATGGTCTAACACCATGAAGCCACGCCTGAACCCTAAGAACTATGAGGTAAACTAGTCTGCATTTGCTGCCGATCCATTTAAATCTTCATAGGTAAAGAAAGGAAAAGGAGAGTGCAGCAAGTTTGAAGTGAACATACAAAACATCATGACACACATAAAAGCAGCTTCAGAAGGAAGAGAACAAACTGGAAGGAGGCCTTTATTTTGTTAAGGGGACATCAGACTTGATAACATCTCAAATACAGGAAAAATCAAGTCAAAGAGAAGTGCTGGAAGGGTTGAATGAACCATCTGCTGAGAAGGACATCATCCAGAACTTTTTGAGGGAGGAAGAGACACTAAAAAGCTGCTCGAACAAACCTTGAAGAAATGCAACCCAGCAGATTTGCAGAACTTAAAATGTAAGATTGAAGATCTGAAGGAAGACATTGGAAATTATCAAGCAAAAATGTCTATTTGGCATTGGAGGGCCAAACAGGTATCAGTTTTGCAGCAGCAGGCCAAGAACCCGAGGATGAAGGTTGGCATGGATGAGTACAACTTTTCACTGTTCACTACTGAGGAAAGTTGCAAGGTATGTGGCTTATTGTTTGCACAAGATTATGAATGCATGTAAAGTTGTCTTGTGGTCACATTTACCACTTATTTTGCTTCAATGTTGTGCTGGACTCTATGCACTGTGTGCTGCCAGAATGTGGGTCTGATGTCCCAAAAAGCATTTTGACAGAATTGGAATACAAAGAAAATTGGAAACAGGATAATATAAAGCAGGCAAGTGATGAAGAGAATGAAGAGAGTGAAAAGGAAAATAGTGACAGAGAAGACAGTGACAAGCTGAAAATAATAGGTAAAAAGAGGTATTCTGAAGCTGAAGCAAGCACGAGTTCTTTTTGTTCACAGCCCAGTAGCCAGGATTTTGTACCTGACAGGAAACAAAAAAGAAGGATAACTCGAAGTCAAAAGAAAACAAAGGTTATAAAGAAACAAGGTATGTCTGCTTGTTATTTGTTCATTACTTTGGATATTTTAGAATTATGTAAGTAATTTGTTATTTGGTTTTTTGGAAAGTGAAGAGTTTTATGATGTTGACAAGCATAGTCCTGTCAAACTGGCACACCTGTCAAAGGAAACTACACCAATTACATCACCTACTAAATCTCCTTTCAAAGGTTGCTTGACATTTTGTTTGGTTATGTAACTGTTTATGTTCAGTGTTTGTGTTGTTGTTTATTTTACAATGTTCATGCAGTTCCAGATTTTTTCAAGATGCCTGCAAAAAAAATTCTTTCTTCAGCATTGAAGACACTTCACCTGCATCAAAAGGATATGCTGAAGATGTGGAGAGCAGTCCTGATATTGCTTCTCCAACCACTTTGGCAGATGCATGGATGGAGGTGTGGAAGAAGCAACATCAAAAGTCTTTCCATGCAGGTAGAAAACTCAAGCATGGGGGAGGAAGCAGCAGCAGGGGTCTAGAACTTCTTGCAGAAGGGGCAAAGGCTGGTGATGACAATGACAAAGAAAATGAAGAAGAGAAGGAAAAAGAAAAGCAAGGTTCACTGGCAAGTGAGCTATTACATTTTTTAGTGGTTAAATTTCAGTGTCTCATATGTTGGATTCCACATGGCTTATATTTCTGTGACTTGCTTATTCGTATAAGAACTAATGGCTGCAATTTGTTCATAAGTTCATTCTAACACAAGGCACCTTTCCCTTCCAAAGTACTAATGAATGTTGTAAGCATTAGTGCTCATTGAATTATCATTATCTCCATTCTGCTATTTTATGGTCTATATTCCATTCAATTATGTGGTCAGTCTTTCCTGTCACAGAAAGTGTTGGATTGTAGCATAGTATCCTGCATCACAAGCAGGATCTAAATCAATAATTTCGTCAAAGCATCACTTTTGGCTCCTTATTATTATTCTCAAGTCTTATTTGTCAAGGCATCTCATAATATTTGAAGGATATGAATTATTCGCTCATGCATATACCTATTCCATCCAAAAGTGCTAAAAAATATCACTTTGGGCAGCCTATGCTTGCTGAAATGCATTCTGTCCATAATAGAAGATTTTGAAATTCTGTTCAAAGAATAGGACCTAGAAGCCTTTTCCAGCCATGCCAGAAGGGAAAAGAGTGTATGATTGTGCCCATTTGGAAAGCTTGCTCTTGGTGGGCTCTTTTGGTGGTGGAAAAGATGGATGCTCTGCATATGTTTTAACACTAAACTTCAAGAAATGATGCAGGTCAGTGGATTAACCTTAGCTTTGATAAAGATTTCTCAAGGATGATCTAAGCTGCTTGATACATTCTCGATTAATGTAGTTGTTGAATATCTATGGCTAAGTACTCTGTGAAAAGAAGGGATTAAATATAGACATGCTTAAATCATTGCTACCATTCTCATTACAAAATAGAGAACAACAAACATGTAAAACGAATCCAAAACAATGCTTGAGAAACTATATCCCAACGAATGATATGATGGACCTGTTCTAAAACAACATTTATGAGACTATAAATCCCAACAGATTATATGATAGAAACCTGTGGTGTTTGAGTAAAGTGAAAGCTTGACTGTGTTCAAGTGCAAGCAATTGATGGAAGCTAGCAGGTAAACAGGCAGGTTCATTGATTCCCCACGATTCAAGTACTCGGAAGACGTTAACGTTATTCTTAGTATAAGCTTTTCAGGATGCCCAAGAGTTAGACAGCGATAATGGAGATGCGGAAAAGGGAGTGTTAAAGGCCCCCGAACACCGATGCGGAAAGGTTGATAAATGCGGAAATGCAGAAAGATTGATAACATGTACATTGGTCACTTAGTTTCATGCACCCAGAAGGGAAACTCTGCCGGAATGCTTAGTTCTTCTGATTCGGAGCTGGATTTGAGGTCGGCGAAAAGGTACGTTTTGCTCGAGCTTTACCTGCTTTATCCGCTTCTGCTTGTCGCGCTTTTTTGTACCCCAATATCTAACTACAAGCCCAAAATATACTCAACCCCCCTGCCTCCCAATGAGCATCTGCTATATTGAAGCGATCCTGCAGATCCTGCCAAGCTTCTAATATTTTCCTCATTACAGGGGAAGTACCTCGACCCATTGAGAATTTATAGAAGTAGGAGCTAACCTCATCTCTAGGGGACGAGGGTTTCCCCTTTATCTTACCTTGTTGTAGCCAGTAGCGCACAAAGGAAATAGCTGGGGATGCGTCCCCTTGGATAGCCCTCCAGACAAACTTGGCTGCCAAAACCTTTCCTTGGACCATTGGATCTTTACATCCTAATCCCCCATCCTTCCTACTTCGGCACATTTCTGACCATGCAACCCCAGATATCTTCCTCCCCAGATGAATTTACGAATGATTACTAGTAACTCGTCATACACATATTTCTGTGCCACAATAGCTGAAGAGTAGTAAATATGAGTCGCATTAAGGATTGCATTGGCTACTGTCACTCTCCCCATGGTGGACAGGGACTTGCAGGACCAGAGGTTAACCTTCTTTCGAATCCTTTCTATAATTGGCGCCCAAAGACCTTTTAGATTTTCACCAAGGTTAAGTGGCATACCCAGCAACTTAGTCGTCTCTGTAGCTGCCACCGTATGATAGTTCCACGCCCTGACCCTTGTATCAGTGTCTTCTTCAAAAGGCCATATTACATCACATTTAGCATGATTAAGCCCAATCCCCGATATGGAGTAAAAAGATTTTAAAACCTGTTGAAAGGCAGGGAAACTCCCATCATCATACCTTAAGAATAAAAAGGTATCGTCTGCATATTGCATAATAGTCATAGTTTTATTGGAACCTGGAAGAAGTAACCCATTCAACAATCCTCTCATCATCAAGCTTTTCACCATACAAGTTAAGAGATATGCCATGATTATAAAAAGGTAAGGCGCAAGGGGACACCCCTGCCTAATTCCCTTTCTAAGCTCAAAGAGATCAGTCGGCTGCCCATTAACCAGAACAGATGCTGATGCCATCTTGTTCAAGCCCATAATTAACTCTATAAAGTTGACTTCAAAGCCCATATGAACCATTACATTTTTTAGCCCACTCCACCTAATAGAGTCATAGGCTCTACGAAAATCCAGCTTCAGCAATACACAATTCTGGCGAGAAGACTTACACCAATGGAGCCCCTCTCTTGCTGCCAGATAGTTGTCCAAAATGTTCCTGCCTGGGAGGAAGGCTGATTGTTCACATCCAATCAAACGGGTTAAGATTGGCTTCAAACGATTAGCAATGACCTTCATAATTACTTTGTACAACACATTAGTTAGAGCTATTGGTCTCCATTCATTTAGTACCTGAGGCTTATGGACTTTTGGGATCAAGGAGATAAAGCCAGTTGCTAGGGCCGGGTGAAGGTATCTAGCTGCCCAAGCTCCCCTGATTGCAGCAGTAAAGGATGGCCCAAGAATGTCCCAAAATTCTACGTCGAACTCTGGCGGGAACCCATCTGGTCCTGGAGACTTACCAAAGGCCAAGGAACACAGAGTCTTATATATTTCTACATCTCCAGGCTCTTGGAGTAGAATCCTATTATCGTTTTCAGCCACAACCTGGTCTTGCCCCAGAGAGGGAAGCCACTGAGAGCATTGATTGTTAAAATCATTTGGAAGAGGATCCTCCTTAAAGAATTCCTCATAACTATCTCTGAAGTAGGATTTAATTTCTGCCTCATCTCTAAGAACTTCATTCTGATCATTAGTAACTGAAGTAATACTATTCTCCGCCAGTCTAGCTCATGCCAGTCTAAAAAAACACTTGGAGCTCTCATGGTCAACTTCTGCATACCATTTGGTCTTTGATCTAATAGCAGCCCCTCGAGCCTCTTCCTCTTCTATAGCTTTAATTCGGACCTCTAGCTCCTCTTCAAGAGCCTGATTGGCTTCATTGAATGGGTCTAGAATCAGACCTTGCTTAACATGCCGAATTTGGCTATACAACTCAACCTTAGTTTTCCGAAATTCACTAGCCCGCAGCTTCCCCCATTTTTTTATCCAATCCTTCATAATGGCATTTTTCCTGACCCATGATTTCATACTGGGAAGTCCCTCTTCCCTTGGCTGAGCTAACAGATATTCCCTGAATGGGGTGCAGAAAGTATCCTTCCCTAAGAGTCCTGTATTAAACTTAAAAGGAACATTTCCACTCCGTCTAGCGGAAGGGAGATCTTCAAATATTAGTTTTTGTGGAACATGATCTGACTGGGAAAAGGCAAGATCTCCTTCCACATAGCACCGATCCATGAAGGGGGCCGACTTGTTAGTCACATAGAATCTATCTAGTAGGCAGTAAACTCTGTCCCTTCCTTTTTGCTTATTCGACCATGAATACGGAGTGTTGGATGGTGGGAGAAGAACAAAACCACAATTATTGAGAAGGGAATCCCATGCCCTTCACTCCTCACCCAAGAGATTCCTATGCAAACCAATCTTCTGATCCCAAATATCTGTCATATTAAGGTTGCCACCTAGTACCCAATTTGTCGTCGACCGACTGATCACCCAATCCATAATCTCCTTCCATAGAGTAGCTCTCTCTGCCGGCTTATTTGTTGCATAAATGTTAATAACTCCCCATTGAATACCATCTGTGTCAAATTGTACTGCTTGCCACCTACCATCAGTTCCAGCATATTGTAGGGTACTATTAAACCCTTCCATAACGTACCCGTGCCCCCTTTGGTGTATCTAGCAGCACAAGTAAAAGAGGAATATTGGCTGCCTATCCAGGTGCCGAGGGAACTGGCCTCAAAGTCAGGAAGTCTATGCTCCTGGATGAGCAACATATCAGCATTCATTGATCTCATTGCCGCTAGAACTCTAGCTCTCTTAAGAGGACCTTTAATTCCCCGAAGATTCCAAGAAATAATCTTCATTCTATATTTATTTGATCGTCATAACCCCCTACCATTTCCTGCTGACCATAGAGGATTATCATCACATCCCCCCACTTGGATGCCATAGGGGGCCAGGCCATGCCACCCCAACCAACTAAGGGGTTAAAAGGAGAGGGTCGGTAGCTTGTAATAGATTTATAACCCCCTAACCCTTTAATAGATTCCAAGGCAACAAGCTGTTGCATTTTTTTATGGCAATCTAAGGCAAGTAAAACTTCTCCCAAATTTGCATATCCGTCAATCATTGCACCCCAAGTCACCACGTTTCTTTCTGGCAAATTTCCAAACACATGACATGTCTCATGGAGGCACCCACATTTGGCATATGCATCAACAAGGACGCTCCCTACACTGGCATTAGGTTGGATACCAACTTTAATCCACTCAATGTCTCTTTTGTTGGCACATGCTTTTAAAAGGCTTGAATATGTCAACTCATTTGGTTTGCATCTTGCATGCATGTCAACTAAGGAATTTCCAACAGTAAGATCAAAATGAAGCCCATAGCCAATAACATGTTCGTGAATGAACCTAAGCTATGGTGTCATAAGACGGCCTTTAAGGGCAGCAACACAAATGTATTTGCCATTAATTGGACCAGATAGTAGCAACATTTTCAAATACCATTGCGGTGTGATATTGTTTCTCGCCAATTTTGCATGAACAATTGCACTCCATATATACCCACATGGGTTTTCGATTTTAGTAAAAACTCGATTTGCCTTAATCGGGCTTCCGCTAGTTGCAAACAACCGGCTGAGGTGGGCAGCTAAAAAGGCAATAACGGGAGTCATCAAAACCTGAACCTGCCTGCCACATTCTAAATTTGGAGGGTTCATGCATTCCTTGAGCATACAATCGGCCTGATTTTCAGACCATCCGAAGTTATCATAGGTTGCAGATATACAAAGGTGAACAGCAAGTCCGATATTTTTTAAAGTGCAAGACATCCGATCAAGTTGCGCCAACATTAAGACATCATTTAAAGTACCCAAAAGAATTTTTTTAACTGTCTGCATAGTTTATATTGACATATCTAGTTTCAGTACATGAGGAAGTATCCCTGCTTGGTTACAGTTTCAATCTTCGCTGAGGTCTTAAGCCAGGTCTTATCAACCTAATACAACTCCTTATGAGAAACATTTGGATCATTGGAATTCCCCTTTTTATGCACCACACTTGGAGCATTCATGCAGGTTACAAACTTACATAACAGCCATAATTCTGCTACATCTTCCTGCTTATAATGTATTGTCATTCATTCATTCATTCATGCAGGTCACTGAATTCACCTTGCATAGCAGCCATACTTGTGCTACTTGTTTGATATACCATTCTTCACCATACATCAGATGATTCCACACATATCCACTGCCATACTCAGCTAGAGATTTGTTGCTTATCTTAAGCATCATAGAGCAGCACACACATTGTACCTTTAAACCACAAACTTCTTTTTCCAACCACAAAACCTGATAACACCAACTAACTAGTGCAGACAGAACTAGTGCAGACAGAAGAAAGTAATAAGGGTAACAGTAAGAAAAAAACTCAAAATACGTGCCTCGTTCTTGGGATAAAACTGCTGCACTAATCCTAACTTTAGGTAGCCGCATAAGGGATATGTTTCCCCCTATATGTAGTAGACAAAACATTGCTTCATACAGACTTTTTCCCCTTACGAGCACCTTCTGATATAGAGTGCTCATGAAGAACTTTGCAATGGCACCTGGAGCAAAGGAGACCTTTTTCTGCTGCTTGCCCTTCTTCTTCTTTGCATTAATAAGGTTCTCCTCCAGATTACAGACGTCCAACCCATGTTCCTGATCACATGGTTCTTCACTAGCATTTGGAGATGCCTCAGCACTAGAGATAGCATCTGCATCATTGGGGGCCGCCAGAGAGCCTTTGTTGATCACCTTCTCCAACTGGGGAGGAGCTAAGTTGGCAATAGCAGTGGCTTCTTCAATTGCTTTTGCTGCCTCGTCATCAGAGATGACAGTTTTTTCACTGAAGCACTTCAAAGATCCTTGGTTACTCACCTATGCCAGCTAGATGGGGATTGAATTCGTACCATCTGAAGGAATGAGATCCATCTCAGCACTGGTCAAGACTTGCTGGCTGGTCAACTGCTCAGGGACACATGTCGCTGCCCCATTTGGTACAGGGTCAGCATCTTGACCAGGGGGAATCCAACTTGAAGATTTAATCCCCAGCTCTAAAGCTTGAATCCCCCGCTCATTATCACTACTCTTTTCACTTTCAAGTCCCTTTCCAGAGGATCTAGTAGGATCCGTCACCATCAGATTTACAACTTGAGTAGAGTCAAAAGTGGGACCCTGGACCAAACAAGCAAGGTGATCATTGGCCTTTGCCTGTTCTTGCAGACTGTTCTGTTCCTGCAGGCTGCTCTCAAGGTTGGAACATTCTCCAACAAAATAATTGGGGCCAGTAGTCTTTATATTGGAGTTGTAACTACCTCGACCTCTCCGAGCACTAAAGAAACCTTTCCCTCTGTTTTTGCCAGCTCTTGAAACCAGAGTGAAACCATCTTCATCATCAACTACCTTATCTTTGCCTCTGGATTTGTCCTCCAACTGTTGGGATTGCTGTGGCTGTTCATTTATATTAGTACATATGGCAGATGCATGGACCAGAGCACCACACATATGACAAGGAGGAGGCAATCCCGAGGTGACAAGCTTAAACATAATTCTTTTTCCTTTGTAGCCTGCAAAGGGAACTTGGTCTGGTATAGGCTTAAGAATACCCATAGAAATGCAAATCTTTGGCGCCTCACTGTTACTACTACCCATAGCTATGAAATCGCCAAGAGAGGAGGCTATAGATTTAAAAGCCTTTTCTGTCCAATACTCAGACCTTAAACTGCTCAAAGAAACCCAAACAGGATAGAAAAGTGCTTCTAGATTAGAAGGGTCAAAGTCTTCACGCCACCTTTGGAGCAAAAACTGGCCATTCAATGACGAAACAATGCCCTTTTTAAATAGAAGGTTGGCATCTTTTTCTGTAACAGTCGTGACCAGAAAATACAAGTTTCCCAACCAATGCACCCTTGGCGGAATTTTAGCTCTGCAGACTTTCCAGAGGATCTAGTAGGATCTGTCACCATCAGATTTACAACTTGAGTAGAGTCAAAAGTGGGACCCTGGACCAAACAAGCAAGGTGATCATTGGCCTTTGCCTGTTTTTGCAGACTGTGCTGTTCCTGCAGGCTGCTCTCAAGGTTGGAACATTCTCCAACAAAATAATTGGGGCCAGTAGTCTTTATATTGGAGTTGTAACTACCTCGACCTCTCCGAGCACTAAAGAAACCTTTCCCTCTGTTTTTGCCAGCTCTTGAAACCAGAGTGAAACCATCTTCATCATCAACTACCTTATCTTTGCCTCTGGATTTGTCCTCCAACTGTTGGGATTGCTGTGGCTGTTCATTTATATTAGTACATATGGCAGATGCATGGACCAGAGCACCACACATATGACAAGGAGGAGGCAATCCCGAGGTGACAAGCTTAAACATAATTCTTTTTCCTTTGTAGCCTGCAAAGGGAACTTGGTCTGGTATAGGCTTAAGAATACCCATAGAAATGCAAATCTTTGGCGCCTCACTGTTACTACTACCCATAGCTATGAACTCGCCAAGAGAGGAGGCTATAGATTTAAAAGCCTTTTCTGTCCAATACTCAGACCTTAAACTGCTCAAAGAAACCCAAACAGGATAGAAAAGTGCTTCTAGATTAGAAGGGTCAAAGTCTTCACGCCACCTTTGGAGCAAAAACTGGCCATTCAATGACGAAACAATGCCCTTTTTAAATAGAAGGTTGGCATCTTTTTCTGTAACAGTCGTGACCAGAAAATACAAGTTTCCCAACCAATGCACCCTTGGCGGAATTTTAGCTCTGCAGACTTTCCAGAGGATCTAGTAGGATCTGTCACCATCAGATTTACAACTTGAGTAGAGTCAAAAGTGGGACCCTGGACCAAACAAGCAAGGTGATCATTGGCCTTTGCCTGTTCTTGCAGACTGTGCTGTTCCTGCAGGCTGCTCTCAAGGTTGGAACATTCTCCAACAAAATAATTGGGGCCAGTAGTCTTTATATTGGAGTTGTAACTACCTCGACCTCTCCAAGCACTAAAGAAACCTTTCCCTCTGTTTTTGCCAGCTTTTGAAACCAAAGTGAAACCATCTTCATCATCAACTACCTTATCTTTGCCTCTGGATTTGTCCTCCAACTGTTGGGATTGCTGTGGCTGTTCATTTATATTAGTACATATGGCAGATGCATGGACCAGAGCACCACACATATGACAAGGAGGAGGCAATCCCGAGGTGACAAGCTTAAACATAATTCCTTTTCCTTTGTAGCCTGCAAAGGGAACTTGGTCTGGTATAGGCTTAAGAATACCCATAGAAATGCAAATCTTTGGCGCCTCACTGTTACTACTACCCATAGCTATGAACTCGCCAAGAGAGGAGGCTATAGATTTAAAAGCCTTTTCTGTCCAATACTCAGACCTTAAACTGCTCAAAGAAACCCAAACAGGATAGAAAAGTGCTTCTAGATTAGAAGGGTCAAAGTCTTCACGCCACCTTTGGAGCAAAAACTGGCCATTCAATGACGAAACAATGCCCTTTTTAAATAGAAGGTTGGCATCTTTTTCTGTAGCAGTCGTGACCAGAAAATACAAGTTTCCCAACCAATGCACCCTTGGCGGAATTTTAGCTCTGCAGACCCGCTCCAAGACCTTAGCAATCTCCACTAAGTTGGGGTCACCTCTTGTAACTTTGCCAATCAGCCCAATCTGACTCAGCCGACGAATGCGATCTGCTACTTCCGGGATGTGTAAAGAAACACATACATCGTGTTCATTTGGATTTGAGGGAGGGTCAAGAAGATCAGAAAGGCATGGGATGGTCTTGGATCTACCATCCGTCACAACATGATCCGTCATCTCTAATATACCTCTAGCCAATATTGGCCACCTAACCAAACTGGACAAACTACAAAAGCTTGTGAAGGCAAGATTGCTGGATCAGCAAAAACAAGAAACCTGATAGTTCGCCTGACAGAGGCAGGATCCCCTTGAATAAGAAGACCTCCTAGGCAGTGAAATTGATCAGGAAAGAGAGTCCTATTATCGATCAAAGTAGACCAAAGCTCATCAACCGGGCCTTCGATCCACCCCCACCATAGATGAATGCCGTTGGTTAAGATTACAGAGCGGAAGACAGATCTCCTTGGGGAAGAAGCAGAAGAGAGATGCGATAGCTCAGAACTAGATGCAGCAGAGATGGAGTTGATATGGGCATCCATGCAGCTCATAACACTCTATAAAACTCCACAGAAACCATTTCAGCTAGAGGATGACAATAGCAGGAAAAAAGAGATGTAACTGGACGATCTTCCCCAAGATATGCAATCTTAAACTCAGTGGCTGTGGCTTGCTGATTTAAGGTGATAGAAAACTGGACACCAGTGAAGAATGAGTCAGGAAAGATATGCTGATCAACAAGCATACACCATAAATCTGCAGAAAACCCCTCAATCCAACCACAGCAAACCTCGTTTGTTGCAAAGATTACTGCAAAATATCTACTGAAATCAGGTGGTGAAGAAGGATAGGAAACCACGTATTGAGAGGAAAACTGGGCAGAAGTGGAGCAAATCACATCCAAAGGCAAGGGAAGACCCATGAACCAGATGGAGAAGATGGACCAGAAGACTCAGGCTCAGGATACTTATAACCAGCCATGGAATGATTAGGGGAGGCCAGAACTAGATTTGCTGGAAAAGAGAATCGTAGGCAATCAGTGACAAATCTAGAGGAAGAAGGAAGAAGAAAATAGACGAGAGAAGAACAGGTCAAGGAAGGGCAAAAAGGCCCTTTGCAGAGGAGATTGGCGTGTCAGAATCTCAGAGATAAAAATAAAGAGTCTAGTGAGTCAATGTAGGCCTGCAGATTAAGGGAGGGCCAGAGCAGAGCAGCTGCAGCACGTAACAGAGAAAGATCCTGATAGCAAATCAATCACTACCAATGAAACCTCAGATGCATCCATCAAGTCTTGGAGTAACCAACTAATTCAGACTAAGGTTCCACCTGTTAGAGAAAAAACCGGATAGGCCATTCCCCGGAAGTGCGGGCCCAACATCCCCCCCCAGGGGATCTACGTTGAAGGATTACTAAAGTGGCAAGCAACAAACCGATTGAATCAAATGAAAGAGTGAAAACATTTGCAGATACTAGAAGAAAAGTTCGTCTTCTCTCTCATCTCACTAGCGCCCAAATCTCACGCCCAAGCAATCAGCTAGTCATGATAAAAAATATGAAACAAAAATGTCAAATAGAATTTCTACAACTGCCTTCATTATGCCCGGCATTACCACAACGTGTGCACTTGTACATATGCTTTTTTCAATCCCTGTCTTCTGTCCTATCCCGTTTTCTTTTAGGCCTACCAGGAGGATGACATGTTGCAGGAGGTAGCAATTCATTATTTTCAAGAAGTTCAATATTTGGAGGATAGATACGGATATCATATAAATAGCAAAATGAGCTCTACAAGTAACATGTATGGGTATAAAGCACAAGATGCCTACAAAGCTTCCCCTTCAATACGATTTCTATAAAAGCATTAAGTTAGTTGTCTTCAATCATTTCTGGTATTAGAATGATAGGCTTATCTCTAGCTTTTGGTGATTTTTAAATTACAAGGGGCTATTTGGGAAAATACTTAAGAATTAAGGGCATTTTGGGAATTTCACAAATACGAAGGGCTTTTTGGGAATTAAGTCAATAATTAAGGTTATTGGTAAATTTCCCTAAAAACAACGATGGGTTTATCAGTGCAGAGGAATTGCAGTCTGTTTTGGAAAGGCTGGGCGTTTTAGAAGGTGCAAAAATTCGGGATTGCAGAAGAATTGTGCAGAATGTGGACTTGGACGGAGATGGTAAAATTGGGTTCTCAGATTTCAAGAGCATGATGATGCGTAATCCATCCAGTTTCGTTTGCTGCATTTGATTACACATTTGCACAAAATATATCAAACGTTGAAGAACAGCAGAACAGAGCATATTATCAAATTCCAGTTGGTACAATCAAATGTCCACAATGCAAATTTTTGATGCATCTTTTGGTCATAGACCCAAATGAAACAATCACTGAAATTTCTCAAATTCAATTTTTTCATCTGCCAAAGTGTTACTTTAAGCTAAACTTTAAGAAATAAAAGGCAAGTTTTAATAAGAGCAAATTTTAGCTTCTTTCTTTGGATGACAAAAATGCAGTACTTGCAATAATTAAACTCGCATTGTCCTAATTTATCTCACCCAAAAAAGAAAGGAGAAAAAAACCAACCAGGTATTGCAAAATCTACCAGGCATAAATTGCCATGTTTTTTGTATCATCTGAAAACTGCCGCGTGGCGTAATATGAACTTGATCTTCGACACTTCTATATTTTGCTCTTTCAATTTTTGTCTTGAAATCGAAAATCATGCTGCTCCATCGGGCCTCGAAGCTGCCTAATCCAATTTTGAATGAAACGGATTTAAGCAGGAGATTGGAAGCCAAAGATAACTTCATTTGTGCAGCAAACAGGTTCAAGTATGGATATCGCTTATGCTATGGTCATAAAATTTGCCAGAGAAGTGTTACCGTTTATTTCACTGCTGGAGATGGCCTTAGATCCGAAAATAATTCAGTAAAAGAGAGTAGTAACGAAAAGAAGGAAATGGTTCCTTTCGATATCGACCTTGCTGTTTTACTCGCTGGTTTTGCTTTCGAGTCGTATTACACTCCCAAGGTAGACTAGGCAGTACGAAATTAAGCTATAGAAAATGAAGTTGGTTTCATAGAGTAAAGCTGTGTTTCATAGAATGATGGTGTTCATTAATAATACTATTGCTCATTTCATTAATAGTATCATTGGTTTCTTTCCAGGAAAATTCTGGGATACATGAAACAGATGGAAGTGAATGCGAGACATTGTTTCTTTCTCAGTATGGATATCCTTCCGGTTTTTCCATCTATCTTGCATATATCAGTTCATTATAGTTAACAATTTTGACCTTTAGAGGCTTTGGTTTTCCTTTTAAGCACCTTGGGATGCACATGGAAATAGGTCAACATTTCTAATTTGCATATACTTTATGGAGTTCCTGATGAGTGCCCATATATCTTGTGCAGAGATTTTGTACGAGAAGTTTACCAGGGACAGATGACAGTGAAGCTGATTAAAGGCGTGGGATTCCCTGGATTAGACCTTTGGGTATGGTTCAGATAAGTTTTGCAATTATTATCTTCTGCATCACATGTTCAATCCTTAAAGAAATGTGCAGGGCAAAAGTGATCCATATGTGGTGCTTCGTATTGGCCAGTGTGGAGCACGGAGCAAAACAATTTGGGTGTATGCTAATTCTACCTCTGCAACCAATGTGTAGCTCCACACATTTCCATGGTCTTTACCCAAGACATCTGCTATTTAGTGTCTCCCTATTGATACTTATTTGCCCAGTTGATTTAGGAAAAAGTATGGTCTTTTGCCATTTCATTGATTCCTTTTGAGCCATAAGGCAAACGAAGTTAAAGAGGGAGATGTGATCAAATTTGTTACTATGGAAGAAGATGTGTCAATGACCATACTGATGAACTATAATAAAGTACTTGCTTTTGGACTAAAGGGGATTGAGTCTGATTCTCTGATATAAAAATAAGACATTTGTAGGATGCCTACTAGCACACTATCGGTTGTTTAATGGGCTTGTTGCTTCTGTAGGACAACAGATCCCATCTGGAATGAAAGCTTCACAATAAATGTGGTAGATCCTATGACACAATACCTGCAGGTATTTTTCATTTAAACACTGCTTGCAAGTGATGGCTGAAGTGAAACATCTTATGCATCTTAATTTGAGGAAGTGATGGCTGAAGTACAACCACCTTATGCATATTTGCAGTTATACTTAGTACGTAGGCATCAGGATATCTGCGTTACATACTTGTGAAGGAAAAGACATACAGAAGCTAGTAGTAATATAGTGTTACTTTAAACGATTGAATAAAGGAAGTGGAATCAGAGTTCACTACTTTATGAATGACACCTGTAAATAATCCACTAGCATGGGGAAAATGTGAGAGACAAGGTTACAAGCCCATTGCTCACTTACAAATGTTTATAATAAAGGAAGTGGAATCAGAGTTTACTCTTTTATGAATGACACCTATGAATAATCCACTAGAGCACCAGATGTAGAACCAGAGTTCTACATTTTTACGACATTGAAGTACGATATGTAAGGAGATTGCAGGAAGTTTGGGATTTGCAATCCCCTTGTAGCTGAGGAAGAAAATGTCACAACCATATTCTGTTCCAATCCAAGTCGGCAGCTATGAATCATTCACTACCTAAGTACAAAGAGACTACTCTTTCATGACGTGTAACAAAGTAATTGCAATGTGTATGTAGCAGAAAGAAAGAAAGAAAGATTTATTAACGTCTACGTAAGACCCGAAGGGTCTATGAGACCATAACATAAACAGAATTCAGGACCTCCAGGAGGAGAACCCTCCTGTTATCTAAAGTATGGAAACAAAAAAAAAATATTAAGTTTAACAATTGAAAATCAAAGAAACTGCTCAGGTAGGGTTTGATGGAGACAGCCCATTCGTTCCTGTGACTGCTGTAAAGTACTTCATAATACCCCTTCTTGGCTTGCTTTGCTGCTTGCTGCTTGGCCTCTTCTGGAAAGACTTTTTATGTTTCATGGCTGCTGATCGTTTTATCTTCTTAGACAGTGCCAAAGTTACCCCTTTAGGGTCAGGATACTTCCTCTTCTGTGGTGAGTCTACTAACATCTTATCATCGTTTGTCTCAGATGAAAAGAAATTAGTTATTTCTGTCTGCTTCAGGCCCATTGGATTCTTTTGTTTGAGAATTTTCTCCTTTCTAGAGATAGTTCATATACAAAGTGAGACACACATTTCTGATCGTAATATTCTACCAGCTGTCGTAGAGATGTGGGGTAAAAGACAATGATATATGCCTCTAATAATGTAGTAGGTTGGGCAGGTAAAAATAAAATGTTCTTCTGACTCGACCATATTTAGATCGCACATTGGGCACTTCCGATCCTCACGACTAATATTTTTCGCCCTACCAACCTCAATCTCCAACTGGTGAGGTGACACTCTAAACTGCCCCATAGAGTATCTCACTTTGTTCGGCAGATCCATATCTAAATATCCAGGCCTTATAATGAACCCATCCGCTGATATATTTAGGAAGTTATCCTTATAGAATTTCTTTTTAGTAGGCAGATCCTTGATGGGGTTCACCCATGTATTTGAAACATAAAGATACTCCAAGTCATGCATGATAAGCTGATTGACTTCTTGCTGAGTAAAATTCAGATTGTCATCCATTATACTGTAGTGAAAAGGTGGGATATTTCCCATAGAGAAACCCATCTCCTCAAACAATTTAGATGTCCTTGAGAACCAACAGCGCTTACCTTGGTCTGCCAATGTTTTAGACGACACATATGCCAGCCAGGGAAGTCTTTTTTGACCTTCTTGTGACTGTCCAAGACGGTGTAACTTATGTAAATAAGTCACTGTTTGAAAGGCAATTTCGACCTTCAGAGGTTTCGCATTAAATTCAGCAAGCATTATATCATGGGGTACCGAATGTTTGCTTCTGATCATTCTAGAAAGAAGAGAAATTTGCAGCCTCTCTAGTTGACCCCAGTCATCGGCTCGTAGGCCAACTCCCCATATTTGTGCACCATACAAAGCTGCCGGCTTCACCAACATGTCGAACATGAAGAGCTTTGTATGAACATCTTGGAAATGGAGTTGATAGCACTGTTTTTCTAGCTGTACAAGAGAAGCACATCCTTTTGCAATCCTTGCCTGACCAAGAGATTTACTTGCAGCTCTCTATCTTTGCAAAAGGCTTCTAGGGCAGCCAAATGTTTTTGGAGTCCTTGAGGAGATGGTGAGATTAGAACCACATCATCCGCATAGAGCAAAATGGGAATGCATTCCTGAGCGAGCATGGAGCCTTCTCCGCCTAAGGACTGAACAAAGCTTTCAAGCTCATCAATGTAAAGTCCAAATAGAGTAGGAGAGAGGGGGCACCCTTGTTTAACCCCAATCGTACTGAAAACTTCCTCTGAAAACTGCCCATCTATTTTCACTCTGCCTATTACATTCTCGTATAATGTCAACACTGCCCAGATCAGTTCGTGAGAAAGCCCCAACATTTTGAGCCTCTGAAACAACCTGTTCCGAGGAACAGTATCAAAGGCTTTTCGGAAATCAACAAAACAGCAATATAACTTTACTTTTCCTTGCCTTTGCTTCCTCAATGATTGCCCTTAAAGAAAAAATATGATCAATTGTGGAAAAGTTTTTCCTGAAACCGGCTTGTCCCTTGGCTCTAAGGCTGTGATTTTCTGCAAAATCACTAAGGACCATTTCCAATGCAGATCCATACAGTTTTGCCATCACATGCCCAATCATAATTAGGCGATAAATAGCAGGATTCATAGAATCACCCGCCTTATGGATAGGCTTTATAACATTATTTGACCAAATCAGCGGAAAACCAATGCAAATAGCTTCATTAAATAGATCTGCAATCACTGGTGCCAATGTCTTAGCCCCATGTATAATCATTTCAGCTTGTAATTCTTCCCAATCTTTTGCCTTTCCTGTGTTTAGCTTTTGTATGGCCCTTTCAATGAGAGAGACCGTAAAAAAGGTAGAAGTTTGAGGCCTCGGATCTAGCTCATCTTGAGAGAACTGTTGGTTCTTAACATCTAAGAGAGAGTTTGCATATGCTGACCATACCCCTAAATCTTTTGAAGGACAATCTGATTTTCTAGCTGCCAATTTCCTCCAAAACTGCCCAGAAGCATTACTATAAAGAAGATTTAGCATGTGTTCTCTGTTTTTGGACTCGAAAGCCCTCTTTTTGCGCCGTGTCAATCTTTTATACTCTGCTTTAATTTCTGATACTATATCAGGGCTGAAGTTCAGAGCATGTTTCAACTTCCTGTGCAATGTTTTACATTCATGATCATACCAGCCATTTTGAGGCATAGATCCAACTTTCCCCCGCTGTTCTTTGCATTCCCTGATGGAATATGGAAAGCAAGCTTTAGAAGCTTCTAGCATGGCATAAGATAAAAGTGCAGCTTTATTCTCTAATGATCCCCTTTCCTCAATACCTTGGAGGTAAGAATTCAAAACATCATTATAGACCGCGGTCCATGCAATGATCAAACTCAAAATGATAATCAAGTATCCTACCGACTGGTTCTATTTCTACTTGAGTATGTGGTGATTTAATGGTGAAAACCAAAGGAACATGATCTCCTTTTGCAGGTCTCTTATCAATATAAAAGGAATCAATCTCACATATGAAGTCAGGGGAACCAATAAGATAGTCCACAACACTATTTCCCCTTTGTGCGGAAAACATGTGTATTTGGCAGAATCAGGCCATTGGAGGAGCCCATTGTATATAATCAGGTTATGAATCTGCCCAAGATTCAAAAGATGGCGTCCATATTCAGTTATGGGTGCATTCTCTCTTATATCAGCAGATAGGATGAATCTCTGGGATTAGAATAGAAAATCATTGAGGTGGACCTGTTCATCTCTTGTTCACAAGATTAAAATCACCAACCAAAATCACATCTCCACAAGTGGAAAAATTCCATAATATCCATATAGAGTGCTTGATATGGGGAGGCTCCTCATATATTTCTTGGTCTGTATATTCCGAGCCTTTAGGAGGAAAATAGCATGCTGCAATATATAGATCTCGCCATGGAGATCTAGAGAGCTTGATCCAAATAAAACTTGCTTTATCAACCCTTTTCACTACCTGTACTATCTTTGCAAGATTCTTGCGAAATAGAACTCCTACCCCACCTGAGCCTTTGAAAATGTCCTTATTTGGTGGAATCTTCCTATGTACTGATTCCCATAAGTAACCCTCAACGGTTGGAAGACCCTCCTCTTCCAATTCCCATGTCTCTGTAAGAAAAACGATATCTTTCTCGTTTATGACATCCATAAAATCTCCAGGCTCATTACATAGTTTCCCATTGCAATTCCAGACTGCCAGTGATAACGAGCCTGTGGTCTCAATCCCTATTTGGGACGCTTATCCCTGATGATCACTCGGCCATCCCGATAAACAGCCCACTTATTTTCCTTCCGAGCTTTCATGACTTCTTCTAAACACTTCCTCTTAAGTTCCACTTGCAACATGGTTAGATCTTCATCCATGAAAATATCTGGGAATTTCTGTAAGTTCCTCCTCCTTTTCAAAGCTTCCAGCCTCGCTTTTGCTGACCGAAAGCGGATAATCAATGCTGGACTGCGAGTTCCATTGTTCACTTTCCAGGATCTATCAATTTCATGATCTTGGATATCAAGATTATGCTGGACAAAATCAATTCCTGCTTTGGAAGGATCTGATAAATGCTTCAATCCTGTAACTCTGATATTGAGAGCTTTATGGGCTCTCCTTTGTTCTTCTTCTAAGGTGGCTGAAATGGTGTTTTTTATATCATTTAATGGTTCAATAGGTCTGTGCTTCCTAACCACTTCAACCCACTTATTAGTTTCTGCCTGTTGTTCCTTAACGACTGTTTGTAATTCCTCAATTTTGTCAATCTGATTTGACTGTGCTTTGATGCTGATAATTTCCTTCTCCTGCACTGCCACAGTGGCTTTCAAACTCATTATTCTAGAGTCCTGCTCTACCACCTTAGCCTTCAAGCTTACCAGTTCTGTTTCCATTCTGAGCATCCTGTCAAGCATTTCACTCAGATGTCTGTTAGAGATTTCGATCATCATGTCTGGTCCAGCAGTGGGTGAATACGGAGTGCCAACTCCTGCATTGCACCCAGTCGGTGATTGAATTGGGGTGTCTATCGGGGTCAGAGAGTCTTGAACAGACATGTCGGGAGTCTAGAATCGTGAGGAAGTTGCCCCTGATGGTTGATAACGTGCCAAGCAAACCACGTCAAAAAACGACAAAAAGTGGACGACAAAAGGTAAAATGTGGTCGTCGACACCCATTTAAATATATGTTCAGGTTTCTAGCCTGGATTTAAGCTTAATCCGGTTATTGAATGCAATAAGACTAAGCCAGTTATTGAGTGCAATAAGACTAATATGAAATGAAGAAACTCGCATTCATTGCAAAGGAAGTCCGCTGACATTCAAGATGTTCAAATGTACTGTTGACTGTCGGCATTACAGGATATGATTTCTTTATCGCCATAAGATGTTATGGGACCTTTGATGACAGAATACTTGTGGATAATTTGGCTGGCAGAACATGTATCATTGTAATTTCTGCTATTTAGCTTATCATAAAAAGCTATAATAGTTCAACTTCAAGGCTAGGCTTTTGTTCTCTATAGTGTGTAATAATACACAAGATTTTATAAAATTCCGTGCTATACTGGTTGGTTATAAATGCAACATCTTCAAATGTTAATGAACTTTGAGGTACAAAAGGCTCACAATTGCAATTGGGTATATGACAGGTTGCAGCTTGGGATGAGAATATTCTTGCACCACCGCGTCGACTAGGCAATGCTGGGATTAGTTTAGACAAAATTTCTGATGGTAAGTTTCTTAAAGCTTATACCATATTCCTTGTCTTTTCTACCATAATAGTAACTCTATATTACTGGACTCAAGTTTTCCACCTTCGTCATTTCTTGCGTTTAATTTTGAAATGTGGTCCACTGAAGTTAGGTATGGTATTAGAATAAGAACCTCTGGTTTTAGAAAGCGTAAGGAGGACATGGCATTGAACAGCCAAATATTGCAACAATCAACAATTCTATTTCGCTGAAGTGGATACGTTTATAATGCAATCAGCAATCCAACAGCCTAGAGATTCTTCCCATACCATGCTTAAAGCACTTTATTTGAAAGCACACTGTATTATAATTTTTATTGTTTTTAAGACTTGTGACTTTCAGGGGATCGTCATGAAATTGACCTGCAATTAGAAGGCATAGGAGGTGGGGGGCATGTTATGATTGAGGTAAGAAAAGTTTCATACTTCACCCAAATCTCAGTTGGATCTTCAAATGGGTCCCACAATATTGTTGAGCTTTCATTTTGTAATAGCATGTCTAGCAAGATGACCTCCAATTTGCAAGATATATTGTAAATTCTTGGTCAAGGCAGTGCTTCTAGTCAGCTTGGCCCTGGATTTAAGATGCATCTGTGAGATACAGGTCAAGCAATCATATATAGGATAGATATATGAATATCATGATGGACCATGTTACTTGCATAATTTACTGCTGGAATGTGAAGCAACATTTAAGGTTGAAGTGGAAGTACTTTTGGCACTGCATTCATAAGCTTCCTTAATCATCTTCGTAAACTCCCCGTTTTTGGGAGTAAGTTTGTAATAATCAATCTTATCTTATCAGGTACAATATAAGACGTTTCAGCAAATAGATTCAGAGCAGAAGCGATGGTCCTTATCTTCTTTGTTTGACATGTTCAGGGAAATGTAGTAGGAACTGCATTGTCGCATTGGCCAATTGGTACAGAGGGAATTAAAGTAAATGATTTTGTTAACTTCGGTGCTGGGTTCTTTACAAGGTTTGAGTGAAACAACTCTAGGGGTGTTTCCTATGAGCAACCTCACTGGCTTAAAGGAGGCAGATTATTCCGAAAATGAAAATGATAGTGACAAGATCAAAGAACAAAGTCAAGTGGGGTCTGAAGATATCTGTATTGATTTGGCTGGCAATGATACTTTACTACCATCTGAGTATTCACATGCCTCTGATGCTGGAGATAACTATTGGAATGGTCTATTAGATGTATTATATGGTTCTCTTAGAGCACTTGGAATTGACAAGCTCGACGCTCCACTGAAAAGTTGGAACTGGATTGATAATGAGGGTCTAATGAGGCTTGGATTGCAGTCCCAAAAAGCAGCTGAAATGACCTACATAAGAAGCGGGTTGATGCTTTCTGATTTAGATATGAAATCAGAAGATCAAGAAGCAGAAGATGATAGCAATATAGTAAAAACTGCAGGGACATCAGAGAAAGAAGCAAATAGGGTATCATTTGATCTATCAAAACAAGTGGAAGCCGTCTTGGGATCTTTGTTGATTCTTGGTGCATCTCCCCATAAACACCAAAATGAAGAATTCGCTGGAGAGGATAAAAGGATTAACAATCAGGACCAGAATGAAGAATATTTTGTAGAGGATAAGAGGAATGACAATCAGGAAACAGAACAGACAGTAACCTATACCCAATCTGCAATAAAAGTGATGGACGAGAAACAAAGAGAAGAAATGAGAAGCATGTTCAAGAGAGCAGAAACTGCAATGGAGGCATGGGCAATGCTTGCTAGATCACTGGGGCGTACTAGCTTTGTTACGTCAGAATTTGAGAAACTGTGTTTCATTGAAAGCAAGAAGACTGACACACAGGTGAAAGTCCATCTCATATACTTTGATGCATGTGTTTCCAAATATTACATGCCAAACTCTCTCGCCTCATGACTTACTATTTCAATTATATTTGCTAATACTTGAATAAGATCTTTTTGAAAGGGGGAGAATAAGGTAATCTCACTCCCATCTGTGTACATTTTTATGATCCCATTTTACAGGTGGTGGTGTGGCGTGACCAGAGAGGCTGCAGGCTCGTGAGTGGCTTTCTCCGTGGGACAGAGCAGGTTTGTTTGTGTGATAAAGGTCCTCACATCTTGAAATATTTTGGATAGTATTAAAAGTCATGTACAGATTAATAGACTATCATACATAAGAAACTGGGATATGGCTATTGTGCTTCAACTGATGTTTACACTTTTTTCAAAAGATGTTCTTATTTTGTCTTAATATCGAGATATGGCTTTCTGCATTATCAGACAAGATGGAAGGATTTGATGACAGACCTACTTTTAATACCTACTGGGTATGTGAACCATTTAGAATATATTTCTTATATACAATAGTGGTGAAGTTGCACTTTGGAAAGTCCTAAGATGCTAATAATAGATGTCATTAGCATATAATATATGTATTTTAAGTGTAAAAAAGTTCGGAATATGATGCAGACTGCCTCATCCCTTTACTCCATTATCAGTCATGCAGTTACCGATCATCAGTCACCTGTAGATTCAAGCTTGCTATATACAGGCATTCAACTTCCCAGTTACGTAGTCTAATTACAGGCTTGTTTTGTTTTCTTACTCTTGCATCTTTTATCATCAATCAAGTAGGACTTCCATATTCCCACATGTATCGGGGCTATTCTTGGAAAATATCAGAAAGGAGGAAAATTTCTTGGAATAACATTTTGCGGAGAGGCAATTCAAATTTGAATTTCAAGTTGAGTGGATTTTCGAGGGGAGCCCAGTGGCAGCCTGAGATTCTTGGAAACTTTTGATAATGCAGGATTAGAAATATTGCATGAGACTTCGAAACCTGGAGGCTTGTGAAAGGCAAAGCTGGTTTTATCCTTCCTTAACTTTGCTTGTGTTTGGTGAGCTCTATCAGCAAAGACCTCTGTTGGAGTTTCACTGGGTTTGCAGGATATTATGGTTAAGGTTCAGATCAGACATTGTCTTGGAATTGAATTCACCGGCTATAGGACATCCCTTAAATTATTCCAGGTCCTTGTAAAGTGCTAAAGGGGGCAATCCCATGCTGTCTCAATTTCAATATGTACTATTTCCAGCAGCCCAACTTGTGTCTTTTAGGCAGTTTATGGTCTGTAGCCATATGCCACTATTCATTGCCATAGTGAGGAAAACTGCTTTCTTTACTGGCTATAAGCTGTATGCTTATGCTGAAAAGCAATTCGTCAAATTATACTGACTACTTAGTAACAATCTTTAAATCTACCTGTCATTTAGTCACTAAGAAAATCCATACTGAGGACTGCATTTGCTATGTTCATGTCATGTATATGTTGAACAATAGTAGCAAATTTTAGTCCAAATAATGTTGCAACAAAATTAGTCGAAGTGGGAGGGAATAACCATAGAAAGATGCTACTACATTGAAATGTTACTTAGAGGCATGCCAAAGACATGCATATGTTTTTCCGAATGCAATGCAAAAGGTTGATAGTTTTTGCTATTTCTTTTCTAAGTTAGGGCGGCATTGATGTCAAGCTCGCCATTGTTTCTTGTACTGATCCTTACCACCATCCATCTTTTGTTCAATTTGGATATCAGATTCAACCCGGAACGGGTAAAAGATCCTGGTAATGGTGAAGTTTTGGTAAGTTATGAATTCTTACCAATATCTCTTACACGAAACTTAGATTCCGGGCTATATATGCAGGTTCATGGTGGCTTTTAGCAGCATATGACTCGCGGAAGGCTCGATTAATATCAATCATCAAAAGTGCAATCGGCCTTAGGTAATTTCTGAAGCATGTACATACGGTAATACTGCTGATTGTATTAGTTCTTATCATGAAATTTGAATTTAGTTTCCGTGGTGAAGAAAAAGTCTCCAATAAAATGAAGTTAGTTTTGGGTGCAGCTTCAAGACAGGAAAAGGAATTATATTAGGCGAAACCTTGAGAAAACATTTATATAAAAAAACATCCATTAAACATAAAGATGGGGCCTATTAAGCAAGAAACATTGGTATGAAGTAACAGCACATTATACCAGGCCCTTCAAGGTTCTTAGGAATCTTTGATTCATGTTAGAAGAATATATGAGTTGAAGGATGACAAACAACTTCTCGTGTTATCGCGACAATAAGTATAGTAACAAGAGAATTAGAGTATCTCATAGTAATGAACATTATCTTGTATAGTGGCAGGGTTCCTCAGTCACAGATGCCATAGATAGAGCTATTCACGCAAGAATGCAGCAGTACTGTGACTTTCCCCATGACGGCATGCATTTCATTCTCTAAATAATAAATGGATTTTATTTGTTGGAGGACAGGCTGAATGAGTTTTCTGTAGTTGATATTAACAGATATGATGCATATAGAGTGAAAGAAATGCAAGAAAGAAATCGTCTGGATGTAATGACTAGGTAGGAAAAACTAAACTAAAGACACAAAATGATATGCATGACTTTAAAGTGGAGTCAGATCATTGGAAAATCAGCTCTACCATCCATACCATCAGTTCAGTAGTGCCATGTCATCACGTGACTTTAAAGTGCCTAGCCATGGCACCTTTAAAATCACATGACGACATGGCACTGTAAACTGATGACATGGTTGTTAGAGTTGACTTCTAATGATTCGACTCCTAGTCAGATTTAGGCTGATTTTGACTAGATTTATCAAAATCAAAGGATTTACCCATTGGACTGTGATTTGTAGCCATTGCATTTGGCAGACACTTTAGTTTATTGAAATTAAGTTTGACAGTAATTCAGCATATTAAAACATCTATAAAAATCTTTCCAGCTGCTGGCATCAAGGAAATGACAGACTCATTATTGGCTGCATACATATGGTATAAACTGAGCAGGAAATGAGAAACTGATATTTATCTTCCATCTTCTGTAATCTGCATTACTTATTAGAAGCTACATGATGAACACGTTTAGAGGTGTAGGAATCTTTCGCTTTCTTAAGATGTTTTCCTGCCTAGGGCACTAGAAATTAACACTGGTTGGTGCTGGCCATTCTACAAACTCAAGCTTCAGATGGGTCTCAAAGCTTACTAGCATTTGATGTTGCCTTGGGTGATATGTAGTGTTACTTGTTTGTTTTGCAGTAGCAGCAATGGAAGTGTACCAAAGTGGCACTTGTATGTCACAGGACACAGTCTTGGAGGTGCCTTGGCAACACTTTTGACGATGGATATTTCAGCTAACAAGTTATCTAGGTAAGCCATTGTTTCCTTTGTCCATGGCAATTATTCGACAACAGAGATGTGCCAGGTTTGTTTACACGATGTGACGGTCCAATTTTTCAGCCCAAATAATGATAGGGGATGGTAGTCTATTGTTGCATTGTATATGAGATAATGATATATGTAAAAAAAGTAGAGCAACATGCAATGTTTTGAATCTGTATCAACATGGTACTAATATTCTACAGCAAAAAAATTGCCCTTTATCTTGTGGATATATGTATATGATAGTATAGAAAATTTGTTACACTTTCATCCATTTTCAACAAACTTTCTGGTATGCAGTAGATTCCAAGGTTTAGACATTACAATGTACAACTTTGGCTCACCAAGAGTTGGGAACAAAGCATTTGCTGAACAATACAATAAGGTCAATTACCTTCTTTAACTCGATTAGTGTAAAAGTAGCTATGATAATGATCATGAAACCATTAAAAGTCTTTGTTCAAAAAATGATTAATCATGGGGTCCGCATATGTTCATACACAAGCATCAGTTCTTAATTGAAATGAGTCAAGAAAATTATGGAGTCATAAACAGATGAGAGGTTGCATCCCCCTGTTTTATTTAATTTGATTTATTTACTTTGTTTGGTTAATCCTAATTAGATTGTGAAGGATAGCTGGCGTGTTGTCAACCACCGCGACATAATTCCCACCGTTCCAAGATTGATGGGCTATTGCCATGTCGCTCAGCCAATTTACCTCACGGCAGCTCCACTTGGTGTCTTGAATGCATCTGTACACTTCTCAACTCTTTTTAAATAAATTTGCAGTGCAAATCTAATTGGCTATGAAGCTTGGTGTAATGCCACATCATATTAAATTGCTAATATAGCTAAATTGAGTACCAGGTAGAGAATTATTTATCAGATGAATATGTAGAAGATGTTATTGGTGAAACCACTCCTGAAACTATAGTTGGAGAATTTGTAAGTAACGTGATAATTCTTTTTACAGTGGGCAGTTGGGCAATAAACAGCTTTAAGTACTTAGCTGATCTTTCATCAAATCTTCTTGTCTAGCTGAATGGGGAAAAACAACTTCTTCAACGTTTGTTTCAAACTGAGATTGCAATGCTAAGGGCACTTAGAAATGGTAGCGCTTTTATGCAACACATGGAAGATTTCTACTACATTTCATTACTCGAGGTTATTTTCCTTTTTTTATTTTATTCTTAGAGGTAGAGCCTACTCAAATGGCTGCTAAAGCTAGTCTTCACCTTAAAATCAACTATTACTAAAGCTGTTAGATGCATGACGCTTGATATTCATGTTTATGTTTCCTGTCCACTGTGGTGCAGAAAGTTGCCTCAAAGTATGGTGGTTCAAAGCTTACAAATCAATTATTGCCTGAAAAATCAATTGTTACCTGATAAGGTAGGGAGTGCATCAGCATTTGTTTCTAAATTTCATGTAATTTAAAAGCAGTTGGTTCAACCTTTGCATCTAGGTGGCTACATGTACTACGAATAAGGTGTTCAAGATAAGGTGTAAATTCAGCAGGCACACATTTAATTAGCCTTATATATGTTGCAACAAATGTGGAAATGCAGACCACGTGCATACGGTCATGGATTATCAATGTTAATGTGTCATCGATTTTTACATCAAAACGTGATAGCTTTAACCTCTGGTCACTCATTCTAGAAGGTTGGGGCTATGGCATTGGGTCTGCCAATCCCTGTCAGCAGGTATCCCAATGCCATGCTCTTAACCTCATAAAAATGAGGATCTTGTGTTGTGCTTCTGACCTTTTTTTATAAGTAGGGCCTGAGGCAACAATGGCTCCCCAGTTAGAAAAAAGGACTTGGGACAATCAAGCGAAAATCATCGCTCCATCTTATATTGTGAAAATAGAGGGAACAATTACATATAAGAGGCAATATTCAAAAATTATGATTGAAATTCGATGCTTGCTTAAAATCAACTATTACTAAACTGTTAAATTTTGATATTCATGTTTATGTTTCCTGTCCACTGTGGTGCAGAAAGTAGCCTCAAAGTATGGTGGTTCAAAGCCAAATCAATTATTGCCTGAAAAATCAATTGTTACCTGATAAGGTAGGGAGTGCATCAGCATTTGTTTCTAAATTTCATGTAATTTAAAAGCAGTTGGTTCAACCTTTGCATCTAGGTGGCTACATGTACTACGAATAAGGTGTTCAAGATAAGGTGTAAATTCAGCAGGCACACATTTAATTAGCCTTATATATGTTGCAACAAATGTGGAAATGCAGACCATATTCATGGATTTCAATGTTAATGTGTCATCGATTTTTACAAAATCGTGATTTTTAACCTTGGTCCTCATTCTAAAATGGCACTTGAACCAAGTATCCCATGCCATGCTCTTAACCTCATAAAAAGGATCTTGTGTTTCATTACCTTTTTTTTTTTTATAAGTAGGGCAGGAGGCAACAATGGAACCATGTTAGAAAAAGGACTTGGGACAATCAAGGCGAAAATCATCGCTCCATCTTATATTGTGAAAATAGAGGGAACAATTACATATAAGAGGCAATATTCAAAATTATGATTGAAATTTGATGAACTTGCGGAAAATCAACAAACTAAATTTTGTTATGAATTTTTTGCGAATCACATGGCATCCATGGCCACAATCCTTTAATGCACCACATTCTTTTGAATGGGATTGCATAATTACTTCCCTTGGCATCATGGCCACAATCCATATTCATGCAAAAATCTTTTTCCTTCTTCCTTTAAAACAATCAACCTCAAGCCTTCGATAAAATTAGTTTCATTAAAGGGATTAACAGAACCATGGCTCAAGGATTATTACTAAAACCTGAACTTTCATTTCATGGAATAGATTCTAGAATGCTTCCTTTAACAATCAACCTAGCATGCAAAATATTATCTTTATTACTAAAACCTCTTTCTTTCATGGAAATGCCCTTCATAGTAGCATGCAAATGTTATCTTTTAACTAAAAGCGGGGACAAGCTAAGCCGCAAAACAAGAGACTCTACTAGGCCCACTTTGAGTCTTACTCGGACATCTGAGATCAAGTTATAAAGCCCGCTCAAGTTATTACTAAAACCTCTTTCTTTCATGGAATTATGCGCTTCATAGTAGCATGCAAATGTTACCTTTTAACTAAAAGCAGGACTGGGGCATGAAGAAAAATACTTGGCTAAGCCGCAAACAAGAGACTCTACTAGGCCCACTTTGAGTCTTAATCGGACATGCGAGATCAAGTTATAAAGCCTCGCTCTTTTTTGTGTCGTGAAGTTATGCGCTTCACGTAACATGCAAATGAAATTTTTAACCAATGGGACCGAGGGGTATAAAGTTGAGGATTAAAAAGTTGGTCGAGGTGCAAACTGTAATGCAATGTGCATTAGCAATTTAAAACTATCAATCCTTAACATCTTGTGTAGAAAATGAGACTAGAAAGCCTAAAAGGAAGCCTTGTACTATTCAAAGCAAAAATAAGTTTTACAAAGAAAAATAAAAGCAATATTTTCCTCACTTCTTGTGAAAGAAATGTCCATTTGGACTTGTCAATAGCATGGGTGTGGCGATTAGGAGATCACTTTCTATGTCCTCCCAATCTAATCTTCTTCCATCTGTTGAATGCTCACATAGTTAAGAAGGGTAAATTCTCTTAATGCCTCACAATATGAAAAATAGCCAGTGAGAAAGAGCAATGGAACTTTATAGGATTCACTATAGAGATGATAGTTAAAGGGTAAATTCTCTTAATGCCTCACTAGTTAATACCTGAAGAATAGCCAGTGAAAAAGAGCAATGGAACTTTATATGATTCACTATAGAGGAGATGATATGTGTATAGATGATACTGGCAGTCAGTCGCAACTTCACCCATCTGCATCCAAAGCAGTTTACCCAACACCAAATAAACAATGGAGTACAACAATGTCACACAAGATCACAGAATAAAGACATGTGCATGTTACTTAGCCACCCTGTGAAATTTCTATGTGTGGATTCAAGAAGGGCAGGCTCTGCAAAGGCATAAGTAACCTTTACAACTTGTTTACAGAAATAAAGATGGTCCTAGAAAGACGAACTTTACATTGATCAATAACCAGCAATTTAGTTAGCTAAGTCAGCTAAGACAAACATCAGATCCAGCTATAATCGTCAGTGTTATACTAAATAAGCTACCATAACGAGTAAGTAAGGTAGTAAAGATCAAGGATTGATAATTTCATAGGTTAGAGCCTCACTTTCTTGCCATCACTGGTGCATGTAATGCATCATGCACATATCCACAATCAAGTCTGGTTTCTTGCTCAAGAAATGTGGCACATGCATCATGCACATATCCACAATCAAGTCTGGTTTCTTGCTCAAGAAATGTGGCAGATGTTCTGTCAAGCAGTGCAAACTTTTGTCTATAGAACATATCCATCATATTGCCACACGCAATAAGCACTTAACCCTTCCTACTTAATTCTATTATGTTTTTTAAAACTTGTGGAAGTTATTACAGAACAAAAGCCATCCATATAAGTGGCATCGTTCTATTGGTATGTTCAAATCTCTACATATTCAAAATGGCCATCCAGAATTTGTGTTTCATCACAAATGCCAAATTGTATATCAGTATTCACCTATCGTGAAAACCATATCATCAACCAAACTCCGCGCACTCTTGAAATTAGTATTCTATAAAAAAGAACCAAGGGAATGAACTCACTGTACCTGCATCTTCGAGTTCAATATCACAATTCACATGATACGTATCGTCTACCTAGAGAAGTATATGGAAGTTAGAAATATCTATAAAAGTTCCTGTCTTTATATATGTAGTAAGCATTAAAAGCTCATATTATCCTGCCTTTCTCTTACTTGCAACAGCCACTTCCTCCAGAACAAGATAGCCTCCAACCTGAGAATGAGGCATTATGAGACATCAATTTGAGAGGGATGGAAAAGTGAATAATTACTTACTGAATCTGGTGAAATGCCTTTTGAATTTTCCCATCGCCACAAAGGAATATTTACATCACAGCAAGCCTCCCATGCTTTCATCAAATAAAAAGCTGCTAACTTGAAATTTTGAGAGCTGATTGTGCCATCCCATTGCTTGTTCTGTTCACAATAAAATGATGCGAAATTTCACCATATGATCACTTCCAAAAAAGATCTCCTAAATATTTAGTAGAGGCTAAGCACATTTGTATGATTGTTATGTACGATAGATATTGCTGCATGGTGTAATATGCAAAGACACAGGAAGTAAGGCTAAACTATCTGTATAATTGTTATGTTGCTGCATGATGTTATATGCATAGTTACGGGAAGTAAGGCTGTGAAAAAAGTACGTCAATCCAAAAAAGGTACTGGGAATTTACATTCAACATAGCGGTGGAGCAAAGCTCCGTTGGATCCATATCTGCCCCCCGTCGTACTGTCTTCGTTACTCACACCAGTATAAGTTTTCTACGCCCTCGATTCCAAGGGTAGAATATATAATTAGGACAATTCTAAATATGCTCTCCAAGTTTGCAAATATTTCAAAAATACCCCACACTAAGTGTATTGTATAGTCACGGTATCGTATGGCGTCAAGGCACTTGGGATGGCATTCCGCGTGGACCGGTGGGGTCTGGGCCATGCCGGAATGCCATCCCAAGATGCCTTAATCCACAATATGGTATTTGGGGAGCTAATTCAGCGGAGGGGGCTATTTCGTCCGCTATGGCATTGTTGCGTTGTAGTCTGGCTATGACAACCCCTTGCTCTGCTATTTTTGTGCAGCAAATCAAAGGGTTTTTGCTTCGTAGTTCAGTTTTTTTCTTGCTTCAAATTTTTTCAGGTATTGCTTTGGGTTTGGCACTCCTAATCAGTTTCTTTTGCTTCAGGTGTTGGTTTAGGTCCACGGCAGTAGAAGAAGAACTGGCAAAGTAGAAGAAGAGCTGCTTGTGACAAAGTTTCGGCAGCCTCTGTTTTTCCTGGCAATATTGTTTTTGGTAGTTCAGTTCTCTATTTTCTTTATTTTCTAACGAGATTTTTGAAATAGCGCTAGCATATATGACGCAGCCAGAGGCATAATATCTCACTGGAAATATTCTGATGCCATGGCAAGCTTCAAAACCTATCCATTGTAAGCCAAATTCAAGCTATTGACCTATTGAAAGAAACACTACAAAAAATTTCTGATTCTCTAAATGGGAAATGAAAAGACAATTTACCTTTTATTCAACCCCCGTTCACCCATGAATCATCTTTACCATATGGAGAAGTTTCTCCCTGAAAATCATGGAGAACCAGTGGTGAAACTTGGAGAATTGATGGTAAATCTTGGACTGTATTCACCATTTATTCACCTCTAATTTACTATCTGCATTTTTACTTCTATTCTCCATACATTCACCTCAACTTTACCTTCAAGATTTGTAGAAATAAGTATTAAGTAGTTTGTGAGGCATTTTTATTATCATGTCAATTCAAATGAATGGCATGCCAAGGCTTCAACCTTGCTCAATGCAAGGAGAGAGTACCAACAGTGCATTGACAAATCAAAGCCCACGAACAAATAAAACATATTCTCGTGTTCTTCAAATTATTTGAAACCTTCATCTCCACCCAAACACATCTCGATCTTAAGTGTAGAAGATTATCTGTGCAATAATTGTTAACACATAATTAGCTGCCTACGAAGTCTGACTAGCATATAAAATCTAAACTAAATAAACAAAATAACTACACAACTACCAGCAAGAAACATACACAAACTAAGCTTTATCTATATATCTTTGCTTCTTCCACTGATTTAACTACTGTTTCAATCCCACAACCAAACTACAAGACTAACAGCTCTTGCATGCCCAAATGTCGCCTAGCAAGCCAGTCTATACTCACCAATAGTCCATCCTATGGCAGTATCATAAAACTACAAGTCTTTAACTTGGCATATTGACGCCTCTATCCATTACTTAACTCTCAGACCTGCAACAACCCAATCATGCCTACAAGCCACAAGACATGTAACAAACACTAAACTGCAATGAACTTAACCTGTAACATTAAACTGCAGTTAACATGTCAAAGTAATGCATAAAAAAGGAAGAAGAAAAAGAACAATTGTACTTACATATTAAACATGCGATGGCATATTTCTTTCTCGTCCTCACCTGCTTGTTTCTCCACTCTCTTTGTGTTTCCTTAGCAGTGGAGTTCTTCCATAATTCTCTTTTGCGCTTGAGGATAGCTTTCAATGCACTATCTAGTTGCGGATGGCATCTTTCAATGCACGATCTACTTGCATCTAGTTTCCTTACAGTGCTTGTATAAAAGATGTTACCTACAAAATTATACATCAATACTTAGTTTTCAAACGAGTATTATCTATAACTAAAATATTTGTACTTATTACAAATTCTACAAGCCAAAGCATAAGGAAATTGCTATTGCCTAGAAACAAGTACTCTGCCATACATGAAACACTATCTAACATAAAGGATGATCTAGTAAACTCCTTGTCTCTCAAGAGATTATGTCCTGGGCATGCCTTCAATGGTTGCAAATTGGAGCTTGGTATACACTTTTACTTCAAAATCTTCATCTTTGGCATTATTCAATCCTCCTCTAATTCATCCCAAATTTGTGAAGCCATAGCCGTGAAGAATATCTACTGCCAGCATTGATCTATGCCAATGGAAGGGAAAGATATTAAGCATTTGATGAATTTCCGCTATTAGCATTGATCTAAATAGCAATCTATGGAAAAAGAACTAAGAATGAGATAAACCCATGACAGAATATAATAAAAGGGTCGCAATTCTCACCTTAGTCCTTCACACAGGCAACCAAGAGCTTAGAATCTGTGCTTTCAACAGACTGGCTGACTTGATCGACAAAGGCTTCATTCTGTTTTGTAAACTTATGACCTATCCACATGCCTAGATAACCAAAATGAATCCATTTTTTGAGTAGACTGTAATTTTTTGAGTACCCTGCCAACTGTAATTATGACAAGAAATACTTTGTGAATAAATTCAGAATGTGTCACCTGTAAGACCATAGCTTTTTGAGCAAGATAGAAGTGCCATACTTAGATCCAGAAATAATCCCATCCTTCAAAGTCTTATTGATTTTCAGCCTCGTGTGTGCAGCCTCAAGCCCTTTGTCTGTAGCCTCAAAGCCCTTTCAGCCTGAACATTTGATTAAGGTTATGCATCAAGTTTACAGCTATCTCTAACTTTAGAGATGTTTGGAAAATGACGTCCAGTTTTGTGTTATGTAGGCATAACTGCCTAATACTTCATAAGCACTAGGGCTAGTTTTTGACCAATGGCCATGTTTTGGTTAGTATAGAGTCAAAGTAGGCTTTTCATATAAATGCTTAAACTTAAAATATAAGACATCATAGTGCAATGCTGTATTTTTCCAACAAAGCACTTGTACTTACTTCGTTTCACAAGGAGAACTTGTTCTGCAACAGGCCATAGCCCTATTATGACCTCTATTCTTTTTGTCTTCCTATAATATAGGACCATAAATGTGTCATACTTGTATCCAGGAAAAATGCCATTCTTCAAAAACCTATTGACTATCAGCCACGCTTTCTGAAGGGTTGTACCAAGTTACAAGCCGCTTTTATGGGGTTACTATACACCAATTATACACAGGGACAATTTGATTTGTGCTATGAAATGTATGCCTGAGGGCTTGCTTGATTTGGCCATAGGCCATTCTTTTGTTAGTATAATAATACTCATATTACTCCCATTCTGCATACTTTTTGAAAAGAAAGGATTGCTTATTTCTGAAAACTTGTATTTACCTAGAATATGCTTGCCTTGAACGGACCTTCCGTTCTGCAGTACTCCATCAGTCCTTGTTGTCTTCCTGCCTTTCACTGGAATAAAGATGCCACCAAGGGCCATTCCTTTCTGCGGTACTTTGTTGGTCCTTGTTTCTCCAGTACTCCATTAGCTCACTAGCTCACAGTTGTCCTCCACATTTGCTTCCTTCTAGATGCATAAAGATTAATTAGCACATTATCCATAACATGCCTCAAATCCTCAAATACAAGTCATCTCATCAACATGTTCAGCAGTGCAGACTTTATTACTAGAACAAGATCTCCAAGACTCACAACAGTTAAACTGGTATACTGAAGTCACAATATTGAATACTTCCTTAGCATTTTAAGCTAAATTCTAGGCCCATACAACAGTGACTTGCAATACATCTAACCACTTTGCTTTATTTAATCCTTTTGTCAGCAATTTGCTTCGCCATATTTGAAGCAATATTCTATAAGTCTTAGGCTGCTCGGGAATGCATACAGGCACTGGCACTTTGGACTTCAAAGCCAAAGTGAATCACCTTTTGGCAAGCCGTTCTCAATAACTTTATAAACATGTGCCAAGAGTTAAAGCTTTTGTTTTTTTGCACCTCATGACATAATTATTGTGCTACCAATCTAAGCAATTATTTGTCATCTGTATCAGGCAAATATGGGACAATGAAATTAAAATTAGAAGAAAAGAAAGTTTGTTGACCTTAGCTGGCCACAAATATGATCAAAGAAAGATTCGTCTATTTTTGCTCAAAGAAACTTTTGCAATTTTCTGACCTCTAATTCGAGAGCTTTATAGAGCCAAGACTGCTTTTCTTACCTTGCAAGGCCTAACTGCGCTTATCAATTTCACAAGGGCACAACTCCAGAAGCCTGAAACAAATCTAGTCAAACCTCTGCCGAAATACCTCTACCTGATTACTTAAATCACAGCATAAATGAATTACACATAGAATAACCTTGGCATTTGTATTTAGAATTCTTAAGCAATATTATACTTGGAGCTTCTACTCATCTTATGCAACATCTCTTGGTCCTTCAAGTATTGCAATTGCACAAATCCATGAAACAAATAGAATGTCAAAGCCTAAATTAAATAATCACAGATTTCAAAAGAAACAACCCATTTTGGGATATCTTCTCGCTTTGGAGCTACCATCTAGACTTCAGATCTCTGTAACATCATAAAGATGGTCCAACCATGACGTAGTTGAATATAAGATTGAAAAGGTGAGAGTAAAAATGCATGGCTGTTATCTTCGTACCAGGTTATACAGTGTAATGCTGCTCTATTCGCACCAAGATGGCAAGTAAAGCTCAGATGCTCTGCATTTATATAAAAATAAAAAGTGAGAAAAAAAAAATATAAGCATGAGGTAAAAATTTTATATTTCAGAGATCACTATGAGCAGGCTTTTATATAGAACAACATGCCAAGAGAGAAAAAGAATAAAAAGTTTGTCCTAATCTTCAAAAAGTACAATAGCACAAAATTTGGTGAAGCATGCAATGCAGATAAATGTGCTTTTGAATTTAGGCTTTGTAGACGTCTTCGTACCCTAAAATGCTTGGGAGTCTCTATTAATATGGTCTATCTTGTAAGCAGAGCTTAGAAAATGCAAGGATCTTGGCCGATATGCAAATGGGCCAAAATGCCCACCAAGATGCCAAGTAAAGATAGGTTGTTTCTGCACTTACAGAAAAACTAAAACTGAGACATCTTAACCTCCAATAAATGATAACTCTTTGAAGCAGCGACTAGAAAGAACCACTAAGAAGCGCAAATGCTAGAAAATGCTTAGAGAAGGTGCTCTAGAAGCAAGTGAAGAACTCCAAACATTTTGAATCCTGAATAAAAATATTGAACTTAGTTTTAGGAACAATCGGCCCAGCTAAGCCGACAATGCTATCTATTCCAAGATCCATTCATATTTCCAAGAGCTCTAAGCTGACAATGCTATCTACTCCAAGATCCACTCACGTTCCAAGATCCGAGCCAGTTGAGGCAAAAATGAGACTCAACTAACAAACTCCAAATGCTTCCAATCCTGGAATAAAAATATCTTCATTAGTTTTAGGAAGATCCGACCCAGTTGAATAGAAGAATGATATATTCTACTCACATTTGCAAGATCTGACCCAGTCGAGGAGCCAAAATGAGGCCCAGTTGAGGTGCCAAAGATGAGAGAGGAGAATCCTAGTCGAGGGAATTTCGTATAGCAACAGCCCATCGAGATTTTTCCCATTCAATTTCGTCTAAAATTTCTCATTCAATGCTGGCACCTGAGTTCAAATCCTTGGCATTCTTGGTATTCAATTAGGGCAGCCAGCGTCCCAGAAGGGGGAACGCAAACTGCAAGGGAACGCCGCATTCGGCGTAACATGCGGCGTTCCTTGGCACTGAACCCAACCCCATCCAAAAATAAAAAAGAAGATTGGAGCAATCCATTTCAAGATAAAATATGTTCTAACCTTGTTGAGAAGTGGGGACCATAGCAGAGCTTTAACCGTTTGCTTGAATTTTTTCCACCGTCTATTTCTATCCATCTAAAGGCTCAAAATGGCACTCATCTTAGGGGCAATCTGTGCCTTTCATGTAGGATGCGGTTAATCTGGCCACCCTATATCAGCCATGAAGGATCGCACAGTTTGAAGCCAAAAAACCAATTGTTTTTTAGTTTTTGTTGGTCGATCTAGCTCTGTTTCACCTCAAACCTCTTCCTCTCTTCATCGTACACTGGCATAAAAGACGCAGACAAAGTGGTTGGCATGATTTTTAAGGCAGATCAAGCCGCCCTTAGAGCAGCAAGAACCATCCGATCAAAATTTCTGCCATCACACAGTTCTAAGCCTGGCTTTTTGGACGGATTAAATACGGACTAACCCTCTAGCTCATATTGGATGGTTGGATTAACCACTTTGGCTGATATTGTATGACCAGATTAATCATAAATTTTTGGCCAGATTAACCACATCCCGCATGAAAAATACGGACTTTCCCTGCTAGGGAAGGCTGCACTCGCATTTTGGCAAATGTACTGAAACCATTGGCAATATAGTATGTGGATCGCTAATTCTGACTGTCTATTAATGTCATGAGCCGATGTGGCATTCCCCTCTAGTACATAATGGTATTTGGGTCTACCATTCTGCACTTCCGATTTCTAGCCGATCTCTTCTTTTTGCAAGTATGTTCTTTGTTTTTTTGTGTTTCCACAAGAAAAAAATAACATTCTCCTTCCCTATCTCCACGCATTCTCCATGTGGAGAATATAGGATAAAGGATGGAGAATAAGGGAGGAACATTGGGAACCTAACAATTACATATTATAATTAAACTAATTTACAATGTCGGGCTTTTTATCAATATTTTAGGGTTTATATATATAGCATTGACGACAGATTGGCGACTGATGACGGATTGACGAGGGCGGAACCTGCATCATCGCGGATATTCAGCCAGGATTCTAGCATCGTTTGTTCAGCATAATCGTTTGTTGGATTCTGGCTGATCTTGGATTGACAAGAGACTGATCTTATCAGGTGATCGACGCCCCCTTTAAACAGGTCATCCAATTACTCGAAATTCCAGGCTGAGTGTTCATGTTTTGATATATAAGCTGAGATGTTTTGATATATATATCCGATTACTCGAAATTCTAAGCTGAATGAAATCAAACACCCCCTCTAAACGTATTTCAGAAAAAAATAGTATTGTTTAGTTTAAACAGGTCAAGGTTTAGTATTGATTAGTTTAAACAGGGAAGCAACCATATCTTGATGCTGAACGTGTCAAGGTAGACAAAAGGCCTCTGTTGCCCAAAGACATTCCTATTAGTCTTGACAAGTTGATCCAACGCTGCTGGAATGAGGATTCAAATGCACGTCCTTCTTTTGAAGAGATTTGTGATGAGTTGTGGCTTATTAAAGAAAAGCTTCTTCTGCAAGAGTTAACAAAAGAAACAGATCATGCTGCTGAAATAACTGAATTAAAGTTTAGCATGAGTGGACTAAGCTTCTTGAAGGTTGAGTGTGCTTCAACTGTGCACGCCGAACGAATGCACGGTAATGACCATGCACGGATTGGATGTAATGTAGTGATTGATGGACCTGGAATGCTTGACACGATATACAACAATCAACCATTCCCTCCAGACCAGCAGTATTGATTTCCAAGGACCAGATCGCTGCACCACAAAAAGAGTATATAAATATGATCTGCAGAAAATACATCGATAAGCAACCAAAATGTTTGCATATATTAACTGAGATTGTCCAGCAGGAATGTTTTTAGTTATAAGAATGGCACAAGGTATGCAGTAATATAAGGATTTAAGGTATGCTGCATGGTTGACTGCCATGAACCATGCTTTTGCGGACGGGCGTCTGTAAGAGGGAAAGCCATTGCTTATTTTCATTTCAGACAAGTGTCTGTAAGGTGGCAGAGGTTGAACTTGAGGCTGCACTTGATTTATGCACTAGAACACTTTCAGACAGGTGTCTGTAAGGTGAAAGAGCCTGCACTTGCTTCTTGCACTTGGCACCGCTGCCGCCGACTCATGGAAGCTTTTGGACCAGCGTCTATAAAGGGACGAGAGGTTTCATTTCGCACAAGTGTCATACGTAAGGTGGCGAGAGGTTGAACTTGAGGTCAGGGCTTTGATTTATGCACTTGAACACTTTGGGGCCAGTGTCAGCGTAAAGGTGAAAGAGCCCTGCGACTTCTTGCACTTGGAAGCTGCGCCGCTTCCCCGACCGTGGTGGAAGCTTTAGGATGGCGTCACGTAAAGGGACGAGGTTGTGCGTGATCAAAGTGCTTGGAGGCTTTGGACAAGCCGCCCGTAGGGTGACACCCTATTCATGGCAACTCCGGTGATAGAGGGGACGAGCCTGGGCCCCTTCATCCAAACCCCCCGGATATGCATGTGGATGGTGCGAATCGGCTATCCCCCTACCTAGCGCAGATATGGCAGCAAAACTTCTATTGGGAGAGTACATAGATGCCATCCCCAATCGCACTGGATGACACCGGCAAAATTGATAGGTGCACATTGAAAAGAGAAGGGCAAAGTCTCGCGTGCAACAAATATAGCTCGACAGCCTATGACAGATACTCCAGCCTAGCGGCAAGCCGATCCGGGCTTCACCACCACCAAACCGTGCGGTTGAGGAGCACCGGAAACAGGTTCAAGAAATGGTGAGGGCAACAAAGCTCGAATTGCTTGCTTGGCGCGAGGAAATGCAGCCTCCTCGCACCCAAATTGCTCAAGAAGTACCGGCCACCGAAAAACAGCGTGTTTCTGGCATGGAGACCCGCATACAGCACCTAGAAGATGGCCTTCGCCTAGTGCACTCTGAAAGGCAGAAGGACAAGAAGAGTCTTGCTGACATGCAGGCCCGCATGGATTCCATGTCCACCGCCATTGAAACCATGACACAGGAAAAGCAACGTGTTGAGCAAGAGACAATGGCAACCATCTCCCGCCTTCAATCAGAGGCTGAGGAGGCTGCTACTGTGATGCGAAAAGTTCAGGTCGCTTTTGAAGAGAGCCAGTCACAATTGAGAGCCCTTCAAACTAGGGTTGAGACACAAGAAGTGGCCTCTGCAATGAACCCTATGCTGGACTCTCGCTTGCAGAATCTGGAGCATAGCTCCGCAGCTCGAGATCGGAAGGTGCAGGAGCTGAGGGCAGCCATCACTGAACAAGGCAAGGGCCTCAATGCAGAGGCTCATGAGCAATTGCAGCGGTGCATGCGTGAATTGAAAAGGCAACAATTCAGCAGCGGGGAGCTAAGCTCCCGGCCGAGGAAGGAGAGACCGCTATACGCCATGGCAGTCCCACCCAAGAGTCCGGAAGGTGTCGGCCGGGGCCGTCACTATTGCACCCCAAGCCACTCTATGCCACCCCGGCCCTAACGGAGGCCCACGGGCCTATGTCGCCGACAACAAACAACTCCTGTTGTGCCGGGCAGGATTGACCCAAAAATCAGAGAGTTCCAGGAGCTGAGGCGGAGAAGCCACAATGTGGTGGTACGTGGCCTGACAGAAGAGGCAGGGGAGGACCTCATTAACCGGCTCCAAATGTTGATTCTTGCTCGAATGACATTCCCCGTGCCAGTACATATTATTAGGGCGAGACGCCACGGGTAGTCACGTTCACAGTACGAGATGCGCAAGTGAAAGCAGCTATCCTACGCCAGGGTAGGCAGCTGAAGGGAACTGCCTTGTATGTTGACCGAGACCTGACCCCAGCCCAACAAGAAGACCGCGAAAATGAAGTTGGCCAAAGTTAAAAGCATTCGCAGAGGGAGGAGAGCTGCGGGGATCGATCCGGGGTAAGATGCAAATTTTCAAGCCGCCAAATGTGGCTGCGAATCCTGCTAACCCTCCGGCGGCTCTCGACCATGCTAATTTCTTTCAAGCATACCGCTTTGCCCGCTCAAGTTGCTTCACCTTCATTTGCTCGCACATCTCGGTACGCCTCTACTTACGCCATCCCCTTACTGGCTGCCGCCTTTGAATCCCCAAGCGCAGCCCTGGCAGAGACAAATAGGGAATTGTGCCTCCGCATGGTCTCCACGGAATTGTCGGGGCTTCCTATGGCGAAGGGAGATAGTCTCAACTCTCGTTGCTGCGGATATGGATCTGATCTTCCTTATGGAAACATGGGAGCATGCGGGACCGCGGGATACCCGACTTGCCGAGGGATACCGGCGCTACTCAATCTTCAATGATTGCCAGAAAGCGGGGGCATGGGGGAGTTGCTGCTACTATCGAGCGGCCTTGCGCGGTCGGTTTCCTTGTTCAAGGCGGACAAGCACAACGGTACTTGTGGGTGGGTGTGCAAAACTGCGTGAGACCCCTCTTTGTGGCTGACACTGCTACTTTCCACATGCGAAAGCAACTTCTATCACACCCTTTCCGGATGTAGATAGGCTGGACCCTATGTCGATCTATATGATGACATACGGCCCGGCGCATAAGCGGTTAGGCGGTGTCATACTCCTTGGAGACTTCAATGCGGCGCCGGGTAGAACAACCCATGAGATTTGATCCTTGACGATGATATATTGCGGTGCGTCTTCGCCGAAGCTTTGGCCACCGGACATCGGTGACAATCAGGTCACACGCTATGGTAGACAATTGCTTTTGCTCGTGGTATCTTTGACACGGTAATGTCACGCAATGGGCGGCACGGTGCGAGATCCACCCGCAAAACACTTGTAGACAGGAAAACCGAGGGGGAGGATCTAGTGTGGTGGACTATGTCTTGGTGCACGGCGAGGGATATGCATGTCGTCAAGCACTTCGGTGGGAACAACTAATAGGGATGAAGAGATGGATTTCGGACCACTTACCACTTTACTTGAAGTTGGCTTGGCAAGGTTGTGCGCGAACCCCCATTGCCCGCGACTCCACATGCCTCATTTGCGATTGGATTATGAACATCGCGGGCTTATGCCCGTGATGCTTATAGATGACTGGCAGAAATTTTTGCAATATCCTACACTAGAGCAACAATGGCCGGTGGCCCGGTAATGCTTAGGGCTGCGGCGAGAGATGCTTTGGGATAAGCGCCCGCTGACGGACCTCGGGAACACAACCTTCCCACGTAATCAATGGTTTGATGTAGAGTGCAAGGAACACAAACGCTGGCTCCGCCAAGTCACAGACCCTGCTTTACGCCCACATGCAGTCAGACAGTACCGCGTCTTCCTTAAAGCTAAGAAAGCCAGGTACATTGCAGCACATCAAAGGGAAATGTTTTATCTCCTGGAACGTCACCCCAGGACCTTCTGGCGAAGGGTTCTTAGAAAGCCAGTACAGCCCACAGGGAACATCACTCCCGAGCAGTGGAGGCAATACTTGCAACAGCTATACGACCCTCAGGGTGCACATGCAGCATTACCCCTGCAAGAAGGCCCAGTGCTGGAAATCACAGATTCAGACGTGGAACAAGGCTTACAGCGTCTTGCCAATGGGAAAGCCCCGGACCTGGATGGCATGCAGGCAGAATTGCTTAAGTGGGCAGGGCCGTCCATAATACCAGTGCTGACCGCCTTGTTCAACAAGGCATTACAGGAAGGCTTCCCGATGCAGTGGACCAATAGCAGAGTTGTTCCCATCTATAAAGGACCAAGTGACCCGCTTTGCCCCACCAATTACCACCGAACAATCATGGTCGGTTCGATTGTTTGCAAAATTGCTGGCGGGATTCTCGAGCAACAGTTAGACGAGGCTGGGCCGGCAGCCGAGAGATCTGAGCCCCTCACCCGAAGGCGGATTCAGACCGAACACTCAACCATTGACCACATCTTCACATTGCGAGCTCGGTTGAAGGCCAGAACCGCCGTCGGGATCTATATTGTTGCTTCCGCGTGGATTTTGCAAAGGCATTTGACACGGTGCCTGGGGAAAACTATGGGCAAGATTGGGCGGTTGGGGGTTCCGGTAGATTTGCGTAATGCATCGATTCAACGAGCTTTATGAAAGATGCTGGTCGGGTTCGCGGCCAAGCCAACCATTTGATAGTAGTATCGGGGTTCGCCGGGGATGCCCCCTCTCTCCCAACATTGTTTGGGCTTTACATTGATCAATTGGAGAGCTGGCTTTGGCGATAATGGGGCGGACGGGGCTCACCTTCTCTACCGGATCATCACGCAGTTTAATATATGCCGATGATGTGGACCTCCTAGCTTACACACCAGCGGACATGCAAGCGACATCTCGATGCCCGGACACATTTTGTCAAGCGTCGATATGCACGTCAACTTGGCTAAGACTAAGGTGGTTTTCATATCATCTTCACGACGGTAGGATCCCCCTCCTTCCGTTACCAAGGGCGTAATGTGGAAGTAGCATCCACATACAAATATTTGGGAGTGGAGTTTCCGATCTACTATGCTTTGGGACACATCCATGCGGGCACGAAGTTACGGGCTGGAAAGCACTATATGCAATGCAAAACAATAGTCATAGAGCGGAGTTGTATGATTGGACCCATCGGTCACCTGTTCAAAGTCTTAGTGGAGCCCGTCCTTTTATACGGGGTTGAAGTATGGGGCCCAAGTAGTATCCCCGCTACTTGGAATGACTTGGGCAGTGCGAAAGCCTTCTTGGTGGTGAAAGCACTAGGGGTGAAGTCCACAGGTCCATATCAAATTCTACCGCGGGAAACAGATTCTTGCCTCTTCAGAGGGCGCCCTTGATCGCCACATTGTCTATTTTGAAGGTGGTCAATATGGACGATGCTCGTCTCCCAAAACAGCTTATATCATGGCAATGGGGCCACAACGCCTCAAGGCTTCTTTGGAGGGAAAAGAGAGCTCAATGGATGGCTAGATGGAATGTGCGAGAACACGGTGCATACATGTGCAAACAGAGGCAGATCGCCATAGATTGAAGCAATATCTTGACGCTTGCTTCATCGGCAAGCTTTGGGATGGCCCTTGAACAGTCAAGACAAAGACACTACCGGCGCCACATAAATCCCACATTGAAGCGAGGGCCCACAATGCTACCTGCGCACCCACTTGTCCATGAAAAGATTTGACTCATTGCCTCCATTCGCCGCGAGGGGCACATCATCTTGGAATTGAGACAGTGAGATGGATTGGTGAGCCACGTCGGGGCGAGCTCATCAATGCCGCCAAATGGGAGTCATTGAGGATGAATCTCATACCCTTCAAAGTTGCCCAAAGATATGATCAAATCCGGACGGCAGCTTATCTTTGAGTTGGTGGGGCTGGCCACCGCTACATGTGACATTGAGCCGCGGCATCCGACGGATGCTAGGATCATACCTTCAGGAGGTCATGGACATGCGAGATCAGCTATGTCCTCGGGCACGCACTTGACATGTACATACACATTTATTTCATGATGATATATACTTGTACAGTTTGACAGCATTCTTATTACTGCCACGGTTTTTCCCTCGAAAACCCTTCGGGGCGGGGGTTTTTTAACCCAGACAGTAATAAGTTTGCTGCGCTCCTTCTGGGTCCCATAGGCCGATTGGTCTCAGTGGACGATAAAAAACTATTCTATTCTATTCTATTCTAAAGTCTACAATGCATTCATGATCATACTATGATAGAATATTTGTGGAAACATGGTCATGTCACCTGTTGAATTTTGAATGCCAACTCAATCCTATGCAATCCTATTTGTGTTATGCCAAATAATGAAGCATACTGCATATATGTTTTAATTGAATGGACAACAATTGATGGAGTTTTAACATTCGAATTTTGTTGTATGTTTAACGAGCTTTCTGTTTTGCAGAATTGAAGCAGAACCAGCATCAATGTAGTTGGTTAAGAATTGTTGCACATTATGATAGAGGAGCAGGATTCAGTTAGAAAGGTATTGCCATTTGTTAAAGGCTTTTCAAAGACAATTTCTATGTTCAGGTGCATTGTTTTGCAAGTTTTCAAGGCACTATCAAGATCCTATTCAATGTGCTTTCAAATTTCATTTGATGCATTGTTGTTGGCACCACTGGTTAGCACAATGTCACAATATGTTTTTGTGAAATTTCAAGTTCTTGCTGCGAAACAGTCAAACTAGGTGGTTCTATAAACATGCTTGCTTTTTTGCTCTAAAGGCAAACACAAAGATGTATAGAATATGTCGTTTCTCAATATGTTGACCAATGTCTACTATTGTTATAAAAAATGATTTAATTTGGAGAGTATGGTTATGTTAGGGCACAGTTACCTAGAGAACATTCTACAGTTAGAGTGTAGGATAAATCATTTGCATTTGTGTAGATTTGAAATGTTCTTTAGGATCTGTCTGATATGTTTATTCCTATACATGAGTTAGAGGCTTATAAATAGAAATGGAAAAACCTTGGCAGTTAGAAACTCATGACAGGATTATTGTTTAATAAATTGTTTTTTGTAATGATTGGGTAGACTTTTCATCTCGATATTATGTGGAAGTAGATATTATGTGGAAGTAGATATTATGTGGAAGCACACATATATCTGACCAGTTTCAACCTTCAAGGTAAGCATGGAATGTCACGCATCTGGCCAGTGATCCTTGATATCTGTGTGGCCATGGCTAGATAATGAAGCGCATGGCAGACATGTGTTGAATTAAATGGCAATCTTCATTTCAGTTGGTTAAGGATGGTTGCATACCATTTTTCCATGACACATGAGCTATATTGTGAATACTATGTAGTAATTTTTGGAAGAAATGTATATATCTTTGTATACTTGCATTTGATGTATGTTATCAGATGTACCACAGTAAAGAAGGATAAACAGCTGAAGAAGGATCGTATGCAAGGTACCCAAGTCCATGAGTGAGAGAAGACTCTTAAACATTTCGAAAGATTTGGAGAGAGCTTTAAAGTTTCATAATATATGAATGAGGATGAGGGCATTTAAAAGAAGGATAAAAAAGGCTTCTTCTGCTCCTAAAGTGGGCACGATATTCTTGCTCATAGCAAGCATAGCTTGTAGATGAGTGTGACTAAGAATAGGAGAGATAGATAGAACCCCTTCAAGTATTTGAACCAGCTCATCATATTAGGGATGTTTGAAAAATCTCTTATTCATGAAAAAGAACTGAGAGAAGACACGTCCTTTTTTTTGCATAAAACTCACAGTAGGAATTTCGGGTAAGTTTATTTATCGAATCAAGGCACAACCAATAATAAGAATTGTGCGGATGTAACATGCAACTCATGAAAGAAAAAGATAATGATCCATAAGGGGACAAAAGATGAATGCCATGTTATGCATCAAGTAAATCTATCATTTCCAAAGACAAAGCCAAATTCCAGTGTAAGTTGCCATGTTCTATTGATAATTGTAAATCAGTTGTATTAAGATTTTTCTCCCTTAAATGATTGAACTAATATAAAGCATCAACTTTTGTCACTTAGAATGCACTCCATCATCTCTGCGCTTTTGAATCCATATGCATCCCACTATTCCTGTCCACTAGATACGCCCAAGGCTAAACCTTTTACAATTTCACTCTGTTATATTCATAGCTCTTTATTCCGCCATTACCTCTACCCATTTCGCATGTCCGTGACTAATGCTCGGCATCGCCGGGCATACGTTTCTAGTATTGTTTTTTATGACAGCATTGTTAGCATCATTGTATTGAGTGCTAATGGCATGGATATGGCATGTGTTAATGGCTCATGTGTGATCATTGGATTACAGAATGAAGGCCAGAATATACAAAATGAAGGATGGAGGATTTTACACCTCACCCTCCTGTATAGCAGAACATTTCCCTGCATATGTATATATGCACCAAAATACGAATGAGAATGGTAAATATAGGGGCACGAACCATTCCAAAGCGTTTGTGCAATCAGAAGTATGCCTTTGAACCTCTCTGGAACCTTTGCAGTATCTGTCGGAAACCTCCTCACTGCCCAATTTAGGCCAGCATCTACTTGAACTTAGGCGGCATCAATGCTTGGATGAATCTGCTTTCAGGGTGGTAAAGCAAGCTTTTCTAAGGCGGTAGACTCAAAGTATAGAGGAAAACTCGAAGATAGCTTCTCTAGAGCAATGAAACTTGTTTTTCGAACTCAAATCAAGTAGGGGGGTGTGGAAGCAGGGAAAATTGTGCTCCCACACTCCGAATTGTGCTGCAATTCATATGAAAGTTCTTGGCAAATTTTATAGCCCTAACAAACTTTATAGTCCTAACAAATTTCACAACCCACTTGATCAATATAATATTGCCCACTTGATTATACACAAGGGCATTTGTTGAGACTTCAAACAGGAAGGCCACGTGCAAATTCATTCTAAATGGGAACCATTAAACAAAAAAAAACACCATCCCTCCTTTCTCGTCCAACCATTGCCAAAATCATGCTAAACTGTCAATTTCGATTCCTGCTCATAACTCATCTTTGCGTTCTCTAACAATATAGCCAACATAAGAAAACGTTTTCATCCCCTACTTCAAAATCTGTTCTTTGTTTTATATTCGTCAAAATCTTCATTAGCGTTGATGATCCTGGTAATGAAGAATCACAACATGATATAAAATTTGAATTTCGTCTTCTTCAGTCTATCCCTACATTACACATGGTTAAACAGAGAAAAGGCACCTATAATTATTCAAGTTGTAAACATCAACACTATTCAGTACCTATTGGAGGATTCACCTATACATGATATGTATATGACAGTTGCGTTCCTGGGGTAACCAAAAAACTAGGGGAATGCTTATGAGATATAATGGATAGTGTGGTACGTACAGACACAATGGTGGTGCTTACACACATTCATTGGTTTCAATTGCTAGTTATCTTCTATTCAATGGTATTTAGCGGCCTCGAACTTCAACATGTATGCAACACAAAGAGACATGCTGCAGGATCCAATAATAATGTAGATTAGTATCTTGGATCAGAACCAATGGCGGATAAGGTGGAAATTGTAATGCAAACCTTCTTCCAGCACTTGATACAAGATGATGACAATTCTCAAGCTACTGCAGATGCAAATAACATGTCATCACGTGCCTTATGTTTGTGCATTGTGGATACTGCAGAAAGGGATGATTATTCAAAAATGGAGGTCACACTTTTCTTCATAGACGTCATGCGTATACAAGCTGATGATTCTTTATCTGTTGCTAGAGGGGGAGCAGCTCGGCCAGATCGCCCTCAACATCTTTTAATGCACTTTAAAGACACACTTTCTTTGCTATGTGTTTCGCATCACCGCAGTTGCTTAAAGGGCACTAATTATTCAATACAGGAAGATCTCACTCCATTACAGTTCAGTAAAAGAGGGGGAGAGCTAGTCAAGTTGAGAGAAGCAAGACAACAAAAGATGGGCAGTTTACCAGGGCAGCATGGCTATCATTCACGAACATTGCCTTTTGATCCTTGGATTGGTTATGTGTAGCCTTGTCTTTTTCTTCATTCGGGGGAGGAGGGTGTGTCTTTTGGCTTCGTTTTGTTTTATTTTGTTTTAGTTTTGTTGTGGGCTTCATGCCCATGTTCTTATCGTCCCATGGCCGTTTGTGGTCTCCATGGACATAAAAAATTCTTGTCTTGTCTTAGTATTTGTAATCTGTTAGATGGCTTTATGTATCATCAAATGTTTAGATAATTCTAATACCAAATTCAAAAAATGGACAATGGTATATATGTATTTTAAGGGGCAGTCCTTGGTCATTCCCGTATATTTGATCCATTAGATAAGATTTTTTATACATTAGAAACTTTGATATGATATAGCATTGGTGGGCACAGATTCGTGTTAAGGTTTATGTGCACAGATTAAGCCAGAGGTTAGTCCTTTATGCCCTATGTGGGAGAAACGATTGAGCATTGCTTTGTGCACAACTACTACTACTTTGGGCGTTGGTTCAATGCTACTTTCTACAAGTATTAATAGAGTCAGTTGTTAATGTTGTGACTACATTCTTGGTCGACGACGAAAAACCTAGCATTTCTTGCTCGTTGAGCTTAGGGCATATGGCCAATTTGGAAGCAACATCAATATAAACCTTATACTTGTTCATCTTCTATTTATTACTACAGAGTAAATCTTTTAATTACGCTAGCGAGGCCCTCTAATAAAGAGGTTGTATGCAAAAACTTAGTGATATAAAGGGAATATGTCAAACAAAACATGGTACTAGCTAGATTAAAACCTAACCGGTTGGCAAGGCTAGTTTCACGCGAATTGATATGTATAATAGATTTTGGACAACACAATAGTTCTCAATCATCAAATCTCAGCTTATAACAGCCTGTAAATTACCGCAACTTCTAGTATGATATGTGTCGCCTAATAATTTTCATCTAATATTCTCTGGTAACGAACTTGAGGAGCATGGATTACAAATAATTTGGAGTAGGCACAAAAAGAGAGGAATATAGAAACATTTACACAAGCAGAGCAACTAGAGCTATGGAAGATTAGAAAGAGTGCCCACCCACATGCATGAATTCCATTTGTCCCAACCCAAGAGCATCTTCTATTCTGGCCATCATATCAGCAAACGGATACATGCAAGCCAAGACATATATAAGTGCAAAAAATGTGAGACGAGAATATTAAATATTGTGTGGCGACTATTTATCATTTCATCTCTTTATATGTATGGCGTGAGAGAGAGAGACAACGTAGGAGCTTCAAAGCATCCATCCATCGAGAATCTTGCATCTAATCCAACCCATCTTATCCGACCCTTCATTTTTTAATTTTTGAGTTTATTTCTTGTGCAAGTATCTTTCAATGTCTACAGGCAAGTTCCTTCGGCAGAGACAAGCTTCTGAAAGGGGCTCTAACAGTTGAAACTTCGATGGCCTTCCACTGCAGAAGACAACATCTCATTTTCAGTATAGTGCTGTCAAAGGCAGGCACAAGCAGTTGAACACCACTTCTTTATTTTAGCTGTCACCGTTGCCACAGACAGACTATAATTCTCCACAAAATCAATTAAGACTACTAATCGTTTGATGCAATTTCGAAATGAAAATACAATAAATGTATTACCTGGTCAAGAGATATCAAATTCGTCATGCAAACCAACCTTGTGCACCCATAATGAGCTACATCCGCATTTCTTCAGTCACCAAGGACACTAAGTCATCAAGCCTGATAAAAGGTAATTTTCCTTCTCTTCAGACCTTGCATTGAGAAAACAGACATTTGCATTTCATAGCAAGTACCTCCGTGGTCTCAGGTGCTTTTCTGCTAGCAAAGCAGTCAAATAGGTCTGCAAGCAGAATATCCAAGATCAATAACCTGATCTACAAGATCCAGATCATCCACCTTAAAGTGTAAGTTCATGCCTTCATGAAAGTAAATGTTATTTTCCAATAGATGGTCGTTGACCAATAAACATAATATGCGTCTTCTAGGACATGTCCAGACATATTCAACTGGATACTGTTGTATAGTTTTTAGATTCCTGCAACTATGCACATGATCCTAGTTACAAACACAACAATTCCAATTCTACAAGGCATCCAATGATTTCACCAAAACCCTCGAAAACTATACGTTTGCATTAGAAGCAAAAATTTACTTATCTTTCATTTTGCCAGGTTGTTTCCCACAGAATCTTATCATCATTGTTTCCATGCAGCAAATGTGCATGATACACTCAATAATAGCAAATATGCAAACGAAGCCTTCATCTACCAGGTTTTTGTCAATATATTGGCATCACACTTTCCACGACAAGAAGCATAGCAATCCTTTGGTTCATTCTCAATTGTAGAATGTAAATATGCCTGGTTTATCTACTCACTTGTTATAATCCTACAACACTAATTTATCCTTCAATGCAAATTATTGTATCATGTTTTAACAGATGTGTTAGAAAAATCTGAACTCCTAAGCCTTTTGTAAAATGTGTTAGAAAAATCTGAACTCCTAAGCCATTTGTAAAATTACCTGCAGAACTTTACGGTTATGGGGTGATTTATCAACACCTTGAATTGCTTCAAAACCCAGAGATGCATTGAAGTTCTCTTCAGCATGGGGTGATTGTGATGAACTTGCCATCAACGAAAAAGTGGGTTGAGATGGGATTACGCTTCCAAGCTTCTTAGCATTTTCAGATGTCAATACTGCCACAATGAGGCCTGAGAGAACATACCACTATTTACAACTGTGTATCAGCAAATGCAAGAAGACCAATTTCGAGATGTCTGGAAATGTTACCTTTACTTTCAATTCCAAAACGTACATTTCCACCAGCTCCATTGCCAAGGATTCTGATTACAAAAGCATCAACAAACAATCAGAACTTGAGCATCAGCTATTATTTCCTTCAACAATATGGAAACCAATAAAAATTCCAGACTAAACGCAGCTTTAACACATAAAATCACAGACACAGTGCACCATAGCAAATTTCCTCAGGCAAAGCCATACAACAGAAACCTATTTAATCACTGGCTCACTAAAATGTTTGCCTACCTCGTTCCTGTATGCCCAAGCAATAATATTTATACGGACAAAAATAACAAATTTAACAGAAAATGGCGATTTGCACAATCTCAAAATGTTATTTCTATATATCTACCTTGTAAAGCAGTAGTTTCATCCCAACATACACTAATATTAAACTAATACTTAGGTGTTTGACTATGTTTCATCTGATTTGCAATGCATAATCTGAACTCTGGCAGAATATTTCATTTAATTTTTCTCGCGTTGCATTTTGTGTGCTCTCAGTGAGATGGATGCCTACTCTTGAAGGCAATCACCACTTTCATCTCGATAGAAGCAATACCTACACGATTTTACATCAAAACGTGATAGCTTTAACTTCTGTTCAGTCATTCTAGAAGGTTGGGGCTATGGCATTGGGTCTGCCAATCCCTGTCAGCAGGTATCCCAATGCCATGCCCTTAACCTCATGGAAATGAGGACCTTGTGTTGTGCTCCTGACTTTTGTTACAAGTAGCGCCTGAGGCAACAATGGCTCCCCAGTTAGAAAAAGGACTTGGGACAATTAAGCGAAAATCATTTCTCCATCTTATATTGTGAAAATAGAGGGAACAATTACATATAAGAGGCAATATTCAAAAATTATGATTGAAATTCGATGCTTGCAGCAAATCAACAAACTAAATTATGTTGTGAAACTGTTTATAACACCACATTCTTTTCAATGCCCTTGAATCTAGACCCAACCCAACAGGTGGGCCAGAGACTGACAGCCATGTTAGCAAATACCGTTGCATGATTACTTCCTTGGCATCATGGCCACAATCGATATTCATTCCCATGATATTCATTCCCATGACGCAAAATCTTCTTCCTTCTTCCTCATTAGAAGCACTTGAACCAAGAAGCCATGTCGATAAAATTAGTTTCATTAGCTCAGAAGTACCGCAGGGATGTAACAGGAACCATGGCTTCTGAAGGTACGGATGGTCCTGTCAACAGAACAGATGACGACTGTGAACCAGATACATTAGAAGCATTTGAAGTGAATAGATTCTAGAATGCTTCCTTTAACTATCAACCTCGACTTCAATAGCAAAAGTTATTATGCAGCTCAAGTTATTACTAAAACCTCATTCTTTCATGGAATTGTCTGCTTCATGGTAGCATGCAAATGTTATCTTTTAACTAAAACAGGACCAGGGCATGAAGAAAAATACTTGGCTAAGCTGCAAACAAGAGACTCTACTAGGCCCACTTTGAGTCTTAATCAGACATGCGGATCAAGTTATAAAGCCTGCTCTTTTGTGTCGTGAAATTGTCTGCTTCACAGTAACATGCAAATGAAATTTTTTAACCAATACAGGACAGGGTATAAAGTTGAGGATCAAAAAATTGGTCGAGGTGCAACCAGAATGCACAGGCATTAGCAATTTAAAAACTATCAATCCTTAACATCTTGTGTAGAAAATGAGACTAGAAAGCCTAAAAGGAAGCCTTGTACTATTCAAAGCAAAAATAAGTTTTACAAAGAAAAATAAAAGCAATATTTTCCTCACTTCTTGTGAAAGAAATGTCCATTTGGACTTGTCAATAACATGGCGTGACGATTCCGGGAGATCACTTTCTATGTCCTCCCAATCTAATCTTCTTCCATCTGTTGAATGCTCACATAGTTAAGAAGGGTAAATTCTCTTAATGCCTCACAATATGAAAAATAGTCAGTGAGAAAGAGCAATGGAACTTTATAGAATTCACTATAGAGATGATAGTTAAAGGGTAAATTCTCTTAATGCCTCACTAATTAATACCTGAAGAATAGCCAGTGAAAAAGAGCAATGGAACTTTATATGATTCACTATAGAGGAGATGATATGTGTATAGATGATACTGGCAGTCAGTCGCAACTTCACCCATCTGCATCCAAATCAGTTTACCCAACACCAAATAAACAATGGAGTACAACAATGTCACACAAGAACACAGAAGAAGAAAGACATGTGGATTCAAGAAGGGCAGGCTCTGCAAAGGCATAAGTAACCTTTACAACTTGTTTACAGAAATACAAACGGTCCTGAAAAGGCGAACTTTAAATTGATCAATAACCAGCAATTTAGTTATCTAAGTCAGCTAAGACAAACATCAGATCCAGCTATATAATCGTCAGTGTTATACTAAATAAGCTACCATAAGCAGTAAGTAAGGTAGTAAAGATCAAGGATTGGTAATTTCATAGGTTAGAGCCTCACTTTCTTGCCATCACTGGTGCATGTAATGCATCATGCACATATCCACAATCAAGTCTGATTTCTTGCTCAAGAAATGTGGCATATGTTTTTAAAACTTGTGGAAGTTATTACAGAACAAAAGCCATCAATTAGATAGTCCAATCATGCGTCATAAGTGGCATTGTTCTATTGGTATGTTCAAATCTCTACATATTCAAAATGGCCATCCAGAATTTGTGTTTCATCACAAATGCCAAATTGTATATCAGTATTCACCTATCGTGAAAACCATATCATCAACCAAACTCCAAGACACTCTTTGAAATTAGTATTCTATAAAAAGAACCAAGGGAATGAACTCACTGTAGCTGCATCTTCGAGTTCAATATCACAATTCACATGATAATGTTATCGTCTACCTAGAGAAGTATATGGAAGTTAGAAATATCTATAAAAGTTTCAGTCTTTATATATGCAGTAAGCATTAAAAACTCATATTATCCTGCCTTTCTCTTACTTGCAACAGCCACTTCCTCCAGAACAAGATAGCCTCCGACCTGAGAATGAGGCATTATGAGACTCCAATTTGAGAGGGATGGAAAAGTGAATAATTACTTACTGAATCTGGTGAAATGCCTTTTGAATTTTCCCATCGCCACAAAGGAATATTTACATCGCAGCAAGCCTCCCATGCTTTCATCAAATAAAAAGCTGCTAACTTGAAATTTTGAGAGCTGATTGTGCCATCCCATTGCTTGTTCTGTTCACAGTAAAATGATGCGAAATTTCACCATATGATCACTTCCAAAAAAGATCTCCTAAATATTAAATAGAGGCTAAGCACATTTGTATGATTGTTATGTACGATAGATATTGCTGCATGTTGTAATATGCATAGACACAGGAAGTAAGGCTAAACTATCTGTATAATTGTTATGTTGCTGCATGATGTTATATGCATAGTTACGGGAAGTAAGGCTGTGAAAAAAGTACGTCGATCGAAAAAGGGTACTGGGAATTTACATGCAACATCGCGGTGCACGCGGTGGAGCAAAGCTCCGTTGGATCCATATCTGCCCCCTGTCGTACTGTCTTCGTTACTCACACCAGTATAAGTTTTCTACGCCCTCGATTCCAAGGGTCGAATATATAATTAGGACAATTCTAAATATGCTCTCCAACTTTGCAAATATTTCAAAAATACCCCACACTAAGTGTACTGTATGGTTACGGTATCGTATAGTTCAAGGCACTTGGGATGGCATTCCGCGTGGACAGGTGGGGTCTGGGCCACGCCGGGGTCTGGGCCACGCCGGAATACCATGGGACGCCTCACATGTAGCGTCTCCTGCGCCTCCCCAATGTGAACGTCCCCGGCAAGAATTTTGGGGCGTTCACGTGTTGGACATCGCCATAGCTACACCATCACCGGTTTTTGCTACACCAGCACTGGTTTTTGCTACTCCATCACTGTTTTTGCACCACAACTTCAAGATTGCTTCAAAATTTTACCTTTTGTTGCGGTGAAGACCAGAAATTTACCGGAAGCGGAGGTCAAGGCGCCCAAAGGCCGGGCGGTCGGTCGATCGAACTAACTGGCCGGGCGGTTTGATGTCCAACGGTTTTGGACGTTGAGCCGCGAAACAAAAAACTTAACATGTGAATATCTTTTTTGTTACATGTGAAGCGCCCCTAAGCCACAATATGGTATTTGGGGAGCTAATTGGCGAGGGGGCATTTTCGTCGCTATGGCATTGTTAGCGTTTGTAGTCGGCTATGACAACCCCTTGCTCTTGCTATTTTTGTGCAAACAAAAGGGTTTTTGCTTAAATAGTTCAGTTTTTCTTGCTTCAAATTTTTCAAGTATTGCTTTGGGTTTGGCGCTCCTAATCGGGTTTTTTTTGCTTGGTGTTGGTTTAGGTCCCGCAATGAGAAGAAGAACCGCAAAGTAGAAGAAGAAAAGCCGCTTGTGACAAATTTTCGGGCGACCTCGTTTTTTCTGGCAATATTGTTTTTGGTAGTTCAGTTCTCTATTTTCTTTATTTTCTAACGAGATTTTTGAAATAAGCTTAGCATATATGGCCGACCCGAGGCATAATATCTCACTGGAAATATTGATGCCATGGCAAGCTTCAAAACACGTCCATTGTAAAGCCAAATTCAAGCTATTGACCTATTGAAAGAAACACTACAAAAAATTTCTGATACTCTAAATGGGAAATGAAAGGACAATTTACCTTTTATTCAACCCCCGTTCACCCATGAATCACCTTTACCATATGGAGAAGTTTCTCCCTGAAAATCATGGAGAACCGTGGTGAAACTTGGAGAATTGATGGTAAATCTTGGTTTTTGTATTCACCATTTATTCACCTCTAATTTACTATCGGCATTTTTTTACTTCTATTCTCCATACATTCACCTCAACTTTACCTTCAAGATTTGTAGAAATAAGTATTTGTCAATTCAAATGAATGGCATGCCAAGGCTTCAACCTTGCTCAATGCAAGCACTAACAATTGCATTAACAAATCCAAAACAAATCAAAGCCCATTTTAACAAATAAAACATATTCTCGTGTTCTTCAAATTATTTAAAACCTTCATCTCCACCCAAACACATCTCGATCTTAAGTGTAGAAGATTATCTGTGCAATAATTGTTAACACATAATTAGGCGGCCCTAAGAAGTCGACTAGCATATAAAATCTAAACTAAATAAACAAAATAACTACACAACTACCGGTAGAAGAAACATAAGTTAGCCCACAAACTAAGCTTTATCTATATATCTCGCTTCTTCCACGGGATTAACTACTTTGTTTCAATTCCACAACAAAACTACAAGACTAACAACTCTTGCATGTCCAAATGTCGCATAGCAAGCCGTCTCTATACTCACCACGATCCACGCTATGGCGATTGCATTGCATCCCTATCATAAAACTACAAGTCTTTAACTTAGCATATTGACGCCTCTATCCATTACTTAACTCTCGGACTTGCAACAACCCAATCATGCCTACAAGCCACAAGACATGTAACCAACGTTAAACGCGCAATGAACTTAACTTTGTAACATTAAAGCTGCAGTTAACATGTCAAAGTAATGCATAAAAAGGAAGAAGAAAAAAGAACAATTGTACTTTACATATTAAAACACACCGCTTTGTTTCTCCACTCTCTTTGTGTTTCCTTAAGGTGGAGTTCTCCCATAATTCTCTTTTTTGCGGATAGCTTTCAATGCACTATCTAGTTTGCGGATGGCATCTTTTCAATGCACGCGATCTAGTTGCATCTAGTTTCCTTACTTGCTTGTATAAAGATGTTACCTACAAAATCATACACCAATACTTAGTTTTCAAACGAGTATTATCTATAACTAAAATATTTGTACTTATTACAAATTCTACAAGCCAAAGCATAAGGAAATTGCTATTGCCTGACTTGACAAAAGAAACAAGTACTCTGCCATACATGAAACACTATCTAACATAAAGGATGATCTAGTAAACTCCTTGTCTCTCAAGAGATTATGTCCTGGGCATGCCTCCAATGGTTGCAAATTGAGCTTGTATACACTTTTACTTCAAAATCTTCATCTTTGGCATTATTCAATCCTCCTCTAATTCCTCCCAAATTTGTGAAGCCATAGTGTGAAGAATATCTTGCCAAACATTGATCTATGCCAATGGAAGGAAAAGATATTAAGCATTTGATGAATTTCAGCTATCAACATTGATCTAAATAGCAATCTATGGAAAAAGAACTAAGAATGAGATAAACCCATGATGTATCATAATAAAAGGGTCGAATTTTCACCTTAGTCCTTCACACAAAAGCAAAACCAAGAGCTTAGAATCATTGCTTTTCAAATCGGGTCGGGCGACTTGATCGACAAAGGCTTCATTCTTTTTGTAAACTTATGACCTATCCACATGCCTAGATAACCAAAAATGAATCCATTTTTTTTGAGTAATTATTTGAGTACTCGCCAACCGTGAAATTATGACAAGAAATACTTTGTGAATAAATCTAATCGTGTCATTGTGAAGACCATAGCTTTTGAGCAAGAGAAGTGCAATAGCTTTTTGAGCAAGATAGTGCCATACTTAGATCCAGAAATAATCCCATCCTTCAAAGTCTTATTGATTTTCAGCCATGGTAATGCTGACCTCAAGCCCTTTGTCCTGGCAAAACCTCAAAGCCTTCAAAATTAAACATTTGATAAAGGCGCATGCAAGTTTTATAAACGGTATCTCGACTTTTAAGAGATGTTTTGGAAAATGATCAGCCCGATTTTTGTGTTATGTAGGCATAACTGCTCATCACTTCATAAGCACTAGGGCTAGTTTTTGACCCAATGGGTCGTGTTTTGGTTAGTAGAGAGTCAAAGTAGGCTTTTCATATAAATGCTTAAACTTAAAATATAAGACTTCATAGTGCAATGCTATATTTTCCAACAGTACTTGTGCTTACTTAGTTTCACAAGGAGAACTTGTTCTACAAATGTTCATCAGCCCTATTATGACCTCTATTCTTTTTGTCTTCCTATAATGTAGGACCATAAATGTGTCATACTTGTATCTAGGAAAAGAAATACCATTCTTCAAAACCTATTGACTATCGGCTATGCTTCACGAAGAGTTGTACCCAGAGATTACAAGCGGCGCTTTAGAAGAGTTGTACCAAGAGATTCTGGCGCGGCTTTTATGAGGGTTACTATACGGGGGCCAGTTTGATTTGTGCTATGAAATGTATGCGGGGGCTTAGCGGTTGGCCATGAGCCATTCTTTGTTAGTATATAATGTACTCATATTACTCCATTCTCATACTTTTGAAAAAAGGATTGCTTATTTTTTGAAAACTTGTATTTACCTAGAATATGCTTGCCTTGAAGCGGACCTCCGATTCGCAATACTCCATCGATCCTTGTTGTCTTCCCCTTTCACCGGAATAAAGATGCCACCAAGGGCCATTCCTTTCTCACAGACTTCCTTTGTTGGTCCTTGCTTCTCCAAGATCTATTAGCTCACTAGCTCACAGCTTGTCCTCCTCCTCCTCCATATATTTGCTTCCCATGATGCATACAAAGATTAATTGTTAATTACTATCCATGTACATGCCTCAAATCCTCAACATGTTTCTCTCATTCTACCTTAAATATGCCCAGACTTTTCTCGGTTGTTTGTAGCCAGATCTCCACTAAGACCCACACACCTGGGGCCAAAACCGTATAATCGGTCATTATTGAATACCTTAGACGGGCCAAAATTGAAATGGTTCTAATAAATATAGATCATGGATGCGCATTGTGACCTTGTGGTAGAAAGATGGTTCGCGGCAGCCAACCATGCGATTCCTTTAAATCCTATACACCTGGCTACCTTATGCCATTCTTATATAACTAAAAAACACTCTGGATAATCTCGCTATGCAAAATATTTTGGTTGCTTTTATCAATGTGTATCTTCTGCGATATCATATATGTTTATGGCGTACTCTTTTGTGGTGCAAATGGACCAACTTTTGAAAATCAATACCGCTTCACCGGAGGGAACCGCCGATCGCTTTATATCGCCGCTGCATTCCAAACCATCAATCATTACATTTACGCCCAATCATGCGCATGGCTTCATTATCAGTAGGCATTCTGCTCAACTCCTGGTACGCTTGGAGCACACTCAACCTTCAAAAAGCTTAGTCCACCATAAACTTTTAACGCTTATTTCTGCAAGCAAAGAAGATCTGTTTTTGTTAACTTAAGAAGCTTTTCTTAATAGTTACAATCACAAATCTCTTCAAAGAAGGGACATTAGAACTTCGTTTCCATTTAGTTGCTGATTCAACTCGCCGGGCACTAATATCTTCAAGTGCACGTAGGCTTTTGCCTTTACCTTTGACAAGTCTTTATCAGTATAGTGTTACCTCGCTTAAACTAATTAATACTCAAACCTTGACCGTTTAAACTAAACAATACTATTTTTTTGTTCACGCTTAGAGGGGTGCTCGATTTCACCTTAGACCATATATATCAGCATCTTCAGTTTATATATCAAAAACATGAACACTTACCGGAATTTCGAAAAGGGTAATTTGACATCTTAAAGAAGGCGCCACACCAATAAGACGCCTCACAATCAAGATCGCGAAAATCCAACAAACGATGCGCTTAACAACCTGCTGGGGACCGGGTCAGAATGTTCCGACGATGCGCCGTTCCTCCTCAATCCACGCCGGGCACACCAATATGTCGCCACAAGAGCAGAGAGAAAACCCTAAAATATTTATGAAAAGCTCCGACATTGTAATTAATAATTATGTATATTATGTAATATATTCCGGCGATTTACCCATATTCTCCATATTGAGAATGCGGGAGATAGAAGGAGAATGCTATTTTTTCTAGGTGGAAACACAAAACAAAGAATCAGACGCAAAAAGAAGATCAGGAACTCCGGGGCGTGAAAACGGTAGACCCAAATAATTTATTATAAAATGAGGGGAATGCCGCCAAGCATCGGCCCACACAAATAATGGCAGACAAATAATTTACACCCACCATATTGCCACGGTTTCTGCATACTCGCCAGGGTCGTGAAAAGTGTTCTTAAATGCGTGGAGTCCATTTTTTCACGCTTTTAGATGTGGTTAATCCGCCGTAATTTATGATTAATCTTGCTCCGCATGGCCTTTCGTAGGCCAATCCCAACCATCCCATGTTGAGCTGAAGGTCCCTGACGAAAAATGAACCCTGTGCCGCCAAAGCTGAACCGGTGGATGGCGAATTTTGATCGGATGGTTCTTGCTGCTCTTAAGGCTTAAAATCACGCCAACCACTTTGGCGCGGCCTTTGGCGCCGGTATCACGGAAGAGAGGAAGATTTGGAGTGAAACGAGCTGGATCATCAACGCGAAACCAAAAACAATCGGGTTTTCGGTTTCAAACCGTGGCGATCCGCTACCGGAGAGCAGGCCGTGATGAACCCGCGATCCCATGAAAGTACATTGCCCCTAAGATGAGCGCCATTTTGAGCCTTTAGAGCAGATAAAAATATTGAAAAAATCTTGGCCAAACTTAAAGCTCTCCTATGGTCCCTATTTCGCAACAAGGTTAGAATCGTGATTTTTATCTCCCGCATGGATTGTTCAATCTTTATTTTGATGGGTTGGGTTCGCTGGGCGAATCCTCAGATGGTTATACGCCAGCATGCCTCTCGGTACAGGGTTCTCTTCCGGACGGCTGCCTCTAATTGAATACCAAGAATTCAAGAATTTGAACCGCAGTGCCGACGGGGAGAAAATGACTCTAAACTGTTCGGTAAAACTTACGCTCTGTGCCGCTATATTTGTAATTTCCTCATCGCCAGATTCTCCTCTTCTCATTTTTACGCTACCTACTGCCTACTACGCACCGTCGATCTTTGCAAATGTGAGTAGAACAGTCATTCTTCTCAAGTTAACCGTATTCATCTTCCTAAACTAATGAAGATATTTTTATTCCAAGATGTGTTTACTTGGTTTCAAGAAGGTTCCTCATTTTGCCCTCGTTCGCTCCTGATTCGAAACGGAGTTGGATGTTGAGTAGATAGCATTTGTCGTACCGTGAGTTCTTGAAATGTGAATGGATCTCGAGTAGATAGCATTGCCTATCGGGCCGATTATCCAAATCCACTTCAATATTTTATCTCGTCCAAATGTTTGAGTTCTTCACTTGCTTCGGTTAACCTTCAGGAAGCATTTTAAAGACGGCGCTTCTTAGTGGTTCTTCCGGGCCACCATGAAGAGTTATCATTTATTGAGGTTAAGATCTCGCTAGTTTTGTGTGGCGGCATAAACAACTCACCGCCCGCTTAGATCTCTAGCAATCACTAAGTGTCAAACACTTGATGCTCTAAAACCAAAATGTAAGACAAATGTAGACTGCCAATCTTGACATGGTTTAATTTAAGAAAGAAGGTATCGTAAACATGCCCATGGTGCCTCTTTGTGCATAATGACACTTTGGCTCATGCCTTCATGGAGATGAGTCAGCCTCCCCCATGGGCAACCTAGTTGACTTTCTTGATATGGGGTTGAAAAGCTCATGACTCCATTATGGGGTGGAGAAGTTGACTCGACTCATATAGGATTGGAAAACAATGGGATTGAAAATATAGTTGACTCCATTATGGGATGGAGTAGTTGACTGACTCATATGGGGTTAGAAAACATAGTAGGGTAGTTGACTGACTCGTATGGGGGTTGGAAAAATATAGTTGGCTCCATTATGGGGTAGAGAAGTTGACTCTACTCACAGATAGAAAACCCATGCAATCGTAGCAAAACCCATACATTGACTAATGAGGTAGAAAACCTATGCAAAGCATATAACACTCATGGAGTAGAAAAACCCATGCAATCGTAGCAAACCCATATATTCACTCATGAGGCGTAAAACCTATGCACAAAGATATAACACTCATGGGCTAGCAAACCCATACATTGGACTTATGCAACATATAGCTAGCAAACGCATGAGTTGGGCTTGTGTCAACATCTGACAAGGGCAACTCACATTAGCAAACCCATGCATAAAAATCTCAAAACTACCATAAATAGCATAACCTACCATAAGCCACAATGTACAATTACTAGCCCTAATTTTGCATGAACTAACATTATGGGAGCTAGATAGCACTTAAATGTTGAATTTATAACTTATAATTAGCATGGTTTATAGAATACTAAATTTATTTTATGATATCCCCCTCTTCAATTTAATCACCTTATCATCGGCCTTGTACTTTTGACTATCTTTTGAATGGCGCTTCTCTAAATCGAGGTTTGTGCACCGCTAGAAATGCCCAATTTCTTGAAGAAGTCAGGTGCTTCGTTTTGGGCCGTATGACTCTCTTGGCTTCAAGTCGAAGGTGGCTTGTCAAGGCTACATCTTGATCTACCGCTTTTTGATGAACTTTGGGAAATTTCTCGCTTATAGCGTTATGAATTGTAAACCGGCCCATCACCGCAAGTATTCCTCATATACTTCCTTCTTTTCCCCGCCCGATATCATGCTTCAACTTGAAGGGGTTCTTCCTCGCCACATAAATCTTCGCCGATTTATACGCCTTTTGGCCATACTAGGATTGGTAGCCTTGCCGCTTGTTTTTCTCGGCCTCCTCCTCATGTTAGTACTTTTACCTCGCTCTTGTATTATCGCCTCGCAAGTAGATCGTCTCCGGCTTTTGTGCACTTTTCCAGGTCCTCCTCCCCTTCTCTTACCTCCTATCCTTTGGTGTGCTTGTTCCTCTACCTCCTTGGTTTGCTCTCCTCAAGCTCCTCTTGGGCCACTTCTTCTTGTGAAGATGCCGACCCCATTCCCCTCGAGGAACTTCCCCAAGCATTGAGGTTTTGGTCCACCATGGTGTCAAGGGGGGTTGTTGGGTAAATTGAGCTACTAGAGTCTCAAGGTCCCATTTGTGTCACTTTCGAGTGAAACTTGCTTATTCGTGCACTCCCCGACGCCTAGAAAATTTCCCTTAGAATTCACTTACAATAGGAAAGGGCTCGAGGATAGAATCTTGAAAGATCTAAGGATTGGGGTACTTTTCAAGAGATTTTAGCGGCCATCCCTTTTTTTTTTTTTGAATATATTATAAGTAAGGGTTATTAATTAAAGTACTTTTTCTAATTACTTAACTATCTTTCAAAATTTTCCTATTTAGTTTGGGCCAAATATTGGTGATCGCACCATTTTCTTTGCAAGCTTCCTATTGAGCCACTCTTTCGCTCAATTTCCACTTGTAAAATGAGCCTCATGAACAACTTTGAGCTCAAATTTACTAGAAAGTTTGTTTTGACTCTCTATTCAAAATTAGTTTATCCTAACAACAAGATTTGACTTGCTAATGACATTCTAACGATGGAAGAAAAAAAAATTCTCCCAATTTTCGAGGTTCATATTGGGGTTTTACCCCAAATTTTCTAGTTAGCTACTTAGAAAAATGGTCAAGGCTTGATCTTGGTCAACCAAGATCATTGCTCGATACTATTGTGGCGCCCTTATGCCAAAGTTGTTGTCGTGCACGCTTAGTACAAAGACGGTATTATAATGCGACTTAACATATTAATACCGTATGCATACCTCTCATTTAAAAAGTACTTTTAAATATGTTTTTGGAATTATAAAATACTTATTAAATACGTAAAATACGTGACTTTACGTGACAAAGACATTAAGTACTTCCTTTAATTTCTTAGAACTATTATTCTTTATATACAGCTTGAAATAGTTGCAATAACAACTAGAAGAACTTCAAGTTTTAAATAATGAAGGTAATAAATTACTCTAGAAAAATTAAGTATTTCAAAGTTTTCAATCCAAAATATATCTATTTAAGAGTTATATAATCTAGTTTGCAATCTACACCTACGTAAAAAACGCTAAGCAATTGTTGCTCATTTATTGCATTCGGTTATTAATCACATCGACCTCCGCGATTTCTTTCCGGCATGAATGCAAACCAAAATATTAAGGAGAAGGTCCGCCTCCCGCCATGACAAAACACGGAGAAAAGTGGGTCTCAGATCTCCATCTCCATTCCGATTCGGGCTGCTATGGTAAGAAGAAAGAGGGGAAAACATGAGGTTTTAAGTTTTTATTTGCAAAAAGATTGTTTTTTTTTTTTCTAAACTACAATTCCATAATTTCTAATGTCTAAAGTCTCCTAATGTGTTTTTTACTCCTATTCTATAATATATAATAATGTATTTTTCCTAATGTATAATTTTACCAATTCTATTGGTCTAATGTCATTTGACGCTTTTTATATAAAAGTGCGATTACACGCATCGTATGTATTAATACGTTAAGTACTATATTAATAAAACAAGAGCTCAATTTGACCTGTCAACTTATAGGTATAGTACGTATAGTACTGTGGGGAAAGTATGGGACGTACGTAAACATAAAATACGGGTACGTAAACAACATCGCTTGGCGCTTATATACCAAGCAGCCCCAGATACAACGAAGGACCTTCCCATCCAACGGCTACACATCGATGGGCCCTCCCCTCTAACTTGTGTCTAGGGTGACCAGACTATCGAGTAGAGGACACAGAGGTGTCATTCCGTCCCGTCCTCTAGGGGTCCCTATATCAACGGAAGCAAAACATATAAACATAAGCACTAGCAATAACATAACAACAATAAACTACCCCATAGAATAGTGGTAATCCATCCATCCATATCATCGAATATAACAATACAACAAGTGCATCATATACATCAATAGAGGCTCCTACCAGGGCTCATACTCAAGGGGAGTCGACCGACTACCGGGGCCTCCCGTGACAGAACAGATCGAAGTTATGGCAATGACTTGGGCCGCAATAGACAATGGCTAGGATTGACCACTCCATCCGCCCCTCCTCGTGCATACTTTGCAGACAAAGCAAATCGCCTTTCTGCGGATCAGAATCACGGGAGACGAATCCCATGGTATCACCCAATGAGACTACTCCGGGTTGCATCTCCCCAAATTGATGAGGTAGGAAGGGTTGCATCTCCCCTTTCCAGAGTGCAAGTGGCTCCATGGGCGCTAGAGGATCGCGGGCGACACACATCCGCATTCATCAACTCCCCAAAACAAGAGCCAAGCCGACACTTGCAACTCTTGAGAGTCGTGGTGACACCATTGACCCAGAAGTGTCGGACCCATACTGCCCACGTGAAGTGACCGACTATGAGTCTAGCCCGCTATGGGACCCCAAGAGTCAGCCACCAGGGTCCTCCTCCATTTTGCCACCGACCCCCGCTGTGTGGTGCCACCCTCCATAGCCTCCATAGCCGTGTGGGCTCTATGCACAGTTGCATAATAATGGGAACTAATGGGTCTAAACTAGGAGCATCATCTAAATAATGGCTACTAGGTCTCTACCCCCTTCCCAATACACAAGAGGTGCAAACATAAGATCAACCATCGCCATATACCAACATAACATGATAAATAACAAGAATAACAACCGATCCTAATCACATACATCTAACTTATAGTTAGGGTTCATTGATTATGGTTCATGCTCAGAACTGTAGGTTCTAGAATGGCTCTACTAGGACACAATATGCAACTCCCTAGAGTCTACTCGAAGTACCTGCTTTTGACGAGTTGTTGCCGGCTCCGGTTCTCCATCTCTAGCGTGTGGGTTCGGTAGATGACCCTCCTCACACTTTCCTTTTCTGACCGCCAACGCAATCTTGGCTGTCGAAGACTATCCTCGAATCAGAGCAATGGGCACGAATTGGTGGATCGGAAGTTGGTGGAGCCAAAAGTGGTCTAGGTTTAGGGTTTGGCCTTTTATGTGTTAGGGTTCACATGAGGGCCACTTGGCTCCAATAGGGCGCATCCATGTGGCGGGTCGCCATAGAGTGAAGCCACGGGAAATGGGTCACCTCCTAAGGTTGGCTAAGTTATGTAAATAACTTGGCCATGCCCCTACACTTGGTGCATATAAGTCTACTAATGTAGATTTGTATAGTGACGTAAATAAGATATACGATTTATATCGATATTCTAGGGAACGCCACATAAACCATCATGCTCGTGGGATTAAATCATGTTATCTGCTGTCTTGCCAGCACAAAAAAAGCATCCAGATGCAGTGATATATAGAATGCCTGATGCAGCCTTTGTGATCTAAAAGAATAAAGAAACGTAAAGAAAGAGGATATAGGACGTCCTTACATGAATATCCAGTGATCATGTGGAATAGCATATGTCCTGAGAATGGCGCTGCCTGCATTGTGATAAATTAAATTGTAGACATATAAAAGGATTGAACCCAAATGCTTTTGGATATTGGAAGCACTTATATGCCACAGATATGCCTATCATTTATAGAATGTATTGTCTAGAACAACAAAGTAGCACAGTTTGCAAAAGACAAACATGGTCACTAAATTCAATTCCAACTTCCTTACAAGTGAGCTCAATTTCCAATTTGTATCACAGCCAACCTTGGGACAACTTCCTTGCTGTCATGCATTGCACATACTTCTTTGGCAATATTTAGCTCAATTTCTTGAACTATCGTCCCTCCATTGATCTTAAATGCAGTGCCATCCCCGTTAATATGTTAAACTCCATTATGAAATGCACATTTCTGTACATAAAATAAAATAAGCATTGCACCTACGCTAGACAAAATAGAGATGAAATGCAAGTACATGCAAACTCACCATGCTGAGAAGTTATGTTGTCCCTTCCAACCAACACTTGTTGGAAGGAAATACAGTCGCTATTGTATTTTAGCATCCTATATTAGCTGCCCACCTCTAGCATCATTGTGCTTCTGAATTAAGAGGCAACAACTTGAGCTTGGACTCTCGACATTTGCTAAATCACATCAAAGTCCATAGCAACCATAGCCTGGACTTGCTAAGATTTTTGTTGATGCTAAAATTTCAAGAAAGGTAACATTGCTTTATTCAAACATCCTCCCGCTAGATCACTCTAGTTCGTTGTGCTTTGTGAAGCAACGGCCCACAAAAAGCAATAGGGAATAGTGATGCTAGAAGAAACCCAACTAAAATTTGGACCCCGAGTTGATCGTAATCCCAAACCGCCACTATAGCAGGTGCCATATCCATAGCCATCTTGAAGCCATTTTGTCCTCTACAAAACTTTCGAGCCTCATGCTAGAGATTTTGATGTCTGAAGCAAGCAAGCCAGGATAGACGAGGCGTATCGAAGAATATCATATAGGATAAGAATTAATAGTAGCAATATAAGTGAAAACTACCAAAATGCTCCTATGAGTTTATGTAATTACCAAAATGCCCTTATGAGTTTTAAAATTAAAAACTAAAACTACCCTACGAGTTTGTGTAATTACCAAAATACCCTTATGAGTTTCAAAATTACCAAAATGCCCTTGTGTATAGTAGGTGTGTAGGCGCATTTTGGTAATCATAAGAGCATTTTGGTAATTACACAAACTCATAGGGGTATTTTGGTAGTTTTCCCTTACCAAAATGACACTCAAATAAACATACAAATAAATTACCAATTTGCCCCTAGACACCAAACTTAATTACTAAAATACCCCTACACACCAAACTTAATTATCAAAATGGTATTACATACCAATTTTGATCAATCTACACCAAATTTAATTATCAAAATACCCTATACATCAAATTTAATTACCAAAATACCCCTATACAGCCTTGTTGTGACACTTACAAGGAGCCAGTGTTTCTTGTGGTTTTAACGCACGATGATGTTATTGGAGGCGTGTCACCACCAGCCACATGCAGACATCTTGGACGTCCAAAACCTAAACACATGCTACAGGAGAAGATGTAGAGAAGAGGAATATCTTTATGGAAGGTGTAATGGAAGAGACACAATGCATGCAACTTGTAGGGCTCCAATTCCTAAGTGATGGTTGTGAATTTTGTAATTTCTTTGTTGAATCAGATACCAAATACATCTGCCTTCAATGAGTGCACCGAAACGAGGACACGGAGGGAATTAAGCGCAGTTACTACTAGATGTACTTTGGCCCAATCGGCCTCCCCCAGGTAAGGCGTATAGCACAACAGATACCGTGGGAAAAGTGCGTAACCGATGGCAGCCCCCTTTTGTGGCGGCTTGCTACTTCCCACATGCCGAGAGCAACTTTTACCACACGCACTTGATGTGGATGAGCAGAGCCCTATGTCGATCTATATGATGACATACGCCAGCATGCATAATTGGGCAAGGTCATGTTGCTTGGAGACTTCAATGTCGCGCCACGTGGACAGAGCGGATCCCAAAATTCGCACCTCTAGCGAGGATGTGTTGCAAATGGATCCCCGTAGAGATGGTTTGGCCAAGGGCGCCGATGACAGCCTGTGACCCGACATGGCCTAAGAACGGGCCGCATTCTTTGCAAGATATCTTTGACCCGGTCATTTGCAATGGGTCGGCCGCGATGGGGTCCTCCGCCCGCTTCACTTGTAGACGTGAGAACCAGGGGGCGGCACCCGGTGTGGTGGATTACGTGCTATGCAGGCGAGCAATGCCTACACTTGATCACTGTCGCTTGGTGTGGACAGGTGGCCGGACGAGGAAGTAGACTCCACCATCGCCCCCGTTCTTGCAGATAGATTGGCAGCCAACCGCACCCATTGCCCCAACACCCCATGTACCCACCGGTTGCGCCCGACTATGATCATGGGCGGTCTATGCGAGGATGCTTGAGCATGAGCTGCCGAGTGCCGCAACTCCCCCACACTTCAACAGCAGACGGCCCAGCTGAACCAGCCTTCGAGGGTAGGGGATGATGCTTTGGGAGAGGCCGCCGACGATCCACAGGGGCTGCAATCACCTTCCCTCGCAATCACCGGTTCGATGATCGAATGCCTGAGTCAAAACGATGGCTCCGCCAAGTGCTGGACCCCACCATTCACCCGCAGGGCCGCCCGGCCAATACACCGCCCTTCCTCAAGACCAAGAAAGCCAGGGTACCTTGCAGAGCACCAAAGAATGATGTTTGGTCTTCTAGACTGCCACCCTAGGGCCTTTCGGAGAAAAGGTCTTGAGTAAGCCTCGCACTTACCACGTGAAATATTACCCCTAACAATGGGTGAGATACTTGCGCAGACTGTGATGACCCAATGGGAAGCCGCACCGCATTCCTCAGAGCATGTGCCTAGCAATCGGGTCATCAAGGGGATGTCATAATGGCCCCGCAACGCCCGCTTATCCGAAGGCAGCCAGATTTGGATGGTATGCGTGCAGTATTCTCAAGTGGGGCCCCCAATGGTGCCTGGCTCTCACAAAGACTCTTCAACAGGGCATTGCAAGAAGGCTTCCCCCGCATTGGACTACCAAAAGAGTTGTGCCCATATACAAAGGGACCCCACAAACAAACCTAACTATCGCACTATTATGGTCAGTTCTGCCTTTGCCAAGTTGCTTGCCGATTCTTGAGCGGCGATTGACACTTTGGGCGTGAGGATGGAGAAGTGCGGGCTCACGCAGCAAAGCTTCCGCCCGGCATTCTACTATTGACCATATCTTCACTTTCTGCGAACACTCATAGAGGATAGCCGAATCGACCTTTAATGCAATGACTTGCTTTGTGGATTTCGCAGAAAGGCTTTTGACACGCTGCCTCTGATAAGTTGTGGGATAGATTGAGACAAATTAGGGACCCCCGCCGACTTGCGTAATGCTATATACTGACTATAATGCAGGCTTGCTCCTGGCCGTTCACACCGCTTGGGAGCCCAAGCTGTTAGTAGCATTGGGGTGCGCCAAGTGGCTGCCTCTATCCCCGACACTCTTCGGGCTTTGTACATTGACCAAATTAGAAGAATGGCTAACGAGCACCTGGGGAGGCGCCAGCTTGATGCACCACATGATCCGCAACTCATATATGTCGATGATGTTGACCTGCCGATATACCCTGTGAGGACATGCAACGCCACCGGATGCTTTGGACACTTTCGCCAATTCACCGACATGAGAGTTAACTTGGCCAAGACAAGGGTGCCGCTGGTCCCATCATCCCAAGACCCACGCCTTCCCTCATTCACTTACCAAAGGGTGTAGTGGAGGTGGCTCAAATTTATAAGTATTTGGGCATTGAGTTTTCTACTACCACACACCGGGATGCATCCATCGTTACGTCACCGCAGTCGGAAAGCCCCATGCAATGCAAAACAACAAATACAAGGCAGAGTCAGATGCATGGGGTCACCAGCACACTTGTTCGTGGCCTTGGTTAAACCGGTCCTCCTCTATGGGGGCGTATGTGGGGCCCGGTGATATCCCCTCACCACTTGGAACGATCTAGGCAGTGTGAGTAAGGCCTTCTTGGCGGCACCGGGAGTGAAATCCACGGTCCCATATCGATCTTGCTCCAGAGAGGTGCTTCCTTCCATTACAGAGGGTCGCTACTGAACGCCACATTATTTACTTCCGTAGGTGGTGGCTATGGATGAAGCCCGGCTGCCCAACCTTGCTTTGGCAGTGGCGATGGGCCCGCAAATGACTCAAAGCCCGCTGGAAAGACAAGCAAGCCCAAGTGGTTCTCGCTATGGAATGTGCAGGCACACAGATGTGGGACCAGGTGATACACCGAAGGAACGCGACGCCTTGAAGCAAGACTTGGATGCTTGCTTCATGGCCAAGCTTTGGGATGCAGAGGCCTGTCACATGTCAAGGTGGCAAATTATCGGCAACAGGTTAATCCCATGCTCACGACAGGGCCCACACCACTGCACCTGTGCACCCATCTACCCATGAAAAAAGCGCCAGGTGATTGCTTCCATTTGCACAGGTGCACACCACCTCCCATTGAGACATGGAGATGGGATTCGGAGCCGCGTGAGGACAGAGTCTGTCAATGCCAATCAACAGGGTAACAGGATGAAAGTCACGCCCTCAGCCCTGTCCGGCGCACGAGCATATCCTGCTCGGCATGCTCTAAGTTAGTTGTGCCCCATCAGCCTTGCATGAGCTACGAAGCACGGCCTCTGTAGGCTTTGTTGGGATCGTATCTCAGAGGTAATGGATACGCGGACTCGAAGTTATGCCCCCCGTCCACATTAACCTCACTGCATTTTGTGATTATGTATATAATCGCGGCAAGATGTCAAAGATCCTTATTGCTACTAAGGTTTTTCCTCCTAAACCCTTCTAGAAGGGGTTTTAATCCCGGTAGTAATACCGCTGGCTCTCTTTTGTACTTGGGTCCCATAGGCCTGTTGGTCTCCGTGGACGATAAAATCATATTCTATTCTATTCTATTCTTGAGGCATTTAGTATAGATTGAGTAGAATAAGTATGTAAGGGCATTTTGGTTAAGTTTGGTATGTAGGGGTATTTTTTGTAATTAAGTTTGGTGTGTAGGGGCAAATTGGTAATTTGTTTGTATATTTATTTTATCAGATGTATTTATTTGAGCGAGGGGCATTTTGATAATTTTGGAACCGATAAAGGCATTTATTTTGGTAGTTTTTCTGATTGTATTGGCATCTTGTTTTACTCGATGATTGGGTCAACACACCTTGTTTTACTCAATTCCCGTGTCTTGAGTTGACTAAAGTAAGGGGTCGCCTTCGAGAAACCTCCATGAAAGCCGCTTTAAGAAGTTTGGAGGAAGTATGGTATTCTAGGCGCCCCCCGTAATTTGTTTTTAACTATTCTCCGCCGTTCCTCGCCAAATATATATCCACAAAACACAAGCATCCAATCAATCCCAAATTTTTTTGATCGCAAATTGCCTAATCGAGTCCATGGCAAAATCTTCGCCTTTCCGTTTCGAAAGGCGCAAGATTTTTACAGCTTTTGATAAGAATGCCGATGGTCTAATCTGTAAAAACGACCTCCCCTCCTTGTTTCCAAAACTGGATCTCGCCCTTCTGACGAAGAACTGGCGCTTGAAGGAGAAGGTGGAGCAAGGCGGATTAGAGAGAGAAGATGGAGCAAGGTGGATTAGAGAGAGAAAGTGGAGCAATGTGCTAGAGAGAGAAAGTGGAAGAATAGAATAGAATAGAATAGTTTTTTTAACGTCCATGGAGACCAATAGGTCATGGGACCCATACAATGGGCTAGTACAATCATTACTACTAGGATTAAAAAACCCCTGCCTCGAAAGATTTTCAAGGGAAAAACCTTTGCAGTAATGATGATACTAGACAAATGGAGATAATGACTACTGAGGGCTCAGTAATTGCAGACGTTTATCTAGAACCTCAAGTATGTATAATGCCAAGCCATGCAATGATGGTGCTCGGTAGTTGTGGAAGCGTGGAATGGAATGCTAAGGTCAAAAATGATTTTGACTATCTCAAAAGCAGGCAACTCGGAAGAGTATGGCTTTCATCTTCAATAACATGTAACCGGGCAACAGGCACATAGTCTCTTCCGCGGCAATTGCGGCCGCTCCCATCTACCTGTCTCAATCAGTAGCGCTGTGGGACCCCGCGGCGAATTGATGCAATAGCTACAAAGCTTGTTCCCCGACAATGAAGCAAGCAAATAAGCTTGGGGCCCCGTGCCAAGGTGGGATTTATGTGTGCATGATAATGACCAGTTTTCACTTGGGCCAAAATAATCGCATCCCATATCTTTTGAGCAAAATGACCATTGAGATATTGTTGCAAAAGCTCAGATCGAATCGGCAAGCATCGGCAAGGCTTCACGGTTGCACAACCCAACGCAAAACCATGTAGTGCAATGCTCTTTCCAACATCGCTTCAAACGCCGGGAGATTCAGCCATGGCAAGTGCAAGAACAGGATACCTAACATCATCCATATGGTGCACCTTGCATATATAGTGGAGATGGCGCTTCATGGCGTAATGTTGAAGAGGCCAAAAACACATCTCTTGTAAAAGAATAGCATAGGGCACCGATTGTTTTAACTCCGAGGGCAGAAGTGAGAAAGGACTTTTGCACCCGCTCCAAGCTCTCCCAAGCACTAGCACTAATGGCTGGCCCCCACACTTCAGAACTATACAGTAAAACAGGCTCTACCAAAGTCCAAAACAAGTGGGCTTTTTGTGGCCAATCATGAATTTCTGCGCGAAAACAATTGTTTTGCATTGCATAGAGTGCTCTCCATCCAGCAGCCACCCGCTTGGTAATACACTGTTCCCAAAGTGTGTTCTTACAGAATTCTACACCAAGATACTTGTAGCTATCTACAACTTCAACTTCGCGGCTATCATAGTGAAGAAAGAAACTGGAGAGAAAGTGGAGCAAGGCACCAGAGAGAGAAAGTGGAAGAAGAAAGTGGATGGAAAAACAAAGGGCAATGGGTAAAGTCTCTTCCATACTGCCAGAACCGTGACTGGCACGCCTTTCAGATTGCAAATTCTTTAATAAATTCTAGAATAGTCCATTAAGAACATCAATGAAGATAGAACCTCTAAAGTCTGTACTTGATCACAATACATTGGGCTTGAGCTTTTTCGGAGCAAGAGGGTTGTAATTCATAGATCCCATGAGAGGTTTCTTCAAACAAAATATACACTAAAGATTATTTTCCTATATTATTAGAAGAAAAGCTCCAATTACTAAATTTGCATCAATCTGCTCCCATCCAAAAAGAAACAATGCTTTTAGTATAAAGTAAAAAATGCTGGCTTGAGAAATCTAAACTATTGTCTCGTCGCGGTATCCTCTACTTTGCAAAAGTAAAAATCAAACTAATTCCTTGCAAACATAGTGCTGGATATGTCCATAAATGTTCTATAAAGATAATTCTAAATATGCAACGTTGGGAATGCTCCTTGGGCTGTTTCTTCAAATAACATATAACACATAATCCTACATTATACTTGCACCCATATGCTCCTATTCCAAAGTAAACAATGCTATGGTGCCCAATATGACAAAAAACCTAGTTTTTCTGTTTGCAAAACAAAGTAGAAACATATGCTTTCTTCCTTTAATTTAATTACGGATCACAAACCCAAAAGCCCGCCTGGAAATGTAGAGACAGTAGGATCTCTTGCATGTGGGGAGTACTCGAGTTTCGTTTTCACAAAACCTTAATATATTGTTTTTCTTTTGAATCGGGGGCAAAAATACTTTAGGGCCTCCAACGCCTTTCTATTTTTCTTGGATGGCAAAAGAAACGATGACTTTTCAAACTTTTTTTTTTTTTTTTTTTTTTTTTTTTTTTTTTTTTTGCAATGGCCTCGGTCATTCCGCGGTACGTTTAACTCTTTTGTGAAGTGGCACGATCTGAGCTATAAATCTAGCCGAAGGGATAGGCGAAATGTAGGAAGAATATTATATAGGATAAGAATATAAGGGTAAACTTACCAAAATGCCCATATGAGTTCAATACGTGAATTACCAAAATGCCCTTTATGAGTTTCAAAATTACCAAAAGGAAAACTACCGAAATACCCTATGAGTTTGTGTAATGCTCGAAGGGACTCGCAAGAGACACAAAACCCGGACGAAGGAAGAAAGCTGCTTGTGAGAAGACGCAGATAACCGGGTCCCAAGGAAAGAGCCTTAAATAATGGCTCGTCCCTCCCCAGATAAGCGTCCAGGGGCCCTCGGATCGATTACCAAAATAAAATACCCTTATGAGTTTCAAAATTACCAAAATGCCCCTACACACGAAGCTATAGATCTAAGCGAAAGGGATAGACGAGTCTGAAAAGAATATCATATAGGATAAGAATTAATAGTAGCAATATAAGTGAAAACTACCAAAATGCTCCTATGAGTTTATGTAATTACCAAAATGCCCTTATGAGTTTCAAAATTACTAAAAGGAAAACTACCTTATGAGTTTGTGTAATTACCAAAATACCCTTATGAGTTTCAAAATTACCAAAATGCCCTTGTGTATAGTAGGTGTGTAGGGGCATTTTGGTAATCATAAGACATTTTGGTAATTACACAAACTCATAGGGGTATTTTGGTAGTTTTACCTTACCAAAATGACACTCAAATAAACATACAAATAAATTACCAATTTGCCCTAGACACCAAACTTAATTATAAAAATACCCCTACACACCAAACTTAATTATTAAAATGGTATTACATACCAATTTTGATCAATCTACACCAAATTTAATTATCAAAATACCTATACATCAAATTTAATTACCAAAATACCCCTATATCTGGCCTTTTGTGACACACTTACAAGGAGCCGTTGTTTTTGTGGTTTTAACGCGACGATGATGTTATTGGAGGCGTGTTACCACCAGCCACATGCGACATCTTGGGCGCCCAAAACCTAAACACATGCGCATACGTGAGAAGATGTAGAGAAGAGGAATATCTTTCCCGAAGGTGTAATGGAAGAGACACAATGCATGCGATTGTAGGGCTCCAATTGATGGTTGTGAATTTTGTAATTTCTTTGTTGAATTTAAACTTCTATTCTTGAGGCATTTAGTATAGATTGAGTAGAATAAGTATGTAAGGGCATTTTGGTTAAGTTTGGTATGTAGAGGGTATTTTGGTAATTAAGTTTGGTGTGTAGGGCAAATTGGTTTTGTTTGTATATTTATTTTATACAAAGTATTTATTTGAGCGAGGGCATTTTGATAATTTTGGAACCGATAAAGGCATTTATTTTGGTAGTTTTTTTCATTGTATTGGCATCTTGTTTTATCATGATTGGGTCAACACCTTGTTTTACTCCAATTCCCGTGTCTTGGAGTTGACTAAAAGTAAGGGTCGCCTTCCAAACCTCCATGAAAGCTGCTTTAAGAAGTTTGGAGGAAGTATGGTATTCTAGGCGCCCCCCTCAGAATTTGTTTTTTAACTATTCTCCGCGTTCCTCTTGCCAAATATATATCCACAAAACACAAGCATCCAATCAATCCCAAAGATTTTTTTTGATCGCAAATTGTCGGAATCGAGTCCATGGCAAAATCTTCGCCTTTCCATTTCGAGTTAGGCGCAAGATTTTTACAGCTTTTTTGATAAGAATGCCGATGGTCTAATCAGAAAAACGACCTCCCCTCCTTGTTTCCAAAATCTCGCCTCTTCCGACGGTAAGAACCGGCGCTTTGAGGGAGAAGGTGGAGCAAAGGCGGATTAGAGAGAGAGAAGTGGAGCAAGGTGGATTAGAGAGAGAAAGTGGAGCAATGTGCTAGAGAGAGAAAGTGGAAGAATAGAATAGAATAGAATAGTTTTTTTAACGTCCACGGAGACCAATAGGTCATGGGACCCATACAATGGGCTAGTACAATCATTACTACTAGGATTAAAAACCCCCGCCGAAAGGTTTTCAAGGGAAAAACCTTTGCAGTAATGATGATACTAGACAAATGGAGATAATGACTACTGAGGGCTCAGTAATTGCAGACGTTTATCTAGAACCTCAAGTATGTATAATGTCAAGTCATGCACAGATGGTGCTCTGAGAAGTTGTGGAAGCGTGGAATGGAATGCTAAGGTCAAAAAATGATTCCGGACTATCTCAAAAGCAGGGCAACTCAGAAGAGTATGGCTTTCATCTTCAATAACATGTAACTGGCAACAGGCACATAGTCTCGCTTCTTGCGGCAATTGCGGCCGCCCCATCTACCGCCTCAATCCATGCGACTGTGGGACCCCGTGCGAATTGATGCAATAGCTACAAGCTTGTTCCTGGACAATGAAGCAAGCAAATAAGCTTGGGGCCCTGGTGCCAAGGTGGGATTTATGTGTGCATGATAATGACCAGTTTTCACTTGGGCCAAAGTAACTGCATCCCATATCTTTTGAGCAAAACGACCATTGAGATATTGTTGCAAAAGATCGTGGATCGAATCGGCAAGCATCGCAAAGGTTTCGCTGTAATGTTCCCCAATCCACAAACCATGTAGTGCAATGCTCTTTCCAACATCGCTTTCAAACGCCGAGGAGATTCAAACATGGCAAGTGCAAGAACAGGATACCTAACATCATCCATATGGTGCACCTTGCGTATATAGTGGAGATGGCGCTTCATGGCGTATCGTTGACGCAGGCCAAAACCTGTCTCTTGTAAAAGAATAGCATAGGGCACCGTTGTTTTAACTCCGAGGTCGTAAGTGAGAAAGGACTTTTGCACCCGCCCAAAGCTCTCCCAAGCACTAGCAAAGTAATGGTCGGGCCCCCACACTTGAAACCATACAAAAAAACAAGCTCTACCAAAGCCCGAAACAAGTGGGCTTTCCGTGGCCAATCATGAATTTCTCACAAAAACAATTGTTTTGCATTGCATAGAGTGCTCTCTATCCAGCAGCCCACCCGCTTGGTAATACACTGCTCCCAAAGTGTGTTCTTGGCTGCACTTCTACACCAAGATACTTGTAGCTATATACAACTTCAACTTCGCGGCTATCATAGTGAAGAAAGAAAGTGGAGAGAAAGTGGAGCAAGGCACTAGAGAGAGAAAGTGGAAGAAGAATGTGGAAGGAAAAACAAAGGGCAATGGGTAAAGTCTCTTCTATAACGCTGTAATAAAGGATCGGCACGCCATGAGTCGCCCCGGCTAGAGAGAGAGACTACTCAAGCACTCATGAGTCGCCCCGGCTAGGGAGAGAAAGTGGTGAAGGGGTAAAGAGACACCTAGGTAGCTAGAAAGTGTGGTCCAAGGCTAGGGAGACCATAAGGGGGCTAGGGGGCTAGAGAGACCATAAGGGGGCTAGGGGGACCATAAGGGGGCTAGAGAGAGAAAGTGGAGCAAGGAGGACTTAGAGAGAGGAGGGTCCTGGCGCTTGAGAGAGAAGGTGGAGCAAGGCAGATTAGAGAGAGAAAGTGGAGCAAGGCACTAGAGAGAGAAAGTGGAGCAAGGCGCTAGAGAGAGAAAGTGGAAGAAGAAAGTGGAAGGAAAAACAAAGGGCAATGGGTAAAGTCTCTTCCATACTGTCAGAACAGTGCCACAAATTTCACACTTTCTTATGGCCCAAAACCATGCCGCGCTCGAATAATGAACATGCCATGTTGCAAGATGAAAAGCAACAAAGATAACGATGTAAATTTGATTTTAGTAATAAAATCTAGAAAACATGGATGACTATTAAACACCATTTGCAATTTGAAATTCCACCATAAAGTAATGGTCAAATATAGATAGTTGCATGTCTACTCTACCTTGGGTATAGCTAAGAGCCTTGTGCATTATTAGAGCATATACAATAATGCTATTGAAGTTTTTGCAAAGGAACCCCCTGATATTTTGTGTTTCAGATTGCAAATTCTTTAATAAATTCTAGAATAGTCCATTAAGAACATCAATGAAGATAGAACCTCTAAAGTCCAGACTTGATCACAATACATTGAGGCTTGAGCTTTTCTGAGCAAGAGGGTTGTAATTCATAGATCCCATGAGAGGTTTCTTAAAACAAAATATACACTAAAGATTATTTTCCTATATTATTAGAAGAAAAGCTCCAATTACTAAATTTGCATCAATCTGCTCCCATCCAAAAAAAAAACAATGCTTTTAGTATAAAGTAAAAAATGCCGGCTTGAGAAATCTAAACTATTGTCTCGTCACAGATCCTCTACTTTGCAAAAGTAAAAATCAAACTAATTCCTTGCAAACATAGTCTTTGGATATGTCCATAAATGTTCTATAAAGATAATTCTAAATATGCAACGTTGGGAATGCTCCTTGGGCTGTTTCTTCAAATAACATATAACACATAATCCTACATTATACTTGCACCCATATGCTCCTATTCCAAAGTAAACAATGCTATGGTGCCCAATATGACAAAACCTAGTTTTTCTGTTGCAAAACAAAGTAGAAACATATGCTTTCTTCCTTTAATTTAATTACCTGGATCACAACCCAAAAGCCAGCTCTGAGCTGTAGAGGCAGTAGGATCTCTTGCATGTGGGGAGTACTCGAGTTTCGTTTTCACAAAACCTTAATATATTGTTTTTCTTTTGAATCGGGGGCAAAAATACTTTAGGGCCTCCAACGCCTTTCTATTTTTCCTGGATGGCAAAAGAAACGATGACTTTTCAATTCTTTTTTTTTTTTTTTACTTTCAATGGCCTCGGTCATTCACATGGCACGTTTAACTCTTTGTGAAGTGGCACGATCGGAGCTATAGATCTAGCCGAAGGGATAGACGAAAGAGGGAAGAATATTATATAGATAAGAATATAAGGGAAAACTTACCAAAATTCCCATATGAGTTTATGTAATTACCAAAATGCCCTTATGAGTTTCAAAATTACCAAAAGGGAAAACTACCAAAATACCCCTATGAGTTTGTGTAATTACCAAAATACCCTTATGAGTTTCAAAATTACCAAAATGCCCCTACACACGAGCTATAGATCTAAGCGAAGGGATAGACGAGCGATCTGAAGAATATCATATAGGATAAGAATTAATATTAGCAATATAACTGAAAACTACCAAAATGCTCCTATGAGTTTATGTAATTACCAAAATGCCCTTATGAGTTTCAAAATTACTAAAAGGGAAAACTACCCTATGAGTTTGTGTAATTACCAAAATACCCTTATGAGTTTCAAAATTACCAAAATGCGCTTGTGTATAGTAGGTGTGTAGGGGCATTTTGGTAATCATAAGAGCATTTTGGTAATTACACAAACTCATAGGGGTATTTTGGTAGTTTTACCTTAGCAAAATGACACTCAAATAAACATACAAATAAATTACCAATTTGCCCCTAGACACCAAACTTAATTACTAAAATACCCCTACACACCAAACTTAATTATTAAAATGGTATTACATACCAATTTTGATCAATCTACACCAAATTTAATTATCAAAATACCCTATACATCAAATTTAATTACCAAAATACCCCTATACAACCTTGTTGTGACACTTACAAGGAGCCAGTGTTTCTTGTGGTTTTAACGCACGATGATGTTATTGGAGGCGTGTTACCACCAGCCACATGCAGACATCTTGGACGTCCAAAACCTAAACACATGCGCACAGGAGAAGATGTAGAGAAGAGGAATATCTTTATGGAAGGTGTAATGGAAGAGACACAATGCATGCAAATGGTAGGGCTCCAATTCGGTGATGGTTGTGAATTTTGTAATTTCTTTGTTGAATTTAAACTTCTATTCTTGAGGCATTTAGTATAGATTGAGTAGAATAAGTATGTAAGGGCATTTTGGTTAAGTTTGGTATGTAGGGGGTATTTTGGTAATTAAGTTTGGTGTATAGGGGCAAGTTGGTAATTTGTTTGTATATTTATTTTATACAGTGTATTTACTTGAGCGAGGGGCATTTTGATAATTTTGGAACTGATAAAGGCATTTATTTTGGTAGTTTTTTCTGATTGTATTGGCATCTTGTTTTACTGATGATTGGGTCAACACCTTGTTTTACTCCAATTCCCAGGTCTTGGAGTTGACTAAAGTAAGGGGTCGTCTTCCAGAAACCTCCATGAAAGCTGCTTTAAGAAGTTTGGAGGAAGTATGGTATTCTAGGCGCGTCCCTGTAATTTGTTTTTTAACTATTCTCCGCGTTCCTCTGCCCAAATATATATCCACAAAACACAAGCATCCAATCAATCCCAGCATTTTTTTGATCGCAAATTGTCGGAATCGAGTCCATGGCAAAATCCATGGCAAAATCTTCGTCTTTCCAGCTCGAGTTGCGCAAGATTTTTACAGCTTTTGATAAGAACGCCGATGGTCTAATCTGTAAAAACGAGCTCCACCTCCTTGTTTCCAAAACTGGATATCGCCCTTTTGACGAAGAACTCACTAAAATGATGGATTCGATAGATGATAACGGAGATGAATGCATTAATTTTGAGGAATTTTTGAACGTGTTCCTTTCTTCGGAGCAGAGCGATGTAGAGACTGAAGAGGAATTATTGGACGCTTTTAGAGTATTTGATAAAAACAAGGGAAATTTACCAAAATAACCTTAATTGTTGACTTAATTCCCAAAAAGCCCTTTGTATTTTTGAAATTCCCAAAATGCCCTTAATTCTTAAATATTTTTCCAAATAGCCCTTTGTATTTTAAAAATCACCAAAAAGCACGTATTTACAATAGAGGATCATTTTCTAAGAGGAAGTAGATGACAATAGTTTGAAAAATATATATATATATCTCTTATATATATACAATTATATAGCACCCCCCATGTTCCAGTACTTTGAGGTGTCACCGTGTGAGCCGTCCAGATCTGAAATCGACGGTCCATGCGAGGACCCCTCAAAGTATTGGAACATGATGAGGTGGCAGCAATATTTGGTGTAGCAAATCTTAACCGTTAGATCAAAAGGTGAGCATAAATCCTAGCCATTAACTTTCTAATATTAAATTTATTTTTTTTTAAGGAGGTGAGGTGGCACCCTCATTAATAAAACAAGGTCTCAAGACGGAGGGGTTCCCTCCATGGCCGGAGAGTGAAGTGGCTTAAGTTGTAGTTGTAGACAATAGAGTGTTTGAGTCAAAATTGCTATTTTGGAACATTCACATTTTGTGAAGGTGATGGTACGCATTTGCATTACTAAGTTCTGCTTAGGTGTTGAGGTGTTGTTGGAGTAGGATGCAGTTGGACATATGGACTTTGGGGTTAAGGTATTGGCCGGAGGGTGAAGTGGCTTAAATCATAGTTCAACGTCATGTTTTGACAATTAATTCAAATTACTACTTCTAAACAATAGAATACTTGAGAAAGAAGTGATATCTCTTGCAATTGACATTGTACTATAGATAAAATATGGAAGATTGTAGACTAGAATCGTGCCACTATTTTAGGCAGTGCATGTTGCATCTGTTGTTGCAAATCTATGAGGTTCTATGTTTGCTTACTTGCTTACTCAAAAGTGGTCATAATGTCGAAAACAACAGACTTTGACGATGCTTGAAGAACACAATGAGAAGAACGGTTTGCCTCTTATTCTAAACCTAAAATTCTAAGCAATGTGGCGATGTCATAGGCTTCTACATCAAGTATGCAAGGGCATTTTGTTTGTGTTTGTGGGCCTCTGTTCTGTCGGGACTTAGAGGGTTTCGCCTTTGAGGTCGCCATAGCCCGATGCACCGCCTATCTTGAGAGCACTCTATGCAATGCAAAACAATTGTTTTCGCAGAATTCATGATTGGCCACGGAAAGCCCACTTGTTTCGGGCTTTGGTAGAGCCTGTTTTACTGTATGGTTCTGAAGTGTGGGGACCTGCCATTAGTGCTAGTGCTTGGGAGAGCTTGGAGCGGGTGCAAAAGTCCTTTCTCACTTACAGTCTCCTGAGTTAAAGCAACGGTGCCCTATGCTATTCTTTTACAAGAGATGTGTTTTGGCCTCTTCAACATTCTCGCCATGAAGCGCCATCTCCACTATATCTACAAGGTGCACCACATGGATGATGTTAGGTATCCCGTTTCTTGCACTTGCCATGGCTGAATCTCCTCGCTTTGAAACGATGTTGGAAAGAGCATTGCACTACATGGTTTGCCCGCTGGGTCAGGTAAACTGAGCAATCGCCTTGATGCTTGCCGCCTCGATCCCGAGCTTTTGCAACAATATCTCAATGGTCGCTTTTCTCAAAAGATATGGGACGCAGCTTATTTTGGCCCAAGTGAAAACTGGTCATTATCATGCACACATAAATCCCACCTTGGCACCAGGCCCCAAGCTTATTTGCTTGCTTCATTGTCCAGAACAAGCTTGTAGCTATTGCATCAATACGCACGGGTCCCACAGCTACGATTGAGACAGTGTAGATGGGAGCGGCCGCAATTGCCGCGAGAAGCGACTATGTACCGCTTCTGCCAGTGTTATTGAAGATGAAAGCCATACTCTTCCTCGAAGTTGCCCCCGCTTTTGAGATAGTCCTAATCATTTTTTGACCTTAGCATTCCATTCCACGCCCACAACTTCTCGTAGCACCATCTCGTGCATGACTTGGCATTATACATACTTGAGGTTCTAGATAAACGCCTCTGCAATTATCGAGCCCTCGTAGTCATTATCTCCGCTTGTCTAGTATCATCATTAACGCAAAGGTTTTTCCCTTGAAAAACCTTTCGAGGCGTGGGTTTTTTAATCCTAGTAGTAATGATTGTACTAGCCCATTGTATGGGTCCCATGACCTATTGGTCTCCGTGGACGTTAAAAAAAACTATTCTATTCTATTCTTGCTGGTTAGGCGGTTCAAACATGAGCGACCCACATATCACATATCACATATCATACAAGAGGGAGAGGAAAGAAACCTCTAGAGAGGGTTACATCTACTCCCCAAAAACAGCACATTGCGTCTTTGAATTGGCATGAAACAATGCAAATGGTTTTATTTTTTTACCATTATGATAGATTGCATTATTTTCATTTTTTTACTCACTCAGAAACATTGCCTAGCAATGTCAATTATTCTTTAATGAAATGTCTCAAAATCATCCAAAGCCAGCGAACCTTCACTATGCTGGGGGCACACAACTAAAGAAAGGTCAAATAAGAAATATAACTAAATTAATTGAGGCTCTTATTCAAGTTCTAATATAAAAATAATCGAAAGATCTTGTATCATTTACTCTGAACACAAAAGGCAACGTCCCTCATATGGAAATGCCATTCGAGGCTTAACCTTATCATTTGAGAACTTGTTCCTAAAGTAATTTGTAGCTCATGTTGTAATGTTTTGGGTGGGCGTAACAATCCATGATGAACAATAACTTTCTGCACTCTTTCTGTGTACTCTACAGACTTGCCATATACACAATGCATGTGTTGCAAAGGTGAAAACCGCATTCATGTACCAATGCTCCTTTCACATTGATATACTTAAGCGAATACCAAACAAGGATCTACGCAACCGAAAGTGAGCTATGGCATTGATCCCGGAGTCCATTGTGGGTTGTATCCTTAGTAGCCGAAACTACTCCCTACATTATGGAAACTATTCATGACCTGCCTGAAAGACCCTAACCAATGATCAATATAAATGATGATCTAAGATACCGCTTCCTTCGAGGAATGAGACTAGGGGTAGTATTGATCCTACATGAATTATCGGGAGTGCCAACCCAAGCTCTGGATGAGGTGCCACGTGGCAGCAAGGCATTGCATGCCACATTGTTATGATTCAAAAAAATCACATTCATATTCGTAGATATTTACAATTACAACCATATAGATGGGACCCAAAAGATATCTCCCAGCGGGTATCAGCACAATCGATATTCGCATTCACCACTAATTCTTTGGATGGGACTTGACAAGGGCAAGCATACAAGATATGCTGAGGCTTTGAAAACAGGAATGAAGCCATGATACACCGCTGACCTAAGTTTTCCAGCAAAATGCATGAAAAGTAATAATAATCTACACTAACAATCTTACAGATAATCCACAAAGTAACAGCCTGGAACCACATAATAAAAGTTTGCTGAAGACCTTCACCTTATTAAAATTTACATGACGAAAGCCCAACTGGACCCTGTAATAAGACTGAAGAGATTTAAAAAGCTGATAGCCAACTAACATTTCCATGTTTTTTGTCAAATAAACGTTTTAATAAAAGCTCAGAGAAGAGTTCAGAACATTCTGGCATTTGAACATGATACAACCCCAGTTGGCCTTACCCCTCTACTGGAGAGTGAATTGCAATCTACAGATTCGGCTATATACTATGAGATAATACAGCTAACCAGGACTTATATGAGTATACAGCATGCGAACGCAAAATAATTGGCATAAAGTTGTCTTCTGTTCTGGTATATCATGATACAGAATCTATTTACAGCTATAGCAGCTTCCGTATGAGCCACCTTCTTGTAATTATAAAAATATACAAACATACAGATAGAAGTCAGCAACTACATAACCAGAGTTCTAACTCATTACAAACAGCAGCCTGAAATAAATGACTGACCTGTTTTTCAATAGCCAAAACTTCTCACTTGGGAGGAAAAATTCAAATAACAATTTTAATGCTGACATCATGCACAGGGTCTCGTAATCGGCTAGCACCATTGGTTAAGTTCCGAACTATTGCAAAGTACAACATGAACAATCAGAAAAAAGTTATTGTCATTGAAGTGCAGAAAATAGAGAAGTTTCCTTACCATTAATCACTACGAATGCTGTCCAGTGAGACCGCAAGCAAATGCAGAAGAATGTAAAGATACAGTTGGAAATAATGGTACACCGACACCAGCTGCGCAAGTTTGTCCTTTCAACACATTCTGGCATCTTGGAGAAGCACTGGTTTCCAGATGACCATTAGAATTATCTGAGCTGTCCTTTTTGTTCCAGTGATGTTCTATTATTTATAAAATGACTTGACTCCAGATCTGTTCTACTTCTCTTCTTATTGGGAAGGCTGCTATTTCCATTGGATGTCTTTGTCTCAGATCTTGAGAGTTCTATGTATTTCTGTGCTACTGTCTGAGCTTCCATCTGTACAAGTTCCTTTGGAATTCCGCAAATGTTCACTTCCCCCTATGTGTTAGATATCTCGTTACCCTCCACAGCTGGCTGCTCATCCATCCCAGAGTGAACCTCATGCTTCTGTACATCATGATCCTGCGCCTGCTCCTTCAAACCAATCTTTTCAGTGACAACTTCTTTAAGACCCCCGATAAAACTGACCTAGAGCACACAGCATTGGAAATTATTGTGAAGCCAGCACAATGCTCAGGTCCTGCTTTTATGGATGGAATTGAAAAATGCAAATTGTCTGTAGCCTGTTCTAATGCCTCCTGTTCCATTGCACTACTCTATGTGAAGCTTGTGAGGCTTGGTTTCAGCAATGTAAGTTCACTTATACTTGCAAAGTCTTCTGAAACCCCTCCCTCAAACTGCTCAGCTTCAAATTCAGTAGCCTGAGGTTCAAGCTTCACATATCTGTCATGACGCCTACCTTTCTTGTGTGAGAAAGATCGTGGCCTGGTTACCTGGTGCTTCAGCTGTGCAAAGGGCTGTACAGCTTGAGTAGAAAATTTACAGTCATCAGTTGTTTGCACTGGTACAGGTTTGTCTGCAACTTTCTTCCGACTAGGAATAGAACTACGAGAGATCCTAGGTGAACCTGTTGATTTTACGATGTAATTGTCGAGCCAAATCCTCATCATCAACAGCAGACTGAGAACCCTGCAGTTCTTCATTCTCTATCTTTATATTAGGTTTTGTCTTTTCCTTCTCTAAAGAGCTACTGGAGGATAGTGTAGGAGGTGTGCCGGTGGATAGGCTTGGGAGCGTGGGGCTAGTGATTGCCATGGCGTTTTTCCGAGCTTGGGCCCCCGCCCTAGACAAGCTTGTAAGATGCAGACAAATGTGACAACGTCTGGAGCTACACCAGCTAATTGCATCTGTGCAAAGCAATTCATTGCTTCTTGCCCACTTCCATATTTAGCATATGCCGCAATCAAGTGAACCACATTTGGCATACATATCAACCAACGCACTCCCAATGCGAAGATCCTTGTCACAGGCTGCTTGCTTCAGTTTAACATGTAAGTTCGTCCTATGTCTATGGCTCCAATGTTGCCACATGCTTTCAAGCTAGAAAGAAATGTGACATCATTTGGTGAAATCCCTTCTAATTCCATATCCTTAAGACATTCCAACGCTTTCCCACCAAGTCCATTATCAACATAGCCTGAGATTAGTGCATTCCATGACATAATATCTCGAACTTGCAGCTTTTCAAAAGTTTCACATGCCTCTGAAAGTGAACCACATTTGACATATGTATCAACCAGCACGTGGGCAATAGATGGATCTGTTGCACATCTCTTCTGTTGAATCTGCACATGTATTTCTCTAGACATAGCTATATCCCTAATAACGGCACAAGCTTTCAAGCTACAAGCAAATGTGATAGAATCTGGAAATACGCCCTCCTGTCTCATCCTTTTGAAACAAATAAGCGCTTCCCAACCAAATCCATTTGCAGCATATCCTGCAATTAATGCATTCCATGTCACAACATTCCGTAATGCCAACTTATCAAAGATCATTTGTGCCTCTGACAGTGAACCACATTTTGCATACATGTTAATCAACGTGTTTCCAACAAAGACATCTGTTTCAAAATGTTTTAATACAATCTCAGCATGCATTTCTCGACCTTTATATAATGCTCTAATATTTCCACAGGCATTTAAGCCACAAACATATGTCCTGGGATCCGGAAACATGCCTTCAAGTTGCATCCGCTCCAAGCAATTAACTACTTCCTGGTGAGACTCGTTCTCAGCAGATGCAGTGAGTAGGGTGGTCCATGCAACAACATTTCGAACTGGCATTCTGTTAACGGTTTCCCTTGCCTCAGCAAGAGAGCAACATTTGTCATACGTGTGACTCAAAGTACTAGCAACAAACATATCTTTTTCAAATCCCATTTGTAAAATCTCACTATGCATTTCTCTGCCCTTTTCTAGAGCAACTACAATACTGCAGGCTTTCAAGGCACCCTTCGACATATCAAAATTTGCTTTCTACCTAAGTTGCTCCAGTCAAAAACATGTAATACGCTTTTAGGAGAGCATTGCACATATGATTTAAACATACAAATAGGTGCAGTGTAGAAAGTACCTCACCAGGCAAAGCGTGTTGAACCCTTTTGTACAATAAAGGGTGATTAGCTTGAAAACAATGTTCAAAGGAGGTTGGAGCACTGCATATTTCAACATGACCAGCATGACATTGACACCGTGTAGATAAAGCATATGCATAACTACATTGCTACTAACTCATTGAAACAGTGCAGGGAGCTAGAAGATGTGCCTGTAAGGTACAACATATGGAGCAATAACTACAATCCTTGCCCCGAAAAGCTCAGAAAGGTGCCACCCTTCCTGCATCAAAGAAAATGATTACAAAAGTGTGATGATCTTCCAGCAGTCTGACACTACAAGGAACATGATTATCTTTTGACAGTGAACAGAACAGAATTATCGCAAACCTAATGGAGCCACCATTCCTATAGAAGTGTATTCTAACCAGTGCAAAGAAGTTGATAGCAATAACACCATCCAATCCGTCCTCTGGTCACAGTCACAAATCCATATCCTTTCAATCAGATCCAATCCGTCCTCTGGTCACAGTCACAAGTCCATGTGCCGCTGGTCACAGTCACAAATCCATATCCTTTCGATCAGATTCCTGCCCGATTGCGCCATAGCCACGCCTGCGAAGGAATGGACTGGATGACCGAGCACTTACAGGCACCAGCCAGTTTTTAGCAGTCACCAGTATATGCTAGGCATATGCCGGCATATACCTGGATATGCCCACATACCCACATAAACGAGGGTTTGCCCCCCTAGGGGCAACCCAAAAAGTATTGAGGTGTCAAGGCATTTATAGTGGACATTCTAGGAAGCTTCCCTTTGCTTAATCGCCTTCAAAGGCACATAACTTGCAGTAGAGGGGTCGGATGAAGGTGGAGCCCACGCCGTTGAATTGCTCTCGACGAGAGCTTTCCAATAAGTGGTGCTTTGGCATTATTTTTCCGCAGTTGGAGCCAACATGATCAAATACTAAGAATCTTCTGGGAACCTTTGAGTTTCATGTAATCTATAATAAGTTGAGAGAATCTAGAAGAATCTTTATAGGATCTTAGAGAATCCAAAGGAATATCATGAGAATCTTAGAGAATCTATGGGAATCTCAAGACAGCATCTTTGAGAATGTAAGGGAATCTTGATAAAATCTTTAAGATCCTAGAGGAAACTTGAAGGAATCTTGGGATCAAGGGAAATCTTTATAGAATCTATGGGAACTAGAGGATCTCAAGAGAATCTAAAGGAATCTCAAACGATTCTTTGAAAATCTAGGGGAATATTCCTAAAATCTTTGAGAATTTAAAGTAATGATGATGGAATCTTGGAGAATCTTCATAGAATCTTGGAGAATCTATAGGAATCTTGGGGTATTCTTTTGGAATCCAAGGGAATATAAAGGAATCTTCAGAAAATCTTTAAGAATCTATGAGAATCTAGGAGAATCTTAATAAAATCTAAGGGAATCTATGTAGAATCTTAAGAATCTAGGGAATCTTTGTAGAACTTTAAGAATTTTAGAGAATCTTTGAGAATCTAGGAGAAACTAAGAGAATCTTAAGAGAATCTTTGAGAATCTTTCTGAAATTTTTGAGAATCTAGGGGAATCTTGATGGAATCTTAGAGAATCTAAGAGAATCTTCATAGAATCTTGGGAAATCTAGGGGAATATTCATAGAATCTTGGAGAACCTAGAGGAATCATGCGTTGTTGTGTGATCATGGTCCCCGCCTAATATCATTCATGGTACAACCACTCATAATGCAACTACTCATAGTACAAAAACTTGTATATATATATTTTTTTTTGAGGGTAAGAATGTGTATTAATATATAAAAATTTACATAAAATATCCCCAAATGGGATTGATGGAAATAATTATCACCAAACAGATATAACTCATAAGTACCAAAGCTTGCACTAAGATACCACTCCAATCTTCCCTACCCCTGGATTACTATAGGGGAACCGTCTTCATCCAGGCTTAGATACTATATAGAGTTAGCAACCAATTCCAAGCAACAAGGACTTAGGAGAAAGCCCATCTGCAGACTTTAGGTCCACCATCCTACATCCTAGCGTGTGTCGACCAGTCATAAGCCCTTCATCGCATTAATCGCTTAAATCGGATCCCAAATACATTTAAAAATGAATAGAATCCCCTTATAATCGCCAATTCTATCCAAGTTCTTGTTGTAGTTAGGCCCAAACTTCCTATGGTGAGCCAAGGCCATGAGGGCTACCTCCATATTGAAACTATTTTGAATCCTTATTACTTAGGCCGTCAATCCTCCAAGAGCTACACCACATCGGTGTTTCCAAATACACCACAATGATATATTGGTTAAAGTGAGCTGAATAATGTCTGCACCTAAACTGGCTAGAATGGCCGGCCATGATAGTTGACACGGACAAACCCACCTCCAAAAGTCTCCTATGATCGGACAAAAGAAAAGATGATCCATTGTCTCGGACGCCCACATCCTAGAGGGGGAGATCATGTTGAACAACACCCTTTGTTCAACAACCATGTCATAGTGTATACTCCTTCTTGTAGGACCCCATCCAACGAAAAGAATTGAATTTTTTGGAACATAAGGAGCCCCAAGACTTAGTCAATAGACCCATGGTTTCTGCTTGATCTAATCCCAGCCTGTCTGCAGCCTTTAGTGGGGATTGTGGCATTAGCAATCCATACAATTTTTTGACTTTATAATCTGCCTCATCCCCACACAACCACCTATCCTCTTCCCCTACAATACCGGAGACCGTTACTAACATTCACCATAATCTTCCTAAAGACCTTCCTCCACCTTCCCCCAACACTTGGAACCGAGCTTTAAATCTTGTCCAAGTAAACCATCTATCATTTTCCCACAATTGCCCAACGACAAATTATCGCAACACGCCATTTAGTAAACACTTCGAGGTGTGTACAAGTGCAAGAGGGAGCGCATCCCTCCCAAATACTAGTATTCCAAAGGGTCTAAGTTAGATATTGGGTACAAAAGCACCCGTCCGGACCTTGGCCCTTTTAGTGGCTTGGTCCGCGGGGCTTGAGGTGCTTGAAGTGCGGGAACGCGATGATCCGTTTTTAGCAAATTGCTTCCGATCGATGACATGGCTATCCGTAAAATCAAATTGATGCGTAATCAATTTGGCGGGGTTGTTGTGAGATGGCGTGGAGAGTTAATAGGATTTGGCTATGGCGGGGAAGCATGATCCGGTGTTGTACCCACAACGTAATTTTCTTTGTACAACACGGTTTCTCATTTGACATTATTCTCCGTACAAACACGATTCTAAATGGATCAATTAGCATCGATTTAGATGAAGAAAAAGCGACTTCAAATTTTACGGGAAGGGCGTCATGAAGGGCACAGGGGTAAGCGCCTATCCATCACTTACGAAGGGTGGTTTTACACGCGTTCGGAGTTCCTTCTATTTGTGTTAGTCCACATTGCCTCCCCGGTACATGACTATTCATCATCTGACCGGACCAAGTCAAGGCCAAGGATCCACAACCGGTAGCCGGTCGGTCGTCAAAGGCTGTTGAGAAAGCACCAAAGACGGAGACCCGCTGGCGTCAACAAGAGCGGCCTTTCGAGACAAGTGGCGACGATCACGCCCCGCTCCACCGTCGGCGTGATTCGAGGTTTTCAAGAGCCACGCCCATTCCACCAAATCAGGCCTCCTTCGAGTTGGCACCGAAATCGATCCGAGTGTCTATATTGGGCCAAAGGCCATTGTACTATATATATGAGTAGAGCTAGCACATGAGTTTTAGATGAGTTTTGAGTCTTGTCTCCGATTCGGTTTTTCTCGATTGCGAGAGCTCATGTATCCTCATTGACATCAAGGAAGCTTATTATTGTGATCTCATTGTTTTGTTGTTTTCTCTTCTCTTTTTCTTGTTCTTTTCTTGCAAATCCGCGTGACATAGCTCCCGGATTCTCTGTTAGATCCAAGGGTCCTCCTGGGAGGGTCATCTTGCGAGGAGTTCCCGAACCCGAGACCCCAAACACCGCCGCAGCCTGCCGGGTCTGATCTTTCTTTTCTTTCCATCATGTACGCTTTCGAGGTTTCACTCACGAAGAACTTCTGCCAAAGCGGCGGCTGCTGGAGCGCCATCAACACGCCAGGGCTGTTTGGGATATGTATGATTCTGCTTATGACATTGAGGGTGGTCGATCCGCTCCACGAGCTCGATCGGCACCTCCTACCCTCGTGCTCATTCTCGGCGGGATCTCCCCACGTATTATCGTCATTGCTCACAACCTTAATCTCCACAACATACCCCTGTTCAGCCACGCCTCACTATTTCCGGACTCGGCCCGGCACCTATATCAATATTCCTTCGGGCCCACACCTCTTAGTCACAACCTTCTTCACCTCCTGGCCGGAATGGGCTACCATCATGTCACCTTTGGCCCTTCCCGCGTTCATGGCATTCCAACTTCTCCATCCTTTCGACCGCGCTCTTTCTTGTTTACCAAACCCGCCGATCTCAAGCCTAATGAGGATGGCTCCCAAGGCCCTTCCCCACCGGATGTTACTTTTTATGGACCACGGGGGTTTTCAGCCCCACCACCTTGCACTCAATCTCGGGCGGTTCCACCTCTCTATGCTTACGCATATCCTCAACCCAATCCACAAGTCTATGCTCAAGTTCGCCTTCATCCCCCACTCATAATTTGAAGTGACTTATCCCACTTTGGCTTAACACTAAAGGCAAACCTACGGATCAAAGTGCCCGGCACACATGGAGAATTTGAAGCTTTGGCCATTACGAATGGTCATGCTCAGCCCCAAATTTCATATATTTTTAGAACGCGCTCGGAGGCGCCCCTCATCCCGATGGTTAATGGCCAACAAAAGTCAACTTTGGAAAGCGAGTTGGCAAGAAATGAAACCGCCTTTCTATCTCATTATGGCACCAATGGACGATGATCGGTTACTCCTCAAGCAACTCAATGACCTTCAACAAGAGCCCAGAGTCAGCCGGGGGATTTTGCGGGCCGAATCTTCACATTCTCACAATGAAACTCCGGGTACCCCGCATAAAGCCCGGATCCTCGTCCGGTTTTACTGCAGGGCCTTCCTCACCATTCGACTCGCCGATGAATACTGCGTCCCAAATCTCAGGAGGGCCATTGAATTGGTCAATCACTTTCGGTCAATGTTTCTTCTCGGGTGTTGCTCTCGGGAACTCCCTTTCATGCCCCGTCATGGTTCCCCGAAACCGTTGACCTCGGCAAAAGCAAATCCACAAAGAGCTCACATCCTGGTCGCAGTTTTCGTGAGAGGATCACCACACCACCCTCAATGTCATAAAAGCGAAGTCATACATATCCCAAACAGCCTCGCGTCATTGATGGCGCCTCCGGGGAAGCCGGCCGCTTGGTAGAGAAGTTCTTCAGGAGTGAAACCTCGAAAGCGCATATGATGGAAAGAAAAGAAAGATCGTACTCCGCAAATGCGGCGAAAGTGTTTGGGGTCCGGGTTCGAACTCACGCAAGACAGCCCTGTGAGGACCCTTGATCTAACAAGAGAATCCGGGAGCTATGTCACGGATTTGCAAAGAAAAGAACAAGAAAAAAGAGAAGAGAAAACAACAAGAACAATGAGATCACAATAATAAGCTTCCTTGATGTCAATGAGGATACATGAGCTCTCGTAATCGAGAGAAAACTGAATCGAGACAAGACTCAAAACTCATCTAAAAACTCATGTGCTAGCTCTACTCATATATATAGTGTAAATGGCCTTTGGCCCAATATAGACACTCGACCCGATTTCGGTGCCGACTCGAAGGAGGCCTGATTTGCAGAATGCATGGGTGCCTCTGAAAAGCCCGAACACGCCGACCGACGCTTGGTGGTGACGGGCCGCCACTTGTCCGAAAGCGCCTCTTGTTGACGCCAGCGTGGTCTTTGTCCGTCCGCCGGTCTTCACGAGCCTTTGACGACTCAGCGACCCACACTGGTTGTGGATCCTTGGCCTTGACTTGGTCCGTCGAGGAGCATGAATAGTCCCTATACCAGAGGCACAGGACTAACACTTGGGTCTGGTTTGGAACTCCCGCAGGCGGCCCTCCGTGGAGGGACCCGCTTGATCTAACAGAGAACTGGGAGCTATGTCACGGGATTTGCAAGAAAGAACAAGAAAAAGAGAAGAGAAAACAACAAGAACAATGAGATCACAATAATAAGCTTCCTTGATGTCAATGAGGATACATGAGCTCATAATCGAGAGAAAACTGAATCCCAAGACTCAAAACTCATCTAAAAACTCATGTGCTAGCTCTACTCATATATATAGTACAATGGCCTTTGGCCCAATATAGACACTCGACTTGATTGCGTGCCGACTCGAAGGAGGCCCGATTTTGCAGGAATGGGCATTGCCTCTTGAAAAGCCTCGAACACGACGCTGCAGGACGGGTCATTACTTGTCCCGCCTCTTTGTTGACGCCAGTGGTCTTTGTCTCAAGGGGTCTAATTGGTCTTCTCAAGAGCCTTTGACGACCCAGACCCCCTGGTTGTGGATCCTTGGCCTTGACTTGGATCCGTCAGATGCATGAATAGTCCCTGCACGGGAGGCATGTGACTAACACTTCCACCAAATGACACCGAGGAAGAAAAGGAGGAAGCGCTTGGATGGCGGGAAGCCCGGCAGATAGCAGAAAATGTTCCTCACGGGGAATGAGGGCGGCCCATTGTGATAATTGCCAATGAGGTCTTGGCGTGTCCAAGAGCATCGAGTGTTAAGCCCAAAGGGCGTGATCCGCATCATCATGAGAAATTTAGATCGCACCATGTCTTCCAGGCAGCATGTGCCCGGGCGAACAAACCGGGCATTCCATGAGAAGGCACTGGAGACCAAAGCACCGACGGCGCATTCGATTGCAGTGAAAAGATTGACGCCGCCGATTTAAAGAGCTGACAGATACATTTGAGAGCAGTACGTAAAACCAGCTTGACGGCAATCAAGGGTCCGGGAGGTGGCGATTTCGCAAGAAGGTATCAAGGCCATGAAGAGCATCAAGAGTTGCCAAACCACGCCATTAGCAATATAGAGCCAATTCTCGTGAGTGTCCAAGGTGGCATTATCCTCCCAATTGAGCCGCTCGACAAATCGGGATCCCACCGAGATCCGGCGAGATTTGAGGCGAGTCGCACTCCTGGGTGGCCATCCATGACCTTCGGCCCAAAGGAAGACGCCAGAAGAGAGGAACCGTGGGCGGGAGGGACTCCTAAGGAAGCATATGGAGAAGGAAGCATGCCTGCAGGCGTGGGTTCAGCGAGCCATGTCCCTAATTCTCGAACAAGATTACGATCAAGAGCACGACACCAATGGTCCCACCAAGTAGAGAGTAATTGATAGACGTGGAGGATTTACCCAACCCGTTGGGATGGTCTTGCTTTCCGTAAGGCCACGTGGTTGATTGTAGCCTCCCAAGTCGTTGATATAAATTTGGGCAAACTCAAGATCGTCGGGATGCGCCAAATTTTTGTTTACCTGCTCCAATGTTTCACCCTTGCCACAGAGGTAAGTCTTGAGCAAGTTCGTGCATGTACTCTGCTCGAAAGTTTGAGACTGAAAGGGGATCCTTGAAATATGGGTTGGTTGGTGATAACAACCAAGCAAAGCATTGAGTTGCCTCTAAAAACACAATGGGCCTCATCTCGAATTTATCATGGAGATCCGCCCGGTAGAAGTCATGAAAACATAAGCCATTGGTGAACAACGGAAAATGACCAAGTCGAGGTCTTCATAATTGAGCCGATCAAAGATTAAGAGTGCACAAAATAAACCCTTGTCTTCTGGCAGAAAGATCCGGCCAGATCCGGCGGAAAATCCGCGCACTTTGAGTGGTACGTTGATGAACATTGCCATTGGCCGCCGCACTCACTTCAAAAGGAAAAGGTGCCGCCGGGCCACCACATAGTCAAGATAGGTTTGGAAGGAGTAGAGAAGTCCACAGGGGATGTTGGTAGCAATGTCAATATATCCCTCCCCGCTTGTTTTGGGCTTCTTCAAACATTGAACCGCTATCGGAGCCGATGTTCCGTGTCACGGATCCGGTTCTCCTTTTCTAATAAAAGACGTGGCCCATCACGGACCCGTTTAATAGGAAGCGGGCATGTGAAGAGGATTGCCCCGGAGTTTGGAATCGAAGCGTGGCAATCTCAGATCATCGATGACCTTCGCTTCGAGCCTCCGGTCGATCCCGGATGGACGTTAGGCGATTGGTCAGCGTGGAAAGCCGAGCTTTGAGGGAGGTGAGTCTAGCATCACGCCGGTAAGGTCATGAACGAGTGGCGGTAATTGTGAGAAAGTTTCGTGTACAAGGTGTCTAGCAGCAATGTCTTTCTCCTTGTCACCCGGGAGGGTATCTTTTGTCTTGTTCTGCCCAACAAGTCCCCGAATTGTGGTTTGGGCTGAGCCCGCTGATCTTCAAGCGATGGTCTGATCCCCGACCATTTTTGAGATCTACACGGCCTGTAATAGAGCCGCGTGCTTTTCTTGAAGTTTGGCCTCAAAGTTTGAACTTGTGCGAATGCGGCTTGAAGGTCTCTTGAGCGGCCGGATCGAAAGCCTCGGGGGCGGCTTGAACACCATTCATGAAGGCGTCATGTGATGGATGCTTGTAATCAGGCGGCCAATGTGAACATCCTACGGAATTGGTGAAATGGGCGGGGATTTGGAGGTGCAGGGCCTGTATATCCCCTTGTCCGAGATTGTTGGGGAGACATGGCCGGAAGTGGAAGGCGGCTTCGGTGGAGGAAGAGGAGACAGCGACATGCATGGTCCGGTTTTTGAACATGACCAGGGAAGTCCGGGCGTGAAGGTACGTACTGTTGGTTTTGACGCCGGAATCGCAGACGGCCCCTGGCGAGTGGAGGCATGAGAAGTGGAAGGGGTCTCGAATCAGGGAAGATAATGACGGATGAGTGCCCGGAGATGGCCACCCACCGAGGCTTCATGTCCGGAGGGGGCAGCCCAATGCGGCCGACTTCATGAAGGAGGTAGAATAACATCCGGGGCCAATCAATATGGAGATTGGGAGCTGATGGCGCGATCACCATATTATAGAATGGCTTATTGATATGGGTGTTCTTGATAGAATACCCAAGCAATTTGCGCCACAGAAACTTCACAAAAGTGTCATGTGACTTTGCAATATTGGTGAGGCGATGCTGGTTTGCTTGATAAGAAGGAGCACCGAACTGAGTGACGTCCATGTCCCGTAGCCCAAGATATAGAAGGTTTTTCAAAGGAATGCATTAACCTCTCCCGGAAATCAAAAAATTTTGGAAGTAAAATGGTGGTGCCATCAACCAGTAGCAAAGGCATTAGGTTTGTTGGCGATGTGGCGATGAGCGCTTCAATTGCTCGGTTGGGGCCGAGAGCTCCATTTCGCGAGAGTGGTGCCGGAAATTTGTTGGGGAGACTATTTGTTGGGGTTTCTTTCCTGCGAAACAGGAAGACATGGTGCGATCTAAATTTCTCGTGATCTGAATCCACGCCCTTGGGCTTAACACTCTGATGCTCTCGAACCGCCAAAGACCTCATTGGCAATTATCACAATGGCGCCCGCCCTCATTCCCGTGAGGGCATTTTCACAACTTCTTTGGCTTCCGCCATCCGGGCTGCTTCCTCCTTTTTCTTCACTCACGAGAGTGTCGTTTGGTGGGGGTGTTAGTCACGTACCCTCTGATGCGGGACTATTCATCTCTGACGGACCAAGTCAAAGGCCAAAGGATCCACAACGGTGGTCGATCGTCAAAGAGCTCGAGTCCAAGCGGACCGCGGCGGAGATAAAGGCCACCGGCGTCCAACAAAATGGCGGACAAATTGCCGGCGAATCAACAGCGTCGGCGTCAGCGTGATTCGAGGCTTTCAAGAGACACGCCCGGCATTCTACCAAAATCGGGCCTCCTTTGAAGTCGACAACGCATCGTCGAAGTGTCTATATTGGGCCAAAGGCCATTGTACTATATATATGAGTAGAGCTAGCACATGAGTTTTTAGATGAGTTTTGAGTCTTGTCTCGATTCGTTTTCTCTCGATTCGCGAGAGCTCATGTATCTTCATTGACATCAAGGAAGCTTATTATTGTGATCTCATTGTTCTTGTTGTTTTCTCTTCTCTTTTTTCTTGTTCTTTCTTACAAATCAGCGTGACATAGCTCAAGTTCTCTGGTAGATCAAGGGTCCTCCCGCAGGAGGAGCTGTCTTGCGAGGAGTTCCCGTCTCTTTGATTTGAGCTTCAAGTTTGTTGTATCGGACATAGCACACTCGGCGCTTCAACTCGATCCTTCCGGGAATAATTTTTTTTTCAAAATGGCCAATTTGCTTGTTTTGCTTTGCTTGTCTATTGAATTTTTCTTTTTTTTCTTTCACTTCTTTTGCGGGATAGAGTTTGAGTTTGCAAATCGGGGGTCTCAACAACTTCGTCCGTTGCGAAAATGTTTGAAGAAGTCTGATGTCTCGGTTTCGAACTTCTTGCAAGTCACGGAAGACTCCATTGGTGAAAGGAAAGGTTTATGTGAAGGAGGTGAGGTTTTTTGCTTTCGGGATATATCGGTATGGCTTGACAAACAATGAAATAAGAACATGCTTTGCCGTGAGTATTTGCATGGTCTAACACCATGAAGCCTTTCCTAACCCTAAGAACTATGAGGTAAACTAGTCTGCATTTATCATCACATCCATTTAAATCTTCATAGGTAAAGAAAGGAAAAGGAGAGTCACAGACAGTTTGAAGTGAACATACAAAAACATCATGACACACATAAAAGCAAAACTTGGAAGGAAGAGAACAAACCGGAAGGAGGCCTTTATTTTGTTAAAAAGGGGCATCGGACTTGATAACATCTCAAATCTGAGAAAAATCAAGTCAAAGAGAAGTGCCGGAAGGGTTGAATGAACCATCTGTTGAGAAGGACATCATCCGAACTTTTTGAGGGAGGAAGAGACACTAAAAAGTCGCTCGAACAAACCTTGAAGAAATGCAACCCAAAGATTTGGCGGGAACTTAAAATGTAAGATTGAAGATCCCCGAGGAAGACATTGGAAATTATCAAAAAAAAATGTCTATTTGGCATTGGAGGGCCAAAAAGTGTCGCTTTTGGCAAAGAAAGTGCTAGAACAAGAACCCAGGATGAAGGTTGGCATGGATGAGTACAACTTTCCAACGCTCACCACTTGAGGAAAGTTGCAAGGTATGTGGCTTATTGTTTGCACAAGATTATGAATGCATGTAAAGTTGTCTTGTGGTCACATTTACCGCTTTATTTTGCTTCAATGTTGTCTTTGGACTCTATGCCTTGTGTCTTTGCCGCCGAATCCCGATGTCCCAAAAGCATTTTGACAGTAATTGGGATACAAAGAAAATTGGAAACGGGATAATATAAAGCGCAAGTGATGAAGAGAATGAAAAAGAGTGAAAAGGAAAATAGTGACGAAGAAGAAACGGTGACAAGCTGAAAATAATAGGTAAAAGAGGTATTCTCGTTTGGAAGCAAGCAATTTAATTCTTTTGTTCACAGCCAAAGAGCAATTTTGTACCGACAGAAACAAAAAGAAGGATAACTTCGAAGTCAAAAAAAAAAAAGGTTATAAAGAAACAAGGTATGTCCGCTTGTTATTTGTTCATTACTTTGGATATTTTAGAATTATATAAAGTAATTTGTTATTTGGTTTTTTGAAGGTGAAGAGTTTTATGATGTTGACAAGCATAGTCCTCAAAACCGGCAATACTTGTCAAAGGAAACTACACCAATTACATCACCTACTAAATCTCCTTTCAAAGGTTGCTTGACATTTTGTTTGGTTATGTAACCGCTTATGTTCGGTGTTTGTGTTGTTGTTTATTTTACAATGTTCATGCGGTTCAGTTTTTTCAAGATGCCTCGCAAAAAATTCTTTCTTGACGTGTGAAGACACTTCACCCATCAAAAGGATATCTTTGAAGATGTGGAAGCAGTCCTGATATTGCTTCTCCAACCACTTTGGCGGATGCATGGATGGAGGTGTGGGAAGAAGCAACATCAAAAGTCTTTCCATGCGGTAGAAAACTCAAGCATGGGGGAGGGTCCGGCAGGGTCCTAGAACTTCTTTGCAAGGGGCAAAGGTCGGTGATGACAATGACAAAGAAAATGAAGAAGAGAAGGAAAAGAAAAGCAAGGTTCAGCGGCAAGTGAGCTATTACATTTTTTAGTGGTTAAATTTCAGTGTCTCATATGTTGGATTCCACATGGCTTATATTTCTGTGACTTGCTTATTCGTATAAGAACTAATGGCTGCAATTTGTTCATAAGTTCATTCTAACACAAGGCACCTTTCCCTTCCAAAGTACTAATGAATGTTGTTAAGCATTAGTGCTCATTGAATTATCATTATCTCCATTCTGCTATTTTATGGTCTATATTCCATTCAATTATGTGGTCAGTCTTTCCTGTCACAGAAAGTGTTGGATTGTAGCATAGTATCCTGCATCACAAGCAGGATCTAAATCAATAATTTCGTCAAAGCATCACTTTTGGCTCCTTATTATTATTCTCAAGTCTTATTTGTCAAGGCATCTCATAATATTTGAAGGATATGAATTATTCGCTCATGCATATACCTATTCCATCCAAAAGTGCTCAAAAATATCACTTTGGGCAGCCTATGCTTGCTGAAATGCATTCTGTCCATAATAGAAGATTTTGAAATTCTGTTCAAAGAATAGGACCTAGAAGCCTTTTCCAGCCATGCCAGAAGGGAAAAGAGTGTATGATTGTGCCCATTTGGAAAGCTTGCTCTTGGTGGGCTCTTTTGGTGGTGGAAAAGATGGATGCTCTGCATATGTTTTAACACTAAAACTTCAAGAAATGATGCAGGTCAGTGGATTAACCTTAGCTTTGATAAAGATTTCTCAAGGATGATCTAAGTTGCTGATACATTCCCTCGATTAATGTAGTTGTTGAATATCTATGGCTAAGTACTACGTGAAAAGAAGGGATTAAATATAGACATGCTTAAATCATTGCTACCATTCTCATTACAAAATAGAGAACAACAAACATGTAAAACGAATCCAAAACAATGCTTGAGAAACTATATCCCAACGAATGATATGATGGACCTGTTCTAAAACAACATTTATGAGACTATAAATCCCAACAGATTATATGATAGAAACCTGTGGTGTTTGAGTAAAGTGAAAGCTTGACTGTGTTCAAGTGCAAGCAATTGATGGAAGCTAGCAGTAAACAAAAGCGAGTTCATTGATTCCCCCCATTCAAGTACTTTCGGAAGACGTTAACGTTATTCTTAGTATAAGTTTTTTGAGATGCCCAAAGAGTTAGACAAACGATAATGGAGATCTGCGAAACGGAGTGTTAAAGCATTAGGGATTTTTGAGATCATAAAAGGGCCTTCTAAGAACTGGCTGACTAAGTTATATGAACTACCAATCGTAAAACAAAATCGGTATCCGATTCCAAGAAAACAGTTATAACTAACTCACTGGATCACATTTTCTAGCATAAGTGTTGATAGAAAAGTCCAAATGAGCTCTTGTTTGGTGCAATAAATAGATCTCATTGAGATCTTTCCAACCTTGGGTGGTTTGCATATCTTTTAGCCCTACAGGATAGTAAAAAATGGTAAAAACCACAATTCTTGGAGTTTTGACAATTATAAGTGGTTAAAATATGTGCAAACCACCCTGGAAAAGATCTCAACGAGATCTATCTATTGCACTAAACGAGAGTTCATTTGACTTTCTATCAATAGTTATGCTAGAAAATGTGATCCAAAGTTAGTTAAATAGCTTCGTCAATCGACCCACAGCTTCGATTTCTGATTGGTAGTTCATTTATCTTCATTTGGCTTAGTTGGCATGTTTTGAAGGCCCCTTTTTAATCTCAAAAAAACCCTAATGGGCCCCCGAACACCGATGCGGAAAGGTTGATAAATGCGGAAATGCAGAAAGATTGATAACATGTATATTGGTCACTTAGTTTCATGCACCCGTAAGGGAAACTTCTGCCGGAATGCTTAGTTCTTCTGATTCGGAGCTGGATTTGAGGTCAAAAAGGTACGTTTTACTTTCGAAAGCTTTACCCGCTTTTATCCGCTTTTTGCTTGTCGCTTTTTTTGTACCCCAATATCTAACTACAAGCCCAAAATATACTCAACCCCCCGCCCCCAATGAGCATCTCGCTATATTGAAGAGATCCTCCGCAGATCCCCGCCAAGCTTCTAATATTTTCTCATTACACAGGGAAGTACCTCACCCATTGAGAATTTATAGAAGTAGGAGCTAACCTCATCTCTAGGGGGACGAGGGTTTCCCCTTTATCTTTGTTGTTTAGCCAGAGCGCACAAAGGAAATAGGCTGGGGATCGCCCCTTGGATAGCCCTCCGGACAAACTTGGCTGCCAAAAACCTTCCTTGGACCATTGGATCTTTACATCCTAATCCCCCATCCTTCCTACTTCGCACATTTTCGACCATGCAACCCCACTATCTTCCTCCCCGGATGAATTTACGAATGATTACTAAGTGCTTGGTCATACACATATTTACATTGCCACAATAGTCAAGAGTAGTAAATATGAGTCGCATTAAGGATTGCATTGGCTATTGTCACTCTCCCCATGGTGGGCCGGGGACTTGCGGACCCCGAAGGTTAACCTTCTTCGAATCCTTTCTATAATTGGCCCAAAGACCTTTTAGATTTTCACCAAGGTTAAGTGGCATACCCGGCAACAACTTAGTCGCTCTCTGTAGCCGCCACCGCGAGTATAATAGTTCCACGCCCGACCCTTTGTATCGTTGTCTTCTTCAAAGGCCATATTACATCACATTTAGCGTGATTAAGCCCAATCCCCAATATGGAGTAAAAGATTTTAAGACTGTTGAAAGGCGGGAAACTCCCATCATCATACCTTAAGAATAAAAGGTATCGATGCATATTGCATAATAGTCATAGTTTTATTGGAACACGGAAAGTAAACCCATTCAACAATCCTCTCATCATCAAAGCTTTTCACCATACAAGTTAAGAGATATGCCATGATTATAAAAAGGTAAAGTATGCAGGGGACACCCCTAATTCCCTTTCTAAGCTCAAAGAGATCGGTCGGTACCATTAACCGTAACGTATCGCGATGCCATCTTGTTCAAGCCCATAATTAACTCTATAAAGTTGACTTCAAAGCCCATATGAACCATTACATTTTTTAGCCCACTCCACCTAATAGAGTCATAGGCTCTCATTTAAAATCCACTTCAGAATACACAATTGCGAAGACTTACACCAATGGAGCCCCTCTCTTCTTGGCCGATAGTTGTCCAAAATGTTCCTGCCTGGGAGGAAGGCTGATTGTTCACATCCAATCAAACGGGTTAAGATTGGCTTCAAACGATTAGCAATGACCTTCATAATTACTTTGTACAGCACATTAGTTAGAGCTATTGGTCTCCATTCATTCAGTACTTGAGGCTTATGGACTTTTGGGATCAAGGAGATAAAGCCAGTTGCTAGGGCCGGGTGAAGGTATCTAGCTGCCCAAGCTCCCCTGATTGCAGCAGTAAAGGATGGCCCAAGAATGTCCCAAAATTCTACGTAGAACTCTGGCGGGAAACCGTCTGGTCCTGGAGACTTACCAAAGGCCAAGGAACACAGAGTCTTATATATTTCTACATCCCCAGGCTCTTGGAGTAGAACCCTATTATCGTTTTCAGCCACAACCTGGTCTTGCCCCAGAGAGGGAAGCCACTGAGAGCATTGACTGTTAAAATCATTTGAAAAAGGATCCTCCTTAAAGAATTCCTCATAACTATCTCACGGTAGGATTTAATTTCGCCTCATCTCTAAGAACTTCATTCTCGACCATTAGTAATCAAGTAATACTATTCTCCACCGGTCTAGCTCATGCCGGTCTAAAAAAAACTTGGAGCTCTCATGGTCAACTTCTCGTGATACCATTTGGTCTTTGATCTAATAGCAGCCCCTCGAGCCTCTTCCTCTTCTATAGCTTTAATTGGACCTCTAGCTCCTCTTCAAGAGCACGATTGGCTTCATTGAATGGGTCTAGAATCGCACCTTGCTTAACATGCCAATTTGGCTATACAACTCAACCTTAGTTTTCAAATTCACTAGCCCGCAGCTTCCCCATTTTTTTATCCAATCCTTCATAATGGCATTTTTCCCCACCCATGATTTCATCATCGGAAGTCCCTCTTCCCTTTGGTGAAGCTAATGAGATATTCCCCTGAATGGGTGCAAAAGTATCCTTCCCTAAGAGTCCTCATTAAACTTAAAGGAACATTTCCACTCCATCTAGCTTAAGGGAGATCTTCAAATATTAGTTTTGTGGAACATGATCCGACCGGGAAAAGGCAAGATCTCCTTCCACATAAAGCAATCGGTCCATGAAGGGGGGCGACTTGTTAGTCACATAGAATCTATCTAGTAGGCGGTAAAACTGCCCCTTCCTTTTTGCTTATTCACCATGAATAATTTGTGTTGGATGGTGGGAGAAGAACAAAACCACAATTATTGAGAAGGGAATCCCATGCCCTTCACTCCTCACCCAAGAGATTCCTATGCAAACCAATCTTCGATCCCAAATATCTGTCATATTAAGGTTGCCACCTAGTACCCAATTTGTCGTCGACCGATCACCCAATCCATAATCTCCTTCCATAGAGTAGCTCTCTCTGCCGGCTTATTTGTTGCATAAATGTTAATAACTCCCCATTGAATACCATCATTGTCAAATTGTACCGCTTGCCACCTACCATCAGTTCCAAAGATATTGTAGGGTACTATTAAACCCTTCCATAATGTGCAGGTGCCCCTTTGGTGTATCTAGCAAAGACAAGTAAAAGAGGAATATTGGTGCCTATCCAGGTGCCGAGGGAACCGGCCTCAAAGTCGTAGAAGTCTATGCTCCGGATGAGCAACATATCGGCATCCATTGATCTCATTGCCGCTAGAACTCTAGCTCTCTTAAGAGGACCTTTAATTCCCAAGATTCCAAGAAATAATCTTCATTCTATATTTATTTGATCGTCATAACCCCTACCATTTCTGGCCCATAGAGGATTATCATCACATCCCCCCACTTGATGCCATAGGGGGCGGTGCCATGCCACCCAACCAACTAAGGGGTTAAAGGAGAGGGTCGGTAGCTTGTAATAGATTTATAACCCCTAACCCTTTAATAGATTCCAAGGCAACAAGTCAAGCATTTTTTATGGCAATCTAAGGCAAGTAAAACTTCTCCCAAATTTGCATATCCAGTAATCATTGCACCCCAAGTCACTCACGTTTCTTTACGGCAAATTTCAAACACATGACATGTCTCATGGAGGCACCCATTTGGCATATGCATCAACAAGGACGCCTCCCTACACGGCATTAGGTTGGATACCAACTTTAATCCACTAATGTCTCTTTGTTGGCACATGCTTTTAAAAAAGGCTTGAATATGTCAACTCATTTGGTTTGCATCTTGCATGCATGTCAACTAAGGAATTTCCAACAAGAAGATCAAAATGAAGCCCATAGCCAATAACATGTTCGTGAATGAACCTAAGCTCGTGTCATAAGGCGGCCTTTAAGGGCTGACACAAATGTATTTGCCATTAATTGGACCGTGATAGTAGCAACATTTTCAAATACCATTGCGATTATTGATATTGTTTCGCCAATTTTGCATGAACAATTGCACTCCATATATACCCACATGGGTTTTCGATTTTTAGTAAAACTTCGATTTGCCTTAATCGGGCTTCAAGAGTTGCAAACAACCTAACAGGTGGGCAGCTAAAAGGCAATAACGGAGTCATCAAAACTCGAACACCGCGCCACATTCTAAATTTGGAGGGTTCATGCATTCCTTGAGCATACAATCGGCCTGATTTTCAGACCATCCGAAGTTATCATAGGTTGCAGATATACAAAGGTGAACAGCAAGTCCGATATTTTTTAAAGTGCAAGACATCCGATCAAGTTGCGCCAACATTAAGACATCATTTAAAGTACCCAAAAGATTTTTTTTAACTGTCTGCATAGTTTATATTGACATATCTAGTTTCAGTACATGAGGAAGTATCCCTGCTTGGTTACAGTTTCAATCTTCGCTGAGGTCTTAAGCCAGGTCTTATCAACCTAATACAACTCCTTCCCTTTTTATGCACCACACTTGGAGCATTCATGCAGGTTACAAACTTACATAACAGCCATAATTCTGCTACATCTTCCTGCTTATAATGTATTGTCATTCATTCATTCATTCATGCAGGTCACTGAATTCACCTTGCATAGCAGCCATACTTGTGCTACTTGTTTGATATACCATTCTTCACCATACATCAGATGATTCCACACATATCCACTGCCATACTCAGCTAGAGATTTGTTGCTTATCTTAAGCATCATAGAGCAGCACACACATTGTACCTTTAAACCACAAACTTCTTTTTCCAACCACAAAACCTGATAACACCAACTAACTAGTGCAGACAGAACTAGTGCAGACAGAAGAAAGTAATAAGGGTAACAGTAAGAAAAAAACTCAAAATACGTGCCTCGTTCTTGGGATAAAACTGCTGCACTAATCCTAACTTTAGGTAGCCGCATAAGGGATATGTTTCCCCCTATATGTAGTAGACAAAACATTGCTTCATACAGACTTTTTCCCCTTACGAGCACCTTCTGATATAGAGTGCTCATGAAGAACTTTGCAATGGCACCTGGAGCAAAGGAGACCTTTTTCTGGCTGCTTGCCTTCTTCTTCTTTGCATTAATAAGGTTCTCCTCCATGTGACGCCGTCCAACCCGTTCGATCACATGGTTCTTCACTAGCATTTGGAGATGCCTCGGCACTAGAGATAGCATGCTGCACACGCATCATTGGGGCCGCCCGGAGAGCTTTTTGTTGATCACCTCCTCAAGCGGGGAGGAGCTAAGTTGGCAATAGCGAAGGGCTTCTTCAATTGCTTTGCTGCCTAGTCATCGAGATGACGGTTTTTTCAGCGAAGCACTTCAAAGATCCTGGTTTACTCACCTCTTGCCGGCTAGATGGGGATTTGAATTGGAATGAATGATCCATCATCAAGACTGTCAAAGACTTGTTTACATTTCGGTCAATCGCTTTCGGGGACACATGTCATTTTGCCCCCATTTGGTACAGTTAACATCTTGACCAGGGGGAATCAACTTGAAGATTTAATCCCGGCTCTAAAGCTTGAATCCCCGGCTCATTATCACTACTCTTTTCACTTTCCAGTCCCTTTCGGAGGATAGTAAGGATCCGTCCACCATCGCATTTTACAACTTGAGTAGAGTCAAAGTGGGACCCCGGACCAAACAAAGCAAAGGTGATCATTGGCCTTTGCCTCGTTCTGCAAGACAGCTTGCGTTTCTGCAGGCAGCCTCAAGGTTGGAACATTCTCCAACAAAATAATTGGGGCCGATGGTCTTTATATTGAGTTGTAACTACCTCGACCCTCCTCCGAAAGCACTAAAGAAACCTTTCCCTCCTGTTTTGCCGACTCTTGAAACCAGAGTGAAACCATCTTCATCATCAACTACCTTATCTTTGCCTCTCGGATTTGTCCTCCAACCATTGGGATTGCTGTGGTCGCTCATTTATATTAGTACATATGGCGGTGCATGGACCAGAAAGCACCACACATATGACAAGGAGGAGGCAATCCCGGGTGACAAGTTTAAACATAATTCTTTTTCCTTTGTAGCTCAAAAAAGGGAACTTGGTCCGTATAGGCTTAAGAATACCCATAGAAATGCAAATCTTTGGCACCTCACTGTTACTACTACCCATAGCTATGAACTCGCCAAGAGAGGAGGCTATAGATTTAAAAGCCTTTTCTGTCCAATACTCAGACCTTAAACTGCTCAAAGAAACCCAAACAGGATAGAAAAGTGCTTCTAGATTAGAAGGGTCAAAGTCTTCACGCCACCTTTGGAGCAAAAACTGGCCATTCAATGACGAAACAATGCCCTTTTTAAATAGAAGGTTGGCATCTTTTTCTGTAGCAGTCGTGACCAGAAAATACAAGTTTCCCAACCAATGCACCCTTGGCGGAATTTTAGCTCTGCAGACTTTCCAGAGGATCTAGTAGGATCCGTCACCATCAGATTTACAACTTGAGTAGAGTCAAAAGTGGGACCTTGAACACCTTATTCGTAGTACATGTAGCCACCTAGATGCAAAGGTTGAACCAACTGCTTTTAAATTACATGAAATTTAGAAACAAATGCTGATGCACTCCCTACCTTATCAGGTAACAATTGATTTTTCAGGCAATAATTGATTTGTAAGCTTTGAACCACCATACTTTGAGGCAACTTTCTGCACCACAGTGGACAGGAAACATAAACATGAATATCAAGCGTCATGCATCTAACAGCTTTAGTAATAGTTGATTTTAAGCAAGCATCGAATTTCAATCATAATTTTTGAATATTGCCTCTTATATGTAATTGTTCCCTCTATTTTCACAATATAAGATGGAGCGATGATTTTCGCTTGATTGTACCAAGTCCTTTTTTCTAACTGGGGAGCCATTGTTGCCTCAGGCCCTACTTGTAAAAAAAGGTCAGAAGCACAACACAAGGTCCTCATTTTTATGAGGTTAAGAGCATGGCATTGGGATACCTGCTGACAGGGATTGGCAGACCCAATGCCATAGCCCCAACCTTCTAGAATGAGTGAACAGAGGTTAAAGCTATCACGTTTTGATGTAAAAATCGATGACACATTAACATTGATAATCCATGACCGTATGCACGTGGTCTGCATTTCCACATTTGTTGCAACATATATAAGGCTAATTAAATGTGTGCCTGCTGAATTTACACCTTATCTTGAACACCTTATCTTGAACTGTAGTAATCTTCGTAGTAGGTGTAGCCACCTAGATGCAAAGGTTGAACCAACTGCTTTTAAATTACATGAAATTTAGAAACAAATTTTGATGCACTCCCTACCTTATCAGGTAACAATTGATTTTTCAGGCAATAATTGATTTGTAAGCTTTGAACCACCGTACTTTGAGGCAACTTTCTGCACCACAGTGGACAGGAAACATAAACATGAATATCAAGCGTCATGCATCTAACAGCTTTAGTAATAGTTGATTTTAAGGTGAAGACTAGCTTTAGTAGCCATGTGAGTAGGCTCTACCTCTAAGAATAAAATAAAAAAAGGAAAATAACCTCGAGTAATGAAATGTAGTAGAAATCTTCCATGTGTTGCATAAAAGCGCTACCATCTCTAAGTGCCCTTAGCATTGCAATCTCAGTTTGAAATAAACGTTGAAGAAGTTGCTTTTCCCCATTCAGCTAGACAAGAAGATTTGATGAAAGATCAGCTAAGTACTTAAAGCTGTTTATTGTCCAACTGCCCACTGTAAAAAGAATTATCACGTTACTTACGAATTCTCCAACTATAGTTTCAGGAGTGGTTTCACCAATAACATCTCCTGCATATTCATCTGATAAATAATTCTCTACCTGGTACTCAATTTAGCCATATTAGCAATTTGATATGATGTGGCATTACAGCAAGCTTCATGGCCAATTATATTTGTACTGCAAACTTATTTAAAAAGAGTTGAGAAGTGTACAGATGCATTCAAGACACCAAGTGGAGCTGCCGTGAGGTAAATTGGCTGAGCGACGTGGCAATAGCCCATCAATCTTGGAACGGTGGGAATTATGTCGCGGTGGTTAACAACACGCCAGCTATCCTTCACAATCTAATTAGGATTAACCAAACAAAGTAAATAAATCAAATTAAATAAAACAGGGGGATGCAACCTCTCATCTGTTTATGACTCCATAATTTTCTTGACTCATTTCAATTAAGAACTGATGCTTGTGTATGAACATATGCGGACCCCATGATTAATCATTTTTTGAACAAAGACTTTTAATGGTTTCATGATCATTATCATAGCTACTTTTACACTAATCGAGTTAAAGAAGGTAATTGACCTTATTGTATTGTTCAGCAAATGCTTTGTTCCCAACTCTTGGTGAGCCAAAGTTGTACATTGTAATGTCTAAACCTTGGAATCTACTGCATACCAGAAAGTTTGTTGAAAATGGATGAAAGTGTAACAAATTTTCTATACTATCATATACATATATCCACAAGATAAAGGGCAATTTTTTGCTGTAGAATATTAGTACCATGTTGATACAGATTCAAAACATTGCATGTTGCTCTACTTTTTTTACATATATCATTATCTCATATACAATGCAACAATAGACTACCATCCCCTATCATTATTTGGGCTGAAAAATTGGACCGTCACATCGTGTAAACAAACCTGGCACATCTCTGTTGTCGAATAATTGCCATGGACAAAGGAAACAATGGCTTACCTAGATAACTTGTTAGCTGAAATATCCATCGTCAAAAGTGTTGCCAAGGCACCTCCAAGACTGTGTCCTGTGACATACAAGTGCCACTTTGGTACACTTCCATTGCTGCTACTGCAAAACAAACAAGTAACACTACATATCACCCAAGGCAACATCAAATGCTAGTAAGCTTTTGAGACCCATCTGAAGCTTGAGTTTGTAGAATGGCCAGCACCAACCAGTGTTAATTTCTAGTGCCCTAGGCAGGAAAACATCTTAAGAAAGCCGAAAGATTCCTACACCTCTAAACGTGTTCATCATGTAGCTTCTAATAAGTAATGCAGATTACAGAAGATGGAAGATAAATATCAGTTTCTCATTTCCTGCTCAGTTTATACCATATGTATGCAGCCAATAATGAGTCTGTCATTTCCTTGATGCCAGCAGCTGGAAAGATTTTTATAGATGTTTTAATATGCTGAATTACTGTCAAACTTAATTTCAATAAACTAAAGTGTCTGCCAAATGCAATGGCTACAAATCACAGTCCAATGGGTAAATCCTTTGATTTTGATAAATCTAGTCAAAATCAGCCTAAATCTGACTAGGAGTCGAATCATTAGAAGTCAACTCTAACAACCATGTCATCAGTTTACAGTGCCATGTCGTCATGTGATTTTAAAGGTGCCATGGCTAGGCACTTTAAAGTCACGTGATGACATGGCACTACTGAACTGATGGTATGGATGGTAGAGCTGATTTTCCAATGATCTGACTCCACTTTAAAGTCATGCATATCATTTTGTGTCTTTAGTTTAGTTTTCCTACCTAGTCATTACATCCAGACGATTTCTTTCTTGCATTTCTTTCACTCTATATGCATCATATCTGTTAATATCAACTACAGAAAACTCATTCAGCCTGTCCTCCAACAAATAAAATCCATTTATTATTTAGAGAATGAAATGCATGCCGTCATGGGGAAAGTCACAGTACTGCTGCATTCTTGCGTGAATAGCTCTATCTATGGCATCTGTGACTGAGGAACCCTGCCACTATACAAGATAATGTTCATTACTATGAGATACTCTAATTCTCTTGTTACTATACTTATTGTCGCATAACACGAGAAGTTGTTTGTCATCCGCTAACTCATATATTCTTCTAACATGAATCAAAGATTCCTAAGAACCTTGAAGGGCCCTGGTATAATGTGCTGTTACTTCGATACCAATGTTTCTTGCTTAATAGGCCCCATCTTTATGTTTAATGGATGTTTTTTCTTATATAAATGTTTTCTCAGGTTTCGGGGCTAATATAATTCCTTTTCCTGTCTTGAAGCTGCACCCAAAACTAACTTCATTTTATTGGAGACTTTTTCTTCACCACGGAAACTAAATTCAAATTTCATGATAAGAACTAATACAATCAGCAGTATTACCGTATGTACATGCTTCAGAAATTACCTAAGGCCGATTGCACTTTTGATGATTGATATTAATCGAGCCTTCACGGAGTCATATGCTGCTAAAAAGCCACCATGAACCTGCATATATAGCCCGGAATCTAAGTTTCGTGTAAGAGATATTGGTAAGAATTCATAACTTACCAAAACTTCACCATTACCAGGATCTTTTACCCGTTCCGGGTTGAATCTGATATCCAAATTGAACAAAAGATGGATGGTGGTAAGGATCAGTACAAGAAACAATGGCGAGCTTGACATCAATGCCGCCCTAACTTAGAAAAGAAATAGCAAAAACTATCAACCTTTTGCATTGCATTCGGAAAAACATATGCATGTCTTTGGCATGCCTCTAAGTAACATTTCAATGTAGTAGCATCTTTCTATGGTTATTCCCTCCCACTTCGACTAATTTTGTTGCAACATTATTTGGACTAAAATTTGCTACTATTGTTCAACATATACATGACATGAACATAGCAAATGCAGTCCTCAGTATGGATTTTCTTAGTGACTAAATGACAGGTAGATTTAAAGATTGTTACTAAGTAGTCAGTATAATTTGACGAATTGCTTTTCAGCATAAGCATACAGCTTATAGCCAGTAAAGAAAGCAGTTTTCCTCACTATGGCAATGAATAGTGGCATATGGCTACAGACCATAAACTGCCTAAAAGACACAAGTTGGGCTGCTGGAAATAGTACATATTGAAATTGAGACAGCATGGGATTGCCCCCTTTAGCACTTTACAAGGACCTGGAATAATTTAAGGGGAATGTCCTATAGCCGGTGAATTCAATTCCAAGACAATGTCTGATCTGAACCTTAACCATAATATCCTGCAAACCCAGTGAAACTCCAACAGAGAGGTCTTTGCTGATAGAGCTCACCAAACACAAGCAAAGTTAAGGAAGGATAAAACCAGCTTTGCCTTTCACAAGCCTCCAGGTTTCGAAGTCTCATGCAATATTTCTAATCCTGCATTATCAAAAGTTTCCAAGAATCTCAGGCTGCCACTGGGCTCCCCTCGAAAATCCACTCAACTTGAAATTCAAATTTGAATTGCCTCTCCGCAAAATGTTATTCCAAGAAATTTTCCTCCTTTCTGATATTTTCCAAGAATAGCCCCGATACATGTGGGAATATGGAAGTCCTACTTGATTGATGATAAAAGATGCAAGAGTAAGAAAACAAAACAAGCCTGTAATTAGACTACGTAACTGGGAAGTTGAATGCCTGTATATAGCAAGCTTGAATCTACAGGTGACTGATGATCGGTAACTGCATGACTGATAATGGAGTAAAGGGATGAGGCAGTCTGCATCATATTCCGAACTTTTTTACACTTAAAATACATATATTATATGCTAATGACATCTATTATTAGCATCTTAGGACTTTCCAAAGTGCAACTTCACCACTATTGTATATAAGAAATATATTCTAAATGGTTCACATACCCAGTAGGTATTAAAAGTAGGTCTGTCATCAAATCCTTCCATCTTGTCTGATAATGCAGAAAGCCATATCTCGATATTAAGACAAAATAAGAACATCTTTTGAAAAAAGTGTAAACATCAGTTGAAGCACAATAGCCATATCCCAGTTTCTTATGTATGATAGTCTATTAATCTGTACATGACTTTTAATACTATCCAAAATATTTCAAGATGTGAGGACCTTTATCACGCAACAAACCTGCTCTGTCCCACGGAAAGCCACTACGAGCCTGCAGCCTCTCTGGTCACGCCACACCACCACCTGTAAAATGGGATCATAAAAATGTACACAGATGGGAGTGAGATTACCTTATTCTCCCCCTTTCAAAAAGATCTTATTCAAGTATTAGCAAATATAATTGAAATAGTAAGTCATGAGGCGAGAGAGTTTGGCATGTAATATTTGGAAACACATGCATCAAAGTATATGAGATGGACTTTCACCTGTGTGTCAGTCTTCTTGCTTTCAATGAAACACAGTTTCTCAAATTCTGACGTAACAAAGCTAGTACGCCCCAGTGATCTAGCAAGCATTGCCCATGCCTCCATTGCAGTTTCTGCTCTCTTGAACATGCTTCTCATTTCTTCTCTTTGTTTCTCGTCCATCACTTTTATTGCAGATTGGGTATAGGTTACTGTCTGTTCTGTTTCCTGATTGTCATTCCTCTTATCCTCTACAAAATATTCTTCATTCTGGTCCTGATTGTTAATCCTTTTATCCTCTCCAGCGAATTCTTCATTTTGGTGTTTATGGGGAGATGCACCAAGAATCAACAAAGATCCCAAGACGGCTTCCACTTGTTTTGATAGATCAAATGATACCCTATTTGCTTCTTTCTCTGATGTCCCTGCAGTTTTTACTATATTGCTATCATCTTCTGCTTCTTGATCTTCTGATTTCATATCTAAATCAGAAAGCATCAACCCGCTTCTTATGTAGGTCATTTCAGCTGCTTTTTGGGACTGCAATCCAAGCCTCATTAGACCCTCATTATCAATCCAGTTCCAACTTTTCAGTGGAGCGTCGAGCTTGTCAATTCCAAGTGCTCTAAGAGAACCATATAATACATCTAATAGACCATTCCAATAGTTATCTCCAGCATCAGAGGCATGTGAATACTCAGATGGTAGTAAAGTATCATTGCCAGCCAAATCAATACAGATATCTTCAGACCCCACTTGACTTTGTTCTTTGATCTTGTCACTATCATTTTCATTTTCGGAATAATCTGCCTCCTTTAAGCCAGTGAGGTTGCTCATAGGAAACACCCCTAGAGTTGTTTCACTCAAACCTTGTAAAGAACCCAGCACCGAGTTAACAAAATCATTTACTTTAATTCCCTCTGTACCAATTATTGTCGACAATGCAGTTCCTACTACATTTCCCCTGAACATGTCAAACAAAGAAGATAAGGACCATCGCTTCTGCTCTGAATCTATTTGCTGAAACGTCTTATATTGTACCTGATAAGATAAGATTGATTATTACAAACTTACTCCCAAAAACGGGAGGGGGGGGGGAGTTTCCGAGAAGATGATTAAGGAAGCTTATGAATGCAGTGCCAAAGTACTTTCACTTCAACCTTAAATGTTGCTTCACATTCCAGCAGTAAATTATGCAAGTAACATGTCCATCATGATATTCATATATCTATCCTACAGATAATTGCTTGACCTGTATCTCACAGAGGCATCTTAAATCCAGGGCCAAGCTGACTAGAAGCACTGCCTTGACCAAGAATTTACAATATATCTTGCAAATTGGACGTCATCTTGCTAGACATGCTATTACAAAATGAAGGCTCAACAATATTGTGGGACCCAACTTTGAAGATCCAACTGAGATTTGGGTGAAGTATGAAACTTTTCTTACCTCAATCATAACATGGCCCCCACCTCCTATGCCTTCTAATTGCAGGTCAATTTCATGACGATCCCCTGAAAGTCACAAGTCTTGAAACAATAAAAATTATAATACAGTGTGCTTTCAAATAAAGTGCTTTAAGCATGGTATGGGAAGAATCTCTAGGCTGTTGGATTGCTGATTGTATTAAAAAAATAAACGTATCCACTTCAGCGAAATAGAATTGTTGATTGTTGCAATATTTGGCTGTTCAAAGCCATGTCCTCCTTACGCTTTCTAAAACCAGAGGTTCTTATTCTAATACCATACCTAACTTCAGTGGACCACATTTCAAAATTAAACGCAAGAAATGACGAAGGTGGGAAACTTGAGTCCAGTAATATAGAGTTACTATTATGGTAGAAAAGACAAGAAATATGCTATTAGCTTTAAGAAACTTACCATCAGAAATTTTGTCTAAACTAATCCCAGCATTGCCTAGTCGACGCGGTGGTGCAAGAATATTCTCATCCCAAGATGCAACCTGTCATATAGCCAATTGCAATTGTGAGCCTTTTGTACCTCAAAGTTCATTAGCATTTGAAGATGTTGCATTTATAACCAACCAGTATAGCACGGAATTTTATAAAATCTTGTGTATTATTACCCATTATAGAGAACAAAAGCCTAGCCTTGAAGTGCACTATGATAGCTTTTTATGATAAGCTAGATAGCAGAAATTACAATGATACACTCTGCCAGCCAAATTATCCACAAGTATTCTGTCATCAAAGGTCCCATAACATCTTATGGCGATAAAGAAATCATATCCTGTAATGCCGACAGTCAACAGTACATTTGAACATCTTGAATGTCAGCGGACTTCCTTTGCAATGAATGCGAGTTTCTTCATTTCATATTAGTCTTATTGCACTCAATAACTGGCTTAGTCTTATTGCATTCAATAACCGGATTAAGCTTAAATCCAGGCTAGAAACCTGAACATATATTTAAATGGGTGTCGACGACCACATTTTACCTTTTGTCGTCCACTTTTTGTCGTTTTTTGACGTGGTTTGCTTGGCACGTTATCAACCATCAGGGGCAACTTCCTCACGATTCTAGACTCCCGACATGTCTGTTCAAGACTCTCTGACCCCGATAGACACCCCAATTCAATCACCGACTGGGTGCAATGCAGGAGTTGGCACTCCGTATTCACCCACTGCTGGACCAGACATAATGATCGAAATCTCTAACAGACATCTGAGTGAAATGCTTGACAGGATGCTCGGAATGGAAACAGAACTGGTAAGCTTGAAGGCTAAGGTGGTAGAGCAGGACTCTAGAATAATGAGTTTGAAAGCCACTGTGGCAGTGCAGGAGAAGGAAATTATCAGCATCAAAGCACAGTCAAATCAGATTGACAAAATTGAGGAATTACAAACAGTCGTTAAGGAACAACAGGCAGAAACTAATAAGTGGGTCGAAGTGGTTAGGAAGCACAGACCTATTGAACCATTAAATGATATAAAAAACACCATTTCAGCCACCTTAGAAGAAGAACAAAGGAGAGCCCATAAAGCTCTCAATATCAGAGTTACAGGATTGAAGCATTTATCAGATCCTTCCAAAGCAGGAATTGATTTTGTCCAGCATAATCTTGATATCCAAGATCATGAAATTGATAGATCCTGGAAAGTGAACAATGGAACTCGCAGTCCAGCATTGATTATCCGCTTTCGGTCAGCAAAAGCGAGGCTGGAAGCTTTGAAAAGGAGGAGGAACTTACAGAAATTCCCAGATATTTTCATGGATGAAGATCTAACCATGTTGCAAGTGGAACTTAAGAGGAAGTGTTTAGAAGAAGTCATGAAAGCTCGGAAGGAAAATAAGTGGGCTGTTTATCGGGATGGCCGAGTGATCATCAGGGATAAGCGTCCCAAATAGGGATTGAGACCACAGGCTCGTTATCACTGGCAGTCTGGAATTGCAATGGGAAACTATGTAATGAGCCTGGAGATTTTATGGATGTCATAAACGAGAAAGATATCGTTTTTCTTACAGAGACATGGGAATTGGAAGAGGAGGGTCTTCCAACCGTTGAGGGTTACTTATGGGAATCAGTACATAGGAAGATTCCACCAAATAAGGACATTTTCAAAGGCTCAGGTGGGGTAGGAGTTCTATTTCGCAAGAATCTTGCAAAGATAGTACAGGTAGTGAAAAGGGTTGATAAAGCAAGTTTTATTTGGATCAAGCTCTCTAGATCTCCATGGCGAGATCTATATATTGCAGCATGCTATTTTCCTCCTAAAGGCTCGGAATATACAGACCAAGAAATATATGAGGGAGCCTCCCCATATCAAGCACTCTATATGGATATTGCGGAATTTTCCACTTGTGGAGATGTGATTTTGGTTGGTGATTTTAATGCGCGAACAAGAGATGAACAGGTCCACCTCAATGATTTTCTATTCTAATCCCAGAGATTCATCCTATCTGCTGATATAAGAGAGAATGCACCCATAACTGAATATGGACGCCATCTTTTGAATCTTGGGCAGATTCATAACCTGATTATATACAATGGGCTCCTCCAATGGCCTGATTCTGCCAAATACACATGTTTTCCGCACAAAGGGGGAAATAGTGTTGTGGACTATCTTATTGGTTCCCCTGACTTCATATGTGAGATTGATTCCTTTTATATTGATAAGAGACCTGCAAAAGGAGATCATGTTCCTTTGGTTTTCACCATTAAATCACCACATACTCAAGTAGAAATAGAACCAGTCGGTAGGATACTTGATTATCATTTTGAGTTTGATCATTGCATGGACACGGTCTATAATGATGTTTTGAATTCTTACCTCCAAGGTATTGAGGAAAGGGGATCATTAGAGAATAAAGCTGCACTTTTATCTTATGCCATGCTAGAAGCTTCTAAAGCTTGCTTTCCATATTCCATCAGGGAATGCAAAGAACAGCGGGGGAAAGTTGGATCTATGCCTCAAAATGGCTGGTATGATCATGAATGTAAAACATTGCACAGGAAGTTGAAACATGCTCTGAACTTCAGCCCTGATATAGTATCAGAAATTAAAGCAGAGTATAAAAGATTGACACGGCGCAAAAAGAGGGCTTTCGAGTCCAAAAACAGAGAACAGATGCTAAATCTTCTTTATAGTAATGCTTCTGGGCAGTTTTGGAGGAAATTGGCAGCTAGAAAATCAGATTGTCCTTCAAAAGATTTAGGGTATGGTCAGCATATGCAAACTCTCTTTAGATGTTAAGAACCAACAGTTCTCTCAAGATGAGCTAGATCCGAGGCCTCAAACTTCTACCTTTTTACGGTCTCTCTCATTGAAAGGGCCATACAAAAGCTAAACACAGGAAAGGCAAAAGATTGGGAAGAATTACAAGCTGAAATGATTATACATGGGGCTAAGACATTGGCACCAGTGATTGCAGATCTATTTAATGAAGCTATTTGCATTGGTTTTCCGCTGATTTGGTCAAATAATGTTATAAAGCCTATCCATAAAAGCGGGTGATTCTATGAATCCTGCTATTTATCGCCTAATTATGATTGGGCATGTGATGGCAAAACTGTATGGATCTGCATTGAAATGGTCCTTAGTGATTTTGCAGAAAATCACAGCCTTAGAGCCAAGGGACAAGCGGTTTCAGGAAAAACTTTTCCACAATTGATCATATTTTTTTTTTAAGGGCAATCATTGAGGAAGCAAAGGCAAGGAAAAGTAAAAGTTATATTGCTGTTTTGTTGATTTCCGAAAAGCCTTTGATACTGTTCCTCGAACAGGTTGTTTCAGAGGCTCAAAATGTTGGGGCTTTCTCACGAACTGATCTGGGCAGTGTTGACATTATACGAGAATGTAATAGGCAGAGTGAAAATAGATGGGCAGTTTTCAGAGGAAGTTTTCAGTACGATTGGGGTTAAACAAGGGTGCCCCCTCTCTCCTACTCTATTTGGACTTTACATTGATGAGCTTGAAAGCTTTGTTCAGTCCTTAGGCGGAGAAGGCTCCATGCTCGCTCAGGAATGCATTCCCATTTTGCTTTATGCGGATGATGTGGTTCTAATCTCACCATCTCCTCAAGGACTCCAAAAACATTTGGCTGCCCTAGAAGCCTTTTGCAAAGATAGAGAGCTGCAAGTAAATCTCTTGGTCAGGCAAGGATTGCAAAAGGATGTGCTTCTCTTGTACAGCTAGAAAAACAGTGCTATCAACTCCATTTCCAAGATGTTCATACAAAGCTCTTCATGTTCGACATGTTGGTGAAGCCGGCAGCTTTGTATGGTGCACAAATATGGGGAGTTGGCCTACGAGCCGATGACTGGGGTCAACTAGAGAGGCTGCAAATTTCTCTTCTTTCTAGAATGATCAGAAGCAAACATTCGGTACCCCATGATATAATGCTTGCTGAATTTAATGCGAAACCTCTGAAGGTCGAAATTGCCTTTCAAACAGTGACTTATTTACATAAGTTACACCGTCTTGGACAGTCACAAGAAGGTCAAAAAAGACTTCCCTGGCTGGCATATGTGTCGTCTAAAACATTGGCAGACCAAGGTAAGCGCTGTTGGTTCTCAAGGACATCTAAATTGTTTGAGGAGATGGGTTTCTCTATGGGAAATATCCCACCTTTTCACTACAGTATAATGGATGACAATCTGAATTTTACTCAGCAAGAAGTCAATCAGCTTATACGCCATGACTTGGAGTATCTTTATGTTTCAAATACATGGGTGAACCCCATCAAGGATCTGCCTACTAAAAAGAAATTCTATAAGGATAACTTCCTAAATATATCAGCGGATGGGTTCATTATAAGGCCTGGATATTTAGATATGGATCTGCCGAACAAAGTGAGATACTCTATGGGGCAGTTTAGAGTGTCATCTCACCAGTTGGAGATTGAGGTTGGTAGGGCGAAAAATATTAGTCGTGAGGATCGGAAGTGCCCAATGTGCGATCTGAACATTTTATTTTTACCTGCCCAACCTACTACATTATTAGAGGCAGATATCATTGTCTTTTTAGAGACCCCACATCTCTACGACAGCTGGTAGAATATTACGATCAGAAATGTGTATCTCACTTTGTGTATGAACTATCTCTAGAAAGGAGAAATATTCTTAAACAAAAGAATCCAATGGGCCTGGAGCAGACAGAAATAACTAATTTCTTTTCATCTGAGACAAACGATGATAAGATGTTAGTAGACTCACCACAAAAGAGGAAGTATCCTGACCCTAAAGGGGTAACTTTGGCACTGTCTAAGAAGATAAAACGATCAGCAGCCATGAAACATAAAAAGTCTTTCCAGAAGAGGCCAAGCAGCAAGCAGCAAAGCAAGCCAAGAAGGGGTATTATGAAGTACTTTACAGCAGTCACAGGAACGAATGGGCTGTCTCCATCAAACCCTATCTGAGCAGTTTCTTTGATTTTCAATTGTTAGACTTAATATTTTTTTTTTTCTGTTGTTTCCATACTTTAGATAACAGGAGGGTTCTCCTCCTGGAGGTCCTGAATTCTGTTTATGTTATGGTCTCATAGACCCTTAGGTCTTACGTGAGACGCGCTAATAAATCTTTCTTTTTTTTTTTCTGCTACATACACATTGCAATTACTTTGTTACACGCCATGAAAGAGTAGTCTCTTTGTACTTAGGTAGTGAATGATTCATAGCTGCCGATTTGGATTGGAACAGAATATGGTTGTGACATTTTCTTCCCTCAGCTACAAGGGGATTGCAAAAATCCCAAACTTCCTGCAATCTCCTTACATATCGTGACTTCAATGTGAAAATGTAGAACTCTGGTTCTACATCTGGTGCTCTAGTGGATTATTCATAGGTGTCATTCATAAAAGAGTAAACTCTGATTCCACTTCCTTTATTATAAACATTTGTAAGTGAGCAATGGGCTTGTAACCTTGTCTCTCACATTTTCCCCCATGCTAGTGGATTATTTACAGGTGTCATTCATAAAGTAGTGAACTCTGATTCCACTTCCCTTTATTCAATCGTTTAAAGTAACACTATATTACTACTAGCTTCTGTATGTCTTTTCCTTCACAAGTATGTAACGCAGATATCCTGATGCCTACGTACTAAGTATAACTGCAAATATGCATAAGGTGGTTGTACTTCAGCCATCACTTCCTCAAATTAAGATGCATAAGATGTTTCACTTCAGCCATCACTTGCAAGCAGTGTTTAAATGAAAAATACCTGCAGGTATTGTGTCATAGGATCTACCACATTTATTGTGAAGCTTTCATTCCAGATGGGATCTGTTGTCCTACAGAAGCAACAAGCCCATTAAACAACCGATAGTGTGCTAGTAGGCATCCTACAAATGTCTTATTTTTATATCAGAGAATCAGACTCAATCCCCTTTAGTCCAAAAGCAAGTACTTTATTATAGTTCATCAGTATGGTCATTGACACATCTTCTTCCATAGTAACAAATTTGATCACATCTCCCTCTTTAACTTCGTTTGCCTTATGGCTCAAAAGGAATCAATGAAATGGCAAAAGACCATACTTTTTCCTAAATCAACTGGGCAAATAAGTATCAATAGGGAGACACTAAATAGCAGATGTCTTGGGTAAAGACCATGGAAATGTGTGGAGCTACACATTGGTTGCAGAGGTAGAATTAGCATACACCCAAATTGTTTTGCTCCGTGCTCCACACTGGCCAATACGAAGCACCACATATGGATCACTTTTGCCCTGCACATTTCTTTAAGGATTGAACATGTGATGCAGAAGATAATAATTGCAAAACTTATCTGAACCATACCCAAAGGTCTAATCCAGGGAATCCCACGCCTTTAATCAGCTTCACTGTCATCTGTCCCTGGTAAACTTCTCGTACAAAATCTCTGCACAAGATATATGGGAACTCATCAGGAACTCCATAAAGTATATGCAAATTAGAAATGTAGACCTATTTCCATGTGCATCCCAAGGTGCTTAAAAAGGAAAACCAAAGCCTCTAAAGGTCAAAATTGTTAACTATAATGAACTGATATATGCAAGATAGATGGAAAAACCGGAAGGATATCCATACTGAGAAAAGAAACAATGTCTCACTTATTCACTTCCATCTGTTTCATGTATCCCAGAATTTTCCTGGAAAGAAACCAATGATACTAATAATGAAATGAGCAATAGTATTATTAATGAACACCATCATTCTATGAAACACAGCTTTACTCTATGAAACCAACTTCATTTTCTATAGCTTAATTTCGTACTGCCTAGTCTACCTTGGGAGTGTAATACGACTCGAAAGCAAAACCAGCGAGTAAAACAGCAAGGTCGATATCGAAAGGAACCATTTCCTTCTTTTCGTTACTACTCTCTTTTACTGAATTATTTTTTCGGATCTAAGGCCATCTCCAGCAGTGAAAATAAACGGTAACACTTCTCTGGCAAATTTTATGACCATAGCATGGCGATATCCATATTTTGAACCTGTTTGCTGCACAAATGAAGTTATCTTTGGCTTCCAATCTCCTGCTTAAATCCGTTTCATTCAAAATTGGATTAGGCAGCTTCGAGGCCCGATGGAGCAGCATGATTTTCGATTTCAAGACAAAAATTGAAAGAGCAAAATATAGGTGTCGAAGTATTACGCCACGCGGCAGTTTTCAGATGATACAAAAAACATGGCAATTTATGCCTGGTAGATTTTGCAATACCTGGTTGGTTTTTTTCTCCTTTCTTTTTTGGGTGAGATAAATTAGGACAATGCGAGTTTAATTATTGCAAGTACTGCATTTTTGTCATCCATTCAAAGACAGAAGAAAGAAAGAAGCTAAAATTTGCTCTTATTAAAACTTGCCTTTTATTTCTTAAAGTTTAGCTTAAAAGTAACACTTTGGCGGATGAAAAAATTGAATTTGAGAAATTTCAGTGATTGTTTCATTTGGGTCTATGACCAAAAGATGCATCAAAAATTTGCATTGTGGACATTTGATTGTACCAACTGGAATTTGATAATATGCTATGTTCTGCTGTTCTTCAACGTTTGATATATTTTGTGCAAATGTGTAATCAAATGCAGCAAACGAAACTGGATGGATTACGCATCATCATGCTCTTGAAATCTGAGAACCCAATTTTGCCATCTCGGTCCAAGTCCACATTACAACATTCTTACGCAATCCGAATTTTAGCACCTTCTAAACGCCTTGACCTTTCCAAAAAAACAAAGTTTAATTCCTCTGACCATAAACCCTTCGTTGTTTTTAGGGAATTTTACCAATAACCTTTAATTATTGACTTAATTCCCAAAAAGCCCTTCAGATTTTTGAAATTCCCAAAATACCCTTAATTCTTAAGTATTTTTCCCAAATAGCCTTGTAATTTAAAATCACCAAAAGCTAGAGATAAGCCTATCATTCTAATACGAAATGATTAAGACAACTAACTTAATGCTTTTATAGAAATCGTATTGAAGGGGAAGCTTTGTAGGCATCTTGTGGAAAAGCTTTATACCCATACATGTTACTTGTAGAGCTCATTTTGCTATTTATATGATATCCTAGTATCTATCCTCCAAATATTGAACTTCTTGAAAATAATGAATTGCTACCTCCCTGCAACATGTCATCATCCCTGGTAGGCCTAAAAGAAAACGGATAGGACAGGCAGGGGATTGAAAAAAGCATATGTACAAGTGCACACGTTGTGGTAATCTGCAGGGCATAATGAAGGCGGTTGTAGAAATTCTATTATTTGACATTTTGTTTCATATTTTTTTTATCATGACTAGCTGATTGCTTGGGCGTGAGATTTGGGCTAGTGAGATGAGAGAGAAGCAACTTTTCTTCTAGTATCTCGCAAATGTTTTCACTCTTTCATTTGATTCAATGGGTTTGTTGCTTGCCACTTTAGTAATCCTTCAACGTGGGTCCCCTATGGGGATGTTGGGCCCCACGCAGCCGGGAATGGCCCTATCCGGTTTTTCTCTAACAGGTGGAACCATAGATGCAATTAGTTGGTTTACTCAAGACTTGATGGGATGCATCCGGGGGTTTCATTGGTAGTGATTGATTTGCTATCGGGGATCTTTCTCTACATTACGTCTTGCCGCAGCTCTTTCTACGCTCTGCCCTCCCTTAATCTGCAGGCCTACATTGACTCACTAGACTCTTTATTTTTATCTCTGAGATTCTGACACGCCAATCTCCTCTGCAAAGGGCCTTTTTGCCCTTCCTTGACCTGTTCTTCTCTCGTCTATTTTCTTCTTCCTTCTTCCTCTAGATTTGTCACTGATTGCCTACGATTCTCTTTTCCAGCAAATCTAGTTCTGGCCTCCCCTAATCATTCCATGGCTGGTTATAAGTATCCTGAGCCTGAGTCTTCTGGTCCATCTTCTCCATCTGGTTCATGGGTCTTCCCTTGCCTTTGGATGTGATTTGCTCCACTTGCCTTGATTTCCTCTCAATACGTGGTTTCCCTATCCTTCTTCACCACGATTTGATTTGATATTTTGCGGTAATCTTTGCAACAAAACGGGTTCTTTGTGGTTTGGATTGAGGGGTTTCTGCGATTTATGGTGTATGCTTGTTGATCGTATATCTTTCGACCTATTCTTCATCGGTGTCGGTCTTCTATCACCTTAAATCGCCAGCCCGATAGCGAGTTTAAGATTGCATATCTTGGGGAAGATCGTCCAGTTACATCTCTTTTTCCCCTATTGTCATCCTCTCTAGCCGAAATGGTTTACGTGGAGCTTTATAGAGTGTTATGAGTCGCATGGATGCCATATCAACTCCATCTCTGCTGCATCTAGTTCTGAGCTATCGCATCTCTCTTCTGCTTCTTCCCCAAGGAGATCTGTCTTCCGCTCTGTAATCTTAACCAACGGCATTCATCTATGGTGGGGGTGGATCGAAGGCCCGGTTGATGAGCTTTGGTCTACTTTGATCGATAATAGGACTCTCTTTCCCCGATCAATTTCACCACCCTAGGAGGTCTTCTTATTCAAAGGGATCCTGCCTCAGTTAACCAACTATCGGGTTTCTTGTTTTTCTTGATCCGGCAATCTTGCCTTCAAGCTTTTGTAGTTTGTCAGTTTGGTTAGGTGGCCAATATTGGCTAGAGGTATATTAGAGATGACGGATCATGTTGTGACCCGGATGGTAGATCAAAGACCATCCCATGCCTTTCGTCTTCTTGACCCTCCCTCAAATCCAAATGAACACGATGTATGTGTTTCTTTACACATCCCTAAGCGGTCGCATTAGCTTACCGAGTCGATTGGGCTGATTGGCAAAGTTACAAGAGGTGACCCCAACTTAGTGGAGATTGCTAAGGTCTTGGAGCCGGTTCTGAAGCTAAAAATTCCAAGGGTGCATTGGTTGGGAAACTTGTATTTTCGTCACGCATCTATAGAAAAAGATGCCAACCTTCTATTTAAAAGGGCATTGTTTTACGTCATTGAATGGCCCGATTTTGCTCCAAAGGTGGCGTGAAGACTTTGACCCTTCTAATCTAGGAAGCACTTTTCTATCTGTTTTGGGTTTCTTTGAGCAGTTTAAGGTCTGGTATTGGATGTAAAAAGGCTTTTAAATCTATAGCCTCCTCTCTTGGCGAGTTCATAGCTATGGGTAGTAATAATGATGGTGGATTTGTGCATTTCTATGGGTATTCTTAAGCCTATACCGGACCAAGTTCCCTTGCGGCCTACAAAAGGAAAAGGAATGTTTAAGCTTGTCACCTCGGATTGCCTCCTCCTTGTCATATGTGTGGTGCTCGGTCCATGCATCCGCCATATGTACTAATATAAATGAACATTACGGCAATCCCAGCAGGTTGGAGGACAAATCCGGAGGCAAAGATAAGGTAGTTGATGATGAAGATGGTTTCACTTTGGTTTCAAAAAGTTGGCAAAAGCAGAGGAAAGGTTTCTTTAGTGCTTTCGGAGAGGTCGAGTGAGTTACAACTCCAATATAAAGACTATTGGCCCCAATTATTTTGTTGGAGAATGTTCCAACCTTGAGACACTGACGGGGAGCAACCTGATCTGCAGAAACGAGAAAGGCCAATGATCACCTTGTTTTTGGTCGCGGTTATCAATGTTAATGTGTCATCGATTTTTACATCAAAAACGTGATAGCTTTAACCTCTGTTCACTCATTCTAGAAGGTTGGGGCTATGGCATTGGTCCCAATCCACATCGTGTATCCCAATTATGCTCTTAACCTCATAAAATGAGGATCTTGTGTTGTGCTTGACCTTTTTTTTTATAAGTAGGGCTGAGGCAACAATGGCTCCCCTAGTTAGAAAAAGGACTTGGGACAATCAAAGCTTAAAAATCATCGCCTCCATCTTATATTGTGAAAATAGAGGGAACATTACATATAAGAGGCAATATTCAAAAATTATGATTGAAATTGATGCTTGCAGAAAATCAACAAACTAAATTATGTTATGAATCATTTTATAGCACCACATTCTTTTCAATGCCCTCGGATCTACACCCAACCCAACAGTGGGCGGTGAAAATTTACCATGTTAGCAAATCTGTTGCATAATTACTTCCTTGGCATCATGGCCATAATCCATATTCATTCCCATGACACCAAAATCTTTTCCTTCTTCCTCATTAAAAGCACTTGAACCAAGAAGCCATGTCGATAAAATTAGTTTCATTAGCTCGCGAAATACCCTGAGGATGTAGAGAACCATGGCCACGAAGGTAAGGATGGCCAATCCAGAGCAGGATGGCGGTAGAACCGGATACATTAAAGCATTTGGTGAATAGATTCTAGAATGCTTCCTTTAACAATCAACCTCAACTTCAATAGCAAAAAGTTATTATCTGACTCAAGTTATTACTAAAACCTCTTTCTTTCATGGAATTATGTTCTGCTTCATAAGTAGCATGCAAATGTTATCTTTTAACTAAAAGCGAGGACCAGCTAAGGCTGCAAACAAGAGACTCTACTAGGCCCACTTTGAGTCTTACTCGGACATCTGAATCAAGTTATAAAGCCTGCTCAAAGTTATTACTAAAACCTCTTTCTTTCACATGGAATTATACGCTTCATAGTAGCATGCAAATGTTACCTTTTAACTAAAAGCAGGACCGGGGCATGAAGAAAATACTTGGCTAAAAAGCAAAAACAGAGACTCTACTAGGCCCACTTTGAGTCTTAATCGGACATGCGATCAAGTTATAAAGCACCTTCTTTTTGTGTTGTGAAGTTGTCCCTTCACAAAGAACATGCAAATGAAATTTTAACCAATACAGGACGGGGGTATAAAAGTTGAGGATTAAAAAGTTGGTCGAGGTGCAACCCCGAATGCAGCCGGCATTAGCAATTTAAAACTATCAATCCTTAACATCTTGTGTAGAAAATGAGACTAGAAAGCCTAAAAGGAAGCCTTGTACTATTCAAAGCAAAATAAGTTTTACAAAGAAAAATAAAAGCAATATTTTCCTCACTTCTTGTGAAAGAAATGTCCATTTGGACTTGTCAATAGCATGGCATGGACGATTAGGAGATCACTTTCTATGTCCTCCCAATCTAATCTTCTTCCATCATTGAATGCTCACATAGTTAAGAAGGGTAAATTCTCTTAATGCCTCCACAATATGAAAAATAGCCGGTGAGAAAGAGCAATGGAACTTTATAGGATTCACTATAGAGATGATAGTTAAAGGGGTAAATTCTCTTAATGCCTCACTAGTTAATACGAAGAATAGCCAATTGAAAAGAGCAATGGAACTTTATATGATTCACTATAGAGGAGATGATATGTGTATAGATGATCTTGGCGATCGATCATAACTTCACCCATCCCATCCAAAGCGGTTTACCCAACACCAAATAAACAATGGAGTACAACAATGTCACACAAGATCCGCAGAATAAAGACATGTGCATGTCTACTTAGCCACCACAGCCAGAAATTTCTATGTGTGATTCAAGAAGGCGAGCTCTGCAAAGGCATAAGTAACCTTTAACTTGTTTACGAAATAAAGATGGTCCCTAAAGGGCGAACTTTACATTGATCAATAACCAGCAATTTAGTTAGCTAAGTCAGCTAAGACAAACATCGAGATCGGCTATAATCGTCGGTGTTATACTAAATAAGCTACCATAATGAGTAAAGTAAGGTAGTAAAGATCAAAGTTGATAATTTCATGGGTTAGAGCTACTCACTTTCTTGCCATCAACTGCATGTAATGCATCATGCACATATCCACAATCAAGTCTGGTTTCTTGCTCAAGAAATGTGGCACATGCATCATGCACATATCCACAATCAAGTCTGGTTTCTTGCTCAAGAAATGTGGCAGATGTTACATCAGCGGTGCAAACTTTTGTCTATAGAACATATCCATCATATTGCCACATAATAAGCACCAACCCTTCCTACTTAATTCTATTATGTTTTTAAAACTTGTGGAAGTTATTACAGAACAAAAGCCATCCATATAAGTGGCATCGTTCTATTGGTATGTTCAAATCTCTACATATTCAAAATGGCCATCCAGAATTTGTGTTTCATCACAAATGCCAAATTATATATCGATATTCACATATCGTGAAAACCATATCATCAACCAAACTCGCGCACTCTTGAAATTAGTATTCTATAAAAAAAGAACCAAAGGGAATGAACTCACGTACCCATCTTGAGTTCAATATCACAATTCACATGATACGTGATTGCCTACCTAGAGAGTATATATGGAAGTTAGAAATATCTATAAAAGTTCCTGTCTTTATATGTAGTAAGCATTAAAGTATTCATATTATCCTTTCTCTTACTTGGTAAAATGACCACTTCCTCGTAACAAGATAGCCTCCAACCTCGAATGAGGGGCATTATGAGACATCAATTTGAGAGGGATGGAAAAGTGAATAATTACTATCATCGACGGTGAAATGCCTTTTGAATTTTCCCATCGCCACAAAAGGAATATTTACATCCACAAAGAAGCCTCCCATGCTTTCATCAAATAAAAAGTTGCTTAACTTGAAATTTTGAGAGCCGTGATTGTTTTCATCCCATTGCTTGTTACGTTCACAATAAAATGATCACGAAAATTTCACCATATGATCACTTCAAAAGATCTCCTAAATATTTAGTAGAGGCTAAGCACATTTGTATGATTGTTATGTCACGATAGATATTGCTTTGTGGTGTAATATGCAAAAGACCACGAGTAAAGGCTAAACTATACATATAATTGTTATGTTCTTTGCATGATGTTATATGCGCGGTTCTGGGAAGTAAATTTTGTGTGAAAAATGCGTCAATCCAAAAAAGGTGGGGAATTTACATTCAACATAGCGGTGGAGCAAAGCTCCGATTGGATCCATATCATCCCCAATAGATGCTTGTCTTTGTTACTCACACCGATTATAGGTTTTTCTAAGCCCTCGATTCCAAGGTAGAATATATAATTAGGACAATTCTAAATATGCTCTCCAAGTTTGCAAATATTTCAAAAAATACCCCACACTAAGTGTATTGTATAGTCCGCGGTATCGTATGGCTTCAAGGCACTTGGGATGGCATTCGCGTGGGGGTGGGGGTGCAGGCCATGCCGGAATGCCATCCCAAGATGCCTTAATCCTAATATGGTATTTGGGAGCTAATTCAGGAGGGGCTATTTCATCCCGCTATGGCATTGTTAACGTTGTAGTGCCATAAGTGACAACCCCTTTGCTGCTATTTTTTGTGCGACAAATCAAAGGGTTTTGCCGTGGTTCGGTTTTCTTGCTTCAAATTTTTTTGTATTGCTTTGGGTTTGGCACTCTAATCCCGTTTCTTTGCTTGGTGTTGGTTTAGGGTCCACAATGATAGAAGAAAGAACGGCAAAGTAGAAGAAGAAGAGCTTGTGACAAAGTTTAATGACCTCTGTTTTCTGCAATATTGTTTTTGGTAGTTCGAGTTCTCTATTTTCTTTTATTTTCTAACGATTTTGAAATAAGCTAGCATATATGATGTGAGGCGAGGCATAATATCTCCTTTGGAAATATTCTGATGCCATGGCAAGCTTCAAAACCTATCCATTGTAAGCCAAATTCAAGCTATTGACCTATTGAAAGAAACACTACATAAAATTTCTGATTCTCTAAATGGGAAATGAAAGGACAATTTACCTTTTATTCAACCCCCGTTCACCCATGAATCACCTTTACCATATGGAGAAGTTTCTCCCTGAAAATCATGGAGAACCAGTGGTGAAACTTGGAGAATTGATGGTAAATCTTGGACTGTATTCACCATTTATTCACCTCTAATTTACTATCAGCATTTCTACTTCTATTCTCCATACATTCACCTCAACTTTACCTTCAAGACTTGTAGAAATAAGTATTAAGTAATTTGTGAGGCATTTTTATTATCATGTCAATTCAAATGAATGGCATGCCAAGGCTTCAACCTTGCTCAATGCAGGAGAGAGTACCAACAGTGCATTAACAAATCAAAGCCCACGAACAAATAAAACATATTCTCGTGTTCTTCAAATTATTTGAAACCTTCATCTCCCACCAAACACATCTCGATCTTAAGTGTAGAAGATTATCACATTACAAATAATTGTTAACACATAATTAGCGCCTCTGAAAGTCGACTAGCATATAAAATCTAAACTAAATAAACAAAATAACTACACAACTACCGACAAGAAACATACACAAACTAAGCTTTATCTATATATCTTTGCTTCTTCCCAGATTTAACTCTTTGTTTCAATCCCACAACCAAACTACAAGACTAACGACTCTTGCATGCCCAAATGTCATAGCAAGCGGGTCTATACTCACCAACATCCATCCTATGGCGGTATCATAAAAACTACAAGTCTTTAACTTAGCATATTGGCCTCTATCCATTACTTAACTCTCGGACACAGCAACCCAATCATGCCTACAAGCCACAAGACTGTGTAACAAACACTAAACCCAATGAACTTAACACAGGACATTAAAGCTGCGGTTAACATGTCAAAGTAATGCATAAAAAAGGAAGAAGAAAAAGAACAATTGTACCCACATATTAAACATGCGATGGCATATTTTTCTTTCGTCCTCACCGCTTGTTTCTCCACTCTCTTTGTGTTTCCCTTAGCGATGGGAGTTCTTCCATAATTCTCTTTTTAAGCTTGAGGGTAGCTTTCAATGCACTATCTAGTTGCGGATGGCATCTTTCAATGCACGATCTACTTGCATCTAGTTTCCTTCACGATTGGTTTTGTATAAAGATGTTACCTACAAAATTATACATCAATACATGGTTTTCAAAACGGTATTATCTATAACTAAAATATTTGTACTTATTACAAATTCTACAAGCCAAAGCATAAGGGAAATTGCTATTGCTGACTTGACAAAAAGAAACAAGTACTACGCCATACATGAAACACTATCTAACATAAAGGATGATCTAGTAAACTCCTTGTCTCTCTCAAGATTATGTCCCGGGCATGCCTTCAATGGTTGCAAATTGAGCTTGGTATACACTTTTACTTCAAAATCTTCATCTTTGGCATTATTCAATCCTCCCTCTAATTCATCCCAAATTTGTGAAGCCATAGCCCAGTGAAGAATATCTCTTTGCCCGAAGATTGATCTATATGCCAATGGAAGGGAAAAGATATTAAGCATTTGATGAATTTCCGCTATTAGCATTGATCTAAATAGGCAATCTATGGAAAAAAGAACTAAGAATGAGATAAACCCATGACGAATATAATAAAAGGGTAAATTCTCACCTTAGTCCTTCACCACGGGCAACCAAGAGCTTAGAATCATTGCTTTCAACGGTGGTGACTTGATGGACAAAGGCTTCGTTACGCTTTGTAAACTTATGACCTATCCACATGCCTAGATATAACAAAATGAATCCATTTTTGAGTAGATCAGAATTTTTTTGAGTACCACCACCAATTTATTATGACAAAAATACTTTGTGAATAAATTGAGGAATGTATTGTCACAATAAGACCATAGCTTTTGAGCAAGATAGAAGTGCCATACTTAGATCCGGAAATAATCCCATCCTTCAAAGTCTTATTGATTTTCCGGCCTCATTATTGTGCAGCCCTCAAGCCTTTATGCAGAGGCCTCAAAGCCCTTCGGCCCCTTAACATTTGATTAAGGTTATGCATCAAGTTTAAAACTATCTCTAACTTTAGAGATGTTTGGAAAATGACGTCCGTTTTGTGTTATGTAGGCATAGCGCCTAATACTTCATAAGCACTAGGGCTAGTTTTTACCAATGGCCATGTTTTGGTTAGTATAGAGTCAAAGTAGGCTTTTCATATAAATGCTTAAACTTAAAATATAAGACATCATAGTGCAATCTTTGTATTTTTCCAACAAAGCACTTGTACTTACCCGTTTCTACAAGGAGAACTTGTTACTAAACAGGCCATAGCCCTATTATGACCTCTATTCTTTTTGTCTTCCTATAATATAGGACCATAAATGTGTCATACTTGTATCCAGGAAAAATGCCATTCTTCAAAACCTATTGACTATCGACCCACGCTTTACGAAGGGTTGTACCAAGTTACAAGCCGCTTTTATGGGGTTACTATACACCAATTATACGAGGGGATGGTTTGATTTGTGCTATGAAATGTATGCACGAGGGCTTGCTTGATTTGGCCATAGGCCATTCTTTTGTTAGTATAATAATACTCATATACCTTCTGGCCCAGTGAGCATAGACATAAATAAAATAAATAAATATTACTCCCATGCATAAAAGAAAAAGAAATTGCTTATTTAAAAAACTTGTATTTACCTAGAATATGCTTGCCTTGAACGGACCTTCCGCTTCTAGTGACTCCATCAGTCCTTGTTGTCTTCCCCCTTTCCTTTGGAATAAAGATGCCACCAAGGGCCATTCCTTTCTGGGTTTTGCTTTGTTGGTCCTTGTTTCTCCAAAGACTCCATTAGCTCACTAGCTCACAGTTGTCCTCCACATTTGCTTCCTTCTAGATGCATAAAGATTAATTAGCACATTATCCATAACATGCCTCAAATCCTCAAATACAAGTCATCTCATCAACATGTTCGTGATGCGGACTTTATTACTAGAACAAGATCTCCAAGTCTCACAACAGTTAAACTTGTATACTGAAGTCACAATATTGAATACTTCCTTAGCATTTTAAGCTAAATTCTAGGCCCATACAAATAAAGTGACTTGCAATACATCTAACCACTTTGCTTTATTTAATCCTTTTTTGTTAAATTTGCTTCGGCCCATATTTGAAGCAATATTCTATAAGTCTTAGGCTGCTTTCGAATGCATATTAACCGCACTTTGGACTTCAAAGCCAAAGTGAATCACCTTTGGCAAGCCGTTCTCAATAACTTTATAAAACATGTGCCAAGAGTTAAAGCTTTTGTTTTTTTGCACCTCATGACATAATTATTGTGCTACCAATCTAAGCAATTATTTGTCATCCGTATCAGGCAAATATGGGACAATGAAATTAAAATGAGAAGAAAAGAAAGTTTGTTGACCTTAGCTGGCCACAAATATGATCAAAGAAAGAAAGTCTATTTTTGCTCAAAGAAACTTTTTGCAATTTTCTGACCTCCTAATTCGAGAGCTTTATAGAGCCAAGACTGCTTTTCTTACCTTGCAAGGCCTAACTGCGCTTATCAATTTCACAAGGGCACAACTCCAAAGCCTGAAACAAATCTAGTCAAACCTGGCAAAAATACCTCCTACGATTACTTAAATCCAAAGATAAATGAATTACACATAGAATAACCTTGGCATTTGTATTTAGAATTCTTAAGCAATATTATACTTGGAGCTTCTACTCATCTTATGCAACATCTCTTGGTCCTTCAAGTATTGCAATTGCACAAATCCATGAAACAAATAGAATGTCAAAGCCTAAATTAAATAATCACAGATTTCAAAAGAAACAACCCATTTTGGGATATCTTCTCGCTTTGGAGCTACCATCTAGACTTCAGATCTCTGTAACATCATAAAGATGGTCCAACCATGACGTAGTTGAATATAAGATTGAAAAGGTGAGAGTAAAAATGCATGGCTGTTATCTTCGTACCAGGTTATACAGTGTAATGCTGCTCTATTCGCACCAAGATGGCAAGTAAAGCTCAGATGCTCTGCATTTATATAAAAATAAAAAGTGAGAAAAAAAAAATATAAGCATGAGGTAAAAATTTTATATTTCAGAGATCACTATGAGCAGGCTTTTATATAGAACAACATGCCAAGAGAGAAAAAGAATAAAAAGTTTGTCCTAATCTTCAAAAAGTACAATAGCACAAAATTTGGTGAAGCATGCAATGCAGATAAATGTGCTTTTGAATTTAGGCTTTGTAGACGTCTTCGTACCCTAAAATGCTTGGGAGTCTCTATTAATATGGTCTATCTTGTATCTTTGGAAAGCTTAGAAAATGCAAGGATCTTGGTAGATATGCAAATGGGCCAAAATGCCCACCAAGATGCCAAGTAAAGATAGGTTGTTTTAGACGCCTTAAAAACTAAAACTGAGACATCTTAACCTCCAATAAATGATAACTCTTTGAAGCGGCTAGAAAGAACCACTAAGAAGCGCAAATGCTAGAAATGCTTAGAGAAGGTGCTCAGAAGCAAGTGAAGAACTCAAACATTTTGAATCGAATAAAATATTGAACTTAGTTTTTAGGAACAATGTCGGTATTCGTAGGCAATGCTATCTGCTCCAAGATCCATTCATATTTCCAAGAGCTCTAAAGTGACAATGCTATCTACTCCAAGATCCACTCGTTTCCAAGATCCCGAGCCAGTTGAGGGCAAAAAAATGAGACTCAACTAACAAACTCCAAATGCTTCCAATCTGGAATAAAAATATCTTCATTAGTTTTAGGAAGGATCCTCCAGTTGAATAGAAGAATGATATATTCTACTCACATTTGCAAGATCGACCCGGTCGAGGAGCCAAAAATGAGGCCCGATTGAGGTGCCAAAAGATGAGAGAGGAGAATCCTAGTCGAGGGAATTCCGTATAGCAACAGCCCCATCGATTTTTTCCCATTCAATTTAGTCTAAAATTTCTCATTCAATGCCGGGCACTGAGTTCAAATTCTTGGCATTCTTGGTATTCAATTAGGGCAGCTGGGCGTTCTAGAAGGGAACATAATCGCAAAGGAACGCATTCGGGCGTAACATCACCCCGGCGTTCAGCGCGAACCCAACCCCATCCAAAAATAAAAAGAAGATTGGAGCAATCCATTTCAAGATAAAATATGTTCTAACCTTGTTGAGAAGTGGGGACCATAGCGAGCTTTAACCGCTTGCTTGAATTTTTTTCCTGCGTCTATTTCTATCCATCTAAAGGCTCAAATGGCACTCATCTTAGGGCAATATATTGCCTTTCATGTAGGATCTTGTTAATCAAGCCCAATATATATCAGCCATGAAGGATCGCGACAAAGTTTGAAGCCAAAACCAATTGTTTTAGTTTTTGTTGGTCGATCTAGCTCGTTTCACCTCAAACCTCTTCCTCTCTTCATCGCATAATCGGCATAAAAGACCTTGAACAAAGTGGTTGGCATGATTTTAAAAAGGTGGTCAATGGCTTAGAGCAGCAAGAACCATCCGATCAAAATTTCTGCCATCACACGGTTCTAAAGCCTGGCTTTTGGGCGGATTAAATACGGACTAACCCTCTAGCTCATATTGGATGGTTGGATTAACCACTTTGGGCGATATTGTATGACCAGATTAATCATAAATTTTTTTGGCGGATTAACCACATCGCGCATGAAAAATACGGGACTTTCCAGGGGGAAGGAAAGCGCATTTTGGCAAATGTCTTGAAACCATTGGCAATATAGTATGTGGATCGCTAATTACATTTGTCCATTAATGTCGCGTGAGCCGATGTGGCATTCCCCTCTGGTACATAATGGTATTTGGGTCTACCATTACGCGCTTCCACTGTTTCTGGTATCTCTTCTTTTTGCAAGTTATGTTCTTTGTTTTGTGTTTCCACAAAAAAAAACATTCTCCTTCCCTATCTCCAACGCGTCCATGTGGAGAATATGGGATAAAGGATGGAGAATAAAGGGGAGGAACATTGGGAACCTAACAATTATATATTATAATTAAACTAATTTACAATGTCGGGCTTTTATCAATATTTTGGGGTTTATATATATATATGCATTGATTATGGATTGGTTCGATGATTGATTAGCGGATTGGCCCCTCGCATCATCGCGGATATTCAAAATTTCCGAGGATTCTAGCATCGTTTGTTCAAAGATAATCGCCGTTGTTGGATTACGGGCGATCTTCTGATTGACAAGAGATCGATCTTATGTCCGGTGATCGACCCCCTTAAAGCAGATCATCCAATTTTTCGAAATTCCGTGTCAGTGTTCATGTTTTGATATATAAGTCAGAGATGTTTTGATATATATATATATATATCCGGATACTCGAAATTAAGCTGAATGAAATCAAACACCCCCTAAACGTATTTTTAAAAAAATAGTATTGTTTAGTTTAAGCGGGTCAAGGTTTAGTATTGATTAGTTTAAAACGAGAAGAACTATATCTTGATGCTGAACGTGTCAAGGTAGACAAAAAGGCCTCTGTTGCCCAAGACATTCCCTATTAGTCTTGACAAGTTGATCCAACGCCTTTGGAATGAGGATTCAAATGCACGCCTTCTTTTGAAGAGATTTTGTGATGAGTTGTGGCTTATTAAAGAAAAAAGCTATTACGCAAGAGTTAACAAAAGCAGCATCCCCGCCATGCTTGAAATAAAAATTAAAGTTTAGGCGGGTGGACTAGCTTCTTGAAGGTTGAGTGTGCTTCAACTTGCAGCATCCGAAGCGGAATGCCGCGGTAATGACCATGCACGGTTGGATGTAATGTAGTGATTGATGGACCTGGAATGCTTGACACGATATACAACAATCAACCATTCCCTCGAGACCAGCAATATTGATTTCCAAGGACCAGATCGCTGCACCACAAAAAGAGTATATAAATATGATCTGCGAGAAAATACATCGATAAGCAACCAAAATGTTTGCATATATTAACCGTGAGATTGTCCACAGAATGTTTTTAGTTATAAGAATGGCAATAAGGTATGCGGTAATATAAGGATTTAAGGTAGCATTTATCTTTTGCATGGTTGACCGCCATGAACGCAGCTTCTAAAGTCTACAATGCATTCATGATCATACTATGATAGAATATTTGTGGAAACATGGTCATGTCACCTGTTGAATTTTGAATGCCAACTCAATCCTATGCAATCCTAGTTGTGTTATGCCAAATAATGAAGCATACTGCATATATGTTTTAATTGAATGGACAACAATTGATGGAGTTTTAACATTCAATTTTTGTTGTATGTTTAACGAGCTTTGTTTCTGCAGGTGAAGCGTAACCGTATCAATGTAGTTGGTTAAGAATTGTTGCACATTATGATGAGGAGCGAGGATTGGGTTAGAAAGGTATTGCCATTTGTTAAAGGCTTTTTCAAAGACAATTTCTATGTTCCAGGTGCATTGTTTTGCAAGTTTTCAAGGCACTATCAAGATCCTATTCAATGTGCTTTCAAATTTCATTTTGCATTGCTTTGTTGGCACCACTGTTAGCACAATGTCACAATATGTTTTGTGAAATTTCAAGTTCTTCTTCTAAACTTGATCAAACTAGGTGGTTCTATAAACATGCTTGCTGCTCTAAAAGGCAAAACACAAAGATGTATAGAATATGTCGCTTCTCAATATATATTGACCAAATGTCTACTATTGTTATAAAAAATGATTTAATTTGGAGAGTATGGTTATGTTAGGGCACACGATTACCTAGAGAACATTCTAAGAGTTAGAGTGTAGGATAAATCATTTGCATTTGTGTAGATTTGAAATGTTCTTTAGGATGCATGCGATATGTTTATTCCTATACAGAGTTAGAGGCTTATAAATAGAAATGGAAAAACCTTGGCGAAGAAACTCATATTGGAGGTTATTGTTTAATAAATTGTTTTTGTAATGATTGGGTAGACTTTTCATCTCGTATTATGTGGAAGTAGATATTATGTGAAGTAGATATTATGGAAGATTACCACATATATCGACCAGTTTTCAACCTTCGAGGTAAGCATGGAATGTCACGCATCGGCGGTGATCCTGATATCCGTGGCCATGGCTAGATAATGAAGCGATAGCGGCATGTGTTGAATTAAATGGCAATCTTCATTTTCGATTGGTTAAGGATGGTTGCATACCATTTTTCCATGACACATGAGCTATATTGTAGAATACTATGTAGTAATTTTTGGAAGAAATGTATATATCTTTGTATACTTGCATTTGATGTATGTTATCAGATGTACCACATGAAAGAAGGATAAACGGTGAAGAAAAGATCGCATCTACAAGGTACCCAAGTCCATGAGTGAGAGAGACTCTTAAACATTTGAAAAAGATTTGGAGAGCTTTAAAAGTTTCATAATATATGAATGAGGATGAGGGCATTTAAAGAAGGATAAAAAAGGCTTCTACTTGCTCCTAAAGTGGGCACGATATTCTTGCTCATAGCAAGCATAGCTTGTAGATGAGTGTGACTAAGAATAGGAGAGATAGATAGAACCCTTCAAGTATTTGAACCAGCTCATCATATTAGGGATGTTTGAAAATCACTGTTATTCATGAAAAGAACGAGAGAAGACACGCCCTTTTTGCATAAAACTCCAAAGTAGGAATTTGGGGTGTAAGTTTATTTATCGAATCAAGGCACAACCAATAATAAGAATTGTGCGGATGTAACATACAACTCATGAAAGAAAAAGATAATGATCCATAAAGGGACAAAAGATGAATGCCATGTTATGCATCAAGTAAATCTATCATTTCAAAAGACAAAGCCAAATTCGGTGTAAGTTGCCATGTTCTATTGATAATTGTAAATCGGTTGTATTAAGATTTTCTCCCTTAAATGATTGAACTAATATAAAGCATCAACTTTTGTCACTTAGAATGCACTCCATCATCTCTGCGCTTTTGAATCCATATGCATCCCACTATTCGTCCACTAGATACCCCAAGGCTAAACCTTTACAATTTCCATCTGTTATATTCATAGCTCTTTTATTCGCCATTACCTCTACCCATTTTAAGCATGTCAAAGTGACTAATGCTAACGGCATCGTAGGACATACGTTCTAGTATTGTTTTTATGGCAGCATTGTTAGCATCATTTGTATTGAGGTGCTAATGGCATGGATATGGCATGTGTTAATGGCTCATGTGTGATCATTGGATTCTGAGAATGAAGAAGGCGGTATCTGAAAATGAAGGATGGAGGATTTTACACCTCACCCTCACATGGCGAACATTTCCGCATATGTATATATGCACAAAATCTGAATGAGAATGGTAAATATAGGGGGGACCATTCCAAAGCGTTTGTGCAATCAGAATGCCTTTGAACCTCTCGAACCTTCTGCGGTATCACCGGAAACCTCCTCCTTTGCCCAATTTAGGCCAACATCTACTTGAACTTAGGCGGCATCAATGCTTGGATGAATCTCGCTTTGGGTGGTAAAAAAGCTTTTCTAAAATGGTAGACTCAAAGTATAGAGGAAAACTCGAAGATAGCTTCTAGAGCAATGAAACTTGTTTTTCGAACTCAAATCAAGTAGGGGGGTGTGGAAGCAGGGAAAATTGTGCTCCCACACTCCGAATTGTGCTGCAATTCATATGAAAGTTCTTGGCAAATTTTATAGCCCTAACAAACTTTATAGTCCTAACAAATTTCACAACCCACTTGATCAATATAATATTGCCCACTTGATTATACACAAGGGCATTTGTTGAGGCCTCAAACAGGAAGGCCACGTGCAAATTCATTCTAAATGGAAATCATTAAACAAAAAAAAAACACCATTCCTCCTTTCTCGTCCAACCATTGCCAAAATCATACTAAACTCAATTTTCGATTCACGCTCATAACTCATCTTTCGCTTCTCTAACAATATAGCCAACATAAAGAAAAAACGTTTTCATCCCCTACTTCAAAAGCTGTTCTTTGTTTTATATTCGTCAAAATCTTCATTAGCATCGATGATCCCGGTAATGAAGAATCACAACATGATATAAAATTTGAATTTCGTCTTCTTGAGTCTATCCCTACATTACACATGGTTAAACAGAGAAAAGGCACCTATAATTATTCAAGTTGTAAACATCAACATTATTCAGTACCTATTGGAGGATTCACCTATACATGATATGTATATGACAGTTGCGTTCCTGGGGTAACCAAAAAACTAGGGGAATGCTTATGAGATATAATGGATAGTGTGGTACGTACAGACACAATGGTGGTGCTTACACACATTCATTGGTTTCAATTGCTAGTTATCTTCTATTCAATGGTATTTAGCAGCTCTGAACTTCAACATGTATGCAACACAAAGAGACATGCTGCAGGATCCAATAATAATGTAGATTAGTATCTTGGATCAGAACCAATGGCGGATAAGGTGGAAATTGTAATGCAAACCTTCTTCCAGCACTTGATACAAGATGATGACAATTCTCAAGCTACTGCAGATGCAAATAACATGTCATCACGTGCCTTATGTTTGTGCATTGTGGATCTTTGAGAAAGGGATGATTATTCAAAATGGAGGTCACACTTTTCTTCATAGGCGTCATCGTATACAAGCTGATGATTCTTTATCATTGCTAGAGGGGGAGCAGTTCGGCAGATCGCCCTCAACATCTTTTATGCACTTTAAAGACACACTTTCTTTGCTATGTGTTTTATCATCACCCAGATTGCTTAAAGGGCACTAATTATTCAATCTGAGGAAGATCTCACTCCATTACAGTTCAGTAAAAGAGGGGGAGAGCTAGTCAAGTTGAGAGAAGCAAGACAACAAAAGATGGGCAGTTTACCAGGGCAGCATGGCTATCATTCACGAACATTGCCTTTTGATCCTTGGATTGGTTATGTGTAGCCTTGTCTTTTTCTTCATTAGGAGGAGGGTGTGTCTTTTGGCTTCGTTTTGTTTTATTTTGTTTTAGTTTTGTTGTGGGCTTCATGCCCATGTTCTTATCGTCCCATGGCTAGTTTGTGGTCTCCATGGACATAAAAATTCTTGTCTTGTCTTAGTATTTGTAATGTTAGATGGCTTTATGTATCATCAAATGTTTAGATAATTCTAATACCAAATTCAAAAAATGGACAATGGTATATATGTATTTTAAAAAAGCCCTTGGTCATTCCATTATATTTGATCCATTAGATAAGATTTTTTATACATTAGAAACTTTGATATGATATAGCATTGGTGGGCCTGATTAGTGTTAAGGTTTATGTGCAATGATTAAGCCGAGGTTAGTCCTTTATGCCTATGTGGGAGAAACAATTGAGCATTGCTTTGTGCACAACTACTACTACTTTGGGCGTTGGTTCAATGCTATTTTCTACAAGTATTAATAGAGTGGGTTGTTAATGTTGTGACTACATTCTTGGTCGGCTGACGAAAAACCTAGCATTTCTTGCTCGTTGAGCTTAGGGCATATGGCCAATTTGGAAGCAACATCAATATAAACCTTATACTTGTTCATCTTCTATTTATTACTCTGAGTAAATCTTTTAATTACGCTAGCGAGGGCCCTCTAATAAAGAGGTTGTATGCAAAAACTTAGTGATATAAAGGGAATATGTCAAACAAAACATGGTACTAGCTAGATTAAAACCTAACCGGTTGGCAAGGCTAGTTTCACGAATTGATATGTATAATAGATTTTGGACAACACAATAGTTCTCAATCATCAAATCTCAGCTTATAACAGCCTGTAAATTACCGCAACTTCTAGTATGATATGTGTCGCCTAATAATTTTCATCTAATATTCTCTGGTAACGAACTTGAGGAGCATGGATTACAAATAATTTGGAGTAGGCACAAAAAGAGAGGAATATAGAAACATTTACACAAGCAGAGCAACTAGAGCTATGGAAGATTAGAAAGAGTGCCCACCCACATGCATGAATTCCATTTGTCCCAACCCAAGAGCATCTTCTATTCTGGCCATCATATCAGCAAACGGATACATGCAAGCCAAGACATATATAAGTGCAAAAAATGTGAGATGAGATTTGTGATACGAGAATATTAAATATTGTGTGGCGACTATTTATCCTTTCATCTCTTTATATGTATGGCGTGAGAGGACAAGGTAGGAGCTTCAAAGCATCCATCCATCGAGAATCTTGCATCTAATCCAACCCATCTTATCCGACCCTTCATTTTTTTAATTTTTGAGTTTATTTCAGATGCAAATGTCTTTCAATGTCTACAAGCAAGTTCCTTCGGCAAAGATAAGCTCCTGAAAGGGGCTCTAACAGTTGAAACTTCGATGGCCTTCCACTGCAGAAGACAACATCTCATTTTCAGTATAGTGCTGTCAAAGGCAGGCACAAGCAGTTGAACACCACTTCTTTATTTTAGCTGTCACCGTTGCCACAGGCAGACTATAATTCTCCTCAAAATCAATTAAGACTACTAATCGTTTGATGCAATTTCAAAATAAAAATACAATAAATGTATTACCTGGTCAAAAGATATCAAATTCGTCATGCAAACCAACCTTGTGCACCCATAATGAACTTGGAGCTACATCCGCATTTCTTCAGTCACCAAGGACACTAAGTCATCAAGCCTGATAAAAGGTAATTTTCCTTCTCTTCAGACCTTGCATTGAGAAACAGACATTTGCATTTCATAGCAAGTACCTCCGTGGTCTCAGGTGCTTTTCTGCTAGCAAAGCAGTCAAATAGGTCTGCAAGCAGAATATCCAAGATCAATAACCTGATCTACAAGATCCAGATCATCCACCTTAAAGTGTAAGTTCATGGCTTCATGAAAGTAAATGTTATTTTCCAATAGATGATCATTGAACAATAAACATAATATGCGTCTTCTAGGACATGTCCAGACATGTTCAACTGGATACTGTTGTATAGTTTTTAGATTCCTGCAACTATGCAGATGATCCTAGTTCACAAACACAACAATTCCAATTCTACACGGCATCCAATGATTTCACCAAAACCCTCAAAAACTATATGTTTGCATTAGAAGCAAAAATTTACTTATCTTTCATTTTGCCAGGTTGTTTCCCACAGAATCTTATCATCATTGTTTCCATGCAGCAAATGTGCATGATACACTCAATAGTAGCAAATATGCAAAACGAAGCCTTCATCTACCAGGTTTTTGTCAATATATTAGCATCACACTTTCCACAACAAGAAGCATAGCAATCCTTTGGTTCATTCTCAATTGTTGAATGTAAATATGCCTGGTTTATCTACTCACTTGTTATAATCTTACAACACTAATTTATCCTTCAATGAAAATTATTGTATCATGTTTTAACAGATGTGTTAGAAAAATCTGAACTCCTAAGCCTTTTGTAAAATGTGTTAGAAAAATCTGAACTCCTAAGCCATTTGTAAAATTACCTGCAGAACTTTACGGTTATGGGGTGATTTATCAACACCTTGAATTGCTTCGAAACCCACAGATGCATTGAAGTTCTCTTCAGCATGGGGTGATTGTGATGAACTTGCCATCAACGAAAAAGTGGGTTGAGATGGCATTACGCTTCCAAGCTTCTTAGCATTTTCAGATGTCAATACTGCCAAAATGAGGCCTGAGAGAACATACCACTATTTACAACTGTGTATCAGCAAATGCAAGAAGACCAATTTCGAGATGTCTGGAAATGTTACCTTTACTTTCAATTCCAAAACGTACATTTCCACCAGCTCCATTGCCAAGGATTCTGATTACAAAAGCATCAACAAACAATCAGAACTTGAGCATCAGCTATTATTTCCTTCAACAATATGGAAACCAATAAATATTCCAGACTAAACGCAGCTTTAACACATAAAATCACAGACACAGTGCACCATAGCAAATTTCCTCAGGCAAAGCCATACAACAGAAACCTATTTAATCACTGGCTCACTAAAATGTTTGCCTACCTCGTTCCTGTATGCCCAAGCAATAATATTTATACGGCGATTTGCACAATCTCAAAATGTTATTTCTATATATCTACCTTGTAAAGCAGTAGTTTCATCCCAACATACACTAATATTAAACTAATACTTAGTTGTTTGACTATGTTTCATCTGATTTGCAATGCATAATCTGAACTCTGGCAGAATATTTCATTTAATTTTTCTCGCGTTGCATTTTGTGTGCTCTCAGTGAGATGGATGCCTACTCTTGAAGGCAGTCACCACTTTCATCTCGATAGAAGCAATACCTACACGATTTTACATCAAAACGTGATAGCTTTAACTTCTGTTCACTCATTCTAGAAGGTTGGGGCTATGGCATTGGGTCTGCCAATCCCTGTCAGCAGGTATCCCAATGCCATGCTCTTAACCTCATAAAAATGAGGATCTTGTGTTGTGCTTCTGACCTTTTTTTATAAGTAGGGCCTGAGGCAACAATGGCTCCCCAGTTAGAAAAAAGGACTTGGGACAATCAAGCGAAAATCATCGCTCCATCTTATATTGTGAAAATAGAGGGAACAATTACATATAAGAGGCAATATTCAAAAATTATGATTGAAATTTGATGCTTGCAGAAAATCAACAAACTAAATTTTGTTATGAATCTGTTTATAGCACCACATTCTTTTCAATGCCCTCGAATCTAGACCCAACCCAACAGGTGGGCCAGAGACTGACAGCCATGTTAGCAAATACCGTTGCATAATTACTTCCTTGGCATCATGGCCACAATCCATATTCATTCCCATGACGCAAAATCTTTTTCCTTCTTCCTCATTAAAAGCACTTGAACCAAGAAGCCATGTCGATAAAATTAGTTTCATTAGCTCAGAAGTACCGCAGGGATGTAACAGGAACCATGGCTTCTGAAGGTAAGGATGGCCCTGTCAACAGAACAGATGACGACTGTGAACCAGATACATTAGAAGCATTTGAAGTGAATAGATTCTAGAATGCTTCCTTTAACAATCAACCTCAACTTCAATAGCAAAAGTTATTATGCAGCTCAAGTTATTACTAAAACCTCTTTCTTTCATGGAATTGTCTGCTTCATAGTAGCATGCAAATGTTACCTTTTAACTAAAACAGGACCAGGGCATGAAGAAAAATACTTGGCTAAGCTGCAAACAAGAGACTCTACTAGGCCCACTTTGAGTCTTAATCAGACATGCAGATCAAGTTATAAAGCCTGCTCTTTTGTGTCGTGAAGTTGTCTGCTTCACAGTAACATGCAAATGAAATTTTTTAACCAATACAGGACCAGGGTATAAAGTTGAGGATTAAAAAGTTGGTCGAGGTGCAACCAGAATGCACAGGCATTAGCAATTTAAAAACTATCAATCCTTAACATCTTGTGTAGAAAATGAGACTAGAAAGCCTAAAAGGAAGCCTTGTACTATTCAAAGCAAAAATAAGTTTTACAAAGAAAAATAAAAGCAATATTTTCCTCACTTCTTGTGAAAGAAATGTCCATTTGGACTTGTCAATAGCATGGCGTGACGATTCCGGGAGATCACTTTCTATGTCCTCCCAATCTAATCTTCTTCCATCTGTTGAATGCTCACATAGTTAAGAAGGGTAAATTCTCTTAATGCCTCACAATATGAAAAATAGTCAGTGAGAAAGAGCAATGGAACTTTATAGAATTCACTATAGAGATGATAGTTAAAGGGTAAATTCTCTTAATGCCTCACTAATTAATACCTGAAGAATAGCCAGTGAAAAAGAGCAATGGAACTTTATATGATTCACTATAGAGGAGATGATATGTGTATAGATGATACTGGCAGTCAGTCGCAACTTCACCCATCTGCATCCAAATCAGTTTACCCAACACCAAATAAACAATGGAGTACAACAATGTCACACAAGAACACAGAAGAAAGACATGTGGATTCAAGAAGGGCAGGCTCTGCAAAGGCATAAGTAACCTTTACAACTTGTTTACAGAAATACAAACGGTCCTGAAAAGACGAACTTTAAATTGATCAATAACCAGCAATTTAGTTATCTAAGTCAGCTAAGACAAACATCAGATCCAGCTATAATCGTCAGTGTTATACTAAATAAGCTACCATAACGAGTAAGTAAGGTAGTAAAGATCAAGGATTGGTAATTTCATAGGTTAGAGCCTCACTTTCTTGCCATCACTGGTGCATGTAATGCATCATGCACATATCCACAATCAAGTCTGATTTCTTGCTCAAGAAATGTGGCATATGTTTTTTAAAACTTGTGGAAGTTATTACAGAACAAAAGCCATCAATTAGATAGTCCAATCATGCGTCATAAGTGGCATTGTTCTATTGGTATGTTCAAATCTCTACATATTCAAAATGGCCATCCAGAATTTGTGTTTCATCACAAATGCCAAATTGTATATCAGTATTCACCTATCGTGAAAACCATATCATCAACCAAACTCCGCACACTCTTGAAATTAGTATTCTATAAAAAAGAACCAAGGGAATGAACTCACTGTAGCTGCATCTTCGAGTTCAATATCACAATTCACATGATACGTATCGTCTACCTAGAGAAGTATATGGAAGTTAGAAATATCTATAAAAGTTTCAGTCTTTATATATGCAGTAAGCATTAAAAACTCATATTATCCTGCCTTTCTCTTACTTGCAACAGCCACTTCCTCCAGAACAAGATAGCCTCCGACCTGAGAATGAGGCATTATGAGACTCCAATTTGAGAGGGATGGAAAAGTGAATAATTACTTACTGAATCTGGTGAAATGCCTTTTGAATTTTCCCATCGCCACAAAGGAATATTTACATCGCAGCAAGCCTCCCATGCTTTCATCAAATAAAAAGCTGCTAACTTGAAATTTTGAGAGCTGATTGTGCCATCCCATTGCTTGTTCTGTTCACAGTAAAATGATGCGAAATTTCACCATATGATCACTTCCAAAAAAGATCTCCTAAATATTAAATAGAGGCTAAGCACATTTGTATGATTGTTATGTACGATAGATATTGCTGCATGTTGTAATATGCATAGACACAGGAAGTAAGGCTAAACTATCTGTATAATTGTTATGTTGCTGCATGATGTTATATGCATAGTTACGGGAAGTAAGGCTGTGAAAAAAGTACGTCGATCGAAAAGGGTACTGGGAATTTACATGCAACATCGCGGTGCACGCGGTGGAGCAAAGCTCCGTTGGATCCATATCTGCCCCCTGTCGTACTGTCTTCGTTACTCACACCAGTATAAGTTTTCTACGCCCTCGATTCCAAGGGTCGAATATATAATTAGGACAATTCTAAATATGCTCTCCAACTTTGCAAATATTTCAAAAATACCCCACACTAAGTGTACTGTATGGTTACGGTATCGTATAGTTCAAGGCACTTGGGATGGCATTCCGCGTGGACAGGTGGGGTCTGGGCCACGCCGGGGTCTGGGCCACGCCGGAATACCATGGGACGCCTCACATGTAGCGTCTCCTGCGCCTCCCCAATGTGAACGTCCCCGGCAAGAATTTTGGGGCGTTCACGTGTTGGACATCGCCATAGCTACACCATCACCGGTTTTTGCTACACCAGCACTGGTTTTTGCTACTCCATCACTGTTTTTGCACCACAACTTCAAGATTGCTTCAAAATTTTACCTTTTGTTGCAGGTGAAGACCGAAATTTACTGGAAACGGAGGTCAAGACGTCCAAAGGCTGAAGCAGTCGGTCGATCAGGAACTGCTGGAGCAGTTTGATGTCCAACGGTTTGGACGTTGAGCCGCCCGGCAAAAAAACTTAACATGTGAATATCTTTTTTGTTACATGTGAAGCGTCCCTAAGCCACAATATGGTATTTGGGGAGCTAATTCAGCGTAGGGGGCATTTCGTCCGCTATGGCATTGTTGCGTTGTAGTCTGGCTATGACAACCCCTTGCTCTGCTATTTTTGTGCAGCAAAAGGGTTTTTGCTTCGTAGTTCAGTTTTTTTCTTGCTTCAAATTTTTTCAAGTATTGCTTTGGGTTTGGCGCTCCTAATCAGTTTCTTTTGCTTCAGGTGTTGGTTTAGGTCCACAGCAGTAGAAGAAGAACTGGCAAAGTAGAAGAAGAGCTGCTTGTGACAAATTTTCGGCAGCCTCTGTTTTTCCTGGCAATATTGTTTTTGGTAGTTCAGTTCTCTATTTTCTTTATTTTCTAACGAGATTTTTGAAATAGCGCTAGCATATATGACGCAGCCAGAGGCATAATATCTCACTGGAAATATTCTGATGCCATGGCAAGCTTCAAAACCTGTCCATTGTAAGCCAAATTCAAGCTATTGACCTATTGAAAGAAACACTACAAAAAATTTCTGATACTCTAAATGGGAAATGAAAGGACAATTTACCTTTTATTCAACCCCCGTTCACCCATGAATCACCTTTACCATATGGAGAAGTTTCTCCCTGAAAATCATGGAGAACCAGTGGTGAAACTTGGAGAATTGATGGTAAATCTTGGACTGTATTCACCATTTATTCACCTCTAATTTACTATCAGCATTTTTACTTCTATTCTCCATACATTCACCTCAACTTTACCTTCAAGATTTGTAGAAATAAGTATTTGTCAATTCAAATGAATGGCATGCCAAGGCTTCAACCTTGCTCAATGCAGTACCAACAGTGCATTAACAAATCCAAAACAAATCAAAGCCCACGAACAAATAAAACATATTCTCGTGTTCTTCAAATTATTTAAAACCTTCATCTCCACCCAAACACATCTCGATCTTAAGTGTAGAAGATTATCTGTGCAATAATTGTTAACACATAATTAGCTGGCCTAAGAAGTCTGACTAGCATATAAAATCTAAACTAAATAAACAAAATAACTACACAACTACCAGCAAGAAACATAAGTTAGCCCACAAACTAAGCTTTATCTATATATCTCGCTTCTTCCACTGATTTAACTACTGTTTCAATTCCACAACAAAACTACAAGACTAACAACTCTTGCATGTCCAAATGTCGCATAGCAAGCCAGTCTATACTCACCAACAGTCCACGCTATGGCAGTGCATTGCATCCCTATCATAAAACTACAAGTCTTTAACTTAGCATATTGACGCCTCTATCCATTACTTAACTCTCAGACCTGCAACAACCCAATCATGCCTACAAGCCACAAGACATGTAACCAACGTTAAACTGCAATGAACTTAACCTGTAACATTAAACTGCAGTTAACATGTCAAAGTAATGCATAAAAAAGGAAGAAGAAAAAGAACAATTGTACTTACATATTAAACACACCTGCTTGTTTCTCCACTCTCTTTGTGTTTCCTTAGCAGTGGAGTTCTCCCATAATTCTCTTTTGCGCTTGCGGATAGCTTTCAATGCACTATCTAGTTGCGGATGGCATCTTTCAATGCACGATCTAGTTGCATCTAGTTTCCTTACACTGCTTGTATAAAAGATGTTACCTACAAAATCATACACCAATACTTAGTTTTCAAACGAGTATTATCTATAACTAAAATATTTGTACTTATTACAAATTCTACAAGCCAAAGCATAAGGAAATTGCTATTGCCTGACTTGACAAAAGAAACAAGTACTCTGCCATACATGAAACACTATCTAACATAAAGGATGATCTAGTAAACTCCTTGTCTCTCAAGAGATTATGTCCTGGGCATGCCTCCAATGGTTGCAAATTGGAGCTTGGTATACACTTTTACTTCAAAATCTTCATCTTTGGCATTATTCAATCCTCCTCTAATTCCTCCCAAATTTGTGAAGCCATAGCCGTGAAGAATATCTACTGCCAGCATTGATCTATGCCAATGGAAGGAAAAGATATTAAGCATTTGATGAATTTCAGCTATCAACATTGATCTAAATAGCAATCTATGGAAAAAGAACTAAGAATGAGATAAACCCATGACAGAATATAATAAAAGGGTCGCAATTCTCACCTTAGTCCTTCACACAGGCAACCAAGAGCTTAGAATCTGTGCTTTCAACAGACTGGCTGACTTGATCGACAAAGGCTTCATTCTGTTTTGTAAACTTATGACCTATCCACATGCCTAGATAACCAAAAATGAATCCATTTTTTGAGTAATTATTTGAGTACTCTGCCAACTGTAATTATGACAAGAAATACTTTGTGAATAAATTCAGAATGTGTCACCTGTAAGACCATAGCTTTTTGAGCAAGATAGAAGTGCAATAGCTTTTTGAGCAAGATAGAAGTGCCATACTTAGATCCAGAAATAATCCCATCCTTCAAAGTCTTATTGATTTTCAGCCACGTGTGTGCAGCCTCAAGCCCTTTGTCTGCAGCCTCAAAGCCTTTCAGCCTAAACATTTGATAAAGGTTATGCATCAAGTTTACAGCTATCTCTGACTTTAGAGATGTTTGGAAAATGACGTCCAGTTTTGTGTTATGTAGGCATAACTGCCTAATACTTCATAAGCACTAGGGCTAGTTTTTGACCAATGGCCATGTTTTGGTTAGTAGAGAGTCAAAGTAGGCTTTTCATATAAATGCTTAAACTTAAAATATAAGACTTCATAGTGCAATGCTATATTTTTCCAACAAAGCACTTGTACTTACTTCGTTTCACAAGGAGAACTTGTTCTACAACAGCCCATCAGCCCTATTATGACCTCTATTCTTTTTGTCTTCCTATAATGTAGGACCATAAATGTGTCATACTTGTATCTAGGAAAAATGCCATTCTTCAAAAACCTATTGACTATCAGCTATGCTTTCTGAAGAGTTGTACCAAGTTACAAGCCGCGCTTTCTGAAGAGTTGTACCAAGTTACAAGCCGCTTTTATAGGGTTACTATACACAGGGACAGTTTGATTTGTGCTATGAAATGTATGCCCGAGGGCTTGCTTGATTTGGCCATAGGCCATTCTTTTGTTAGTATAATAATACTCATATTACTCCCATTCTGCATACTTTTTGAAAAAAGGATTGCTTATTTTTGAAAACTTGTATTTACCTAGAATATGCTTGCCTTGAACGGACCTTCCGTTCTGCAATACTCCATCAGTCCTTGTTGTCTTCCTGTCTTTCACTGGAATAAAGATGCCACCAAGGGCCATTCCTTTCTGCGGTACTTTGTTGGTCCTTGTTTCTCCAGTACTCCATTAGCTCACTAGCTCACAGTTGTCCTCCATATTTGCTTCCTGCTAGATGCATAAAGATTAATTAGCACATTATCCATAACATGCCTCAAATCCTCAAATACAAGTCATCTCATCAACATGTTCAGCAGTGCAGACTTTATTACTAGAACAGGATCTCCAAGACCCACACCAGTTAAACTGGTATACTGAAGTCACAATATTGAATACTTCCTTAGCATTTTAAGCTAAATTCTAGGCCTATCTTTAATAAAATATGATCATGGATGCATTGTAGACTTTAGAGAAAAGCATGGTTCATGGCAGTCAACCATGCAGCATTCCTTAAATCCTTATATTACTGCATACCTTATGCCATTCTTATAACTAAAAACATTCCTGCTGGACAATCTCAGTTAATATATGCAAATATTTTGGTTGCTTATCAATGTATCTTCTGCATATCATATTTATATACTCTTTTTGTGGTGCAGCGATCTGGTCCTTGAAAATCAATACTGCTGGTCTGGAGGGAATGGTTGATTGCTGTATATCGTGTCAAGCATTCCAGGTCCATCAATCATTACATTACGTCCAATCCGTGCATGGTCATTACCGTGCATTCGTTCAACTTGCACAGTTGAAGCACACTCAACCTTCAAAAAGCTTAGTCCACTCATGCTAAACTTTAATTCAGTTATTTCAGCAGCAAGATCTGTTCTTTTTTGTTAACTCTTGCAGAAGAAGCTTTTCTTTAATAAGCCACAATTCATCACAAATCTCTTCAAAAGAAGGACATGCATTAGAATCCTCGTTCCAGCAGCGTTGGATCAACTTGTCAAGACTAATAGGAATGTCTCTGGGCAACAGAGGCCTTTTGCCTACCTTGACAAGTTCAGCATCAAGATATGGTTGCTTCCCTGTTTAAACTAATTAATACTAAACCTTGACCTGTTTAAACTAAACAATACTATTTTTTTTTTGAAATACGTTTAGAGGGGGTGTTTGATTTCACTCAGCTTAGATCGGATATATATATCAAAGCATCTCAGCTTATATATCAAAACATGAACACTCAGCCTGGAATTTCGAGTAATTGGATGACCTGTTTAAAGAAGGCGTCGGTCATCTGACAAGATCAGTCTCCTGTCAATCCAAGATCAGCCAAAATCCAACAAACGATTATGCTGAACAAACGATGCTAGAATCCTGGCTGAATATCCGCGACGATGCAGGTTTGCCCTCCTCAATCCATCGTCAGTCACCAATATGTCGTCAATGCTATATATAAAAACCCTAAAATATTGATAAAAAGCCTGACATTGTAAATTAGTTTAATTATATTATGTAATTGTTAGGTTCCCAATATTCCTCCCTTATTCTCCACCATATTCTCCACATGGAGAATGCGTGGAGATAGGGAAGGAGAATGCTATTTTTTTCTAGTGGAAACACAAAAAAACAAAGAACAGACTTGCAAAAAGAAGAGATCAGCTAGAAATCGGAAGTGTAGAATGGTAGACCCAAATACCATTATGTACTAGAGGGGAATGCCACATCGGCCCACAACATTAACAGACAGTCAGAATTAGCGACCCAAATACCATATTGCCAATGGTTTCAGTACATTTGCCAAAATGCAAGTGCAGCCTTCCCTAACAGGGAAAGTCCGTATTTTTCATGCGGGATGTGGTTAATCTGGCCAAAAATTTATGATTAATCTTGTCGTACAATATCAGCCAGGGTGGTTAATCCAACCATCCGATATGAGCTAGAGGGTTAGTCCGACGAAAAAAAAATTTAACCCGGCCAAAAAGCCAGGCTTAGAACTGTGTGATGGCAGAAATTTTGATCGGATGGTTCTTGCTGCTCTAAGGCTTAAAAATCATGCCAACCACTTTGTATGCGTCTTTTATGCCAGTGTACGATGAAGAGAGGAAGAGATTTGAGGTGAAACAGAGCTAGATCGACCAACAAAAACTAAAAAACAATTGGTTTTTTTGCTTCAAACTGTGCGATCCTTCATGGCTGATATAGGGTGGCCAGATTAACCGCATCCTACATGAAAAGTACAGATTGCCCCTAAGATGAGTGCCATTTTGAGCCTTTAGATGGATAAAAATAGACAGTGGAAAAAATTCAAGCAAACGGTTAAAGCTCTCCTATGGTCCCTATTTCTCAACAAGGCTAGAACGTATTTTATCTTCAGATGGATTGCTCCAATCTTTTTTTTTATTTTTGGATGGGGTTGGGTTCAGTGCCAAGGAATCCCGCATGTTACGCCGCATGCGGCGTTCCCTTGCAGTTTGTGTTCCCTCTTCCGGGACGCTGGCTGCCCTAATTGAATACCAAGAATGCCAAGAATTTGAACTCAGGTGCCAGCATTGAATGAGAAATTTTAGACGAAATTGAATGGGAAAAATCTCGATGGGCTGCTGCTATACGAAATTTCCTCGACTAGGATTCTCCTCTCTCATTTTTGGCGCCACGGCTGGGCCTCATTTTGGCGCCGCGACTGGGTCAGATCTTGCAAATGTGAGTAGAATATATCATTCTTCTGTTCAACTGGGTCGGATCTTCCTAAAACTAATGAAGATATTTTTATTCCAAGATTGGAAACATTTGGAGCTTGTTAGTTGGGTCTCATTTTTGCCTCAGCTGGCTCGGATCTTGGAACGTGAGTGGATGTTGGAGTAGATAGCATTGTCAGCTCAGAGCTCTTGGAAATGTGAATGGATCTTGGAGTAGATAGCATTGTCGGCTTAGCTGGGCCGATTGTTCCTAAAACTAATTTCAATATTTTTATTCAGGATTCAAAATGTTTGGAGTTCTTCACTTGCTTCTAGAGCACCTTCTGTAAGCATTTTCTAGCATTTGCGCTTCTTAGTGGTTCTTTCCAGTCGCTGCTTTAAAGAGTTATCATTTATTGGAGGTTAAGATGTCTCAGTTTTAGTTTTGTGTAAGTGCACAAACAACCCACGTCCTGCTAGATCTCTCTAGCAATCACTAAGACAAACACTTGATGTCGAAACCCAAATGCAAGACAAATGTAGACTACAATCTTGACATGGTAGTTTTCACTTAAGAAAGAAGGTATCAGAAACATGCCTGTGACCAACACTAACCAACGGAAGACCAGACACATGTTTCCTTTGGAAGCATGCGCCCAAAGAATTGGTAGATTTTCATGTTTCCTTTAGATGTCTTGTTCAGCTAGATAGGCATAAATTTATTTGGGGGCAAACTCCCCATCTCTGTCCTAAACTTCCGTGTTCTCTGCTTAAACTTTTAGACGGTTGAGAAATTTTGATTCGTATTAAAATCAAGTCATCATAGCGAAGTGCCACAAGTCTCCGTTTTTGTCCATAAAACAGAAACAGTACATGACATCTATGCATTCCTTTGGAAAGAGCTTGGCAAGACAAGGTGCGTTATGGTACGATGAATGCATCCATGGTATGATGCATTATTTCCTTGGAAAAAGTGTCAATAAGTTGAAGGCTGCTCATGAAAGTCTTTTGCCCTTGACTGTACACATTCCCAATACCAGAAAGCGAAAGATGGCTTTTTGTCCACCTCAGCCGATGTAACTTATATCCTAGTAAGCCTATACGTGTTAAGATCAGTGTTAAGATCAGCAACTCGTCCACTTCAGCACATAAATTTATTCTTCATATTTCCAACACATCTAATAATACACCTGAAACAACATTCTCACTAACTTGAGGCTCCAATCCTGATCATCAACCAGTCAACAGTTTAGTTCTTTCAAGTTGCGAACGGACTTATGGCAAACATTCCTAGAAGACCCAGTGTGCTTGAGCACTATATTGGTATCAAATTGGTATCAAATAGAATGACTGTAAGTGACCGTAGCACCACAGAACACCTAAGATTTATTAATGATTATGGAATACCCATAGTGTCTATGAGACCAGAAGCATTGGAAAATCCATATGGTTTATGAGACCGAAAACATAAAAATTGTGGATGTGCAAGGAGGGTATTGGTCTCTCTTTGCTATGGAGGAGAAAACCCGCCAGCTAATAGGAAATGTGTTTTTAGGTCTAGGATTTCCACATGGATAAGTAGGACAATGATTTTGACATAATAGGGATGCACTACTAGTCTTCCCTTTGTGAAAGAAAAAAGCAATAAAATGGTGTCTTTTAGTCCTCACTCTTACTACAAAAAAAAAAAAAAAAAAAAAAAAACATTGGTCTTTGAAAACTTTATCTTACCATCATTGAATGTTTATGAATTTTATATATGAGATGTTGGAATGGTAAAGGAGTTGTTATATGTGGGATGATAAATGTCCATCCTTTAAGAAATAAAATAACCACTATAAAGAATTTGATGACAAATATTTGCTAAATATGACAAATAAAGTTTGACATCCATTACTAGATGCTTCCTTGGGTGTTACTAGAGGAGGGTACAAAGGCATCTAATAGATGCGCTCCTCTTTTTCCAAACATTTTCCTAGGATGTTCATCTTGAGGATCCTAACAATTTAGGTTATCTTTTTGGACCCAGAGCTACATTTTCCTACTCATTTGTTGCAAGGTTATTATATTTTTTGTATAAAGAGACCAATATGTCTTTTTGTAGCTCCTGGCGATGCACCAAACATAATACATCTACTTACTATAAGACTTCAACATAAATAATACATGAAATGTACCTACACAAATAATATAAAAAAAGCATCACATTGCTATGACGACGCTGCGATAACATGATACACAATTCTATCAAGCGTGGCGACATTGGGCACACACTTTTTGGGCACCTGGATTTCACAACACAATGGTGATACTAATAGACAGAAAATGATTGAAATAAGATCAGAATAACAATATAACTTCTCTCAATGTCTTTCAAGCGGAACATCGCCCGAAAGTTGTTTATTGTATGTTGTGACTCGTTCAACGATGTTATAGATGAACACCTATAGCTTAAAATATTGTGAGTATTGGGAAGTGCTGTGATTGTGTCTGCAAGACATAAAACACGTACAAACATTTCTATGACATTAAACTAGTCAGTTGCATACACAATTCAATCGAGGGGCACTTGTGGACGGGCTTGTACATGAATGTAGGAGACCTACAAACTAATTGTAAGAACATGGTAGGGGACTACTTTAATTTAAATGACTCCACGGTTTTGTTTGGGCCATTTCACCCTCAAGAAACTGAAGGGCAACCCTCTGTGCGCAGCACCTTGTTGTTTTTATATAAATGCAAAGCATCTGAGCTTTACTTGCCATCCTGGTGCGAATAGAGCAGCATTACACTGTATAACCTGGTACGAAGATAACAGCCATGCATTTTTACTCTCACCTTTTCAATCTTATATTCAACTATGTCATGGTTGGACCATCTTTATTACAGAGATCTGAGGTCTAGATGGTAGCTCCAAAGAGAGAAGATATCCCAAAATGGGTTGTTTCTTTTGAAATCTGTGATTATTTAATTTAGGCTTTGACATTCTATTTGTTTCATGGATTTATGCAATTGCAATACTTGAAGGACCAAGAGATGTTGCATAAGATGAGTAGAAGCTCCAAGTATAATATTGCTTAAGAATTCTAAATACAAATGCCAAGCTTCTTCTATGTGTAATTCATTTATGTTGTGATTTAGATAATCAGGTAGAGGTATTTCGGCAGAGGTTTGACTAGATTTGTTTCAGGCTTTTGGAGTTGTGCCCTTGCAAAATTGATAAAGCGCAGTTAGGCCTTGCAAAGCAGATAAGAAAAGCAGTCTTGGCTCTATCAAGCTCTTGAATTAGAGGTCAAAAAATTGCAAAAGTTTCTTTGAGCAAAAATAGACGAATCTTCCTTTGATCATATTTGTGGCCAGCTAAGGTCAACAAACTTTCTTTTCTTCTAATTTTAATTTCATTGTCCCATATTTGTCTGATACAGATGACAAATAATTGCCTAGATTGATAGCACAATAATTATGTCATAAGGTGCAAAAAAACAAAAGCTTTAACTCTTGGCACATGTTTATAAAGTTATTGAGAACGGCTTGCCAAAAGGTGATTCCCTTTGGCTTTGAAGTCCAAAGTGCCAGTGCCTGTATGCATTTCCGAGCAGCCAAAGACTTATAGAATATTGCTTCAAGTATGGCGAAGCAAATTGCTGACAAAAGGATTAAATAAAGCAAAGTAGTTAGATGTATTGCAAGTCACTGTTGTGTAAAATGACATAATACTTGTGGAAACATGGTCATGTCACCTGTTGAATTTTGAATGCCAACTCAATCCTATTTGTGTTATGCCAACTAATGAAGCATACCCCAGATATGTTTTAATTGAATGGACAACAATTGATGGAGTTTTAACATTCGAATTTTGTTGTATGTTTAACGAGCTTTCTGTTTTGCAGAATTGAAGCAGAATCAGCATCAATGTAGTTGGTTAAGAATTGTTGCACATTATCTGACCATGACACAGGAGCAAAGGGTTCAGTTAGAAAGGTATTGCCATTTGTTAAAGGCTTTTCAAAGACAATTTCTGTGTTCAGGTGCATTGTTTTGCAAGTTTTCAAGGCACTATCAAGATCCTATTCAATGTGCTTTCAAATTTCATTTGATGCATTGTTGTTGATACCAGTGGTTAGCACAATGTCACAATATATTTTTGTGAAATTTCAAGTTCTTGCTGCGAAAGAGTCAAACTAGGTGGTTCTATAAACATGCTTGCTTTCTTGCTCTAAAGGCAAACACAGAGATGTATAGAATATGTCGTTTCTCAATATGTTGACCAATTGTTATAAAAAATGATTTAATTTGAAGAATAGAATAGAATAGAATAGATTAGTATGGTTATGTTAGGGCACAGTTACCTAGAGAACATTCTACGGTTAGAGTGTAGGATAAATCGTTTGCATTTGTGTAGATTTGAAATGTTCTTTAGGATCTGCCTGATGTGTTTATTCCTATACAGGAGTTAGAGGCTTATACAAAATAGAAATGGAAAAACCTTGGCAGTTAGAAACTCAGGACATGATTATTGTTTAATAAGTTGTTTTTTGTAATGATTGGATAGACATTTTTCATCTCGATAGTATGTGGAAGTAGATATTATGTGGAAGCACACATATATCTGACCAGTTTCAACCTTCGAGGTAAAGCATGGAATGTCACCGCATCTGGCCAATGATCCTTGATATCTGTGTGGCCATGGCTAGATAATGGAGCGCATGGCAGACATGTGTTGAATTAAACGGCAATCTCCATTTCAGTTGGTTAAGGATTGTTGCATACCATTTTTCCATGACACATGAGCTATATTGTGAATACTATGTAGTAATTTTTGGAAGAAATGTATATATCTTTGTATACTTGCATTTGATGTATGTTATCAGATGTACCACAGTAAAGAAGGGTAAACAACTGAAGAAGGATAGTATGCAAGGTACCCAAGTCCATGAGGGAGAGAAGACTCTTAAACATTTCGAAAGATTTGGAGAGAGCTTTAAAGTTTCATAATATATGAATGAGGATGAGGGCATTTAAAAGAAGGATAAAAAAGGCTTCTTCTGCTTCTAAAGTGGGCACGACATTCTTGCTCATAGCAAACATAGTTTGTAGATGAGTGTGACTAAGAATAGGAGAGATAGATAGAACCCCTTCAAGTATTTGAACCAGCTATATTAGGGATGTCTGAAAAATCTCTTATTCATGAAAAAGAACTGAGAGAAGACACGTCCTTTTTTATGCATAAAACTCACAGTAGGAATTTAGGGTAAGTTTATTTATCGAATCAAGGCACAACCAAGAATGGTGCGGATGTAACATGCAGCTCATGAAAGAAAAAGATAATGATCCATAAGGGGACAAAAGATGAATGCCATGTTATGCATCAAGTAAATCTAAAGACGAAGCCAAATTCCAGTGTAAGTTGCCATGTTCTATTGATAATTGTAAATAAGTTGTATTAAGTTTTTTCTCCCTTAAATGATTGAACTAATATAAAGCATCAACTGTTGTCACTTAGAATGCACTCCATCATCTCTGCGCTTTTGAATCCATCCTGTGCATCCCACTATTCCTGTCCACTAGATACGCCCAAGGCTAAACCTTTTACAATTGCACTCTGTTATATTCATAGCTCTTTATTCGCCATTACCTGTCCGTGACTAATGCCCGGCATCGTCGGGCATACGTTTCTAGTATTGTTTATTTTATGACAGCATCGTTAGCATCATTGTATCGAGTGCTAATGGCATGGATATGGCATGTGTTAATGGCTCATGTGTGATCATTGGATTACAGAATGAAGGCCAGAATATACAAAATGAAGGATGGAGGATTTTACACCTCACCCTCCTGTATAGCAAAACATTTCCCTGCATATGTATATATGCACTAAAATACGAATGAGAATGGTAAATATAGGGGCACGAACCATTCCAAAGTGTTTGTGCAATCAGAAGTATGCCCTTTAACCTCTCTGGAACCTCTGCAGTACCTGTTGGAAACCTCCTCGCTGCCCAATTTAGGCCAGCATCTACTTGAACTCAGGCGGCATCAATGCTTGGATGAATCTAAGAATGATTCCACATCAAGCGGCCAATCTATGGGAAAAATCGAAGCGATCCGCAAGCTTTTCTAAGGCGATAGACTCAAAGTATAGAGGAAAACTTGAAGATAGCTTCTCTAGAGCAATGAAACTTGTTTTTCGAACTCAAATCAAGCAGGGGGTGTGGAAGCAGGGAAAATTGTGCTCCCACACTCCGAATTGTGTTGCAATTCATATGAAAGTTCTTGGCAAATTTTATAGCCCTAACAAACTTTACAGCCCTAACAAATTTCACAGCCCACTTGATCAATATAATATTGCCCACTTGATTATACACAAGGGCATTTTTTGAGACTTCAAACAGGAAGGCCACGTGCAAATTCATTCTAAATGGAAACCATTAAACAAAAAAAAACACCATCCCTCCTTTCTCGTCCAACCATTGCCAAAATCATGCTAAACTGTCAATTTCGATTCCTTCTCATAACTCATCTTTGCGTGCTCTAACAATATAGCCAATATAAGAAAAGGTTTTCATCCCCCTACTTCAAAATCTGTTCTTTGTTTTATATTCGTCAAAATCTTCATTAGCGTTGATGATCCTGGTAATGAAGAATCACAACATGATATAAAATTTGAATTTCGTCTTCTTCAGTCTACCCTTACATTACACATGGTTAAACAGAGAAAAGGCACCTATAATTATTCAAGTTGTAAACATCAACACTATTCAGTACCTATGGGAGGATTCACCTATACATGATATATATATGACATTTGCGTTCCTGGGGTAACCAAAAAACTAGGGGAATGCTTATGAGATATAATGGATAGTGTGGTACGTACAGACACAATGGCGGTGCTTACACACATTCATTGGTTTCAACTGCTAGTTATCTTCTATTCAATGGTATTTAGCAGCTCTGAACTTCAACATGTATGCAACACAAAGAGACATGCTGCAGGATCCAATAATAATGTAGATTAGCATCTTGGATCAGAACCAATGGCGGATAAGGTGGAAATTGTAATGCAAACCTTAGCACTTGATACAAGATGATGACAATTCTCAAGCTACTGCAGACGCAAATAACATGTCATCACGTGCCTTATATTTGTGCATTGTGGATACCGCAGAAAGGGATGATTATTCAAAAATGGAGGTCACACATTTCTTCATAGACGTCATGCGTATACAAGCTGATGATTATTTATCTGTTTCTAGAGGGGGAGCAGCTCAGCCAGATCGCCCTCAACATCTTTTAATGCACTTTAAAGACACACTTTCTTTGCTATGTGTTTCGCATCACGGCAGTTGCTTAAAGGGCACTAATTATTCAATACAGGAAGATCTCACTCCATTACAGTTCAGTAAAAGAGGGGAAGAGCTAGTCAAGTTGAGAGAAGCAAGACAACAAAAAATGGGCAGTTTACCAGGGCAGCATGGCTATCATTCGCGAACATTGCCTTTTGATCCTTGGATTGGTTATGTGTAGCCTTGTCTTTTTCTTCATTCGGGGGAGGGAGGTGTGTCTTTTGGCTTCGTTTTGTTTTATTTTGTTTTAGTTTTGTTGTGGGCTTCATGCCCATGTTCTTATCGTCCCATGGGCGTTTGTGGTCTCCATGGACATAAAAAATTCTTATCTTGTCTTACTAATTGTAATCTGTTAGATGGCTTTATGTTTGGTATCATCAAATGTTTAGATAATTCTAATACCAAATCCAAAAAATGGACAATGGCATATATGTGATTTTAAGGGGCAGTCCTTGGTCATTCCCGTATATTTGATCCATTAGATAAGATTTTTTATACATTAAAAACTTTGATATGATATAGCATTGGTGGGCACAGATTCGTGTTAAGGTTTATGTGCACAGATTAAGCCAGAAGTTAGTCCTTTATGCCCTATGTGCGAGAAACGATTGAGCATTGCTTTGTGCACAACTACTACTAGTTTGGGCTTTGGTTCAATGCTATTTTCTACAAATATTAATAGAGTCAGTTGTTAATGTTGTGACTACATTCTTGGTCGACGACGAAAAACCTAGCATTTCTTGCTCGTTGAGCTTAGGGCATATGGCCAATTTGGAAGCAACATCAATATAAACCTTACTTGTTCATCTTCTATTTATTACTACAGAATAAATCAGAGTTCTATACGTCCTTTCTAATTACGCTAGCGAGGCCCTCTAATAAAGAGGTTGTATGCAAAAAATCCCTATTTTTAGTGGACGATGATATAAAGGCAATATGTTAGACAAAACATGGTACTAGCTAGATTATAACCTAACGCAAGGCTAGTTTCATGCGAATCGATTTGTGTAATAGATTTTGGACAACGCAATATTTCTCAATCATCAAATCTCTCCAATATTTCTCAATCATCAAATCTCAGCTTATAACAACCTGTAAATTACCGCAATTTCTAGTATGTCGCCTAATAATTTTCATCTAATATTCTCTGGTAACGAACTTGAGGAGCATGGATTACAAATAATTTGGAGTAGGCATAAAAAGAGAGGAATATAGAACATTTACACAAGCAGAGCAACTAGAGCTATGGAAGATTAGAAAGAGTGCCCACCCACATGCATGAATTCCATTTGTCCCAACCCAAGAGCATCTTCTATTCTGGCCATCATATCAGCAAACGGATACATGCAGTTTTCGGACATATATAAGTGCAAAAAATGTGAGATGAGATTTGTGATACGAGAATATTAAATATTGTATGGCGACTATTTATCATTTCATCTCTTTATATGTATGGCGTGAGAGGACAAGGTAGGAGCTTCAAAGCATCCATCCATCGAGAATCTTGCATCTAATCCAACCCATCTTATCCGACCATTCATTTTTTAATTTTCGAGTTTATTCCTTGTGCAAGTGTCTGACAAGTTCCTTCGGCAAAGATAAGCTCCTGAAAGGGGCTCTAACAGTTGAAACTTCGATGGCCTTCCACTGCAGAAGACAACATCTCATTTTCAGCATAGTGCTGTCAAAGGCAGGCACAAGCAGTTGAACACCACTTCTTTATTTTAGCTGTCACCGTTGCCACAGGCAGACTATAATTCTCCTCAAAATCAATTAAGACTACTAATCGTCTGATGCAATTTCAAAATAAAAATACAATAAATGTATTACCTGGTCAAAAGATATCAAATTCGTCATGCAAACCAACCTTGTGCACCCATAATGAACTTGGAGCTACATCCGCATTTCTTCAGTCACTAAGGACACTAAGTCATCAAGCCTGATAAAAGGTAATTTTCCTTCTTTTCAGACCTTGCATTGAGAAACAGACATTTGCATTTCATAGCAAGTACCTCCGTGGTCTCAGGTGCTTTTCTGCTAGCAAAGCAGTCAAATAGGTCTGCAAGCAGAATATCCAAGATCAATAACCTGATCTACAAGATCCAGATCATCCACCCTAAAGTGTAAGTTCATGGCTTCATGAAAGTAAATGTTATTTTCCAATAGATGGTCGTTGACCAATAAACATAATATGCGTCTTCTAGGACATGTCCAGACATATTCAACTGGATACTGTTGTATAGTTTTTAGATTCCTGCAACTATGCACATGATCCTAGTTACAAACACAACAATTCCAATTCTACAAGGCATCCAATGATTTCACCAAAACCCTCAAAAACTATATGTTTGCATTAGAAGCAAAAATTTACTTATCTTTCATTTTGCCAGGTTGTTTCCCACAGAATCTTATCATCATTGTTTCCATGCAGCAAATGTGCATGATACACTCAATAGTAGCAAATATGCAAAAAGAAGCCTTCATCTACCAGGTTTTTGTCATATATTAGCATCACACTTTCCACAACAAGAAGCATAGCAATCCTTTGGTTCATTCTCAATTGTTGAATGTAAATATGCCTGGTTTATCTACTCACTTGTTATAATCCTACAACACTAATTTATCCTTCAATGCAAATTATTGTATCATGTTTTAACAGATGTCTTAGAAAAATCTGAACTCCTAAGCCTTTTGTAAAATTACCTGCAGAACTTCACGGTTATTGGGATGGGATGATTTATCAACACCTTGAATTGCTTCAAAACCCACAGATGCATTGAAGTTCTCTTCAGCATGGGGTGATTGTGATGAACTTGCCATCAACGAAAAAGTGGGTTGAGATGGCATTACGCTTCCAAGCTTCTTAGCATTTTCAAATGTCAATACTGCCACAATGAGGCCTGAGAGAACATACCACTATTTACAACTGTCTATCAGCAAATGTAAGAAGACCAATTTCGAGATGTCTGGATTGCAATGTTACCTTTACTTTCAATTCCAAAACGTACATTTCCACCAGCTCCATTGCCAAGGATTCTGATTACAAAAGCATCAACAAACAATCAGAACTTGAGCATCAGCTATTATTTCCTTCAACAATATGGAAACCAATAAAAATTCCAAACCAAATGCAGCTTTAACACATAAAATCACAGACACAGTGCACCATAGCAAATCTCCTCAGGCAAAGCCATACAACAGAGACCTATTTAATCACTGGCTCAATAAAATGTTTGCCTAGCTCGTTCCTGTATGCCCAAGCAATAACATTTATACGAATAAAAATAATAAATTTAATTGGCATCCACACCAGAGTGCAAATCATATAGGTGGTCTCAAATCCTGATATTTTGCTTCAGGAATACACTTCAACTTTCAATTGATCTGACAATTCATAGTAAATTTCAAGCTGGCCAATATTTCCAGATTTAGATTAAAAGACATAATAAGAGGACTAAAATGCTGTCATTGCCTCAGAATTACAGTGGACATTCAAAGTATCAAAAAAGAAAAAGGGTAGCTACCAAAAAGTGGAATGGACAATGTTGAAAATACAGGTATTCCTCCACCATCACCATTGTCCCCTTCGAGCTTTCGATGCCTTGAAAATTCAATCAGTGGCCCTTCTAAACTTGTTCTATACACTCTCATTGACTTCAGTAATTCGATAAGCTTTGACACGACGCCCACCTATCATGCCGATCTTTCATAACAATAAACAAAGTCCATATGCTTCCTCCTGGGATGGGAACTGTTATCTTTACAATGAAAATCATGCAACAGAAAATGGCGATTTGCACAATCTCAAAATGTTATTTCTATATATCTACCTTGTAAAACAGTAGTTTCATCCCATACATACACTAATATTATTCATCTGATTTGCAATGCATAATCTGAACTCTAGCAGAATATTTCATTTAATCTTTCTCGCGTCGCATTTTGTGGTTGCTCTCAGTGAGATGGATGCCTACTCTTGAAGGCAATCACCACTTTCATCTCGATAGAAGTAATACCTACACGAAGATGCATGTCTCAAACTGACAAATAAAATAACTTAATTGATCAGTTGCTAGAAAATCGAACAATTTAATGTTGGGTAGAAAATTTAACAAACAAAGCAGCCATTTACAATATCTAAATGTTATGACAGAAGCCAAGCACCTCACTGCTTATTCAGAAGCAGGTGCCATAAGCATAACAATAAACCGCACCTAAGTGCACATTGTCCCTTGTTAACACCATGCACTACAAGGTCTTACTAAGTCCAACTCTAAACAAACATTCACAGTCTTATGATGAAATATGAGCAGCTTAATCACCAAATGCATGCTTGCAAACACTATGATCAACTTTTCTAAAGCATGAGCTCCTAAAAAGCAAAAATATAACATGGGTTGTAAAAGATTAAACAATGCTTGCCTGATTTTTGTAGATGTCAATCAAATTATAGAGATATTTAACCTGCATAACAATATAATGATCTCATATGGTGTAGTATAGTAAAAGACATTGCCACAAACATAGTTCCCTATTAAAATGATAGATAGATAACCCGACTGCATGAAATAATGCACTACAACCTCTTACCCTAACTCCCAATGTTGAAAAGGGACAAGTCAAAAGAAATAAGTTTCAAAGCCTTGTTTCTGATCCCCTCACTGAGTTAAATGTTAGCAATTGCATCAAACATTGCATACAAAGTAATAAGTAACTGGTGTAAGGTGTAGGGTTTTTCTAAGCTTGAATAAGCCCATCGTAGTTCCAGTCAGACCCCAAGATTCAGCCAAAGTAATTCATAAAATCCAAGAAACGCCTCATGGATTCCACCACACTTATTTTAAGAACCTGTTTGCTTATTTTAAGAACCTGTTTGCTTATTTTAAGAACCTGTTTGACGGGACATATATAAGATTATTGTCAATTACCTGTTGGCTTTCAAGCTTCTTGCTGGCCTTCTCACGAATGCCTTTCATATTCTCCAACTTGCTTAGATCCATATCAGGGAGGTAGCTTTGCGTTAGAAAAGCATTTACAAGGGCAGTGGCTATGGAAAGCCCTTTGGTGGAGGAAGCAGACCACTCTGATCGTGCAGCAGCTATGTCCGCCCATACATTTCTCATATTACGCTGAGCTGCAGGCCTCCATAGCCTTCTCCATGCTGAATCTGACATTCCTGGAAGAAAAATCCGGTCCCCTTAGAGAACCAGTTGCTTTTGTAAGTTAATTCAGTATATACGCTTTTATTTTTCATATATTTGGTTAAACTTTTTAAAATCGAAGGTGTTAGTTCTCTTTTTATGGAAACGAAGGTGTCAACATCTGATATAATAAAACCAATGCCTATGTCACTTGTGGATATCAATTAGTTACTCTTCTAACCCTGAAGTTTAATTGACGTGAGCCTCAGCATATACCTTGAATCTAAATTTCAATTCCCACTGTAGAGCACATACATATATTATCATATTTTTAGATAGCACAAACACGAGTAGCTCCAACGTAAAAGGGTAATATATTCAGTGGCATTACTTATATTCCCTAATAATGAATGTCTATACCTGATGTATCAGCTTGATCCCAGCAAACCACAAAAGAATTAATGATCCCAGCAAACCACAAAAGAATTAATGTCCTCCTGAGATGGCTAACATAGACTAATCAGGATTAACAACTTCAAATCACTGTAACATGTGCTTCTGTCCATGTTTGCATATGTCTGCAGGTGCATTACATTGACCTGATTCATTTATTTCCTAGCTAATTGCTTTGTCCATTTGGCTTAGAAATCCACACAAACATGATAAATACCAACAATAATCTATTTTTGCTAAACTATTAGAAAGACTCGGTATAATTCATGCACAATTCTTTTGTCTTTACATCATATAATTGGAACAAAAGGGCAAGAAATTTAAATCAAGAAAGAGGTACAAATGCAATCAATTCAACTAGAAGATGCATCTGCATTGGGTCAGCCAGAGGTACTACCAAAGCTATCACGAGACTCTCAGCTCATAGCTCATGCACTATAAATTATTAGAGAAAGGTAGTTCCAAAAAATGCAAAGACAACGAAGATGTGTCTATCTTGTATTCAATGAACAAAATGGAAGTTGGTCGCTGGAATTGGTTTTCATTGTGCCACGTGTCTTCCATTCCATCGCGGAATGGAAGTTGGGACGAGCTTTCCGCTCATCCGGTAACAAGAAACCGGCAATCTGCTCATCCGGTAACAAGAAACAAGAAACTGGTAAGAAGAAATCGCGCTCTGCTACTGCTTAATCCGGTGCTACTGCTACTGCTTAATCCTTTAGAAAGTCCAAGAACCCGGCACTCTGCTACTGCTTTATCCGGCGCTACTGCTACTGCTTAATCCGGCGCCCAATGCTCTGCTTAAACCATTAGAAAGTCCAAGAATCATACAGATTTAGTCATTTGCAGCTTCAAAATCCCCTGTTTTTCAACTTGGGCGGGGCCTTTTGGACGAAAATCTCAAGCCTTTCCCACCAGAAATCGAAGCCTTTATCTGCACAAACAAGAACCCAGCTCCACCAGAAATCGAAATCCGGCACTTAATCCGGCGCCCAATGCTTAATCCGGCGCCCAATGCTCTGCTTAAACCCAGCTCCACCAGAAATCGAAATCTAGAAACCAGAAACCAGAACCTAGCTCTACAAGAAGCCTTTATCTGCAGAAATCGAAGCCTTTATCTTGCAGAAACAAGAACCCAACTCCACCAAAAATCGAAGCCTTTCTTGCAGAAACAAGAACCCAGCTCCACCAAAAATCGATGCACTTCCAACTTCCATTTTGTTGGGGAATGGAAGGGGTCGCCCCTTTCCGGTTTGGAATTCGGGACCCCCTCCGGGCTGCCGCCGGTCGGGGGGCCCCCCTTCCAAACTGGAAAGGGGCTCCCCCCTTCCATTCCCCAATACATAATCGCATTCAAGTTCAATCCCGCAGACACTTCTAAAGAAAATTCTAAAGCAAAAAGGATAACATAATGTAAGGGCATGAGATGAGATGATCCATATTTGGTTGTGTACCCAATCTCCAACACGATGATCGTTCTTTCAACTCCAACCTTTGCAACCTCTTGAAGCATAAATAGAAGAAATTCTAGTACTTTGGAGGATGTTAAAGTTTAGAATGAGGGCGAGAAAAAAATTGTCATACTCAAAATATGGCGCGAAACATCAGAAATATCCTGTAAAACTTTTTGACGACTATTAATGCTATTTGCTATTTTGAGATGAGTCTGGACTCCAAAAACCAAATGAAAATGCCTTGAACTACTAGCATGCATACAATCTACAATCTTCATATTTCATCAACTTCTACGGTTGAACCTCAGATAAATATACATACAACTGTTTAACAAAGAAACAATGAGCAGAATACATATTTCAAATTCATATTGAAGGGACACAAATATGCACACATATGTTTGATATAAGAGTGGCTCGATTAGACATAAAATTCAATATAATAGAATTGAATTGATTTGAATAGAGCAAAGTGAAGATTTTGGCATGAAACCTGCTGTCTAGCAGAATATTGCTGCTCTTTACTATATGCTTATAAACAAAAACAGAACTTAGCAGAATATGACTATTCAACCCAGTTGCCACAGCTGTGCACACCTCATATGTGTAACATTCAAATGTTCATATACATTCATACCTCTTTTGGCCTGCCCGGATCAATGGAGCTGCGTGCGGGCGCTTTAATTTTGTTAGACCTATTCGTTGCCTTTTTGCTATTAACTTTGAACACCTTGATTTGTTTGAGAAACTCTAAGAATTTTATACTTTCTATAATGATCATGCCATTTTCCAACTCTACGTGCTAGGGTTCTTTAATATCATATATAAAAAGGTTGAAGGTCGACTTTGTAGCTACCCCTCTTCAAACTTGAGCACGAGGGTGCCTATTTGCTATTTTGCTATATAGCCATGTAACATTTTCTCAATATTAAATAAGAATTCATTATCCATCAAAAAAAAAAAGTTTTAGGCATGATGATGTGAACCAATAACTGAATGGCCAAAGATTTGAAAATATGATCATCAAAGAATTAGCACCTTCTATCTAGCAGCTGACATGTATCAATTTGGGAACACGTGAGATTTGAATCTGCACTATTGTCGTGTGTTCTCGTGCCCTTGGGATTGATGAGTATTGTAGTAGATGACCATGACTATTGAACTCGGTTTTACCTTTGAGAATCTCAACTCTTAAACTTTTGCATCTACTTTTCCACCCTATGGTAGTCAGTGGGTTTTGAGCCTGGAAGGAGAACGTCCATACCCTATGGCCAAACTACTTGGCTACCATGCGATGGTTTTGTACGCTCCCTCCCTCCCTCCTTCCTTCTCTATATTTGATTAAATGCAGCGTGAATCATTGCATATGTGAGGTATTGATTATCAAATAAGCAAAGGTGGCCTTCACCCAGACATAATTCAGACAATATGCCAAGTGCAATAGTATGAAGGCATAGTGATGTTTGACAAATCAAGGACATTGAACTATTTCAAACTGGTGACCAATCACCTTGTTGTCATCTATCTATAAGATCTTTGCAAGGACATCTTGGTTGAGTCCATCTTCACAATTCAACCAGGCATTCTTTCAAAAGAATGTTTTTTGATAATGTAGTTGCTGCTTATAGGGGATTTATTGGGTGGTCGACAAAACCTTCATGTTATATATCTTAAGCTTGACTTTGTGAAGGCTTACGGCAATGTTAGTTGGGAGTTAATGTGTCTGTGTATGCTAAGCATGGAATTTGGACAACAATTCACGTCGGACATCATGAAGCTGTCTGTTTTTGCTCGAGTGACAGTTTTGTTCCATGGTGAGCCGTCAGAGGTTTTCTCACTTGTTTCTGATATTATCTAGGAATGCCCTTTAGCACCATTACTCCTCATAATTGTTGCGGAGGCTTTGTCATAGTTATTCACTGTTGCAACAAGAGAGGGGCTCTTCCATGGTCTCGCGATGGAGGATGGCATATAGGAAGTTTGCAATCAATATGCAAATGACACATTTCTCTTTCTGATTGATATGCTATGAATCTAGAAGCTACCAAATTGCTCTTAAATACATTTTCATTGGTTGCTGGCAGTGCTTTTGGGGTGCCAGAATTGTACAGCTTTATGGACGTTGTATACTTCGACCTGGCACGTATTCATAATTATCCATGGAAGTCGCTTGCTCATGGATAGGTGACCAAGTTGCTAGGGATTCCAGTCGGCATTCATGTTAGTGCGGGAGCTGCATTGGAAGAAACTGTTAAGGGTTTGGAGAAGCACTTGTTTTGGTGGTCCACCACAAAATTGTCTTTTGGGGTCGCATTACAATGGCCAAGTCAGTCCTCAGTAGTATCCACGTCTATATGGCATCTTTACTGCTTAGCCCCATAGGTCAAAGCACAAGAAACTCCTCAATGGTGAATATGACTCTTAGGTCAAAGTACAAGAGACTCCTGAATGGTGAATATGACTCTCATGCCTTTTTAGACAATCTCTTAGTCACTATGTCTCCCTAGGCAAGAAGGCAGTCAAACAAGTTCTGCATTAGGCATTATTTCATCTTTTGTAGCCTTTTTCAAATGCTTCTCCTTTCCTATGTGGATTGTTGACAGCATGAGATGCTGTCAAACAACTTTTCTGGCCATGTCCTTCCATCTTTTTCTGGCCATGTCTTGGGGTTATCATGAAAATATTCACAAAGGCAAGCACCTTTGTCCGTTCAGCATATTGCCTCCTCTTAGCATCACAACCCCTCCCATTTCCAAATGGATGGCATCTGCAGGTTCCACAACTAATACGGGTCATACATGGACTGCCAAGGCCTCCTCTTGGAATTCATATTCAACTATATATTTCCTTGTTAGAATTGTCACAAAATAAGGCATCAAGTGTTCAAAGGAATTCAAGTCTTCAAAAGAAAGCAAGACCACACAAAGTAAAGAACAAAGCACTATGACATTCACTTGTTGAACATTAACTCAATACAAACTTTTTTTTTACAGCTAAAGCACGGAACTTCAGAATTTTCTGAAAATTATAGAATTATTGTGACGCTCCCCGGACCTATATGATGCTCCCATCGTATACATACGAGAAATCCCCTCTTCTATGGCGACAATACCACCATAGAAAGGCCCTCCGTCTGACTCGGACCACTTGTGATGACAAGTGTCCCGGTGAAGGACACGGAGGTGTCATTCATCCCACGCCTTCGATGGGAATCCTAATAGCGGAAGCGTACATACAAGATTAGCACCTGGCAACAATACAAATAAATAATATACCACCACGAAGGGTGGCCCATCATCATCAGTCCATGGCATCCAAAGCATCAACCATAATAAAGGAAATGCACCATAAACAAGGGTTCTACCCCGGCTCAGACTCATGGGAATCAACTGACGGCCAAGGCCTCCGGACAACAACAGACAGAATCATAACAATGGCGTTGGTTGGCATAGAACAATGGCTAGGGTAGTTCACTCCATCCGGCCCTCCTGTGCACACTTTGCAGATAGGCTGGAACATGCTATGGCGTGATTATAGCCTTCCGGAGACGCAATCCCATGGAATCACCCTATGGAACTACTCCGGGTTACATCTCCCGGTCCGATGAGGCAGGTCGGAGAGGCGTCCCCTCCCCGAGTATGACGGATCCCTGGGTGTGCTAGAGAAACCGTGCCTCCCTTAGTGACCCCCGTGTTCGTACCCGACTTACTCCCCTAAATCTAAAGGCCGGCTCACCTGCCCGTTCGAGCCCAGGGCGCCCAAGAATATTGGCTCGATACCTGCAACCCAGGAAGTGTCAGACCCATACTCGTTCATACTCGATTCACCATCACTCTCGTTGTCTGGTGCTGAATCACATCATAGCATCCACCGCCAGGTGGGCTCTTGTGCACAGGCCGCATCTACTGGGATTTAAGAGGTTCTAGCTAGGAACATCACTAAATCTAAATGGCTTTCAGGTCTCTACCCCCCTTAAACGCATACATCACAGGAGGAACAGAAAGAGAGAACAGAATCTGATACAACATCCATAATCATCATAATTAGATCATAACATAGAATCTAATCATCCATCTACCTCAAACAAGGGTTAGAATAGCACACAACTACCTAGAAACTAACATGTGTCCTGGCTGGACCCATTGTCTCGAAGAACATCCATAGAACTGGTCAGGTGTTAGGTTGTAACAGCTTCCCCCTTCCTCTGCTCTTCCCAAACTCGAATTTGGACAAAACTAGGGTGGGAAGCTCAAATTGCCACCCAAAGATGGCAACCTGCCCTTGGCCAATCGAGTGAGGCCAAGTGGCACATTCTAACTAGCCTACTTGGCTAACTAATACCATTAGTTAGTGACTTAGGTTAGTTTAATATCAATAATCCCTTTTAAGTTAATCCCCAATGGTTCCCAATACCTTGGTGACGTGTCAGGTTAGGTATACGTATATCGTATACTTACATGGAACGTCACATTCTACCCCCTTGGGATAATGCTGTCCTCAACATTAAGGATGGACGAAAGAATCATTTGTAAAAGAAAAAGAGAGTAGATACTTTATTATAAAATATAGGAGATTACAAAAAGATCATAAACGACCAAAGTTGCGGACCGGAGTCCTTTCACACCATGACTTAACACACTGATTATGCATGACAACAAGGTCCTCAGTGGACCATAAAGATAAAGATAACTTAAGAAAACATAACATGACTCCTGAAAGTGAGTCTTCCAAACTACAGATGATGTTGTGCACACTACACACCTGCAGAATAACAATACGTGAGTAGGCAAATTAATTATTGAAAGTTGTGGTTGAAGGGACCACCCCCTTGATAAAAAGAATAGAATAGAATAGAATAGAATAGACATTAACGTCCCTTGTGCCCTGAGGCCCCTGGACTTGTGTAGCATGGGCGGGCTCCCTAAAAGGGCGCTACTAGCACATCACGCTGTTATGATGTAGCCTTTTCTGAAGGCTGACTTTTTTCTATTATTACCAGCATCCCGCTTTACTTCGGCTTCGTGGCCGTGCAGTGATGCGTCGTTATCAATCAGCTTTTAACTGAACAATTTGTGTGGGGTTTATGATCCGCTTTTGTGCGGTTCATATTACAAACCCTCTTTCACTGTGTACTTCTCTGTGTCTGATCATCATTCCCTGGATCGCGTCTGCCAAATCTCGGAGTGATTCTGATATGAAGAACTGATATGAAGGGAATCCTATAATGCCTAGGGCTTGCAAGTCGTCGCGGCATAAGGAATGGCATTGTTCCTATTTTAGCCGGAGACAGTTGCGACCTAAGATACTTAGATGCAATTTTCCCCCCATCCTAGGATGCGTCTACCCCAACCCCCCTACATGATCCCTGTCGGATCTACTGCACAATGACGTACCATTGGAGTCGGAGTCGATAGCATCGATGGATGGTCCGCCCCTGACATTGTTGCATAAAGTCCTGAAGGGTAAGCCTTGTCAAGGTCTTGTTTAAGGACCCAGGTAGCATCCTCCGTATGTAAGTGTTTCCACTTAACCAAATATTGCAATATCCGAGTTCTTTTGGTTTGCTTGTATGCTCTATCAAGGAGAGCCTCTGGAACAATTTCCAATTGCTCATCTGTCATCTCCAGAAGAGTTGGTGTGTCAAGAATTTCATGAGGATCCGGAGTATGCTTCTTCAGAAGGCTTACATGGAAAACCTTGTGTACCTTTAGATGAGCAGGTAAGTTTAACCTATATGCCTGAGGACCTATACGTTCCACGATCTGAAATGGTCCTGCCCATCGTGGTGCCAGCTTCTCACAATTCCCAATTTTAAGTTTGGCCTGCTTAGCCTTAATCTTCAACCACACCGATTCACCAAGCTGGAACTTCCGTGGGGTACGGTGTCTATCCGCTAAACTCTTTTGGCGACTACATGCAGCCAAAAGATATCCTCGTACCTCCTCAACCAAAGCTTGCATATCTGTAAGCAATTGTTGTGAAACTGCCACTTTGGAAACTGGGTTATGCCACGTATTTGGAGTAAGACATTGATAACCATAAGTGATCATAAAGGGAGACATCCTCGTGGACTCCTGTTTAGTACTATTATAGGCAAATTCTACCAAATGAATGTAGTCCGCCCATTGAGATTGCTTATTCCATACATAATTTCGTAGCATATCCTCAATAATTCTATTGGTGCTTTCCGACTGCCCATCTGTTTGAGGGTGATAGGCCGTACTCATGGCAAGCTTGATTTGTATAGTCCTGAAGAAGTCTTTCCAGAAGGCACTAACAAATTTGGGATCACGATCCGAAATAATGGTGCGTGGCATCCCATGGAGTCGAAAAATCTCCTTGGAGAATAAAAGTGCCGTGTCTAAGGCAGTGTCGGTGGTACGACATGGCAAGAAATGTGCCATCTTAGAGAGTTTGTCATCAAGGCGTCAAATCCACGAAGTGTGCGTGGGAGACCCACAATGAAGTTTATGGTAATAACTTCCCATTTTGCATTGGGGATGTCCAAAGGCTCTAGTGTACCTGGTGTTCTGAGTTGCTCTGCCTTTGTCTGTTGGCAAAGATGGCACTGTATAATATAGCGCGCAATATATTTCTTCATATCAGGCCAAAAGTAACTGGATCGTATCTTGAAATATGTTTTTATGAATCCGGCGTGACCCGCAATAGGGCTGTTATGCGTGTCATGGAGAATAAGCCGTCTAACCCCTGATGAGTTGGGTACACATAACTTATCGCGGTAATATAAAAGATTACCGTCCTTCTTATAATGCTTAAATGTGTCCCTCTCCTTATCTGTCTTGGCCTCTTTAGAAAGGCTGGTCCATACTTCATTGAATTCAGGGTCCGTTGGAAGAGATTGTTCAATAGTCTTCCCAAATTCACTTGCAATAGTGGAAATAGCATTGCAATGGGTACGTGCAGTCAACGGATGCCGAGATAAGGCATCTGCAACAACATGATGTTTGCCAGGTTTATACAGAACCTCAAAGTCATACTCCTCCAAAAATTCTATCCACCTCCATTGGTGAAGATTGAGGTTAGCTTGTGTGAAGATATACTGCAGACTTTGGTGATCTGTATCTAGTTGAAATCGTCGTCCAAGAAGATAATGTCGCCAAATGCGCAAGGCACGGACGACCCCAAGCAATTTCTGGTCATGAGTGGGATATCTCTGTTCAACATCGTTCATTTTCTTGGAGTCATAGGCTATGACTCGTCCTTCTTGCATCAGAATAGCACCTGTGGCTATTTTACTGGCATCGGTAGCAACCGCCTTATCCTTTTAAGGATCAGGTAAAGTAAGGACGGGTGCTGATGTTAAGGCATCCTTCAACTGTTGAAACCCTGATTGAACCTTACGTTTCCAATGTGCTGCCCAATCCTTGACCCTCTCATGCTTGGTTAAATCAGCAAGGGGTGCTGCAATCTTAGCAAAGACCTTAACGAATTTGCGATAATAGCCTGCCAACCCCAGAAAACTTCTGACCTCTGAGACATTGGTAGGTGCCGACCAGTCTTTAGCTGCCTCAATTTTTGCTGGATCTGTAGCAATACCATCTGCAGACACAATATGTGCCAAATACTCGACCCTAGTGGTCGCAAATTTGCATTTGGAGAACTTAGCAAACAATTGGTGGTGCCGCAACTTCTGGAGTGCCCGTTTAAGATGGTCTTCATGATCCTCCAGGGTTTTACTGTAGATGAGAATGTCATAAAAGAAGATAATAACAAACTCGTCTAAATAGTCTTTGAAGACATCATTCATGAGACACATGAAGGTTACTGGTGCATTAATGAGTCCAAAAGGCATAACTGTGAACTCATAATGTCCATAACATGTACGGAATGCAGACTTGTGAATGTCCTCCTCCTTAATGCGTATTTGATGATAGCCAGAGCGAAGATCTATCTTGGAAAAATATTTAGCTCCTTGTAACTGATCCATAAGGTCATCGGCCCTTGGTAATGCATATCGATTTTTAATAGTATGCTTATTGAGCTGATGGTAATCAATACACATTCGCAAAGTCCCATCCTTCTTTTTAACAAACAAGATAGGGGCTCCAAAAGGTGAGACACTGGGCCGAATGAAGCCTAACTTCAAAAGTTCATGTAACTGCTGCTTGAGTTCTGCTAACTCTGGTGTACTCATCCGGTAAGGAGCCTTACTGGTAGGCTTGGTACCTGGTTGGAGTGCAATTTCACACTCTACCCCCCTAAAAGATGGTAGCTTGCGAATCTCATCTAGAAAGAGATCCTTGAATTCGTGAATAAGGCTGGCTATAGTTGGAGGCAACCCTTGGATGACTTCTTCTTGCCGGGCGTCGAAGGATGCTAGCTGATGCCTTGTCTTGACGCTCCTACCTTGAGTCTAATCCCAAGGATTCTGCAATTGATTAATAATCACATGTTATCCTAGGGCTTCATCGTTTTCAGCTTATAGCCACCATATTTCATGATACAGCCTTGTTGGAGTCTGTTTGGGCATCTCTACTCTCTGATCCATTGGCTCAAGGTGTATTTTCACATCTTGACTCAACATCATCTTCTCGGCAAATGCGATTGGACTATGATCATTTTGAGATTTGAGATGGACTTATGTTCTGCAATGGACTTCCGTATATTCCAAATGGTGCTTCCAAACTTCGGGCTCTCTAGGATTGTCATGACTCGCCTATGGCTGGATATTTTAGAGTAGCCAAGACTCTTGAACTTATTAGTCGAGAGTATTGATGGTCGGGACTTCATTGCCCTGTCAAAGTGTTTATCCGATCTTGTGATATCTGCTGTCGAGCAAAGGTTCCGAGACATCTTCCTCATGGTCTTCTTTAGCCACTACTTGTTCCAGATGGACCTTGGAAGAGTATTTCTGTAGACTTTATTTTGGAGCTGCTGCTCTCTCGGGGTCATGATGCCATTATGGTCATTGTTGAATGCTTCTCTAAGATGGCTCATGTTATTCCTTGCAATATCACCATCACCAATGAAGGAACAACTGGTCTTTTCCTTCATGAAGTAGTCAGACTTCATGGACTGTCAAGCACTATTGTCAGTGATTGTAGACCCCAGTTCGTCGCATGATTTTGGAAGCGGCTTTTTGAGTATTGTATATTGATCGCTCATTGACATCCGGTCATCATCCAGAAAGTAATGGACAAGTAGAGCACACTAATCAGATTTGGAATAATATCCGAGGTGCTTTATCAGTTATCGACAGAATGATTGGGTCGATTATTTTCCATTAGCTGAATTTGCCTATAATAACTCAATATATGCTTCCATTGGCCAGACTCTATTCTTTCTAAACTCTGGCCAGCATCCTCGTTGGCCCCTTAGTGTCGCTGGCAGTGACTCTGTCAATTATAATACCAAGCCTCAACTTGAGAAACTCCCAACTCTTCAATCAGATTCTTCACCACCACCATCTTCTCCGGGCACAGGAGCACCTCAGCTTGAGAAACTCCCGATTCTTCAATCAGATCTTCACCACCACCATCTTCTCCGGGCACAGGAGCACTATCGGCATTATGCTGATTGATGTCAGCAGGAAGCTCCTATATTTCATGTTGGTGACCTTGTCTCGCTTCTTCATATGGACCTTCCTACCTCACGTCCCTGCAACAAGGTTGACTACCGACGCCTTGGTCTTTACCAGATCACAGCCCAGGTCAACGATGTGGTATTCTAGCTCGAGCTCCTCCAATTGTTCATCTCCATGCAGTATTTCATGTTTCACTATTGGAGCCCTACACAGTTAATCCTTTTCTTGGATCGCATTCCTCCGCCACCACCACTAGTGGAAATTGATGATCATGAGGAGTTCGAGGTTCGAGAGATAGACTCCTAAGTTTCTGCATTGGGGATTTTATTACTTTATCGATTGGGAAGGTTACTCACCAAACGATAGAACTTGGGAGCATGCCGAGAATCTGACTAATGCTCCTGATAAAATTGCGGAGTCACTCACATTACCCGATAAGCCAAGTTCGAGTACCCCGGCTCCAGCTCTGAGGACTCGTCACTGTCGTAATAGGGGGATGGTGTGATGACTATAAGAGTATTCATACTATACGAGCATTCTACTCATATGTACAAAAGATGGTCGTCACAGGAATGCAAAAAAATAGTTGCACAAGGCAGGATTTAAACTCGCAACCTTCTAGCTGCGAGTCATCCACCTTTGCCAAGTGTGCTATTGATACTTGTAGAAGACATTCCCTCACATCTTCTACATATGCAGTGCTAATTCCAGGAGGATCTAGAATATCCTAGAACCTACATGCATGCCCGACACTTTGCATGATCTCGTCTATTGGAGTGGCGCGATCCTGAATGTTGACTTGGATATAAATAGAGGCACCCTTTCTTGTCAAACTATTCCGGTTCAATATCTAGGCATCTCTCTCGTGTTCTTGCTTGCCTTCGGGCCATTATATTCTTGTTTCTTCACCATATATCAGATGTGTTGCTAACCTTGACGTATTTCTTCCATATTTTTTGCGTATTCTTCGCATATTTTTCTTGTGTTCGCATAGGTTCATGATAGCTATGACCGATCAAAGGTTGGGCCCGCAATTGTGGGACATTTTCATTAGTCGTTTGTGATGTAGAAAGTTTATATGTTTGCTATGTGGTTAACTACACATAATCGTTATTGATGTGAGGATGCGTTGACATCATGTAAAGCTAAGGTGTACTCACAAATTTGCTATGAACGAAAATATCATGGAAACTGGGTCGTTGATTCCGCGTCCAGAATGGAAAGCGACACTATGATTTTGTTCAAGCGATCATCTACGGTGATCAGCAGGTCCCCCCTCCCCCCCCTCCCCCAATACATCTTTCAATAAAAAGAAAAATATTCACCTGAAATATACGGCTAGCAAGCAAAATGCCCACAAACCTCTTATGCCCAAAGCCTTCAATTGTTCATAGCTTATGCCGATTAGCAAATAGCTTATGCCAAATAGCAAGAAAGCTGAAGAGCAAGGAAAATAAGGGAATTCCAGTTTGGATCACCAAAGAACTCAGGAATTGCTTATACAACAGTAATCTAAGTAGAATATGTGCCCAAGCAATTCATATTTTCCAGTGTACTCAGATGAAGCTTCTTGCCCTTTTGTTTGGCTTCCATCCCATTTCGCTGCATATAGAATTTCATCAAAGCCTCTGATACTTATATATTCCTTCCTTCTAAGAAGTTGTTCATAAGGTAGAATGAAGTATAATTGGTCCAGTTGGTGTTGCTTACTTTGTGGGGGCATGATGATACGGCATCTTAACTACCGTGCCCCAACCAACCAGGCAATAGCATCTAGACATTGAGGTTTGACCCTCTATATGTGATAATTAGGTACTGCCTCCCCAAAATCTACTCAAGTGGTCCCCATGGTGCCCAAATTATATCAATTCCTCCCCCTCTCGAAAGGCTTGCCTTCGACCATATGGGTACATCATTCGCCTATAATGCAATTCTTATTTAGGACGCGTCCGTGTAGACTTGAACTTGAGATTTGTCTCTAATACCATTGACACGGCACCATAACTATCGTGCGCGAACCAATTGGGCAAAAGCATCTAGACATTGAGGTTTGACAATAAGGTGCCGCGTCCCCCTAAGATCTACTCAAATGGTTCCCATGGCCTCCGAACCATCACATGAAGTCTGAGCAATATTTGTATCACTGTTCTCCAGGCTCTTCTCCATAAATCCTCACCTAAAATACCTCACATTCGTAACCTGAGATGCTCTGGTTGATAACCAGGCTATTGCAACAGAATGGTACATATAAGGGTTGTTGTAACTAACACTCTAGCAATGAGACAAGTTTTAGGAGCTACTTTTGGAGATAATCTGACGAGGTGTTATATTAGCAAACTAGATTCTAGATTTAAAAGATGGAAAGGAGAAAAAGACTCACTAATTTGTTTAGTTTTTGGTCGCCTCATAGTTCCAAAGATGCAGTATTAATCAAATGCCATGTCTAAAATGTAGAAAAAAGTTGCCTGAGATACAGTTGTCTCTGCAAATAGAGCATACAAATGGAGCTTCAAATGGGAACTCAAGAGTAATTGTAGATATTGGACAGATTGAATATAACCCTACCTTACTGAGTATAGGTTTTGCTACACTTTGCATCAGGCAAGAGTATCCTAAGCTAGGGAGATTATCAGAAACAAAACTAATCGACATTACAGTTTCTGTCGGGCAGTAACATCACATGCAACCAGTAGCAACAACTTGAAGAATCAGGAGATCAGTCTGTTCCACATTATAGCAGAACGCCTTTCTCAGTTACTCCTTTCAATGGTTGATAATGATATCATTAGTGGTGTTGCCATGCACGACGAGACCCAACAAGTGTGCAATCAATATATTGATAATACTTTCTTTTTTTTGAAGGCAACAGAAAACTTCTTGATGTATTCTCTTTGACTTCAGGATGTTGTGCTAGAAAACTTCTTGATGTATTCTCTTTGGCTTCAGGTTGCTTTTTGAATTGGAATAAATGTGTTGCATTATGTCCATTAGAAGAACCATTGCTTGTATTTGTTAATCAATATCCTTGGAAAGTAATGGCAAGAGGTAGTTCATCCGAGTTATTGGGTATCCTGATTGGGATTAACAGGTCTGGGAAGGAGATATGGTTGAAATCTTGCTAGGATTAGCAAAACATTTAAATTAGTGGAAGGTATGCAAGATCTTCATGGCAGGCAGGATTGTCGTAGCAAAATGAGTGCTTTGCAGCATGCATGTGTACGCAGCTTTAGTATTATTGGCACCAAAGAATGTCACACACAGTTAACAAATTTGGTAAGGAACTTTGCATCGGGTGGCAATGGAGAAGGCATGAACATCAAGGTTGCGTGGGATGAGTGTTGTGCTTCTAAAAAAAATGGTAGACTTGGGATGTTAGACATAGCTCTATATAGCAAAATTTTAGTGAGCAAATTCATTTGACAGATAATGAACAAAGAAAGTGATTCTCCCGGTCTTCAGTTGTTGAATCAGTCATTAAACAACTTTCTTTGCCATGGGCTCTCTTGTATAAGTTGAAGCCTTTCTTGAAGGCCTCGCCTTTCCTGCAAGGCTTATTTAAGGCATGGAGACATTGAGGAGTTTATAACAACTAAGTACAGAAAATTGCCACTCGGTTGCAATGCTTGTGTGGTGGTTAGCCATTGAAACTAATAGTGATAACCTTATTTTCCTTGGTGGACATAAGGAGTCAAAGGAGATAGTCGTGATTAGGAATTAATTTGTTGGTGACTGGCACTCATAAGGCATGCTTTTGTTCTGGGAGAAGCTCAAGAGGAAATTCAGTCTGCATCTACGGATTTTTTTTTGAATTGGCGGTAGGGAATATCCCCTATTATGCAAGACCTATGTTGGGCAATTTCTTGATAATTCATGAGGCTTTGATAGAACACTACTTTGTTCCTAATTGTTATAACTCCTTCATTCAAAGAAGGTGCTTGAATTATCAACTAAATAGACCTTGCAGTTTGTGAGAATGAACTAACACGAATGCGGAAACAGGTTTGGAAGAATCAGCTCCCTCCAAAAGTACATGTTCTCACTTAGCAAATTATTCATATAGAGCAGTGGGGACTGACTATTTGGTCAGCAAATTTGACGCACAAGTTAGTCCTACATGCTCTATTTGTAATTGTGCAGATGGTCTACATTAAAGGAAGGAAGGAAGAAAATTTTAACGTCCACGGAACCCAATCGGGTTATGGGACCAGAACCAACAAAGGGGGCATAAGCCCTAACAGATCAGAGGGCCGAAGCCCAAAAAAGTAGAACATGGGGTCCAAGCCCCGTTTCAACACAGAAATAACCAAACCCGAACGAAACAAAAGAAATACAGAGCTATACAGTAAGTGCCCATGGATCAGATGGCCACTGATCTCGAATGATAGCTTGACCTCCCCTATAAACAGCCCACTTCTGGCCAGTAGGGCGAGCCTCTCCACGACACGACATAACTCTTCTTCCGCCTCTGAGCCGTCTTTGAGTCAAGTCTTCCCGGACGGAGAAGGTGGTTCCTTTCAAATGGTTGCCATGTCGCAGGATGTGCAATCGGGAAAGAGCATCTTGAAAGCGCACCAAGAGGTGACGAGGGCGGTCGATCCGATCTGCTCCAACCCACCGGGCGAGACAATACCATGTGCTTGGATATGCATCACCCGGTAAAAACCTGTAGCGGCTTCATCCGTAGCAAAGAGAATCACCCGCTCTCAATACCCACAATACATAGGTTCAAGTATGCATCCTCGGGCAAAGTAGGTGTGGATCCTCGTCATGTTGTCATCATCTTTAGGTATATCATTCACATGGTCGGGCCCGGTATCGTGGATCCATGTACCCCTGCTATCAGCCTCGTGCATATCATTCACATGCTCGTAGGGGCATTGTGCTAGACACCCGGCCAGTAGTACTATGATCTCTTTGGGCCGTGGCCCACGTTGTAGCAACAACTCTAGAAGCCGCACCCGCCTTTGTAAGGGTAACGAAAGCGGACATTCTTTGTGGATGTGATGAGAGCATACTTGCCTGTATCTTGGCTAGGATATCTGGATGCGTGCGGTTCATCCGAGCATCAAGCCTATCTAGCGGCATTCGGGGACGATCGAGAACCGGTTGTGGATCCTTTGGGACAAAATAGGACGCCAGGGCCCAAAAGAAGGGGCTGCCCGAGATAGGGCTCTATCGTGGGATCATAAGGCTTACCGGATGACCACGTGCAATCGTGATAAGGTTCTTTGCCTTATGGGGGTCTCTCCGCCATACATTTGATTATGCGAGTCATCTTTGAGGCTATGTTTGGGGTGCCAAAGTTTGAGGGGTCTCGCCGCCCGAAGGGTGCTTAGAATCCAATTTGGGGACTCCAAAAGCGGCGAGCACCTTTTGGGCGTTTGGGGGTTTTGGGGCTAGAGAGATATTGTAAACCCTAGAGAGAGAAAACCGGAAAGGGGCAAATCAAGGGGGTCTATGCAAGGGCAGTGAGGGCGCGATGCTAAGAGCAATACTGGGACACAAAACAGTCCAAAATAATTCAAAGCAATCCAAAACCTGGTACTATGGCCGATGCTGTGGATGGAAATCCTTGCTGGCCCGAGGCTTGGGCTGGTGACCTCGGAGTAGAACGGAACCAGATCCGATTCTGTATCTTGATGCTAACTCCCTGGTACGGAGTTACATGAGCGTGGCCTCAAGGCCTTAGGCGCTTAGGCGCTAGGCGCTACGCCGACAAGGATGTGTTGTGTGTTCCAGAGGACCGCCATACAGTTGTGTAAGGGACGGGCTTCTGTGGATTATTTGGGAAAGGCGTAGAGAATTTGAATTCTACAGATACTCCTCCAGAATCTTAATTTTTCTTAGATCCATACTCAATAAGCATGTTCATGCTATTGTGATGACCATATGGGTATTCATACCGTACGAGTATTCTACTCATATGTACAAAAAATGGTCGTCACACGAATGCAAAAAAATAATTGCAGAAGGCAAGATTTGATCTTGCAACCTTCTAGCTGCGAATCATCCACTTTTGCCGAGAGCGCTACCAATATTTATTAAAGACATTCCCTCACATGTTTTCCATATGCATAGCTGACTCCAGGAGGGTTTATAATATTCTAGAACCTACATGCATGTATGACACTTGGCACGATCTCGTCCATTAGAGTAGCATGATCCTGACTGTTGTATAGAGGCACCTTCTTCTTGTCGAACCATTCCAGTTCAACACCAGTCTTGAGCCTTCTAGGCATCTCTATCATGTTCGTGCTTGCCTTCGAGCCATTGTATTCTTATTTCTTCATCATATATCGGATTATTTACCGACCTTAACTTATTTCTTCAGTTTTCTTGCACATTCTTCACGTATTTTCCTTGTTTTCCCATAGGTTCATGACAGTTTGAACCAAAATCCCTACCCGATTCTTGCCTGCTCTGATCCTAAACATTTTTTTGCTCATATTTGGTGATTTTATCTCTATGGAGGAGGTTTCGTTGGATTTCTTCATGATTTAGGCAAATGGAAACTACTCTGAGATACTTTGCAAGTTGATAAGGTTAGTATTACAGAGCCTGGTGTTGTATTGTGGATCACTTTGCTTGTGCTAAAAATGTGTAGTGAAGGGCGATAAGCCGAGCATTTCTTTCTCCTCCAATTTTCTCATTTTTTAGATGGATTGGAAGTTTTCATACAAGAAAAATCAAACATATCTAGAGGACAAGTTGCAGACCTGCTTCTTTAACTTGTTTAAACAATCTATTTGTCTTTTATGCAATATTACATAAACAAGGTAATCCTTAATCCTGATACAAAAACTAATATTATTGACTTGCTTATAATATAAGCAAGTCTTGCCTAATATAAGTCTTGCCTAATATAAGCAAGTTTTGCCTAATAACAATATTAGGCTTACGGAGCATGCAATATTCAGCCTTGTTCTGTTATCTTAAGGAGCTAATATAAGACGTGAGGACCGCTGTAATTTTGTTTAAGTGTGCCAATAAGACCCTGGTAATCCATCAATGTTTGAGGAACGATAGTGCTATACACTCTATTACAACTTTATAATTACCTACAAATGAAGTTTACTAAACCGCCACTCTTGAATCAAAGAATAGACTACAATATATTCTAACGCCTATGGATATGCACATCTGACATTAGCCAATATTATACTTTAAGCCAGAGCATACCTTAGAGATCCCATTTGACATTTATTTAGGAGAAAGAGGTGAAGAGGTGAGGATAAAATATGCGAATGAAAAAACAAGGTTAAGAACACAGTGGATCTTCGAGATGGAACTTAGAATCCTTTGCAAATGTGCGCAAAGCTAACATTACTAAACAGTGAGTCAAAACAAAAACTGCAGAGATTATTTAACAATTGCTACAGCCTTCCACACATAAAGGAAATGAGAAAAGCTGTAGAAACAAATTATTGCAGATCTTAAACAAAGAATAGTACAAAAGCAGGTCATAAAACTCCTGTTTGTAGGAGTTAATGGCTTCTATAGAACAAATGGATGGCTTCAATATCTTAAGGGGATTCTGTGACGCTCCCTGCTAAACATACGGCGCCCGGCCGTACACTCGGCAGGAAATCCCCCGTCCGGCTCTACAACCGCACATGCCCTCCGTCTATCCCGCACTCTGGAACCTCCGTAGTGCGGGAAGGGGACACGAAGGTGTCTTGCGCGCCCTTCCCCTATGGGCTCCTATCACAGCGGAAGCATAAACACGTCAGAACTAGCAATATAATACAAGAGGCTACCTCGAGGGTAGCTCAACCGCACATCCATAGATGCAAAGAACATAATCATATGCCATAAAACATGAGAGCTCCTACCCATGGCTATGACACATAGGGTAGTCGACTGACTAGATAGGCCTCAAGATAGAGCAGACCGAGTCATAACAATGGCGGGGCTGGCATAAGACAATGGCTAGGGTTGACCACTCCATCCGCCCCTCACATGCATACTTTGCGGATGGGCTAGATCAAGGCGTGGCATGACTCTAACCTTCCTGATCACGCAATCCCATGGCATCACCCATCGGGACTACTCCGTGTTGCATCTCCCCGGGTCCCAGGTAGGAAGGGTTGCATCTCCCCTTCCCGGGTCCTAGAGGCTCCACGGGCGGCTAGAGAATCGTGGCGACACACGATTAGCACCCGTGAACCCCCAAAACAAGAGCCAAGTGACACTTGCAACTCTTGAGAGGCAGGGGCGTCACCATTGCCCCAGAGGTGTCGGACCCATGCTCGCCCACACGCAAGTGACCGACCATAAGCCTAGCCCACCGTGGGATCCCAGAAGCCCCCACTGGCGGGGATCCACCCTCCATCTTGCCTCTAGCCCCGTTGTGTGGTGCTGAGTCACATCATAGCTTCCATAGTCCGGTGGGTTCCTATGCACAGGCCGCACTAATAGGAACTAAGGGATCTACACTAGGAGCATACTACATATGGCCCTAGGTCTCTACCCCCCTTCCCAATACAAGAGGAGCACATGATCAACCAATATCACATACATCACATCATGATCGACATCAATATCATATGAACATCTTAACCTAAACATACATAGCTAACTAACAGTTAGGGTTCCTTGATTAGGGTTCAAGATGTTCAACAAAGGATCTAGGGTGGCTCTACTCTAGACACGAATCACTAACCCATCTGGAGTGCTAACTTCCAGATGAACTACCATGAACTCTACTCAACCTACCTCCTCCAGAAGCGCTTCCTCCCATCCCTGGCGTCTCCATGCTCCTAGACGTGGTTCGAAGGCTTGCTCCCTCTACGATCATACACACCTTCCAGGGGCTGCTGCTCCAGGCTAGACTATGACGAACGGTGCTCGAAACGGGGTTTCGGGCACGTGGATGAGAGTTCAGGTGCTAGGTCAGGAAAAAGGGTCTAGGGTTAGGGTTAGAGCTCATATAGGTATGGGTCCACATGGGATGCCACGTGGCACCACTAAAATAAGGCCGTGTGGCGGTTGCCCAATAGGATAAGGCCATGTGGAAATGGGCCTTATCCTAAGGTTATCTAAGTTAACAATTAACTTAGATGTGCACCCCTTGCCACTTATCCGAGGCATACAAGGCTACCTAGGCAGACTTGTATGGTGACGGATCTAGGAATATATGTATTTATGGCGTATATTCCCTTGGAACGTCACAGATTCAATGCTAGTAGTGACCATTACAAAGATTTTTTCCACAAATTGATGTTATTAACTACCATGGCGAAACTTTAGACGTTAATAGTGGGTCCAAACTCACAGGTTTGGAACCAAAGAAATGTTCGCGGTGCCTTGGTCTTCGCGATAAATTTCTTGTATATATAATGATATGTGATATTGTAGTCTAAGGCATAAGTTTTGCAATACGCATAATGTACTCATGAGGTATAGTGGATTGGCTACATGTACTCTACTCGTGTTTCAATAATGTACTCACAAGATATCATCATGACCTACCTGGGGTGGATACATGTACTCATGATGTGGTAATGATGACTAGATATTGCCGTTTTTAAGAGGGTTTTGAATAGGCATGGCAATGTTAAACGTGTGCTTACTCATTATTGAAATTTTTGATAGGCGCATAGAAATGATTCTTAGACCGATTAATTCATGATAATTATAGAAAAAATCTCTAACTGTAAACTAGTGTAACACAATATGATGCACAATATTGGTGTGGTGTGCGCATCATATGTCCAATCAATCAGATGCTGCAAATATGACATGACGTACGAAAAAAAAAGGGAATAAAGACGACTTCTTCTTCAAAAACACTACATAAAGATGGCTTCTTTTTTTATTGCCAAGGCCAATGGCCATGTAGTTGACTCCAACTTCACATTCATCAATTGTAAGTCGAACAACTCTTAAAATGAGATATATATCACAATCAATAGACATGGTCTTCCCCATGGCTAGATCCTTGATGGTGTATTTAAAACCAGCTACCTTCCATTAATGAATATTGAAAAGTTTAGTAAGACAATGCCATTCTTTATGGATATGCTTGATGTTGGTTGTGCAAGAGGACAAACTCAAACGCCTGTCGGCATAACAAACAATAATGTCGGCTTTTCTTTTCATGTGGGAAAAATATTCTTCTATGCTCTATGTATAGAACATGTCACTGACAAATCATAGGTCCGTAGCTAATGTAAAGTAACGTCTTGAACTAAGATGGATCGCATGTGCAAAGCTTGAGTCAAGTCATAAGATTATGTTAGTCGTCCACACAAGTCTTAGAATATGCTAGTATACTCCTAAGAAACTGGTCCAACATGTCACTTTCAGAAATTAATGTTGGCTTTACTATGTTGAATTATAATGACAATGAAGATAAAATTTGGACTAGAGTTCAAAATGTTGACTGGTTGAGATGAATCCAGAAAGCTGGACATTAGAAAATATGAAAGAAAGACCATCAGTATGCTAGACGAAGACGTAATATATGTCCAAAATGGCTCAGATACCCTTTGCAGGGAATGTGTTGGGAAACGAATGAGTGAAAGAATCGTGTCAGACAGCATCTGACAATGAGCGTGGAGATGACAATTGACCAAATCACTAACAATTGAAGGTGGAGCTAGAAGATGGGGTGGAGTGGTGTGGTATGGTCCATGACAAAGTTAATTGAGGGCTTCCTCTCCTAAATTTTTGGTTAAAATTGAAAAATTGAAATTTAGATGCATAGATGATGCAGGCAAAAATTTTGATAAAAATAAATGAGTTCTAGGATTTAATGTAAAATCCCTTTGAAGCTAACTTTTGAGGTAAAGCTAATTTCCAATTTCGAACCCTAGTCCATGGTGTGAACATGTGTGAGGAAAAAGTATTTGGTCCGAGATACTTAGAAAAATAAATAAATCAATGGTTAAGGGCATCCAAAAAAGTACAATCCGAAGATATGGCTAGTCAATTGGGCCCTTGACCGCTATGTCTACGATACGTAAAAAGGAATACAATACGACGTATAATACCAAGCCTGAGTGAAAAGCGACTTTTTACCGAGGGCTGAGCTTTGACTAACGGTCTCCTTTGACCGGTCATTTTATTTCAGCACTTTTATTAACTCTTCAAAAAGCTGCCAATCATTTGCTGCCAACCTTAGGGTTTATTTTAATGGATAGAATAGTGACACGTGGCTGCACCACAATGGTCCGATGGACCAAGAAGGTCGAACGTATTTCTTGACCCGTCTTCCCGGAGAGAGCTTTGAAGCTTGGCGATGGCGGCCCTTAAGGAAGAAGAAGCTAATGTTCCGAAGCTTGAAATCACTGTTGAGCGCCAGCCTTCCGAAGAGCGCCTTGCCGAGCTCGGCGTTAAATTCTGGCCCAAGTACATTCCCCTTCTCATTTCTTCCATCTCTCTTTCGTTTTCTCTTATTCCGGCAGCTCTTTCTTCATCTTTTTCTTCCCATTGGAGGAATTGCACTTAAAGCTTGTAGCAACTTGAAGCTTGAAAGAGTTTTTTTTATTTCTGGATCATGCAGTAGATTACAAAAAGCTTCAGTTATGTTGATTTCTCAGTGCATTTACTGCTTAGTTTTTTGCACGCCTTCATTAAAATTAATATCTCCCTTTGGAGTTTCCTTTCCTGTCATTGTCATTGAAGATTTTGCCGGCTACTGAGAGCTTATTTATAAAATGCAGGACCGTAATGCAAGCTAGGGTTCATTAATTGCTTGAGTTGCAAGAGCTTTAAGCTTTGTTCTTTTGTTTTTTTAGCGAACCTAATAGTGCATGCACGAAGCAAAAAATATGTAATGAAACCGTTCTTGTTCCTCTTCTAACGAGTTGCTTCCTGTAAATATTATATTCAGATGGGGCTGTGCACCGAGCAAATTTCCATGGGCTTACGATGCCAAAGAAACATGCTATCTGCTTAAAGGCAAGGTAAAGGTCTATCCTGAAGGTTCCTCTGATTATGTGGAGTTTGGAGCCGGAGATCTGGTAGTTTTTCCAAAAGGAATGAGCTGTACATGGATTGTATCATCTCATGTAGACAAGCATTACAAGTTTGACAAATAGACTTCTAGATTTAGATGTGCTGGCTATGGCTATGGCAGCTGCTATGTATATTAGTTCCGGTATGATTCTTTAAACCGATCAAAAGGCAAGAAGCTCGTTTCTGAGACGATATGCTTCCCATTTTCTGTGCATTCTTCCAGTCCTTATCAATGTAATTGGATCTAAAACTGCGAGCAAGCTAAAGCACTAGTCTTGTTTTTTGGTTTATGTGGTTTTGCTTGGTCAAAGAAACACGAGGCTCATAAAGTCTGTGTCAAATATTTCCATCCAACTCTTTATCAACCAACCTACCTTGTGTGACAAGACACATTTTTGTCGCCTCTTGTGGGGCCAGCTTATGATAAAGGCTTTGGAAACGGGGCCCTATTTTGTCTATTGTGGTCTTGGATAATTGGATGTATTTAGGCCATAACTAGATATTCCATGATAGAGAAGTGTGATGATACTTATGTGAAGTAGAGAGGACCAATCCTTGTAAATTGTTGCATTCATTGGATGGAGTTCCATATCATGACTTGCAGTTCCGGCATTTAAAACCACACCGCCATGCATAGCACGGAGGCATGGTTGCGTTTGTAGTGATTGCGCCATTTGAATGGACCTTCGTATAAAAACTATTTATTTACCGGCAAAACGTAGTCCAACTCTGCCGTCTATTTTTCGAAATTTTGTTTCGCCCTAGCTCGATCCAAAAATTGCCTCTGATGTGGTGGACTTAAATAGGCTGCCAAGGGGATCCAGTGAGAATGGTCCGTGGACAATAAAAGCCAATTCAATTTTCAACTCACTCGGTGAGAATTGATGTTGGTTGATCTCATGTTTGCTCTTGTGCTTGGGAAGGGGGGTAGAGACCTAGTAGTTTATTATTAGGTGATGTTCCGAGTTTAGACGCAATAATTCTCAATATATTGCGGCTTGTGCATAGAGCACGCCAAGTTGTGGAGGCTATGGAGTGACTAAGCACCATATAACAAGATCAGTGGCAAAGTGGAGGGAGGACCTTGCTGAGCATGGCTACTAGGGTCCTCATAGCAGGCTAGGCTTACAGCTGGTCACTTCGTGTAGGTTGGGTATGGGGACACTTTCTGGGTTAAAGGAGCTGTCCTGACTTTCGGCATTGCAGGTGTCGGCTTAACTCTTGTTTTGGGGAGTTCAAGTCAGGTAAGGACATGTGTTGCCACGATCCTCTAGCCACCCATGGAACGATTGCACTCGGGAAGGGGCCTGCCCTTTCCTACCTCATCGGACCTGGGAGATTCAACTCGGAGTCTCGTTGGGTGATACCATGATATTACATCTCCAAAATGTTAGTCACCACATAGCCGGATTCAACCTATCTTCAAGATATGCACAGGAGGGGCAAATGGAGTGGTCAATCCTAGCCATTGTCTATTGCCAACCCAAGTCATTGCCATAACTCGACCTGATCTACCTAGAGACCCCAAAAAGTTGTTCCACATGTCTGATCTTGGAGAATTGCAACAATTGATGGGCATAGAGATGGTGAGAATAGAGAAAAACAAGTTCTACACTTGAAGCAAAGCAGGCATATTGATTGATAATATGCTGAGGATATCTAATTTAATCGTTAGTGAGAACTCCAATTGTTCCATGGCATAAATTAATTGCAGATATTCCTTTGAATGCAGGTGAAATAGCAGAAATGGAAGATATTTCTTACCGGGAATTAGTTGGCTTCTATTGTATTTATCAAATAACATATGTCCATATATGGCATATGCAATAAACATCTTAAGCAGAAGATGCCATAATCCTAGCAAGGCTCATTGGTTAGCAGGAAAAAGAATCTTAAATACCCTAAAAGAACTAAAGATTATGGCATAATATTCAACTCTGGAAACTTGGACGTGGAATCTTGATGCAGACTGGACAGAGGATTTAAGCATGAGAAAATCAACTTCTGGATATGTAATATTTTTAGCTGGTGGAGCAATAACTTGGAGAAGCAAAAGTGTTGTTGCAATGTCCTCCCTAAGCTGATAGTCAAAGTTGCATGGCAATATGGAAAATTCCAGCTGACCATGAGAGAACAAAATTACATTGGATTAAGCATGCACTTTATTAGGGACTTGATTGCAAAGAATTATATACAAATTGTATATGTGAGCTCTACAACAACCACAAATCCTTCGATCATTTAAGCCATCTCTGGCTCTAGTACCATGATAAATTATAGATTAAGGGAGATGCATTGTTTTAATTTGGATGAAAAAGCCCCATCTGTTACATAAGATGAAGAGGTGTGGCTGAATTTGGTGTCATGTGGATTGTTGTGCTGGCACATCCATGTCATTGATCTAGGAGCATGATCATCCTTTCTTCAACACTCCCCCTTGATCAGCATTTGATCAAGTGTCCAAGGAGTAGCGAATAGCATATTCTACAATGGAGTACCACCTCCACAATTACGTTCTATCCAATATTCCAATTCATCTATATAAAGCCTACAAAGGGTCGGAGATCGGGGGCAGCCCTGCTTGACATCTATATTGCTAGTAATGTCATCTTTATAGTCGTTGCTCAAAGGGTAAGACAAACAATGCATCATTCATCATTTCTGTGATTTTGCTATAAATTGTAAAGTCAGCCCATTTGATCATCTCTGCAACTAAGCTTATAGCATCTTCAGCTTTCTCATTGGAAAGTCTCGTTATCCTGGGGCTACCTCATTATATGTTATTTGTAGCTTTTACCCATCCCTAGGCATGGTATAGTTTATGTAGCTGCCTCACTAGGTCATTTATATCTAGGCCATAGAACTAGTGCTACCCAGGTTTTAAGTGTGCCTAAAATCTCCTTGGATTAGCAACCACTTCTTCTACCAAAACTACTTTCCTTTGATGCATATACTCTCTTTGTTTCTTTAGAGCAAGCTTGCATTATCCCTTTCTGATGTATATCCTATTTTCATTGCTTGCCGCATATAGCTCTTTCGTTTTGTTTTTTGCATTATTCATCATACCAACCATGGTAGCCCCTTAGCTTTGTAACCAACAATCTAGTAAACTAGATTCTGATATTGCATCTGTGCGTGCGATGGATTCTATGTATCTTCCTGCAGTCAATTGGTCATTGCTTTGTATCACTGTACTTGATAACGCTTATGCATGTTACTATTCGATAGCTGGCAGGACTATGGAGGTATATGCTTATCTTTTATTGTTATCTTAGTATCTGTATACTTGGCTTGCATGTGTATAGCCTCATGGGAGGTAGTACTTGTTCTGTGCACTTTGATGGTTTGATGTGCATATGAGTTGAAAATTTTATACTAAAATTCTGGTCTCTAATAGTGGTATCAGAACCTAAGTTGTGGCTTGGACCTTGAGTAGCTGAGATGGAGCACCGTGAGATTAGTGCGAGCACATATACTATAGCAGGGCAGGTGAGTCCTATGGAGGAGGAACCTGATGTGCAAGGTTGATTGTTCGTGGACGGGAAACCCAAAAGAATATGGAATCCATGCAGACAAAATGGGATGAAGATTTGTTGGGTATGCAACAGAGCCTCAAGGCAGAATTGACACCCAGGCTGCTATGAGAATGTATTGGAGACCTTGCTGTCAAGAATGGCTATGGGAAGTCTACGAAGAAAGGGAAATCCCTGATGGTGGTAGTGGACCCAGATGTACCTGGTACTAATGCTGATGTGGAGCAGTTACTGAAAAGTTTTGGATTAACAAAGTTGCGTATTAAACGGGAGCAAATCATTGAAACGAGAGCGAAAGGAATATTCCTTAAAGATTCCCCTTTTTTTTTACAAAAGGGGGTAAAACGAGGTTAAAAAAAAAAAAGATGCATGAAATTCTATTTTGACCCCCCCAAAAGTGACTAATTTTTTTGTGCAACGAAAGAATTGACTGTTTGAAAGTGTCATTTTTCTTAGCAAATAGAATGTTCTTGAAGTATATTTTACGTGAGAAACCCTAATTTCGAGAGGATAAAATATTTAACAAAAATTGAAGTTAGTCCGTGAATCAAATCTGTAGTATTCTCAAAATTTGAAGATACAATCTTCATATTCACAACAAAATTCTGAGTTTTTTTTTCTAAGACTTCGTTATGTGCAAAAGTGTGAGGAGTGATGAAGGAGGGATCCAAGACGTCATCATGTTCATTTATACCATCCTCATCACCTTCACTTTTTTTTCACTTGTCACTAGAGGAAGTGCTTGAGTTATCTTCCTCATCACTATCAACAGATGGTGTAGCATTGCCACCACCTTCTTCATCCTCTTCTTCGTAATTACAAGCTTTTTAAGCAAATTGATAGTCCTCTGGCGACGATTGTCGATTTCAATTTAAAATCATAGCACAATATAGTCCGTCATTAAGGATCAGCTCATCCCTACAACCCACCTTCTTGGACTTTCTTCCTTTTCCTTGGCTTCTCATTTCTAACTCATATCTACCTTCAAAAGCATTTTCTCGATCGTGTTGCAAGCCAATGAATCTTGAGTTTAGTGACTAAGCCTTCCTCCTTGGCGGTTGTCAAGCACTTTTGCTATCCGAGAAAGGTTAGACCTTTGTCATCCTCCTCGGTTGGAAGAGCAATTAGCATACCCTTGCAAATTTACGTGATATTACCTTGAGGTTCATTCTAGCGTCTTGGTCCGAGGTACATGACTCGATCCTCATCTTCTTCTAATGCAGTGCTAATGTAGCACCGCTTGGACCTGCTTTGGTGTTGGGGTTGATGGAAGGTGTTAGGCCATCGAAATGGTTCTTGCAACCGTCTTAGAGCTATATTTTTCACAACAATTTTTACGTTAGAAAGAAATTACTCCACCACATCCCATCTTCTTCTAAGAAGTACTTAAAGCCTGAGGAAATTCCATTTTCAATGGCTTTTAAGGATGACTTCTCGGGTACTTTTCTTCCTTGGACTCCTTAGGATTTTTGAGAGGAAGTTGTTCAAAGACGTTCTATGAAGGAAGTGTCCGGAATATATTTAAGGAAGCGTAATCCCTCTTGTGGACTCCAGTCCTTAGTTGTGGTATACTTTTTTTCCCCAGAAGAAACTCGGCCATCCTTCAAGTAGAACTTGATGTGATGTTGAAAGGTGAGATCATTCAACTTGTTCACGACTTGTTCTCTGCATGCGAACGTTGAGAGAAAACAAACTCTCTCAAATCAGCCAGATCTCTTTAAGAAGATCGATCACTGGAGTGGGAGTGTAAGAATCTTCAATAATTGAACTAATGTAGGAAGGGAGAAAGCCTTCTTCCTTCTAAAGCCACACGAGAAAAATCTTTGAACATCCGGTCAATCGATCATGAGTGTGGCCTACAAGTAAAAAATCGAGCTTCACTTTTCTAAAGATCCCTAGCTCCACTAACATAGCACAAGATGCAAAGAGTGTTTGATTCTTGTTCTCCCTTGTAGTATTGTCAAGTTGCGTAAAGCACCGGTGGTAATTGCTCTTGCTTTCGCCACAGGACCTGGTTAAGAATTGTAATTGTGAGGTTCGGGTCACCATGCAAGTTTGGATATGTCAAAAATACTTTGCACTTTAGACTTCCTTTGAAGACCATAGCTCCTACAAGGTGGACCTTAACAAAACATTCCTCTGGCACATCTTTAGGAATGTTCAAGAAATGTGGTAGAGTAGTTTTTTTTTGGTCCATTCCATCAATCACAACAGACATATATTGCAGCCGGACGTTCAAGAGCTTTTTTTACGTGTTTGGCAAGCTTTCTTCTCTCTACTTGTTGTTCACGATGTCTGGCAAGGTTCTGTTGCACAATATCTGTAGAAGAAATAAGGTCAAAGCATTTTTTTTAAAACAAGTGAGAGTTTGAAGAACATGAGCTTACTTCTTTCGACTTCTGTCTTTGCAGTTTCTCTTTGACTTTTAATTACGCACCTTGAGCAAAACGCAGACATTCTGTGTCTCCTCGAATTTTCACTAAACCGAATTCACTTTTCCATTAATGCGGTGAAGTGTGAGTAAGAGATGTCTTTGAAGTTGAGTGCAAGTCTCTTTGTACTCATTAAAACATCTTTTTGGTGATGTTATCGGTTAAATGATACATGTTGTTTGTTAGGCAGACTTCTCACATGTTTCTCTAAAATATTTCTCCATCCATGACACAAAGCAAAGAAGGGCATGCATGGTTACAACTCTTCTTGGTCCACAATGATCATCAATTGCTGGATTTTTGTCCGGTCTTTTTGTGTATTCTAGACATTACGGTAGTCCCTAAACGGTGGACAACCATAAAGCATTTCTGGCAAACTTCTTGACGGTTAATGTAGTGCAAGAAGGTGTTGCGGTCTGGCCTTACATGATAGGCCAAGTAGGCATTCTGGTCAGCCAATGTCATTGAACTGTAGTTGTCTCTAATTGCTCGTAATTTAGACATGTTAAATTTGTTGATGCAACCCAATGAGCAGCATTTACTTCTTAAAAGTCTTCTCATTTTATGCTCGTCCATAAGGTTTCTTCTTCTTACAGAGGAGCATGCTCTCACACCATAATCCACCTTAAATTTTTTGGTGGACTGGCTAGAGAACATGTAATCTCGTTGCACTTCGTTTGTGTCTTCATCTTCCCAAGAGTTCTACTCTGGAGGTGACCTCCTCTCGCCCTTAGTGGTGTGCTTGTAGAGGAGAACAAACCACGGAAGTCGTAATACCTAAAAGGCGGAGGTGCAAAGTGTTGAATGAAGGAGATGGGCCAGCATATGATGTGCCAAATAAAGTTGTTGTAGCGTCTTCACAGGGAGTTCGATCGAACATCTCTTTATAGCGGTGAAATTACGCAAACCCATGTGTCACCACGTTTGTGTGAAGAGGAGTAGATGCTTTGCAGGTCGTCTTCATTTGTAGTGAAATCGTGGTGGGAGAAACGATGGAGAATCTCGCGCCTTGAACGCCGAGTACGTATTCTGGCATGTGTAAGTGAAGATGGAGAAACAACAAACGGCGGAGGTAGTCTGTTCCGAAAAATTTGCTGAGGTCGAGCCATTGTAGTGTCGGGGGATGGAACAAATGGTGGTGGAAGATTGCTACGTGCAACAGGTGAGGGTTGGAAAGGTGGTGGCAGCCAGTTTCCTATTGGACTTGGAGAGGGTTGGAAAGGTGGTAGCAGTCTACTAGTTACTAGACTCGGAGTTTCTTCTAGAAGTAACAAAGACCTTGTCGAGGTAGGTGTTGAAGAAGCATCTCCGTCTTGTGTTCCATCCGAAGTAGAGGTACTTGGGCAAACAAATGGTGGTGGAAGTTTGTTCACTGGCGGTTAACCATTTCAAACAACTGCAAAAAATTGTGGGCTTGTTACTAACTCACAAGTCGATTGGACTAATGCTATTCGAGAATACAAATGCTATTCTGGAATAGTATTCTGTGTGCAGCATTTGCTGTGTGTGTGCAAGAATGCTATTCCAGAATACACTTATTCAGAGTGTTTGGACAAGACGTATTCCGCATCACATAGAAAAACACAACTGACAGTTGCCTACCTTTAAAAAAGGAAAATTCGAAAATTCTGGGTTTATTATTAAAACCAGAGATTTAGTCGCCAGCCCAAGCGCCTTCCGATTAATATATATTTGCTGTATTCCGATTCACATAGCGAAAACAATGGACAGGTAAGCATGTAAAGTACATAGTACGTCTTTCTTTGGTTTTCTGATTTGCTTCTGTAGGCCAAAGTGTATTCCAGAATACACTTTGCCCATCAGGCGAAGAGCAAAGTGTATTCTGGAATACACTTTGCTCCATCGGCGGCGTGCAAAGTGTATTCGAATACACTTTTGCCCTTCGGGTGAAGAGTAAAGTGTATTCGAATACATTTTACTTCATCGCCAAGGGCAAAGTGTATTCCGGAATACACTTTGCACTTCGCCAGTGAGCAAAGTGTATTCCGGAATACACTTTGCTCGTCTCCCGATAGGCAAAGTGTATTCCGGAATACACTTTGCACTTCGCCAGTGAGCAAAGTGTATTCCAGAATACACTTTGCTCTTCGCCTGATGAGCAAAGTGTATTCTGGAATACATTTTGCTTGTAGTTTTGAGAACGCTTGCTTTTTTTACTAAAATCACACACTTTTTAGCAAATTGCATACAACATTTTATGTTAAAAATTACTCTGTTAAGTCTAATTTAGGTACACCTAAAATTGACTTAGACCCGACAACATTTTAGCTTGTTTTCTTTGTCTTTTTTCTCGGCCTTTAGGGCATAAGATTAGCAAATGTTATTCGAATACAAATTTCTTTTGCATTTATGCCTTAACATGGTTGTTTTAAACGCTTCAATTGGGGGGAAGAAGGAAGCAAGAGGGCATCAAAGAAATCTCATAAGCCTAAGCCGTCCCACACCCACAAAAGCACACCGCGTGACACGGACGAACCTCGCTATTTACTGAAAAACTTTCAAACGCAGTGGTTCAGAACTGGGGGGCAGATGGAAAATACAAAGACACCGACGTTTTGTATGCCCGCAGAAAAGTGCTGGTAACAAAAGGTACGCCGACTCCATGTTTGTTAACCTTGGGACAATAAAAGATGTCTCCAGGTTGCTTGGGACAAGGAGGTCAAACGGGAGGCTATCCTTCAAGACCTCCCAAGGCTTCATTGTTGTGGACCTTGCATTCTTTAAAATTGTCGGTGTGCAACCACCGGCCTTTGACAAATTTTTTTTCACACTACCGCTAAAACGGCTCGTGTTCATTAATTAAACAGGTTTTTTCCAAAGACAAGCGAGGACTTTCCCCGCTCCTGAGTCCGAGCAATCGATGGAGAAAGATCGCAATCACCACCTTCTCCTAGTTCTGCTAGTTCTTCAGGGAGGTCATCAGATAAAGGTTTTGAGGAAGAAGAGGAGGAAGAACCCCCTGCGCGGCCAAAGAAACTTAGCACGCCAAGAGAGACCATAGCTGCTAAAGAACCAAAGAAGAGGAAAACACAGCAGCTTGAAATCATAGAAGTCCCCGAGGAACCTAAGAAGAAAAAGGGAAAGGGTAAAGCACCTGGTGTTGCTATTAAAGAAAAAAAAGTTGATAAAACATCTGAAAAAATGGAAGAGATTAACCTGCATAAGTTTGTGCAAGGTGTCATTTATTTGCCAGTCACTTCAATGAAGCTTCCTCCAAAAAATGAAGCTGGTGAAAGGCCACTTCAGGTTCGCAAAATTTATGCCGATCACTTGAGGAACCTGAAAGACAGAATAAGGAGCAATCCAAATGCTCATGTGGCCCCAATAGTTGTCCTTTTGTTGACAGGACCGGACAACCCCCCCGAGTATGACGACAGAAAATGCCGACACCTACACTCACTACGCCTTGGGAGGGAATCATAGCTTCAAGGCAAGAAGGCAACTTTACAAAGAAAAGAAAGAACCCGAGGTACCTCTCCGCCCCTCCTCGTGATCAGCCATCGTGGTCTTACGATGAAGAAGCAAAAATCGCTGCCAACACCCACAATGCCGACAACGAAAGTACAAACTAAAGATGAGCTTTGTCGACAAGATCCGGTTTATGCAATGTGGAGTACGTAATTTTTAAGGAAAAGTACTGCGGTGAGGACCCCGAGAAGCCGCCGTTTTCCTTGAGCTTAAGGAGGCGTGTGCCATTGAATGCCGCCTCAAATATGACGAGGCCAACAAAAGGCGCCTTTATTCCCCACGACAACCGGGTTCCGGTTAGCTTTTAGAGATGGCAAGGTAAGCACAAAATGTATTCCGAATAGCAAACCAACTATTTGACGTGAAATCGCTTGAACAGATTTGGGAACTCGGACCGATATATTCACAATGTTCGAAATGAGGGGAGTTAAAGAGCAAGGGCAAGGAGACAGCCAAGAAAAAAACCTCGGACGTGCCCAAAAAAGAAATGACCATTACCGTCTGGAGGGAAATGCAGGGCTTCTCCGACACAGAGATTTTGGAAAGGCTTCTCCAAAAAGTTGTTGACAAGGAGTTTAGCCTAGAAGAAATGTCAAAGGAATTGCACAAGTAAGATCTCTGCCACAAACTTTACTCTTTAGACGTTAGAGTCCCAAAAACATCGTGGTAGATAGTGTATTCCAGAATACACATACCTTTCTTCACTTGGGCACTGTGTATTCCGGAATACACAATGCTGTTCTAGAGACAAGCAATGTGTATTCCGGAATACACAATGGACATGTAAAGGAAGCCATGTGTATTCTGGAATACACATGTCCTCTTCTAAAAAAGCATTGTGTATTCCAGAATACACATTGCTTTTCAGAAGCAATGTGTATTCGAATACACAATGCATTTTGTTTCGAGGTAACATCACCAGTTAACCAGTTTGTATTCCAGAATACATTTAGCTTGACTTTTATTTGTTTTTCTTCTTCTTTGCCTTGTTTCTTACTTTTTTACTCATTGTTTCCTTAACGTCTTGCAGCCAAAAGAACGTCATAACATGTCAAACATGTTTGATGGAGCAGCTAAACGTAGAGACATGGGAAAGGTGCAAGGAACTCTACCCTGTAGCCACTTCTGACGAGAGAATTGTGCAATATGCACCAAATTTTGAGGGCTGGGTAAGTACTCTCAACATTACTCGCCTTTGCACACACGATCTCCTTACAGGTTGTTGTCATGTTTTTCTCGAGCAAAAAGAAAAACAAAGACCTTCCCCGAGGGCTTCATGCATTTGGTTAGAAAAAGACGGGAAGAGAGGTCGTTAGTCGAAAGAAGAACTGTTGAGTTAGAACCATCCGATTCAGAGATTCAAAGATGTTTGATCAAAACAATTTATATTCTATCATTCATGGTGATTGCACGAACCTAGTCGAACGGTTAAGCCACGGACTTCACTTTGGTTATTCTTGATCTTCCCTACGGGTTTAAGCTTAAAGACAGCAGATATGACGACCAGCCCTTCAAATTTTCAGAGTTTAATGCTTTTATTGATGGAATCAAGCAGATCACAACGGCTAAACATTGGCGTTTAGTTACTTTCCATTCGAGCATGCAGTCTGGCTTGGTAGAATCAGCTTTCAAAACCACTTTGGTTCTCCGGTCGAGGCGGGATATGAAAACCTTGTTCGGTAAAGTCTTATTCCGCATCACGATTACTTTTCTCTTTGATTACGTAGTGTATTCCTAATAGTATTTCCTATACGGTTTTCGAAGTGTGTTCTTGTTTTTGCTAAGTAAACATCACTTTAAATGTTTTACTAGGTACAAAACGAACATCAACTACCATGGTGGAGGACCAAGGTTGCTTAGCAAGGTAGAGTACCTTCATGTAGCTTATTGGAGTTTTGATGGGAAGAGGACCATGGAACACTTCAACACTGCCGCCTGTCAAAACTTCTCAAACGTCCTTGAGTTTCCAGCGATTGTTCTGTAAATTGCGGGACCCAACCGCACAAGGCGAGATTGTGAATCACTACCGAAAACCACAAAGCTCATCAACCATCTCCGGACATGTTCTCAAGGCCCGGTGGACTGGTGCTTGATGCTTTCTCCGTTTCGTACTACTATCGCATGTGCACTTAAGAAGGGCCGAACCGTAGCCATGGATATTGATAAGGATGTCCGTTAATTTTGTGAAGATGAGACCGGGTTGCCTTACCTACTTTTACCGGATGAACATCAAGAGCTAGGGGCCAAGTCTTCATCCGATTATGCTAAACTAACATCCTCGAGATACAGCCCTCCATTCTCCAAATCACTAGACGATGAGGCAACCTTTGCAGAAGCTTAAAAGAAGTAGCTTTAGCTACCATTCCAGAGGACAAGGAGGATACAAAACTCAAGTCTCCAAAGAAAGGAGCAGATAGAACGAAGGACGAGATGGCGAGAGCAAAGAAAAAGAATGAGGAGGACTATGATGTAGATCTTTGACTCTTGATATTAAAATTATCATTATTTATTACAATGAATCTTCAATATTGATGTACAACAATTTATTAAAAACATAGTACTTTTTTTTCCTTTCTATTCTGGTGCTTGTTTTTTGTAATGCTTTCAGTCTCTTCAAGTCTATGCCTAAATTTCGCTATTTTTATGATTTCTGTTTCATAAGTACAAAGTTTTCGTCTAATAATGGGCCAAAATGGCATGAAAAAAAATGCAAACCTCTAGAAATTCTTAACAACTATCAAAAAAGGCTTATTTTAGAAACTTGGTGTTTTTTTAAAGGGAATCTTTGAAACGGGAGTGATGCAACACTCCCGTTCAATTTGCAATCGTGTTGATTGAGTAAGGAGGACATACACAGTCTCGGACACATCAAGACCCGAATTAGGATAGGACAGGCACTGCTGAGAAAGCGATGGCTTGGATTGACAAGATAGAGACCTTCTTTGAACCTACCAATAAAGGTGATAAGGCACAGATGCGGCTGAATTGGGTGGCCTATAGTTCGTGGAATGGTCCAACTATAAAAAAAGAGGTCAACACCTGGTTTGATTTCAGGAAGTACTTTATTGGGGAGTGCGCACCTCAGCATGATGCTCATGATGCACTTGAGAAGTTGTGGTACAGTAAACAGACAGGTTCTCCTAGTGTTACATTAATAAGGTATGGGGTTATCTACAGTGTTAGATTGGTTTGAAGCTCGGCAAATTGACTTCTTTTTAAGTGATCTATCTAGTGTTGCTCTTAAAAAGCAGATATCGGGTCGGGGCCCAAGGATTTTAAGAGAGTGATTATGTTGACTCGTCATCTTGGGGAGGAGATGAGTCCTTTAAGAAGGCCTCAAAAGTTTTCAAAGAAGATATCTATGTTCTTGAAAAAGAGAGAAGGGGATTACCTGCTATATATGTAGGCGTGAATATTCTCAACCATAGAACAAGAAACCTTATAACAAGAAAGTAAATATGGCTTAAAAGACTGATGAGGAACTGGAATCTAAGGCAGTTTCAGCCATTGCTATTAAAGAGATGCTTGATAACCCACAAGGAAAGATATCATGGATATGCTTGCTGGATATGTTATTATATTCTTGGGTAGGATTAAGGGCCGAAACGTGGTAGTATTGCTGGATTGTAGCTCATCTCTACAAAATTGGTGGAAAGACTACAATTGTCTTATGAAAAATGCCAATTGGTATAAGGTTGATAATCTTTTTGTTAATGATTCTCAGGTGGAGGATCGTAAAGCTATTGGGATGTGTGATGTCCCCTACTCGTATATGATGCCCCGACTATATATGAACAAGAGATTCCCTCCTGTCAGCACAAGCTCGCCAACATGAGGCCGTCTATCTGAAGTCAGATTCTTAATGAAAAGCAAGAATGCGGGAAGAATAGATATGTCATTCATCCCTCTCTCGGGACTGACCTAGCTGCAGAAGTGCATAACATAAGCACATTACTTCACATCAAATACATAACCACTGCGAAGGGTGGGACGACAACAACAACAACAACAACAACAACAACAACAACAACAACAACAACAACAACAACAACAACAACAACAACAACAACAACAACAACAACAACAACAACAACAACAACAACAACAACAACAACAACAACAACAACAACAACAACAACAACAACAAGGGGAAATCCTACCCAGGCTTGGGTCTCCATAGTTCACTATAAAGACAATTCATGGAAATGGATTTGGCTGGCATTAGAACATAGTCGTTGGGTAGTCCACTCCATCCGCCCCTCCTGTGCATACTTAGGCTGATAAGTCTTGGGATTTAACCGTAGCCTGCCGAGGGCATAAGTTGCATCTCCCCAGTCTCAATGAGACAAGAGGAGACTACTCTCCTCTAAAAGGTCCATGCCAACTGCAGGCAAGCTAGAGAGCCATGGCTCTCCCATGCTCGTACATGACTTGAACCCCTTTGAGGTGATGCATAACCTAGGAGGTGTTGAGCCCATACCTTGCCCAGACACAGTCGCAAGGTATTAGGCCTAGCCCACAATGTTTCCTCAGTAGGCTCTACACACCAAGGGATCAACTGTAGCTGGATAAGTCTTCCTTGTCAGTCACTCTAGTCTCGCTACCCACAACCAGGTGGGCTCATAATGTTGTATTAGTTGAAAATTAGTGAGGCTAGTCTAGAAACATCTTCTAATAAGGCTCTGGGTCTCTTCCCCCCTTCCCAATACACAAGAATTGCACATAGAGCAATGCAATATCATCCAATGAACCGAAATAACATAGCAAAGATCTAATCTATCTACTCTAATCATACATTAAGTTCATTCGTCAGTGGCTAAGGTTCTTAGGCTCTAGAAGTCACCTACAACTAGATGGAAATCTGGCCTAATGCCTGTCGGGAAGCATGCATTGATCAACAGATCAGCCATTCACCGGGTCCTTGGCTGGCTCCTAGTCCCCTGAAGGCGTCGGTGCTACCAGATCTGCTGGGATGCTCAAGATTTGAGAAGAGACTTCAGAATGTGAGCTTTACTGCTACTGGGAGGCCAGAATGAGTCAAGCACTTGGGCAATGCATGTTTTTGAGGCTGGAATTCAAAAAGGGGTACTTTTAGGGTTTCTGCCTCTTTATGCCCACGTTTTAGGGTTAGGGTCTAATGGACCATATGGCTCATGTGAGGTATTGCCATGTGGAAATATAGATTATATTCACATGTTGCATAACTATGCAATATAATGGGTTCTAATGGTTGTGCCCCATGGTACAACCCTTTATAGTCGCTGTGTACATGTCGTTGTAGTCGACATATACTAGTGACATGGAAGTATAATATATGTATTTATACTGTGTATTATATTAAAACGTCACAGGGTGCCTTTGAGTATCCAAGGTTACCAGGAAAAGCTTGATTTTGACCTCTTAGATGTCTGCCATTATGATGTGGTGCTGGAAATAACATGGTTGCAGTGGATTAAACCTACTGTAATAGATTGGAATAGTCACTAGATGACACTGAATCAAGATGGATGTGAGATATTTTTAATGCATGTAAATTTGATTAAGGCAAACAATCCCACAGTTTTCTTTTGAATTGGACATTTGATTTTTGGGACGTAGACTCTAGCCTTGTGGACATGTATACCACATTTAGGACTTCTGATGGTCTTCAAAAATTGCCTGAGATGTTTGTGCAAGATATCATAACTTTTGCATACCTTGGACATTGCAAAGACACGACCTTTGGTTCACAATATGGCGATGGAAGGTTTAACACCACACAAAATTACATTTGCCAATATCATTGATTCATGTGCTTTTCTAGGGGCTCTTGAAGTAAGAAGCTTGATACGGTCGTCATATTCCGTAAAATGCAGAATGACTTTGGATCGGGAGTTAGAAATCTCAGATGCGTATTCTTGCATCGGAGCAAGAATAAGAGCGTTGCATTCTGTAACTATTAATATGCAATGAGAATTTAGGGAGCATGTCATTAGCAGAATTATATGAAGCTTATGGGTAGAAGTGGTCTCAATGTATTGACATCAGTTAGTTGTCCTTACATGCATTGCCTTGATGATGTGAGTGAGGTTTGCTACTTCCACTTATCAACATTTATTAGTTTGGATTGTTTATGTTTTACTGGAATTTAGAAATCTCCCTCCATTCTATTGGCAACACTGGAGTAAAGCTTACTGCTAGAGGATATGCTTGCTGCCTCATGGATCCGATATTCTTTATCATTTGATTATTTTACATATTGTAATGGTCGTAGAGCATCCTCAACATGGGAAATATTTTACTGCATCATTGCAGGCTCAAATAATAGAGTATACAATATCAAACCCAATGACATTTTTCCGCTTACACCCCATAAGCATTGTAAATTTATTCCCAAGTCATTGTCTCTTATTCAGTAAGGTTTTTTGAAAAGTTATGATGGGATCTATAATTATGGGTTATCGGATTCGTTTTATTTTATATGTTTTGATTTGATTGGATTAATACAACTTGTGTTTTATTATGGCAAATCCAAGAAGATCTAGTAATAAGGCCCTTTGTCCAAAACGAGATTATAATCAGTGCAAAAAAGGTATTGAGAGCGTTTTACAAGATTTTGGACAAAAGATAATTCTCACCTACTGAAAGATTTTCCCAGAACCCAGCTTCAGCCTGGCACTCCGACAATGGTGGGTGTTCTACCATTTAAACTATTTGGTCCCTAGAGACTGCTGTTGGACGAGAATAATATTGCAAGAATTTTTAGTCCCCTATAGCCAGTGCCAGAGATTAGATCTAGTACATTTACCTCACAAGATCGGGAGAATCTCCAAATTGCCCTAGACCTGCAAGTTCAAGTTTTTATGCCTTCACTTTGTGATCAGATACAGACTATTCATTCTGAGGGAGAGATGACAAGCCATATCTATGACCGTGTCTATATGGACACAATTCTTACAGTTAATATATGCCTTGGTCTCAGACTCTAGTGGCCAGTATATGGGAACAAGTGATGTTTCAGCGCAGGCATTAGAGTCAAAATTACTGCCACAATAGAAGCATTGCGTTGATGTAGGTGTGCAGAAATTTGGAAGGGAACATGTTGAGGTGGGAGTACAGCCATCTCCACAATCCATAGTGGACCAGGAGCCATGACATCAAACTAGCAAACAAGGCCACGCTATAGTGCCTTGACCTTGCGTATTATAGGGGTTGCAGAGGCAAAAACTGATGCCCATTCTGCTCTGGGTGAGGCTCTACATTTCTTCACTGACATCATGCATATGAAGGTTGCTGGAGTTGTCTATGCTACTAGGGTGGGAGCGGCAAGAGCAGATCATCCTCGATATCTTTTGGTTTGGTTTCATGATGCTCTCAGCCGTCTACATATTCTTCAGTACGATAACCATCTCAGAGGAATTAGTTTTTTCAGTACAAGAGGACCTCTCTCCCTTTCAATTGTATAACCGTAAGGAGGAGTTTTGCAAGGTCAGGACAGTCCGCCTGCAAAAGAGATGGGCAGTGTACAGGGGAGACGCATCAATCATTCTAGAACAATGGCCTTCCAATCCTTGGACTGGCTATGTCTAGATAATTTACGTAGCACAAAATTACCATTAGTATTAGCATCATCTTTTACTTTATAATTTTTGGGCTTCCATTCCCCTTTTGTCGTTTGGGTCCCATGGCCAATTTGGTCTCCGTAGACGTTAAAAATCTATCTATCTTTTTATCTATGTTGCTTAGAATGTTAAATGTTATACAGTTTGAGGTCTTGATTCTAATTTGAAAAGGATGTACAAAAGTACAAAGATGGAAAGGTATAGTGATGTTCTGTTGGTTGCACGATGCAGTCAAGTTCTGGGGAAAAAGAAGATATGACATTCTAGAGGTTACGATTTTCGCATTTGCTGGCTAGCTTTTTATTTCCTCATGGATTGTTGTTTGAAAAGGTTTGAATGTTTGCATGAATGAACCTACCAAAGACGAGATTCTTTTATTATTCGTATTTATCGAGTTTTGGACATGTGCCTCTAGAGTTGCATTCTCGTTGTAGGCAGTTACTTTTAGGTTTTTTCTCTGTTTAGTAACTTGGATTTTTTTGAAGAAATTAGGTTGTTTAAGCATTTTTTCACCTCCAGTGCATATGATTTTGTGTCCCCTTGGTTAAACATGTCCCCCATCGTGAAAAAGTCACATATAATCGCATCGATCCGAGCCATCGGATCGCCATTCTGGGGAGGGACGAGCCACTATATAGGGCTCTTTCCCCTTCAGCACCGGTTATCGGCGTCTTCTCACAGCAGCTTCCTTCCTTCTCCGAGCTTCCCCCCCTTCCCGCCCTGCTCAGGGGGACACGTCTTTTTCATGTTGTTCACTTGGCATTTGCTATAATAATGTTTTTGCGTTACTTTCATGTCACTTTTCATATGTTGTTTTTATTTCCACCTTGAGGGTGATGCTAATTATTTCCACCTTGAGGGTGATGCTATTTATTTCCACCTTGAGGGTGATGCTATTTTTTCCACCTCGAGGGTGATGCTATTTTTTTGTCCACCTTGAGGGTGATGCTATTTTTTCCACCTTGAGGGTGATGCTATTTTCTTCCACTTACTTGTTTTCCACCCGCGGGGTGATGCTTTTTTTCCCTTCAGGGTGCGGATTTTGGTGTTCTAATTTGTTCTTCTCTGCAGGGGTTGGGGGTGCGGCTTACCTTGTCCATGCCATGCATGTTAGTTCCTTCTAACCATTTACGGGTATTTTTGTGGGGGTTCTTTTGAGTTGCTGCAGGTTCTTTTGGCGGTCGTGTAGGGATCCTGCTTTCTCGACTTCGCCATCGACATGTCTCCTTCGTCTCTCCGGCTTCCGCCATCTTATGGGGTCGTGCCAGCACATCATCTTTTCCGGTTCTCCAGGCGACACATTCGGGGCTTCTGCCGTCCTCTGGGGTCCTGTTCCCTTTGGGTTCGCCGTCCCTCCATCTTCTTCAGATTTTCAGGCATCACATTCAAGGTTGTTGTAAATACATGACATCTAATATACATGTCTAATATGTTTGTGGCTAATAATTAAATATAAATACATAACATCATTAATTTATACATCAGAGGTACTTCATGATTTCGCAAGTAGAGATACTTTGATGGATTTATCTATGTTGATAAGATCATGCAAATATCCTTTAGGACTGTAGAAAATTTGAGGCTACCTTTCTCTTTTGATTGCCCAAAGCCAGGATGATGATCAGAAAATATCACTGTTCAATGCTGCATTTTATGGCAAATGGAAACGCACTTAGTCTAGTAACCTCTCTGGAGTACAGAATGGTTTTATTACTAGACATGTTCTGAGCTTACATCGGAATTGAGCCAAAGAAAGAGTCTCTAAGCTGCTACAAATAGGGCCAAGGAAGAAGCCTCTAAACTGCTACAAATACATGGTTTGAAAATTTACCAAAATACGCCGAAAGCTCTTCATTTTTTACATAGGAAACTGACACAAGTAGCTCCAAACTAGACCACTTCAAGGAAACAATGTGGCAAAATAGAGCCGTGACTTTATAATAGATGACTGCTATGATTGGAGCCGAAGTTTTATCCCTGCCAACAGCTATGGTGTTTCTGAGAGTTGGTAAATTAAAAACTATGGTGATAAAGAAATGATGTTGGTATTTGAAAGCAAAATGATTGATATTCAGTCACGTTTGTTGGCTAACATTCATTAGAATAGAATAGAATAGATTTTTTTAAAATGGCAGTAAATGCCATTAATGATGTATCAGGGATATCTCTTGAAGATAAGATAGCCACAATGTTGGAGAGCCAAGAGCAGAAAAATACTCTCAGGATTGTTGAAATAGAGAAAGAGACTACTATGGGTGTTTCTTACCTGGAGATGTTGGAGCGACCAGAATCGGCAGGAGGAGAGGCTGGAGAAGACGCGAGGGAAACGCCAGAATTTTTGGGGAAAAAAAAATACTTCTATTTTTTTTTTTGGCAAAAATAACGTAGGTTATTTCTCATTATTATTTTTTAATCACGTATCATGCATTAGCAAATTGACTCTAACGCGTGATCTGCCAACCATTCCGACATACACAGTGAGGGTTGGGTTGATAAAAGATGTTTAAAAGAGCATAGGATTTGCAATAGAGCATAGCATAAGGCTTGTGTGGGAAACATGGGGCATGATTATTTGGAAAGAAGCAGGGAGCGGGCTCGCTGAGCATATGGATGCACGAGCTAAAAATGATCCGGTATGGTCCAGTCCGGAAGAATCGAGCATGGCCTGTTCTTAGCATCAATTCTTATATTTGGACTGGAATAATTCTTAGCCAAAGATCGAAAGTTTCGCATTCGTTAAAACCTCCATAGCCAACGACCAGCATAGCTAAAGACCATCCATAGCCATCCATAACAGAATCATGCCAGGCCAGAGACGCAGAGATTGAGGGTTGGCCCTGCTTGCAATAATCCGCTTGCTTGAAATTGCCCTGATTTGCCCTTTCTTATTTTTTTTTTCCATGAGTCTGGAGATATGGTTTTACTGCCTCAAAATCGCCCTCGTTTCTCCGCCATAACAAGAGAGGCATAGCCAGATTCGACAGATTTGGTGAGACACAGAGCTTGTCGCTGCCGAGAACCTGCATAAGATTGGACGATTCAAGCTCAGCTATGGAGAATTCCGTGATGGGTATCCAGGATGCAGCACTTCGAAAGCAGAATTAGAGCCATGTCCAAAATGAACAGTACCAAAGGTATATACCAAATTTCAAATTTCAAGCATGGGCAGGAAAAAAAAAGCGGGGAAATGTCAATATATTAAAAAAGCCCAAGTCGAAAAAAAAATGGAGGGTCTATTTTTTCATATACGTATACCTAGAAAATATATAAGGAAGGAAGTATATTTTAACGTCTCCACGGAGGCCAACGCAAGGTTTGAACCCATGACCAAATGAACACTTATTTTGGCATTACTAGGCCTATACCAACTCACCACATTAAAAAATACAGTGGGAGATCTATTTTTTCATAGAGAACACATAGAAAATACATGGGGAGAGTCTTTTTTCCATAGAAATTACATAAGATATGGTGTCCATTCTAGAAGGAGCTCGCATGAAAATGACAAAAACCTCCCGATAGATAGGCTTCTCATTCATCTCAGCAGATTTTCTACAATGGTGGATAGTAGGTAGCCGCACATATGCGAACTACCCACGAAGAAAAAATAAAGGGAACGTCCAATTATACAACTTGGACCCATACAATGCACTACAAGAGAACGGTCGTTTCGCGTCAGAATAATCGTCAGGTGGTCTTCACAAAAAAGGAAGTGTTCAGGTTCTTCTTGCTGACGAATTAACTGACGAATTTTTTCTGACGCATAAGCGTCAGATTATGCGTCAGAAAAAACGTCAGATTTTTTGACGATTTTTCTGACGCATAAGCGTCAGCGTGTGCGTCAAACTTTCTGACAATTGTTCGTCAGGCAATTCGTCACTAAAATCGTCAGGCAATTCGTCACTAAATTCGTCAGGAAATTCGTCATTAAAATCGTCAAGCAGTTTGTCAAAAAATTCGCCATAAAAATTGTCACATTTTTCGTCATTTTGTTTATTTTTTCTGCGTTATTTTTTTGTTAGTAGCTTATGTCAACAATGTCATTTTCTTTTTATTTTTTGAAGAGGGGCTATTTGCATTTTGCATAGATTAGTGTGTTCTCTATTCTCTATTTACTCTTAGCTATAACGCTGCTCGAATGTAGCCTGCAAATTGTAAAAGAAATAAGTGTCTATAAAATAAAAACTCCTTTATTTAAATGGATCGTAGTTATATATCAAGAATGAACACTCTTTACAAAAAATCATGCAACAAGAGCTGCATGAAACTACATCATCAAGAAATCCAGAGCCTCTTTTTTACAGCCAATATTTACATGCCTGTTTTTTTATTATATTTCCTCTTCATCAATTTAATGCATTTTACTGATAATACCTTCTACATCAGAATTGTACCGACAATTGCTAAGAACCGACAACCCAATAGTAATTATCAAGCACAAGGCGCCCTGCAATAGGATGAATTGGTGAATACATTTGATAGATCATCATAATATGAAGAAGAAGAATGATTACCTGCTAGAAGCTGCCTTCTTCACACGCTTATACAGCATGCACGTGGTTCAACCTCGAATGGTACATGAATCCTTCTTTTCCTTGGACTCAGAAGCTGGTGATTGTGGAAGCAGATGCCTTGACTCTAGAGTATAAGAAAATTCTGTGGCTGTATTGATTCCATACTGAAAAGCGAAAGGATATGAAGGCATCAATTTCATTTCCTTTGAGTGTGGACTACTAATTACTAAGAGTCTGTTTTCTAAGACTGCGGACTGCCAATTACTGAAATCTGACCTTGTCTTTGAGCCGCCCACCCCATTGATCATTTTAAAGAGGGTGAGATTATCAACTGGAATCCCATTAGTTCCTTGGATACCTTGGAGACTCATCACAGGTTGATGGTAACTAGGTCTAGGAGCAATATAATCATCGTCACTATCATATGTCCTTCCAAAATCACCCACCATAGCACCTAAGATCATCGCAAATAGCAAAGCCAAACCCTGTATTCAAATAGATAAAGCTCATAAGAACACGCAAATTTTGCCATGCCTCTGCCAACTAATAACTCAATAAAACCCTACAAACATAGTTTTATTTATTAAAACAAGATAATCTGTTGTTTCGTTTTCACCCTTTATGATTAAAAGTTAGATTATGTGCATTTGGCTATGGCCAATTGCAACAGACTTCAAAAAGCAGCCATATGCTAAAGAAAGTGCATAAGATAGCTAAGATTGTATTTTATCATATCCCTTTACATACCTGTAGAATGATCACCTCTATAGTGATCCACTTAGAAAATTATAAGTGCCCTTCTACAAAGTCTGTTATTGTACTGATCTCACCAATGGCATCTTTTGAAATGTCCTGCAATAGATTGAAAAATATAATTCAATGAATGAAAGATAGTCAACAACATAACTGAATACAAACTGACTTCTTTCCAACTGTGGTCAAGGAAAAGAATTGCCGCTACTGTTGCTTGCGCCATTAATAAAGAGCTACTGGACCAGAATACTGCAAAAACAGTGATTGATATCAATTGACATGTATAGTGAAACGAATAAAGCAACATCACAGAATATATACACAACACAAACAGCAACCACTCGAAGCTTCAGCTGCAACATAGCCTGAAAAGGAAATAAGGCATACAAGTCTACTTACACCCATAAATACATAAATAAACCTGCAATGGAATAATATCCAATGTCAAGATTCAGATATGTCTTTAAATGCTAAACAAACCATATTAACAATCTTCAAAAGAATCTCCTTGTACAAGACTGCCATTCTGCAAGTAGGAACCATGTGTTTGCTGTTACTACTATTATCTGATGGGACCAGAAGGAAGTGCCCACTAATGGTTATACTTATCCAAGGAGATAAGCCCACCAAGCCCACGATCGATAACATCCAAGACGAGCTTTGCCATGCAAAGCATGAGGATGGTTTAAACATCTTTACTTGTGGTTCAAAGCAAGCTTCTACTACTAAGATGAAAATGGCCAGAATGAAAAAGCAAATGTTTTTCTATGTTAATAGTATTAATTTCAGGTTGAGCATATAAATATTGAATGCATCAATGCAAAATGGAATGATTCTGTTAGCAGAACTGGCTGCCGGATAATGTGAACTCTTCCCAAGTATATGCTTTGACAGGTGAGAAAGGCGATGGTAAATCCATAGTCATAGTAAAGGAGATGGTAAACCTGATTTTTTTGCTTCTTTTATCCGTGAATCATTTGCATTCCTCCATGTTCGATTTCCCCAACTTCTATAAGTTGAATATCAAGTGTTCTTGAAATGTCATTTTGGCCACAGTACCTCTGCATCAGATTAAAAACTCTGTTCAAACTTCTATTTTGTGGCCGTTTTTAAAGAACCATCAAATCAGAGCAAAAATATGGACAAAATGCAACGAAAAGATTACCAATAGTGTATGAGCTTCTAGTCGATCGCCAAGCGACAGGGTTTTTTCAGAAACTGCGTACATCCGGCACTATTCTGTTGCAGCAATGCAGAGGTTCATCCTTAGCAGTTTCGTCAAGCAGTTCCATCATCTTCCTTGTGTGAGATTTGCCTATTCGGCATTGTAAGTTTCTGCCTTGTATCAAATATGGGTTTGCAGCAGCGCAAAGCTCCGCGCCCAGCAAATCCAGCCGAATCCGCTTATTTGCCTTGTGCGAAAATAGAGCATCGAAATACCAAAACCCTAACCCTATTTCGTATACATTAGACCTACATGAACTTTAGAATTTTTTAATGACGATATTTCTGACGTTTTTCTTGACGAAAATCCTGACGCAACTTCTGACGCATAACCTGACGAAAACCATTCGACGCATATTCTGACGTTTATATTGACGAAAAATCTGACGATAACACTGACGTTAAATCTCTGACGATTAATTTGATGCATAGCCTGACGATTATTTCTGACGAATAATCTGACGAAATATCTGACGCAATACCGTCAGAAAAATCGTCAGAAAAACATTCGTCAGAATACTCGTCAACATAAACGTCATGCAAAAATCTCTCTAAACAGTCTGACGATTTTTCTGACGCAGAACCCTCATTCTCTTGTAGTGATGCTAATAGATGTTTGTTTATGTACCTGCCGAAAGCTTATCACCGGGATTAAAAAACCCCGCCCTTTCGGGTTTTCGAGGAAAAACCCTAGTGATAAGCCTTCGACAAGGGGCTTGGACAAACGTAAGGCTAAGAATTCGCTCCCAAAAAAATCCACGAATGGAGAAGTCGAAGCCGCTGCCGCTTGCCAACCTGTACCTGCACAACACCAACACGAGAACAAATGTGACAAAACAAACCTCCCAAAGTGGAGGGGCTGATCACGCGTGCCACGCGACAATAAAATAAAAACCTCTTCAAATAGAGGGGCTGGTCACGCGTGCCAGGCGACAAATACATTAAACAATTAAGGGGGGGAGGGTGGGTTACAAAGAAAAGAGAATAGAGTACTGCTGAGAGAGAAGAGGAAGCGCCGATGAGACGTCAAAGAAGAACCCCGCCTAATATAGCGATCAACCAGAGAAGGCATGCATGCATGCAAGACATGCATGCTCGCTCCTTCTAGAATGTCGATCCGAGGGCTCGGATCGATGGCATTAGAAAATACATAGGATATTGTGTTTATTAGAAATTACATAGGATATGGTGTCTTATTTTAAAAAAGCTATCTTTGAAAAAAGCTATGGGGTAAATATTGATGTATTAAAAAACGGGGGGGGGGGAGGAGGGATCTATTTTTTCGTGTATGTATACATAGAAAATGCATAGTTATAGTGTGCATTAGAAAATACATAGGATATGGTGCAATTAGTCATGATTTGTGCTCCATGATATTGGAGCTAGAAACATGTTTGTAGGCAAGTACACTTATTGCATGTTTGATCACATATGAACAAAGGTATAGTAATATGATATGATGCTTGAAAGTTATTCATTTTCGACCTTCTCGGACCTACAGTTCTTAGACCCTTTCTCGACTGAAAGGCTCTCACAACTGCATTTTTCACTCTGAGCTGCCTTTCTCAATTCGTGAGTCCAGAAAGGACCTCAGACCTGCGTTTTTCATTTTGAAGGGCCTCAGAACTGCATTTTTCACTTTGAGCTGCCTTTCTCGATTGGCTCAGACCTGTGTTTTTAACTTTGACTTGCCTCGGGCGCATTTTTCACTCGAGCGCCTGCCTGTCGAGAAAGGGCCTCAGACCTGTATTTTTCATTTTGAAAAGCCTCAAACCTGCGTTCTACACTTTGAAGGGCCTCAATAGTGCATTTTTCACTCTGAGCTGCACTCGAGAAAGGGCCTCAGGCCTGTATTTTTCACTTTGAAGGGCCTCAAAACTGTGTTTTCACTCTGAGCTACCTTTCTCGACTAAGGACCTCAGACCTGCATTTCTCACTCTAAGCTGTCTTCCTTGAATAACTTGATTATGTGTGCTACAGTCCTTATCCTGACTAGATTAACTGCTCAGGAGCAATAGAAAGTCTCGTTCATTGACGAAAGGAGACGAGACGAGGGTGATGAAATTAGTTGGACAGGCCAGGTTGTGGCCAATGAAGCACCTCCTCGTACAGGTTTTTATCGTCTTCAAGTTTCTCTCGTGGCTTGGAATAGGTTGAAGGGGGCTCCACATCTTGTTCTTATTAGATGGTCCGTACACGAAAAGGGTGTAATCATTGTGACTGCACGGCCACCAGGTCTCTTTGACCATTGTAAAATACAATGTTATGAAATTATTTATGAAAAAAATTCAGTGCAGACTAGCACTTTGTTTACAGGAAGAAAGCATTTGTATTGGCTTTAGCTGTGGTTTTTACCTTCTCGACTTGCTAACTGCAAAAAAGAGACCACGTAATTTTCCGTAGTTTTTTTTTCACACAAGAACAAAACCTCTTCGAAAGCAATAAGAGCATTTCAAAAGTTCCACACATCTTTTTGGGTCAATACCACTTTAATCAAAGGCGGCTTCTCTGCATTTTCTGTTGTGATAGTTAGTGTGTACAAGATCAAGGCAAAAGGCTTGCTCTCTTCGTAGACTTTACAAAAGGCAATCTATTTATTTCACCAAGCATGCAACCTTCAAAAATATATTTTAAGTCCTTATTTCTTGGCAATCAATCCAACCTTTAATAGCCGAGTACTTTATGTTGTTACAATGAGTATGAGCCAACCTATTATGCCAAATTTATGTTTCAGATACATATAAAGCATTGATACTGTCGCATTTCATGTTTTCCTGTTGAAATAAGTTACCAACACACCTTGCATAAAATTTTGATACGTTCCCAAGGTAAATAGTACATGCTTTAGAGTCAAACACCATCTTGTAGCCTAAGTTGACAATCTGACTAACAAAAATGAGATTCTTGATGAGTGTTGGTACACATAACACATTTTCTATGTCTACTACATGTCCTTGAAGATCTATTAATTGCATTAGTCCTTTCCCTTTGATGGATTGTAGTTCTCTTTGCTTGGATATTCTTGGAGTATGCACCTCCCATGTTCTTGAACAGGTCAATGGCTTGAACTACTAATCTCTCAGCTCCACTATTAACTACAAGAACATTAGACTTAGTATTAGCTTCTTTTCTATCAAGAATAGACAATGCAAGTTTTAACTCATCTTCATCTTCTAGTTCATCTTTCTCCATCTTTTATATATCTCTTGCAATAAATGTTCCACCATGCCTTTTTCCATCCCATACTCTGTTTGCATTTCCTCTTCCTCATCTGTCAATATTTTCTTTTTCCTTACCTTTGTTGTAATTTCTTGGTGTTGGGCTACATAACCTTTACCTCCACAAGTGAAGCTTTTGAATTTTCCATTTAATTTTGGATAATTATTCTTAAAGTGTTCTGATTCATGACAATAAAAGTAAGTGCTCTTCTCATTATTCTTTTTGTCAGCATATCAATATTGTTAATTTGGGATTTTTCGGTTTGAAAGAAAATGTTTTTGGAATTTTCTTAAGGTGATTTCCCTATGCTTTCATGGGATTTGGCAGCCGGAAGAAATTTCCGTTTTCCAAAAATCAGAAAAAAATAAGTTTTATGATTCAAATATTTTGCAGTGCCCCTTTCTCTCGCATGCATCCAAAATGTGCACTGGAAGGTGGTGCATGCATATTTGAGGATGGCTTCTAGGCTAGATGTATAAGTGAGCATACGATTGCCTGCAATGGACCGCAAGACGAATGGGAACAAGTTGCAGCTCCTTAGGTTTTTACCGGCTTATTTGGCTTATTTGGTCTGTTTAAAATTCTTGCTCACAGGAAATTCAGGTTTTCAAGAAGCCCATAGATGAAACAATAACAGGGGGTTCCAGGGGAATTTGATATGGATGTAAAAATGACAATTCCTATAACCGTAGACCATATATCCCTAACACATGCTAAGGTGCCCAGAGGCCGCAACATACGGTCTAACTGTGGTAGTCCAGGGTGCACCTCTTTTACGACATGTAGCACAAGGTGGTTCCAAGGGGATTTGATATGGATTTAAAAGTGACAATTCCTATAACCGTAGACCACATATCCCTAAAACATGTTATAAAAAAAAAAACATAGATTCAAGAAGATAGAAAATAATTTTTTTTTTTTTGAAGAATATAAGAATATATTAAACCACTAGAATGCGATCAAGTACAATGATAAGTGTGGTGCTAAGAAATGAAGCGCCCATCATGATCCATAATCTGTAGGAATGTCGACCAAATTTCCTGCTTAACTGTGCCAGACAAGCTTGAGACTTGGTAAGCCTGCCACAACTTATGCCTCAAGATCGGAACCAACCGAAAAGGGCTAAGCACTGCATTCTGAAAGACCTTCGCTCTCTGTCTTTTCCAAATCAGCCATAAAAGCCAAGCTCTGCATAAATGAAACGCCTGCCGCTTGGCCACTGCCCACCTGCTAGGAAGGACTCCCAAGAGAATCTTCTGACTGCATAGTGAAGTCCCAAAGACGGCTCTCACCCAGGACCAAGTTGCCCCTACCTCTGTGCATAGGACAAAGCAGTGCTCAATGGTCTCACGTCGCCTCCCACATAAAGGGCATGTTTTCGCTACCTGAGGGTTGAACCTGTGGACTCGGACATTCACCCTGAGGCTACGGTGCAAGATCTGCCACAAAAGGGTACGGATTTTAGGAGGAGGCAATGTATTCCACGCCCACTTCCATATGGCGGGCCACTTACTCCCTGGAAGCTTAAGCGACCACTTGTCCGAAGGCGACAACCTGAAGCGCTAGGAGCCCATAAGCAGATGCTACAAACTGAGATGCATCAAGTCCACTATGCGACTTCCAAACGCGATTGACTTGAGAAGACAACTGCAATGGAATAGCATTGGCAATTATGGCCAAGTCCGTATGTCCCACCGTCGAAGGCCAAATCTCTCCCTAAAAAACTCCCACGACGCCAGATGACCCTCCCAATACCAGTCATGGATGGATGTTACCCATGCAGCAATCCATCGGCGCTGAGTACGTGGGTGTAGGGAAGAGGCCAAGGGAGATGCAGAGTCCAAGGGTACCCAGAGAAAGGGCGATGAGGCTACCATACACCTGCTAGGGTCCAATGAAAAGAGAACCTTGACCACCTTCCAGGCCTTCAGGAGACCCTTAAGAAAAGACGAAGCATGAGGGAATGGCCGCAAATCCTCAAACAGAGCCCACGACAACTGAGCCGGAATAGCTGGCTTCCTAAACACAATAGAGTGACGAAGCGACTGTGGCAACCGAGCCAAACCTGGGGATTGTTGCTCCTGCAACAACTGCCAGATGAATTTCGACACCAGAACCTTCGTGTGCAACGACACATCAAACATACCCAAGCCCCCTGCCTGTCTGGGACGCACACACTTCCACCATGCGACCTTCAACTGTAGCCCCCTCCTCATTCCCTCCCCAAACAAAATTGCGAATGGTGTCATCCCACTCCTTAACCACATACATTAGCTCACTGGGTATATTGGTTAAAGTAGTTTTATTAAGACATTGAATTATTTTGGTAGAGGTTCTAGCCCGCATATTTCATATTCTAAAAGCTTAGGTAAAGCCGTATAGAGGTTCGATATTCCCTCAAAACCTTAGGCGAACTCGTATATCATATTTCAAAATCATAGGTGCCTCCAATCATATATGACCATTAAGCGAAACGAGAGGTGCCCAGAGGCCCCAAGATACGGTCTGGGCCATAGGATCAATGGATCCGACGACTGTGGTAATCCAGGGTGCACCTCGTTTAGAATATGTAGCACAATGCAAAGCTCTTGCCCGAGCCCCTTTTTCTGAGCAGGGGTGTTTATCCCCTTTAACGGGGCAGACAAGGTTCCTCATCCGTAAACTACCGGCAGTAAAAAATTACTGGGGTTTCTAGGCGGCGTTAGTTCCAACGCCGCCACAAGTTCACAACAGCATTAAAATACACTTGCTCAATCATATTAAATTTCAGTGTTACAGATATTTCACTATTTCAAATCAAAGATCAAGATCAATGATCAGAATATACGGCTGGCGACTATGGTCTTTTGTAAGATCATCTGCTTCCTTTGGGCATCCACACAGAGCAGATCTTGCTTCCTTTGCTGCTCTTGGCATTGGCCTGCCACTCTTCTGCCACCATCAACGAGATTCTTGGCGAAAAATCCACGAGATTGAAAAATGGGTATATAGAACAAGATTTTGCACAAGAACAAGATTTTGCATAAAAAATTGAAACAGGAAAAAGGGCATCCATCACCTCAACCGCAAGAGGTAAAGATCTGACAAGAAGGCAGCAAGGAGCAGCTGACGAAATAAATTCATGGAGACCTCCAACAAACACAACAAAAAATCCCAGATGAATCAAAATACCAAATCAATCGGCCACGAAGATGGAGCAGCAGCAAAGAGGCCGGAAGCGGACAACGACGCCCTTCTTGGTGGGCTATGCGATATCCTCAGGTCTGCTATCCATAATAAACAAATACGCGCCCCTCCATTTTCCATATCCGACCTTGCTAACAACTCTGTAGTACGCAACCAACGCAGCCGGAAGATCCAGGAGATTCTTGGCGAAAAATGGGTATACAGAACAAAATTTTGCAGGATTGCACCATTTTTACAGACACACCACCGTAAACCTACAAAAAATCAAAGATATTAGAAGCATCTTCTTGAAACTTGGAGAACAGAAGAAAAATAGAAGAAAACAAAAAATTTACCACAGAAGCTCCAAAACTTCCCCAAATCTAACAAAAACTCGCTCAAACTGGAGCTCCGATCTCCAGGAGCTCAGAAAACACGACTTAGAAGGAAGCGCCTCGCTAACGCCAAAGATCACCGTCGCCGAAACTCTAGAAGCTCGCCATAGCTGAGGTCGGAAAGGAGGAAAGTAAAAGAAAGAAAAAAATATCTTTTTTTTGGGGTTGCCGGAATTTTTGACTGTCAGTGGCTTACGTGAGGGAGCCGCCTGGTTCTCAGGGTACCGGCGGCGCCGCTGCCGGAAACCCCTCCAACCAGGCGGTCCCTAGCACATAGCTAGATTATCAGAGGTTCTTTCAGGCTGTAGATGGATTATCAGAGGTTTGGCAGGCTGTAGATGGGTTATCAGAGGTTTGGGCGGCTGTAGATCGATTATCAGAGGTTCGGCAGCTTGGATTATCAACACGCCTGGCTTAGGAGGTTGAATCGTGCACACCACTGTCCCTCCCCACGAGTTTGCTTGCCTGCTATGCCCTATCACAGGGCAGGAATCAACGGCCAGGAATGCCTTGATCCAAAAGCCTGCCGGATGAATCATGCACGTCCAAAAATAATCGCTTAATATCTTGGACTTTTCTTTCACAACAATATACACAATATATAGTATATACCAAGTTAAAACATATATACGGAAGGTAGTAAAAGAGTATACAGTGCCCAAACAATTATCGTGCAAACATTGCTTGATAGTTCTCGTCGTCGGATCACTTCGACGCCTACATCGCAGCTATGGTTAGTCATTTCTATAGATTTGCATGGTTGTTGGTTTTGTTTCGCGTAGAATTAGTTTTCAGACCTTTAGGGCATGGCAGTGTTCTTCAATCTAGGATTATATCTGGTTCTTTTAGGGTTTCGTTTCTGCCATCTTTTATTGATATTGTTGATGAATTCAGGATGACCCAGAGCTAGAAGCGATCAGGAAGAGAAGGATGCAAGAGCTTATGGGTAAACGTGGAGCGGCAGCTGCTGTAAGTTATTATTTTGCTGTACGTTAAGCTTTTAAAGATGATATGATTTTGTTAAATGGGCTTCATGTTTTTTCATTCCAGGATCAGGGGATAAATGAAAACCGCGACCAACAAGCTCAAGAGGAACAGAAGAGGTGAATGGCATGGCCAGCACCGAATACATGCTAGAGGTTAGGTGGTTTCTGTGCTGGCGGACATGCAGGAAGTTATAATCAATCACCCTCCTGCATTGTGCAAGGAGGTAGCTCTTTATTCTGCTTGATATTGTACATTTTAAGCCTAAAATCATGATGTTATGAACAGAGAAGCTGAGGAAAGAAGACAGTTGTTACTTACTCGAGTTTTGTCTACTGAAGCTAGGGAAAGATGTAAGTTGCTACTTTAATTATTGTATATTGATGTTGGTTCTGCATATCATGAGTATATGATCATGCTGATCATAGTCGGTGTCATTAATAGCTATTGTTCTCTTGCAGAACTGCCCAATCACAGTAAGTTTAACATTCTAGTGTGGGATCTGGTGTAACTGAGTGCCATGTCTTTTTAAGATTAAAAAAGAGTACCCCATGTTTCTGTGCTCAGCTGTACACTTCTATGAATATTTAATCTATGTTGTGAAAAAGGGAGATTTATTTTATGAGGAGAATGGAAGCTCTTTTTGATAATCTTTTTTAACTTCAAGCAGTGGCTCGGATTGCATTGGTTAAGCCTGAGAAAGCTCGAGGAGTTGAGGACTTGATCCTGCGCAGTGCACAAGCTGGGCAGATTACAGAGAAGGTTTACACTTGTGATAGACATGCATAAAGTTTTTATGATGAACATGCTTGATGTCCTTGTATCAGGAATATATGCATAACAGAGAAGTAGTTTTATACGCTAACTGTGGCTAAAACTGGCACGTGTTTTTAGGTTTAGGAAGTGCTGTTCTTCTATATGCGTAACAGAGAAACTAGTTTTACATGCTAACTGCAGCTAAAACTGGCGTGTGTTTTTAGGTTTCTGAGGACCGCCTTATATCATTGCTTGAGCAAATAAATGAACAAACTCATAAGAGTACTAAGGTTACGGTATGTTATTCTTTCACTTTTGTGGATTTTGGAGAGCTCTTATAGCATATTATGATATCCCTTTTAATTTTTTTTAATAGATTCAGCGCCGACGAAGTGTGTTGGATGATGATTATTAGTCTTTGATGACTGGAAATGGAGATTTATTGTCTGGTCAAATATGAATGTTAGTATCCATATTTTTGATTGATGACTGTATCAAGTTCTAATTTTTGTTACGATGGCTAAGGCTATGGAAATAACAGGCTTATAATTTATTACTTCATGCATCTTCTGTTTGGAAGATCTTTGAGACACTAGGAAAACCTGGGAAGCCATAAGGCGTTTATAAGGGGTGAGAGCATATTTGGAGTATAGCAGTCCAGGCACTGATGGAAAATAGTTCACTGGTGGAAAATGCCTATCGTCAATTTTCCTGCTGTGCTTATCATGGAAGCAAATGCAGTGCTGGCTTCTAGGTGGTTGGAGATTTACGAGGGGAACTTCACTGTTCAAGAGGGGGGAATTTGGATATCCATTTAATTATCCTGCTCAATGGCTGCATGAATTATATTATTTGATGAGGTAACGTGTAAGGGAAGTTTTAAAAAAATGGATTAAAGCTGAAGTAGTCTGCTCATGAATTGAGTAAAAAAATCAGTGGAGCTTGACAAGGGATAGATAAGTGTTTTGGACTTGAATTTTTTCAGTGGTTTTAGGTGGGATAAATGGCTCCCCATATATGCTTTTCCTTTTTCGGGAAATTCCCCAGGAGCCTTGTAAGCTGGGAGCCTTGTAAGCCACCGTGTGGAATTGAACTTTCACAGTGCTCTTTACAAAGAGCATTCTTGCTAAAAATAGCCATTTTCCTGCTAAAAAATAGCCATTTTGCTTGGTACTTCCGATAGAAATCGAGGCGGAGGCGGAGTATGTAGCTGGTAGATCTAGATCTAGCAGAAAGCTTGCCTGATTATACCCAAAAATCTCTCAAACCAAGATAGTATACCATCCCTCGGATTTAACCAAGATAATATACCATCCCTCGGATTCAGAGCCTAAGGGTGAAATCACACCTGCGGCCGCCCAAACATGATCTTTTTATGTCTTGGGCAGGTCTTCGAGATGCCCAAGAAATCAGTATCACACCTGTGCCTAAGATCAAACTGCCACATCACAAACTTGACCAGAATCGATGAACCCTAAAGTCATTCTTGTTGTTCAGATTTTATCTCAGATCCCTCAAAACCTCAACGGATTAGATTGTTTGCTGCTGAATCAACCACTACGGGCCTCTGCAAGCAAGAAAAATCCGAATTTGCGATTGCCTACTTCGACTTTAGCATTATTTCTTCTCGGATTTTTGCTATTCTAGCTCCTCTGCAAGCGATTTTGGCTTCATTTTGAGCAAATCCGGCGAGGAAACACTCAAATCTATCCTGAATTGCTCAAGCAGAAACCCTAATCTTTGCTCTTCGATATCTTGCTGCACTGTTGGCACTTAGCTGGCGATGGCCATGATCTTGGGCAGGGGTTATCCCCCGGCCAAGAAAATTACGGGTGCCCAGGAATTTTTGTGTTTTGGGCACCCCTGGTGTGATAGGAGGTGCGCCCAAGTTTCAGAAACACCGCTTTGTGATTGGTTGAAGCGTTTTTTTAATCTTGGGCGGCCACAGGTGTGATTCCACCCTAAGCTTGCTTTGTTTTTAGGCTGAGATTCCACTGGCACAGTTATGGGCGTGTCAATTAACTGAACACTAATCCTTTGATGGCATCTCAGATTTGAAGCTTGGACGATGATTCCACTACTGCAATTAGCAGTTAGCAAAATGCTGCCCTCAAAACTGAAAACTCTCACATCTAATTGCAAAACACTCGGTTAACTATGAGGGGAGCACTGCCGTAACTTTGCGATTATGATAATTGCCGTGGGCTGGATTTTTGCCGGCAATTATCATAATAGAGAGCAGATGCCTGCCAAGTAGTAGAGAGCAGATGCCGTAGATTTTTGCCAAGTTTAATTTTTTTAAATTCTTGAATGAATTGCCGCTGCCATGAGTGGAATCATCGCCTGTCTTAGGTCAAATAAGGAAGCCGCAGTTGAGATTTTGCTCCTAAGTGCCGTTGCCGATAGTGGAATTTGGCCCTTAGGATTATATGAGGATCTATTGGATTCAGGAATTTTGGAAGTAAGCGATTGCAAGCTTCTTGCAAGAAGTCTGACGTAATGAATGGCACCTCCAAATTACACTTATTTATCTTCAGTTTTAAAACGTGGAAAATTTTCTTCACTTTGATAAACTGGCGCCGCCATCGCTTCTGTTTGCTGCCTTGGATCTGTGTCCAATTTGATACGGCCATGAACAAACTTTAGTTTGCTCTTATCTGTCCTAGATTTTTTATCTCGTCCTTGTATTGTTTGTTTGTAGCCCCTATATTATGGAAGATAGAGGTCGTTAGTTTTTGTTCTCTTAAAACACATGCACAAATCAATTGTGCCAAACACCATTGTCCAACAAATCATGGCTTCCTTAATGTTTAGCACTTTTGCACAAATGCCGGCGAGGTTTCAACATTCTCTAGAATTCTCGTTTGGTTCTCAGACAATCATATGGTCATAGCTTCTTTATGTATGTTGTACCACAAAATTACGAATTCCAATTATAGACTCATGAAGGTCCAATATATGAATATTCCACTAGCTGACCATTCAATTAATTGCTTGTTCAACAACCTGTTCCGTCCTGTCCCATAGATTCTATCAGGGCTTATGGACAGAAGTCTTTCCTCGTTCATATTCTTTTGAAAATTTTAGTGTTTGGCTTAAAGCTCTACCTCTAAAGGGAACATCCTTGTTTCATCTAATAACATTCTATATAGGTTTTGGTTTCACTCCAAGTTCCTCTAGAAAAAATCTATACCTATTTAATATTTTGCCAAACTGGATTCATATAGTTTTAGCCTTACAAACTAGGTGAGTCACCTAAAAGTTTTTTTTTTTTTTCAAACCATACATATACTTTTACCTAAGGGATTTTTTTTCAGCAGACTCTAGTATATTATGTGGCTGAAATGCGATCGGTCCGAGCCATCGGAACGAGATTTTAGAATGGGTGACATGCATGTCTCTTATGCATGCACTGCATGCATTTTTTGGCCCTCTGGTTCATTGGGGAGATCCCTACTTCTTGAAGGGTTCTTCATCGGCTTCTCATTGGTGCCTTTTCATCTTTCAGCAGTACCTTTGATTCTCATTACTTTGAAATTACGCGAAGAAGGGGCTTCTCCCTGCTTGGCTTTTCTTTTGCTTGTTCTTTCTTGACCTTGTCTCTTCTTTGGACAATTCCTTCGACCTTCGCTCTCGATCTCGTTTTATGATTGAAGTTCTTTTTTTGTCGGGAGCTTTGTTGGTTTCAAGCGAGTCCAATTCTAGAATGCCATTGATCCGAGCCATCGGATCAGAATTCTAGAATGTGCGAGCATGCATTTTTTTGACCTCTGGTTCATTGGGGAGATTGCTATTTCTTGCAGTTCTTCATTGGCTTCTTATCGACGCTTTCTCATCTCTCACCAGTCCTCTTGATTCCCACCCTCCCTCCGTCCCTTAATTCTTGTATATTCATGTAAATGTTGTTTTATCATATAGCACACGTGACCAACCCATCGCTTTTTGAGGTTTTGTGGCGTGGCACGCGTGGACAACCCCTCGCTTTTCAAGGTTGTTGTTTTCTTATCATTGTGTCCTAGTGTTGGTGATGTGCACGTACAATGGGATGCGCGATTTCGATTTCTCCTTGCATCGTGGGTTTTTCTATGTGAGCATTTTTTGCAGCCTTACATTTGTCCAAGCCCCTTGCTGAGCTAGGGTTTTTCTTCGAAAACCCGAAAGAGCAAGATTTTTTTAATCATGGCGATAAGCTCTCGGCAAGTACACAAGCTGACCTCTGTAGAAATTTTATTTTTGGGGTCCAGGTGATATAACTGGATATTTCCTGTAAACTTCATTATTTTGGTGGGTAGCTTGCAAATGTCTAGCTATCCACTCTAAACCATTGTAGAAAACTGCTGAGATGAATGGATAGTCTATCTGTTCGGGAGCTTTGTCGGTTTTATACGAGCCCCTAGTCCAAGTACTATGATAAACTGAATTGAAAGAGGAGAACATGCCATTTGAAAGAATTGAACTGAATTGAATGTATTTTTATCGTGCACGGAGATTATTAGGTCTATGGGATCCAATCAAGGACATCAAACATATTACTGATAGAATTAAAAAACCCTTGCCTCGAAGAGTTTTCGAGGGAAAAACCTTGGTAGTAATAAGCATGCTGATAAACCGTACGATGATATATTATAATATATGTCAAGGTAGAGCTGGAGGATATAGCTGAGTGTGTATATCCATCACCTCTTGGAGATATGATACATTAACCCTTGAAGCTGAACCCAATATCATTTGGCGCCGCAGCTAGTTAGATGGGACCGACTCAGCATGGCGTGCCCGGATATGGTCGAATGTCGCTTTCTGAAGACTGTAGCACTCATCTTCAATGACTTCCATTTGGAAACACTGACAAAGCACATCCTCCCATGCCTCCCAAATCCATATATCTGTCTCAATTCTGAGGCGATGTGCATCGGTGCGAATTGAAACTATCAGTCTATGCTTCCTCATAGACAAATGTGTATGCAGGTAGCGTTGTGGACCCCGTTCAAGTATGGGATTGATCTGACAATGGTAGTGTATTGTCTTAACCTGTTCCACGGTACTAGCATCCTAAAGCTTGCTGAGGAAACAAGCATTGAGATACTGCTTCAAGTTGCATTGATCTTTTTCACTTTGTAGCTGTATGCACTTATGCTTCTGCACATTCCATCGAGATACTGCCTCAAGTTTTAGTGATCTTCTTCACCTTGTCTATTTAGAACATTGAAATAGTAACTCTACTACCTCTAGTGGTTAGTCACCTTATTGAATATTACTTTTTTGGTCATCTCAAACATAGAATGAGCATGCTATAGTTTTCATTAGGTCTATATATGATCGTAACCATTTTCGATCACCAAATATGTTCTTACCCTTTGCCATGGACCATTTTTTCGAAATCACACTTCAAAACATAATGCACCATTACACTAATAGTTACCTGTTGAAGCTCAACAAATTTCCTTGCTTCACAGAAAGGATATATAGCATAATAATAGGGGCTCCAGGGGGGTTTGATTTAGATGATTAAATGACCATACCTAAAACCACAAACCATACTCCTAAAACAATTGAATGAGTAGTTATTAAAAAAAAAAGGCAATTTATAAAATTACCACTATATTTATCCAAAATTATGAAAATGCCTCTATTTTAGGGGTATCTCTTATAGAAATGACTAACTTTTTTGTCATGATCCATATAGAAATGTGTCCTTCAAGGAATATTGTAGATGAGAATAATATCTTCTCAACAAAGTTAAAATCACCTCAATCGGAGTCTGGAATCACAAATTATAATACTTTTTGTACAAAAAAAATTGTACAAATTTGGAAGACCATAACTTAAGATTTTCGACTCAGATTCAAGTGATTTTAGCTTTATAAAAAGATATCATCCTCATCTACAATGAGTTTGAAGAACACATTCCCATTTGGCCCATCATGAATAAGACAGTCATTTCCATTGAAACTACTCCTAAAACAGGGCCATTTTCATAATTTTGCATAATTATAGGGGTATTTTTATAAATTTCTCTAAAAAGAAAGGAATATAGATTCAATAGAAAGGGATTTCTCTAACTAATAACCTTATTGTTTATTCATTATTTTCCATTCTTTATCGGGTTTTTTCTCATCCTAGATTTTTGACCATTGATCTTCGGGATATTCTCTATTCTGTGCCAAATCAAGGGCCATTAAATTTTTCGTCACTGAAACGCCCGCCACTTCCAATGGTCCAAAAGCAATACACGGTTAGAAGGAAAAAAAAAAAACCCCAGGCAGCAATCAACCAGACTGCAGGCGACGTGCCTCTGCTGGCATCGCATCCGGAACCAGCATGAACCCGGAGCTAGGGCCATCTCCAGGCCCAATCCGGCTGGTTCAAAAAGCCCCAAAGAAAAAAACCTCCCAAACTGGCCGTAACATTTGAAGCTGCAGGCCCAGTCCGACTGATTCAAGAAGGCCCAAAGAAGACTGCCGGCCTGCCTTCTGCTGGCAGCGCTCCTGCCTTCTACCGGCCTTCTGCCGGCTTGCCTTTTACATGCAAAGCCTTCAATCTCCATAGAACCCAATAATCACCATCTGCCGAAACCCTCAATCTGCCGAAACTCTCCATCTGCCGAAACTCTACATCTGTCGGACTGCTAAAGAACCCAATAATCACCACTCTCAATCTCCATCTGCCGAAACTCTCAATAAGAATCCAGAGAATTCAATATCCGCTTCTCGGTTGCGCATCCTCTATTCCTCACCTGTTCTTCTTCAATTGCCCATAGACATATAAAGATGAGGAGGCTGCATCTCTTCAAATTCTGAGATCGAATCCAAGCAATTCAAAAGATTTGCCGTAGAAGCCTCCCATCCATGCCCATGCCTGCTCCAAAAAGAAACCTGCATGCCTTCTATTCGGAACCATGTCTTAGCCGATTTTTGCAATGCTCAAGCCAACAAGCACCCTATTTTTGGAATTCTCGGCCAAACAACCAGCTCAAATCAGCTAAAACATACGCTTTCTCTACGACTTTCCATACAATACCAAGCCAAAATCTAGGCCCAACCATCGGTGAGATACCCTCCCCAAATACCAAACGAAATAATAGAACATTATAGATTCAATAGAACAAATAATCATGTTAGCTCAATGGTTGTTGTACCACTCAGAACGTTCTTATTTTGACATTGAATAATTTTGGTAGAGGTTCGAGTCCTCGCATTTCATAATTCAAAGCCTTAGGTGCATCTGTATTTCATATTTTAAAATCATAGGCCCCTCAATCATAAATAACCATAAACAAAACGAGAGTTGCCTAGAGGCTCTAACATATATCCTGGCTGTAGGATTGGCAGATTCAATGGCCTACATAATCCAGTAGAATCCATACTAGCTGAAGCTTGTTTTTTGAGGCCATGCAAAAAATTATTTCTTCTCTAATAGTACTTTTGCAAATTATCTCCACTTGCTTGATCCTAATAAATAGGAAATTGTACCAAAGTAATAAGCACCCAAGCAATATAAAACCTATATAATTCAAGAAGGGCAATCCATATTATTTACCTTAATAATGATTTTTTTATGCCAACTGCATGTTCTGCCAAACAATGTGTTGAGCAATTCTTTTGTAGTTCTAGTATGATGAGATTTATCGAAGCAACAACAAAACAAACAAGTATTAAACGGTCCTTCAAGCAAGGAAGAAGGAGCTTCTTATCTGTTATAAAACCTTGTGTTTTATATATTTCCTCCTTTAAAAAGCCACATACACTCATACATACACCATCCTTTAATCCAAAGTACCTCGAGAGATAAACATAAAAAAACCAGAAAGATAGCTTCTAAGCTAAAGAAAAAACATTGGAAAGTTGACAAGCCTCAACGCACTAGAACCAGAGCTCCGCTCACACACTCTCTCTTTGCGACTAGCTCTGCTCACACTCTTCGTTGATTGCAACTAATCCCAACCATGAAATAAATGCGGCGGCATATCTCAGCTCATTCTAGCCCTCCAACAATGAATATTCTAAAGAATACACATTTAGAAGGCTACTTTTGGATTGTGAGCCTCTCCCCCCATCCCCGTAGCGGCATCTTCAGGTTCCTCAAACCATAGTGGAAAAGTGTTTGGATGCAGACATGGGATAAACTACTCCACCCTAAAGTGTCAGCGCTGCGATGGCAAATTCTCCATAGATGTGTTCGAGTGAATGTCTTGGTTCACAAGATGAACCTCAGAGTCGCAGATCATTGCCCTCTCTGTGGCCAATGTGTTGAAACTATTGAACACTGCTTCTTCTTGTGCGATCGTCTATGGCTTGCTTGGGCGTGGTTGTTCACTCTTTTCAGTATGTCTCTCACTAGTCAGGAGATCCTACTTGCACTTTATCCCCTTGTTTGACCTAACTTGCATAAGCGGGCATTTCATCTTGCTTCTAGTTAGATTTTGTGGTCTTTCTGGCAGAGGCGATGTCTGTGTATTTTTCAAGGTGCACACATCTCTGATCAACAGCTTCTTTCTTGTGCTCAGCACAAGATCACTAAAGCTTATCGTTGCTCATCTCTAGCTGATGATAAAAAAGAGATAATTTGGCAAGCATATTTACGATGTTCCTCTTATGCATAGACGGATGTTCGTATTAATAAAACAAGGTGCTGCGCACGAGGGGTTGCCCTCCGATGACGCAAAAGTGTGTTTTTATGGTTTCTGTTTCGGTATTTATTTTCATGTTTTTTATTTGATTGTTCTTTAAGATTGAATTTGAATGCTGATTTGTTTTTTTCATCTGGTTTGTCTCTTTTGATCGCTTACGTATTGTAAGGGAGCAAGAAATAAGGATATAAGAATTGGAATTTGGACATTCTAATGTCCTTTGCTTTGTTTGCAATGTACATGGTGAAAGAACTTTGCTTTAGTAAAACATCATTGGTTCTACATCTATATCAAAACGTATAGCTTCCAAAATATAGCTTTATAACCTTGGGTAATTCCTCATAAATCCACTTTAAAATTCCTGGTTTATTACCCTTGGTCACGCAGGCGTCAAAATAGCAAAACTCATAGCATACATTCATGCTAGATTTTGGAGACTATAAAGTCGAGGAGCCATTTCTTGCAAATACCGTTCCCTACAATATACAAAAATACATATTTTAGAGTCAGAGATAAGATCGGAGGAAGAATACTTGTTTTATTCCCATACGTGCACACAAGAAATCTGCAGGCATACAAACTGCAAACACAAAAATGAAGAAATTAGAAAAGATAAACAAAACAAGCTCGCTACGAAGACCCAAGGGCGGGGACCTGCACAGTAAATCTCGTATGGATGCTTTGGACCTAATATGGATTCGAGAAGTACCAGGCAGCGTGTATGCAGCCGTCGACGCTGCTTGTGTGTTGGTTGTCCACATAAATTTTTAACCAAGATATCTTTTTTTTTTCTATGAGATAACAAAGTATTTTTCCATGTCATTACTAAAAGCTGGCAACGTCGGGCATCCATCACTAATCACATATACGAGGATATATTTTAATCAATTATTTATTAGCTTGTGGTCATTGGCTTTTAATGGCCTAGATAGATAAGATAAGATAGAATAGGCACGACAATAAGATACTTCATGTTTTAATAAATAGCTTATAGCCCATATAAGGTAAAGATTAAATGGATTCACTACTTATATTTAGGCACTCAAGTGAATATTTATTTATATATGCACAATTGAACGTTGCCTTTTTGTTAACATTCTCGAGGGTCAACATTGGCATTCACATGGGCCATTGTTTTTCCTTCGAAATTAAAAACAGAGAGGGCAATTCATATGCTTTGCTTAGATAAAAGTTGGGTTTTTTCTTTTCCTTTTCTTTTTTGGGTTGCCCCTAGGGGGGCAAACCCTCGTTTATGTGGGTATGTGGGCATATCCAGGTATATGCCGGCATATGCCTAGCATATGCTAGTGACTGCTCCAAACTGACCGCTGCCTGTAAACTCTCGGTCATCCAGCCCCATTCCTTCGCAGGCGTGGCTATGGCGCAGCTCGACCCTTCTTCTTCTTCCAAGCATTTTCCTAATTAACCTGGGATCGACCAAGGAAGAAGGGCCCCTAATTCAGCTTCCTTTTGTTCGATCCCAGGTAAGCAATTTGTTTCATAATTATATTCTCTTTCAGCTCTCAAAATGTTGGAATCTTTGGCAAGCACAGCCTTGATAATCCCTTTTGCATTTAACAGGGTTAATTCTTTTCTTATGCCTTTGAATGGTGTTCTGCTTTGGGGGATTTTCTCCTTCGCAGATGGACCCAACCAGCGTTCTGCTTGGACAAAGAATTATTTTCCTAGGCAGCCAGGTTATTGGTCTTGTACCTTTTAGAAATAGAAGAACTTGCTATGTGATGTCTAGATGTAGAGCTAGAGACTCCAGATTGACTCCAGTTAGCCAGTATGGTCATTGTAGCTTGCAGAACAAACTAACGAAACATTGCCTCATATACTGCATATTGTAACTACTTTATTAGCATGCGTTTGTTCTTGGTTTCAGGTCTTGAACTAAGCGTATGAGATGTAAGTAGCTTGAGTTGCTGCAATGACTTTGCATGAATGCCCCTAATGCATGTCTAATTTTTGATGGTCAATAAAATGTCATTCTGCAAATGCAAGTAAAGTAATAGAAACTGTGATTATCTGAGAAGCATATTCGCATTTTCCATAATTCTGAAGTTCTGTATTTATTCTCTCATGGTGTTCATCAGGTGGATGACCTCTCAGCAGATGTTATTATAAGCCAGCTTTTATTGCTAGATGCAGAAGATCCAACAAAAGACATAAAATTGCTGATAAATTCTCCCAGTGGTTCTTGCACACCGGTAAATTGATGAAGCAATTGAAGTTTAATTTTCCCAAAAATTAAAAACTTTTAGTAACACCATGACGGGGATCTAGGAATGGGAATCTATGATGCTATGAAATTGTGCGTATGATGTTTCTACAATCCTGCTTTTGGGTTGGCGAAGATCAATGGGAGCATTTTTACCGGCTTCCGACAAGGGAAAAACGTTATTGCATGCCAAATGCCCGTGTTATGATCCATCAACCACTTGGTGGTGCAGGGGGATCAGTAAGGTCTTCTAACTTTCGTTCGATGCGAGATTAGTCACCTTCTGCTCTAGTACTTTAGTATGGTCTTTTGTAAGAATGTGAAACGTTTCTCTTTGTTATCAACTGAAGGATAAAGTCTCTGCCACCTAAAGGTTTTCTTAAAATGAAAGGAGGAGGCTGCCAGTTAGTCAAGTATTTTTATCATCTTTATTGCCAATGCTAAAGGGCATGCTAGGGATGGATTCAATGGGCATGCGAGCTTAACGTATTTATATGCTTTAAGGGCTATTAGAAATGGTTAGTTAAATGAGTCACAAGAAATGCATTTAACTCATATAACTTCTTATAATAAGGGAGCTATGTGCAGTTCCTTGGATGTTTGTGATATTGCTGTAACCCTCTAGAGGCATTTTCAGGAATGCAGAAGTTCAGAAACTGACTATGAAGCATGGTTGTATGAAGCCTTAGCAAATCTAATAATATATAGACAAATCTGATGAAAGACAGACAATGATTGCGCCTGATGCCTGATCCTCCTATAAGTTGTATGCTATGTTTGAATCAGGTTGCTGGAGTTATTTTCTATTCAAGTTTATAATAGTAGAGATATGTTGTTCCCCAACATCTTTGTCATTAATAAATGAAATCATATAGGTTAGGCGTGGTTTGATGCAGAGGTTGTTCAAACTTGCTCGCATTATTATGAAAAATAAGAATGCGACCTTTATCCTTGTTGCCAGTAGAGAAAGAGATAATGGGGCAGAGCTCAAGAGATGTATCACATTGTCACGAGGGATGAGCGAGGGTTTTGTTGGATTTCAACCTTTAAAGTGCTTCATTGAAACAAGGCATCCACCATGCAAGTCAAATTTAGTTTATCAGTCATGTATTTTCTTTGCAGATTGGACTTGTTGGTACATGCAAGGGTGTAGTCTTCCATGTTGTATAGGAGAATAGTAACTTTTCTATACATGATAGTGTAGAATATAGGGCAAGGGTTCTGTCAGGCACATTTTCTCTCTCTCTTTTAATAACCATTTGTTGTAGACGTGTTGCAGCTTATTTACAGGGAGGGGATTGCTAATTAACAGCCAAAACTCTGATACCAATGCTTGAACATCTAGCCTGGTTTGGTTGGTTGGCGTCATGCATCAGAGCAGGCATCTTTTCTTTGTATTCTGGTGAACATAGTTCGAAAGATTGCTTGAGGTGGTGCCATGCATTTATTGTATTCTTATTGGACAGTCATCAACTGGTGGCTTCTATATACTAATGATCAACTGGTAGCTTCTGCATACTAATGGTCCAGGTCAAACAACATAGAACATAGAGATAAGTCAATCCTTTAGTTTGATTTACTTCTGATGTGCGCTGCTGCTGTGTTGCCCAGGCCATAGATATTGGGCTTCAAGTAAGGGAGATGATGTACCACAAAATCAAGCTGAACAAAATTTTGTCCCGTTTAACTGGAAAACCAGAGAAACAGGTTATCTCACCTGCCCTCAACCTATGTATGTGGTAGTGGAGAAGTTCTAAAACAGAACATCTAAGGAAATGCCAAAGAGGCTAAAATTTACCATTTAAAAGAGTACCTGATTTTTGTTTTCATGTTTCCTTAGACACGGACAGAGACAATTTCATGAATGCCTGGGAAGCTGTAGAGTATGGTTTAATTGATGCTGTTATTGATGATGGGAAACCGGGATTGGTGGCGCCAATTGGAGAAACAATTGAGCCTCCTAAAACTCAAGTTTGGAAATATTGAATGATTCGAGAAGGTAGAGAGCCATCTGAAGACATTCTCACAAAAGAAGGTAAAAAGGACAAGGATCAGAGCGAGCCTGAAAAGGAAACGGCAGCCATATAAATTTTGGCAACAATTTCGTAATGGAATTGCCTTACGTATCAATTTTCTGTTTTTGCTGCATATTTCAATACAATTGAGATTGTTAATTGGCTCCTCCATCTCAAATGTATTACAAGGTACATAAACCGCCACCTATACAAAATACAAAATGAGAGGCCTCGGTTCCATGTCGGAAATCCTCACCTTACCTGTCATGTCTCACTTACTTTGCAGTTCAAATTTGATAAAAAATTTATTCACATATACAAACGGTTAAGTTAATTATGAATTCAGTTAAAATTAGCTTCATATAATATAAATTGATATGTTATTGGGCGAGAAAAATTTTAAAACCGCCTCAAGTTCCTCTCACGAAGGGGTTGATATTTGCAACAACTGTTAATTTTTTGGGTTGCCCCTAGGGGGGCAAACCCTCGTTTATGTGGGTATGTGGGCACATCCAGGTATATGCTGGCATATGCCTAGCATATGCTAGTGACTGCTCCAAACTGGCTGCTGCCTGTAAACTCTCGGTCATCCAGCCCCATTCCTTCGCAGGCGTGGCTATGGCGCAGCTCGACCCTTCTTCTTCTTCCAAGCATTTTCCTCTGGCTTCCAAGAGCATGGCAGTTATTTACCATACTGCTTTGAGTTTGGATGTACAAACAGCAAATGCTGTAAATGATTGTGCTATGGTACCTGATGAAAATACAGAGCCTCAAGATGAAGTTCCAGAGGAGGTCTTGGTAGTGGACCAACCCAAAAAGGAAATGGAGGAGTCCGTTGACATTCCTGTTGTAATATCAGGTCTAGCTGAAAGATCTTTTGGTGAATGTGCTGGATTAGATGTCTTCCCTGAAAATGAAGAATTTAACTGCTTGGGTATGGGGCCAGTGGCATTTGAGATGTGCACACCCACGGCAAAGAGCGATCCAGATGCTGAATCAAGCGATAAAAAATCGAATTCCTTGAATCTTGGAGAACCGGGCTACAATGCGTGCATGTGTTGAGCCCCGATAAAGAAAACTAAAACACCAACGAAATCATCATTCTTGCTTCTCGTCTTTCGATATGTTCAAGGTTTGAATGGAACCAATGGATTCTATTTCTTTTTCCTATTTGCAACATTCAATTTGTGAGTTATTAGCGTATTTGGATGCCTTGCCTTATGAATTATGAATTGGGCATGGAAATAACATTCCACTGATATGTTTGAGTCCAGTTTTTTGGGTTGACCCTAAGGGGAAAACCCTCATCCATGTGGGTTTGTGGCATATTCCAAGTATATGTCAGTATATGCTCGAAAACATGACTTTGAAGTGTGATTTAAGCCATTTCACTCTCGGGTCACGGAGGGCAACCCTCCGGTGCCGCGACCTTTGTTTTTTTTTTTTTGTTGGGGGTATGAACCTTTGGAGGCTTTCACGAATTTGCATATTGTGGGAAATGTTTATGCAATCTGCATGAGTGGGGCATATTTAATAATTTTTTTTTGAGGGATAAAAAATAGACTTTATTTACTTTAAAGGAATGGTACAAAGCCACATGGAAGGGGTGTTCTCATCTGCAAAAATGAGATGAGGATAGCTACATGGCTCGTTCTTGCACTATTCCCTTGTACTTCCTAGTGTAAGCTTAGGTAGGTTCCCCATATTTCGACCTTTACTTCTTCTTCTCCCTCGATGAATTTTTTCAGCCTTCCAAGTACTATAAGTAGAAGCTGATGTGGTGATATGTCTTCTTGATTTTCATCAAAGACCAAGGCGTTTCTCCTTTTCCATATTGACCAGATTGTCCAGGCCCTAGCTATATGAAAGGCCACCTTCTTCATGGTGCACCATTCTAGGGGAAGGATTCCCAACAACAGTTCCTTGGTACCTAATGGGTATTCAAAGCTATCCAGACTCCATGCCCATACTACTTGTAGCTTCTCACATTCCACCAGACAATGTTCTAAGGATTCCTGTTCGGCCTCGCACAAGGGGCATATTTAATAATGTAGTGGGGCATCTGAATATTTAGTCATGTAGTGGGATATATTTAGTCATGTAGAATTTGCACATAGTGGGCCATATTTAGGCAATGTCATGTTCACTATTAGGAAAAAAAGCAATCATGAACTTTGGGATCTTGAAGAAACTTTCATGGTTTAAGCTAATTATACCATCCATTTTGTACATTCCAAATTGAAGCACTCAAAGTAAATGTTGAATGGACTCACTACTTGTTTCTTGCCATGCACCATAACGCTAGACCATTCATTTTGGTGTTTACACCACTCATTGTGTTGAACACCAAACAAGATCATTCTACAATACACATATGATATACTCAACATTGCTACATGAAAAAAAAAAATATATGTACAATGGTCGTGAGGTAAAAATGGTGATGGGAACCACCAAAATAATCTTAAGGCATTTCTAGATGCAAATAGTTTTGCAAGATGCTTTAGATAGCACCTTTCTAGATAGCATTTTCCATGCATTAGTGTATGAAGGTAAGCAGTGCTTGATACTTAGGCAGATAAGTGTATCCTATGGATGATGCGTCCATTTACGTCATAGAAAATTAGGTGCAATTTGCACGGACTAACAGAAATAGAGATGAAGCCTTGGCATCATAATAACACCATTGTCATTGGCATTAGGGGCTATGCCTTTCTAGGCTTTAGAACCTCCACCACTTGTCACAAAGTGGAACTTGCTGCAAAAAGAAGCAAAACGATATTTAAAGCATTAGGCTAGCGAAAAACACACAACAACTTGTAAGCAGTACAGAAGGGACAAATTTCACGAGAAAGGAAAAAAGAAAACAAAAATCATACCTTGTCGTCACGTTTCATGTATTCCAAGCAATGATCATGGCCATTAAGATACATATGCATGTTATGGGCCTAAAAAATCAATAAATGTCAGCACAGAGTTATGGAAGACAGTCATGAAGGCATGTTAGTTTCTACTATCATCATGGTTTGTTTTGATGAATGAGCCCATTTGGCCAGTTGATGAAAGAAGGATTTTTTTAACAAGAAATATAAAACTATCCAGGCGGCCACAACATGACGGAAAGGCGGCATTTATCCAGTTTGAGGGAAAAAACAATACATAGCCTGTCACTCTACTAGTGGAGAGATGGGTTTTTGCTGGTGAAATAAAAAGAGCAAAAGGAAAATTTAAGCTAGATCCTGCTTACTTCTAAAATGGGAAGGATCTGATTTACAACTTCAACTGTATCCCCATGATTGCCAAAGCTCCTAATAGTGTGGTGCCCAACCACAATCTTCCATGTAGCTTTAGATGCCTCCAATGCACTGTTCAGATTCTAAACCAATCCAAATTTTGCCGTTGGTTTTGTATAGAACTATAGCCTCCTGTAATGACATATCTCCTTTTCTTTCAGGACGGTTTTTCAGTCTAAAAAAAAAATCTCTGTTGTAAGATCAAAATAATACCTCTAGTTTTTCTTTGAGATGCTCTTCCCGAGGTTCAAGCCCTCTCCAATCACATGGCTTAGAGTAGTTAGGGTTGAAATACTCGCCCACAAACAGGGTTGTGTCTATGAAAAAGAGCTCTAAGTATGCTGCCGAAGCTGGGAAAAAGTAAAAATTAAATACATTAACCTAGATGTTAATGTTTTGGTAGATAAATGAGGATAGATCATTTGATTCTGTAGGAGAAATATAAGAATATAAACCTTCAACAGATGCTTTTTGCAGATTTAAAGAAAGTTGAGAATCTCTTGTACAATGCCATCTAGGGTCACGAAGGGTGTGGTAGCTAGTGGAGATAACTGCCCCGGAGTAAAAAAAAAAAAAATAACTCTAACATCTGTACATCAGAGAAAATTTTCACTGATGAAGATATGTTTGAGCTTAATTCAGCACTGAAAGACATTGGCCAGGCTAGGGAAGTGCATGCTTTTGCAGAGAAGAAATGGAAAGATAATGCAGTGGCGCAACGCCAACTCTACCTACAATTTGCAACATCTCTACTGGCTGCATTTGCAGCATCAGTAGGCTTGTGCAGGGTGGAGGCAGAGCGCTACATACTCAAATGCTCAGGCTGGATAAAAATACATAATCTGTGGACCAAGCTACTTCAAAAAACAAAACAGACAAACAGAAGCACGTCTAAGTACATTGAGAACTTCCACAACCTGCATATTTATCATAAAATAACAGAAGTAGAATAGACACAAGAACATAGCTTAGTATGAAGCTTACAGTTTCAAGTTCTTCAATGTACTGCTTTGAACATAATATCCTGGAAGAATCTTGGAAGAGTGTGGACCATTGAAAAAAAGAAGCTAAATCAACGACTAAGAAATGGTGCACTCTAGATGTACGCATTAGTATATCCATTCGAATACGCCATGAAATCTTAGGAAAACCTTTGTGAAAAGCGTACAAAAACACAAAAAACCCCCCTGTTATTGTGCTACATATTCAAATGGTAGCAATCATCGAGCAAATGCCCAAATCTTTTTGCATCCAGAAAAGGGGTGTCAGATTGTTAGCGCCCAACAGGCTGTAGCACCAGATTTGCCATTCAGGTAGGTTTTTTGTTGCATTTAGGGTTTGATTCTTGCAGTAGATTAGTGATTTGCCTTCCCTTAACCCGTGTGCTCTTTCTTCATGCAGGAAACAAAGGATACACTTACAGCATATGCTAGCATACCCCTAAGAATAAGTCAGGTTAGAGGTATCCCGCTACCCAAAAAGCTCCCGAAATTTGTAATATTTCTTTGTTGGAATGCAGGGGATTACAGAGTTGAGATGCAGAAGGGGTTTTTGTGATCAATTGATCCCCTGCTATTCTGCAATTTCTTGCTTTTGCTGCAGAAAATGATCGTCCGCTTCAGACTCATTTTTTTTTACAGGTATCATGGTGTCGAGGCTTGATATGGCGATGTTGCCAAGTTCATTGTTTTCGCCTTTTCTATATGCAGACCATTCTCAAAGAAAATTGTCTTGCTTCTTTCAGTTTATTCATAGTAATATTTTTTTGTCTTGCTTCCAGCTCATTTAAATATGGTGGGATCTTATAGCAACGCTCATTGTTTCCTTATCCATGTTTTCGTATTTACGCAGGTGACTGTCCTTTCTTTAGAATAGGGTACATAAAAATAGATGGTTCATTTATTTGGTGTTTTATTTGTTTCCAGTTGAAAAACGTTGTATAGAATAGGTATTGACATTTTTTCAAAGTCTTACTTTTGTGATCTTTGTTTATATCTTGGAGGTAATTTTGCCATTTCAGTTGTTATTAGCAGGAGATACAATGGTTAAATCCGATATCACAAGACTAAAACTTGATTACATTTTGAAGAGTACCGAGTGCAAATTTAGTTGCATTTTACAGGTTAGTAAGTATTAACTATGATTTTCGTCTTCCCCCCCTGTTCATGGCTGAGTTATTACTGCTAAAAACAAAGTCATTATTAAAAAACAAAGTCAAACATTACATGGTTAAGTGGGAATATTAACACAATTCTGCTTATCGCAGTTATCACTTTTAAATTGCTTTTAAATGCTCATTTCTCTTTTAACATCTTGCAGAGAAACCATTGCAGACAATGGAGATGCATGACGACAAGGAGAAGCAAGTAAAAATTTGAAAGTCATTTATCATCGTAAAAAATATTATTATTTGCAAATTCATCTGCATTTGGGCAGAGCCAAGCGTCTCTTATCAGAGGAGTGCAATGAGCAGGTAAATCTTTATGGTTTAATCTTTTCTAAAGAATGCCTGTGACTGAAGATCCTTCTTAATTATTTTGTATCAATCTGGGCCATTGTGCATGAATATGGTAATCTTGGCCTCTTGGAACAACGATTGTGGCTTTAGTATGGTCAGTTTTCCTTTGGTGGATGGAATACATTCCCTGTGTTAGCTAAACTAACCTAGAAGTTGTAGAGCCAGCCAGTTTTTTGAAAGTGATTAGATTTGGTTATTGCAAGGGTATTTGGTCTGCTGCGCCTCTGCTCCAGGTGGAATAACTACTATCTACTTTGGGAAAGATTTGGCATGCATTCGTTGATCGTATCGTTTAACACTTTTTCCATTACTTTTGAGGTCTTGGATTTACCTTTATTTTCTGTGCGTTGTGAGGGAATTCTAACAGACTTAATGCATTACATTGTAGGCAACATCTGCAGATTTCCACATGCCTTCACTTTCTGCCATAGAAGAAAATTTCTCTTCCATGCACATGCCACCACTTCCTACCATGGCAGAAAAATTAACTCCAAAGCTTATTTTTTCTGATTCAAAAGGCAGCAAAAGGCTTCAGACATGTCATCAGTTCTGCTTCTCCACCACAATGAATTGAATTAGATGCAGTTTTCCATATTTTTCTTTTTCAATGAATTCATTTTCTTGATGAAGTAGCGGAGGATCGAATGTATTAGCAGTTGAAATTTTGGAAGTCACTCTTTGTCTTGCTTGACGTTTTGTCCATTTAACATTCATAATTATCTGTAATTGCTGCAAGATCTTTATTATGGGCAAAAAGCATGAAGCTGGGAAACAATTTTGAAATGATGTGAATTTTTAAGATTCAATTTCAAAAATTGGTAGGACAGATTGGAAACCATGGGGTCGCCTTACCTACCTTCATTGATTTGATTCTGCAACAACTTTGCTTGAGACATTAACAATTTTATCACAGTTTTTCGGCCGGATTAAGGCAACACAAATCACTATGAACAACAATCTACTTATATGCACTATATGCACATGACATAACAAGTTTTACACAACATAAGAATTAAATATTACAAAGCTATTGTCTAGAATTTTTAGATGTTTAGTTTTCTTATATGATTAGCTTTCCATAGTTATCCTAAAGAAATAGTGATACTTTATGTGACGCATTGCATGAGTTTTGCAAATATAGCAACCATAACAATAGTATTTAAACAATGCATATAAATGTTGGCGACTACATTGCATAAAAAGGTTGCAAATATGACAACCATTACAATAGTATTTAGACAATGCATATAAATCAACTCTATATAAAAAGTTGGCGACTCCAAATTGCAAATAACATGCACCACAAATCTATTGCCACGTAGCTATAGTTGGACATGTTAAAACCTTAAAAGTTTATCAAATATTGCTAAGCGAGACTATGTGTCTGTTGCCAGTTACAGGTTATTGAAGATGAAAGCCATACTCTTCTGAGTTGCCCTGCTTTTGAGACAGTCCGGAGTCAATTTTTGACCTTAGCATTCCATTCCACGCTTCCACAACTTCTCAGAGCACCATCTGTAATTACTAAGCCCTCAGTAGTCATTATCTCTGCTTGTCTAGTATCATCATTACTGCAAAGGTTTTTCCCTTGAAAACCTTTCGAGGCAGGGGTTTTTTAATCCTAGTAGTAATGATTGTACTAGCCCATTGTATGGGTCCCATGACCTATTGGTCTCCGTGGACGTTAAAAAAACTATTCTATTCTATTCTTAAATATAAGCATCTCATATTTAAACCCTTTGTATTGGGTTCCATAGACGAATGGATCTCCGGCTGATTCTTGCAAGCATCAGCCTGTGATGTCCTTAGAAGTTGTACGTATATTGACATTAAACGCCAAGTAAAAGCACAAGCCAAGACATTAGCACAGCAACATCGAGCACATGTTTGCTCTACACGTCCTTATAAAGCATTGTTTTCTCTATTGAAATCCAGGCAAAGTTAATACATTGATGATACTGTCATTAAACAATTTCAATAACAAAAATAATTACAAGAGCAAATAATATCCATTCTTAAAAGGCTAAGTAAAAACATATGCCAGTACATTAGCCCCGGCAACTCCGGGCACACATTTACTAGTGTGCAATTATAGTGTACGTCGTCGATAGCTTGAACATCCCATAATAGCATGTTCTGTTTTAGCCTGTTCAGCTTAGAATATGAGGATAGAATAAAACGGCTTTGAGGTCTGTGAGTCGGCAAGATGGCAACGCCAGCAATGGACATGGCACAGATTGTTTTGACTGCTTTTGATACAAGCATGTCCAAGTTCTGGCGTGAGGAAGATCGCAGATGGAGGGCGGAGGATCGAAAATGGAGAGTAGAGGACATGGAATATCGAGCAGAAGAGCGTAAATGGAGGGAAGAAGAGAAACTTATGCGAGAAACAGAGCAGAGGTATGTTACGGATAATACCTGCTACTGTTTTTAGCTCACAAGAAATTAAGATTCAGATGTTAGTATCATAAAGGCTTTAAAGCGTTAGTCTGTTGCATGTTCGAAACAACGTTTTTGAAGTCCAAAAATTGTTTAGGGACTCTATGTAGTTGCCTCCTTTAATTTCACTGACTTAAAATTGAAAACAAAGAAACCTTTACTTCTTGATTGTTCTATATGGTTATCCAACATGGAATTGTGTAATTTAACTCTTACGTTAACACTTCAAAGATTTTAGATGGAGAGATGAGGATATGGAACAAAGGCATGTGGAGAATGCACGCTATTTGTGGACTAGGTAACTTTCCAATGCACCTTCTAAGTCCTAGTGTCCGAAATGTGGCGGATAATGGGATGTTATACTATGGGGAGATTTGGGAAGGTAGCCAATCAACTAGATTTAATGATATTAGTTACTTATCACATATGCAGATTCGTGGAGAAGAACAGGAGGGATGTTGAAGAAAAGTCAGAACAACTGAAAGCAATTTCGAACTTGGCAGCCCTCTTTGCTGGCTTTGCTGTAGTTACACTTACTCAGTTCCAGTTCTCTGAACAAAATGTGTCCATTGTAAGTACAATCTGGTTTAGAAAATGTCAGTACAGTCTTGCTTATTTTGTTTTAAAAAATAGAAAGATTAAACAACCAGTGAATCACAGAAATTTTCAAAATGGTGCATCAAGACTTCAATTACATTTGGTGTAAAATTGAGGTCTTTCAAAAGACGAATGGTTGATGTTAAACGAACCTTATATTTACTCTTGAGTATTCATATTTCCAAAGCAACCAGATTAACTAATTTCAATCTAACTGACGCAGGAAAAGGCAATGAAACAAACTTTATATTTGCTCTGAATATTCATATTCCCAAAGCAACGGACTAAATAATTTCAATCTAACTGACCCAGGAAAGGCGATGCATATTAAATATCATTGGCATTGATAATCAGGGAGTGAACTAGAGTGCCAGATGAATATTAAAATAACATTGACATTGATAATCACGGAGTGAACTGGAAAATTGTGATCCTAGTGAGTGCCGGGCTCATGGGTAGAGAATCATAAGAGATACATGGACAAGACAGAGCTTGCACCATTTGGGAGCTACACAAACTATCTCTGCAAGATGGAGGAGAACAACAAAATTCCGTGCATGACGTTTGACGATTTCTAGGTCCATGGAAAATTTAAGTGACATTAATTTGTATTGTATATTTAACTTGCAAAGTTTGGAGAACGCCAGAAGGTTCATTTAGTCTCCTTTAGACTGCTTAACAATCTTTAACCAGCTATGGTTATGTTGCTGCAGGTGTGGATTGCATCCTATGGAGTCCTGACTGCAATTGCTGTGAGCATTTTTGACAGATGCACACTTCTTACTCTGTTGGTTATTCCCGATGCTTATTACATTTTACAGGTTGGTCTGATGACCATTGCAATGGTGACCTGCACTTTAATCCTTGGAAGCATTCTAAAAAATGGGAAGTCTTATGTGAATGAGGAAGCGGAAGAAGAGTTTATGTTTAAATGCCGGGACTTTGTTATGTCTTATCGACTTGGAGACAGGCCACCTTTTCCAAGGAGAACATTTGAAGCATTTTGGGAGATCAGGTCTTGCTTTCCCATGAGATTTTTAGAGTATTAACTCTTTTAGTCAATGGAAGAGCTGTCATAAAAAATGGATCAATCCTTTACAGATGTGAAGATGATTGGAGAAGAGCATTTCAGTTCTTTGCATGGGGTGTGTAGCGTTGTTCCCTGCCTTGGTTATTGTTCTTGCTTGAGCTATCTTTTCGATGTCAGAAACATTTATAGCAAATGTTGCATGTTGCAGGGGTTCTGTCATTCTTGATCAGTCTCATTCCTATTGGGTTTGTTTTCTCTTTCCTGTGTGTATGTTTCCTCTGTTGAATTTATAGAATGTCTTAATTTTTACTGTGAAATCGTTGTTTCTTATTTAAGCTTCTTTGACATAATGTTTGGAGATACGCTCGATCTTCATTTCATGTGGAATTGATGACTTAGGGCTGTACTATGCCTATCCAGTGGATGCATTTATACTTTGAGCATGGATAGTAGTAACGTCATTAGTATTGGATCTTAGATTGGCCATATTGGCACTTGAGAATGTGGTTAGCAAAGCTGAACATGTTCTTTTGCATGAACAATGACCTGTGTTCTTTGGCATCAATGGTGACCACCATTGAACTGGTGCATTCGACTCCAATTATCATCCATAGAGAGCAGCCTCTGCCTTGCCCCTACCAGATTGTGAGTTGTACCACGATTAGCCAAATCATTAGTTAACATCTGCTGGTTAAACAGGAAAGTATTTTTCCCTTGCTTATGGGTTGAGAGACAAGATAACTTAATCAACCATGTCTGCTGCCTCGATCTATGCAGTTGATATCTGGGATGGGTATTGGAAAAATTACAAGACGAATGGAGCCTGACAGAAGGACAGTAGGAAAGGAATATACATGGCTGACGTAAATACCAAAGGCAGTGAATCGACAGACCCATTGTTTACAAACACGTAATTGCAACCTCATCTGGTGCAGTTCTTGTTACCCAAAATTGTGTATAGCATTATAAAGGTTTATAAGGAACTGCCTCGCTGGATCCGTCCCGACTTATAGCATTAAAAGGGAACTTCCCTGCTGGATGCCTTCGGCGCAGCAATAATTAATACGTGTGAATAGTAGATCCAGAAAATGTCACCTGAAGTTTATTATTGTGGATTTAGGTAAATTGTAAAAGTGGTCAACTATGTTAAGGTTGTTTCATCAATAACTTAAGGGAACTTCCTCTTCTTATAGGTGCCTGCAGCATCCATGTTCTTCCTTGGTCGAAAAGAAATTTTCAACTTTGATTTTTCAACTATCAGTTGTGTTTAGTGTCTTTTAAGGTTTTCTTGTATTATTATTGCTGTCAAATTGGTCAAAAGTGGAGGATTTCCTTGTCCTGTATTTGCAGATGGATAAAGTTCTCTTATTCACCTTTAACAGCAGGGTTGTTTATGGGCGTGATAGCCATATCAATTGTAGTATGGTGAGTCCTCACATATAAATGGTTTTCTTGGCGTTTGAAGCTTTCATTCTTATCTCATGGTTTTCTTGACATTTGAAGCTATCATTCCTGTGTCATTAATTGCAGGGCATTTGTGCAGTACTTTTGGGGTACAAATTTGACCAGTACTTTTAGTTATCGTCGTGGCCTTGATGAAAATGAACTTCATGTTACACCAGCAGGACTCCCATATGACTGGCACATTTCACCTGATTTTCAAGATAAAAATCAGACATAAGAAACTACAGCGAAAGCATTATTTGGTTCAACGTGGTCTGGCTTGTATCTCATAAAGGTCTGGCTTGTATCTCGTAAAGGACAGTAAAGGACAGAAAAGCTCGTAAGGTTAGACTTCTTGCAGATGATGAGATGCAGAGCTCTGTACGATATTACGCATGACATTGTGTCTATGATTTTAGCCGCCTATTGTCTAAAATGAGCCTATGTCTGTTGGGATATGTTCAAGAAAAATTATCGATACAAGATTATATTAGCATTCGTTGAAGCCACATGGAATATTTTCGATTTTGACTAAAGGAAAAAATACTTGTAAGTCATCAAAATTAGCAAGCAGGTTCTAGATCTCTTCTTGTGCTCAAAGGAATGTACAACATTGAAGAAAGCAAAAATAGATGATATTGTGTCAAGGATAAGATTGCATAGGACTTGTATATACAAGTTACTAACAATCACTGATTTTGTGTAGCATAAAGAAAGATCTTTCTAACCTAAAATACAGTTAGGAAACATTCTACAGACATGCTACGTGGTAAGTTTGGTAAGTTTCTAACACAGGAATGTTTCCAAGATTTCTTGACTGCGGCGAAGAACTTCCCCAGCTGCTGTTACAGCAGATTTATTCCATGATTCAGTCGTTTACCTGCTATTTTGGCCATTTTACCCAACATTCAGAAGCTTTACCAGCATTCCAAGGATTTTTGATCAATTTTACAACTCGTAGAATGTTTCCAACTGTCTTCCATGTTACAAGGAAGGCAATCTACGTGCATTCCTTGCTTAGGAACAACATCATGGCAGTTCAGAATAGGCCTAAGGGGCTGAATGCCACTTTAGCGGCTTTTACGAAGTCTTTTACGAAATCTGGGATGAATTCTCCACGAACATTTCATTATGTCATGCTACGTTGCCGGATCTGGGGAAAAAAAAAAAAAGCATGGGAGGAGCTAGCAGTTTTGCCATGTTTACAAGATCATTGGCAGCTTTGCCGTGTTCACAAGATCATTGGCACCAGGTCCCATAGCGCCTTCAAAACAAAGTGCCGCCATAGCCAAGGAAGAGAGGAGGAAAAAAGAAAGAAAATAACTATTGTTCGCTAAATGCCAAGTGGCTTTCATGTTTTAAGAATGTTGGGTAAAAACCAACATTCTTATATACATATACTAGTAATGGTGCCCAGCGTTGCTGGGCATAAGTTGGGAACCTATATGGACGAAAATCTGTTCATCTCAGACTCATTTTCATAAATCTAATATAATATAAACTAAGTCCAGCATTGCTGGCCTATAATAAGTTTTGTGTATTCGACACCCTTCCCCTTTCCTTTGCCTTTTGCTCTATCATGCGTTTTCTTTTTTCATCATTCCCTTACGCACTTTCTTTTTTTTTTTTTTCTCTTTTTCTTATTTCCCCTACACGTCTTCTTTTTTCCTTCTCCCATTTTCCTTTTTTAACCCCTTTCTCCCTCCCCTCCCCTTCCATTCCTTTCCCTTTCCCCTTTTCCTTTTTCCCTTTCCCTTTTTTCTGATGGACTTTTTCCCCTCCCTTTTTAGTCCTTCCCCTTTCATCCTAATTTTCACGTGCCCTTTTTCCCTTTCCCTTTCCTCTTCCTTTTCTTTTTCTCTTTTCCTTACCTTTTTCCCATGCCCTTTTTTTGTTTCCTTTTTCCCGTCTTTTTCATTGCTCCTTTTCTTCCTTTCCCCATCATCTTCCTCTTTATCCCATGCCCTCCGTTTTCCCATTTCTCCCCTTTCCATCTCTCTTTTCCTTCTTTTTTCATCCCTTCTCCGTCCTTTTCCCTTTTTCCCGTGCCTTTTTCCCCTTTCCCTTCATTCTTCCTTTTTCTTTTCTCTTTCCGTTTCCCTTTTTCCATGTCTTTTTCCATTCCTTTCTTCGCATTTTTTTACGCGCCTCTTTTTCTCCTTTCCTCACCCTCTTCCCCTTTTCCATTTTTTCCTTTCCCTATTCCCTTTTTTCTTTTTCTATTTTCCAAGCTCTTTTTCCCTTACTTTCTTTCCTTTTCCTCACCATTTGCCTCTTCCATTGTTCCGTGCCTTTTCCTCTTCCTCTTTCCCATTTTCCTCTCCCTTTTCCTCGCGCCCTTTTTCCATTCCCCCCTTCCCTTTTTGCCTCCCTTTTCTTTTTTCCCTTGCCTTTCTTTTTCATCCCTTCTCCTTTTTCATGTGCCCCTTTTTCCCTTCCTTTCCCTTCTTTTTCCATTTCTCTTTCCGTTTTTATTTTCCCATACCTTTTTCCATTCATTTTTCCTCACTTTTTTTACGTGCTTCTTTTCCTCCTTTCCCACCCTCTTCCCCTTTTCCCTTTGCCCATTTCCCTATCCCCCTATTTTTTTTCCTTTCCCATTTCCCATGCTCTTTTTCCCTTTCTTTTTTTCTTTTCCTCACCCTTTTTCTCTTCACATTTTCCCCATGCCCTTCCCCTCTTCCTCTTTTTCATTTTCCTCTCCCGTTTCCTCGTGCCCTTTTTCCATTCCCTTTTCTCCTTTCTGTCTCCTTTTTTCATTTTTCCTTTTCTTTTTTATTTTCCCATGCATTTTTTCGTCTCTCCACCATTTTTCTCTTCCCCCTTTTTCCCTTCCCTTTTCCTCCTTTCCTCACCCTTTCCCTCTTCCCCTTTTCCCGTTGCCCTTTTTCCCTTTCTTTTTCTCCCTCCCCCTTTTCTTTTACCGTGTTTTTTCCCTTTTCCCATGCTATTTTTCCCCTTTCTCACCCTTTTCCTCTTTCCTTTTTTCCCTTCCCTTTTCCCCTTTCCCTTTTCCTCGTGCCTTTTTATCCTTCATTTTCCCCTTTCGTCCTCCCTTTTCATTTTCCTCTTAAGAGATCAAAGCGATAACCAATCATAGTGGTGAGAAGTCATGCGATAAATCTTGGCCTTCGGATGCAATCTGATAATTTGAGCCATCTAAATTAGGGCGTGGTCCAACACTTACGGTAAAACTTTATAATATAAAGATTGACATCCATTTTGACATTTTCGACCGTTTCAGATTAGGCATTAGTTTTAATTAACACTTACTATAGCAAATATAGGCTATCCACCTAGCTCTATGTTTATTTATCAAGTAAAAAATTGGGGGATCGTAATAATTTGTATTGTTTCCATTGAAGATGCCACTCTCCGTCGTTGGCCTGGAGCATATCATAGAGGCCATATCATAGAATATGCTAGGAATCATGAAATCAAGTGGAAATCTTAATTTCAAAATACCAAACGTCTAAAAAATACCAAGATCAGTTATCAAGATACTGCATGATTGGCCCTAGATTAGTGTATACGTTGAATTTGTACATGAGGTTATCAAAACACATGGTGAAATATTGCATGGTTGCTAAAAAACGTGGACTTTGTAGAAATAGATTGTGCATATATAGACAAACCAATTTCTATTGCAATAATATAGAATATGCATTGTGGCAATGCATTTCTCTAGATTAATATGAATCATTCCTCAAGAAGATTATTTTTCCAATAGAAAACACCATTTATGAATCGAACTTGGTAAATCATTTGGTGCAACATTCCTGAAACCCATGCTTTCCCGAACCCATGCTGATTGAGATGACCAATGCACCGAAAAGCACGCCCCTTCCAAAATATTCGCTAACTGGTAACGAAGAGGTGGACATAAAGATAAAGAAAAAAATAGTTCTCTTGGGCAGCAATGGAAGGCGACTTCGTCCTAAGAGCCAGACAAAAATATCATATGTTTATTACATGGTGAAGGAGCTGGTTCCATTGGACGGTTGTGTTCTAGATTATTTCTCGGGCGGAACACGTCAAGAGTTGCTCTAATGCAAGGAAAATGCAGTGTGTCCTTCGAGTATGACGATAGGTATGCCGGTTCCTCAGATCCTTCTTTGAAACTCTAGAGAAAATGGCAAGACCTACCAAAGACAAGGAAGAAGAAACTCTTATGCATGATAAGCCTGGCAGTTCCGACATGCCGGACATCAATATAACACAGGAGACAGATCTCAGCAAGATGGATCAGATACTAGACATGGAATAATTCAAGGGCTAAACTTAGCTATTTGGCGATTTTTTAGCACATTTTCGAAAAAAATTGGCTAAAGTTGGGAAAAAAATATTAATTTTAGCTTAACTTTTTTCGAGACTGCACCAACCCTAGGGCTCTTTAGCCAAACACTAGAAAGTAAGAGAGTCAAATTTTGTATTCTTTAGCTAAACAATAGAAACTTTTAGAATGAATTTCGTGCTAGCTTAGCTAACATTATTCTAATTTATAAGAAATATATGAATAGTAATATAGTTTCTAGCATTATAAATTAATTTGAGTCCTAGACTTTCCTAATTAGCATTATTTTAGAATGTTTTCACAAAGAAAATGATAAAATAAGTGGAAACCATTGGAAAAACGTATAGTAATTTGGCTTAATATTTTTCGTTGGCCACGCCATAGAAAATTTTGGGATGGTGTTTGGGTTAGTTTAGCTAAACGCTAGAAAGTATGAGAGGAAAAATGTGTAGAATTTAGCTAAACCACAGAAAGTTTTGGGATTAATATCGAGCAAGTTTAGCTAAAGTCATTCTGGCTAATAAGAAATATGTGATTAGTAATTTATTCCATGATACTAGATGCTCTGGATCAGAAAAGTTTCGAAGAGAGGTTACATGAAACCCGGGCACTGCTAGAGAAGACAGAGAAGGCATCAGCTGAGCTTGGCCCACCGTTCAAAAAACTGGATGCACTGAACAAAAACCTTGAAAATATCCTGCCAATGATAACAGGATGTATAGAAAAGCCGCTTCATAATTTTGAGTATATGGGAACGTCTGATGGCGACCATTCACCAAAGAGACAGAAGTTGGTTCGCTCTACAAAATAGTCTATGACATTAGCAGATGAATTGTTAGATAGTTCAGAGATGTCAGAGCGTGTGAAAGAGGTAGCTGTTGCAATGAATTTTGATATGCCAGATACAACATGTTACATAGAAATGGACATGTCACAGACGGTTGCCATTGGAAAGGAGCATATTAGAAGAATAGCTGCGGAGCTTGGCGTTGATGTAGACTCTGTGAAAGAAACTCAGTGAAACTGCCTTCGCGATTGTGCCATGCCTTAATGTTGTCAATACATATCTAGAGTTTTTTAATAATTATATATACCTTTTTGATAATTATACTTTTTTTGACAATACATACCTGTTAATTATCTTTATGAAGTCTGTCTACTTTGCATGAATAAACTTGCCTGAAAGATCGCGACAGCGATTATGTAGACAAGACCTGCCTATTTCTAAGCATATTATTATCTAGTTGCACACAATATATTTGCCTTATTGTCCCAAAGACCGCCATGGCGAGCTTTGGGACCACTAATGATGCTTCTCGACCCCATAGTTAATGTTATGACACCTAAAGAATAACCATATACAGTCAATTTTCGGCGATTCTTATTTTTTCAAGCAGAACTCACGCTTATTAACACACCACTCTGGTTGAGAACAATCGTTTCTTACTTTCACTGAGGTCACCACGACCTATTTTGTGGTCAAACGAGAAAACGAAATTTCTCTAATTAATGAATTCTTGCTTAAGGATGGATATTCTGGTTCAATGGCCGTCTTGAGCCTTCTAGATGCTCATGAGTGAGCATGTTCTAGAATGTTCTAGAAAGTTCTGGAGTGTTATAGATACTTATCATAAATAAGAGTTTTTTATTGAAAATTTGCAAAGACCAAAAATAAAATGTTCTAGATAGCTCTAGATCAAACCCTTGTCTATGCTCCCCAAATCACCCATCATTACCATTAGATCAGGCATTGATTTATTGAAATAATTGAAAGTTTGGATCCAATTAAGCATGCACAAATATCCCACATGCATTCATGCAGAAAAGAGACCCACATACATTCATGCAAGTATCCCACATGCATTCATGCAAAAAAGATGCCCCTTTTCAGTATGTAAAGGGGCCTTCGACATAAGAATGAACATTCTGGTTCAATGCCATTCTTGAGCCTTCTAGATGCTCATGAGTATACAGCTCAATCTAAAAGTAAAAAGTTTTTTTAAAAAAATTGCGAAGAATGAAAATAGAATTTCTTAAAATGTTCTCATGCTCATAGGTAAGCACTTTTGTTTGAAAATAGAAAGTCTTTTTGAATTTTCGCAAAGAGTCAAAGTAGAATATATTGGAATGTTCTAGAATGTTTTATATGCTCATGGGTAAGCACCTTAATCTAAAAATAAAAGTTCTTTTGAAACTTTGCAAAGAGCCAAAATAGAATGTTATAGAGAGGTAAGCTATTGAGTATTGACTGATTAATCAGCATAAATAAGCATCTCAACCTAGGTAGAAATTGATAAAATTAGTAACTTTTGACAAAGTTTCTAAAGGTAATAACTTCCTGCTGCACGTTCTAGAATGTGGTAGGGGTGAGCTAATGAGCTTTGTCTGGTCAACTAGTATGAATAAACACATCAACCTAAAATAGAAAGTTGCTAAAAATAGTAATTTTTAATTAATGTTCTAGAATATCGTGGGCATTAGCTACTGATCAACTAGCATGGAAAGCACCTCAACCTAAAATAGAAAGTTGCTCAAAATAGTAATCGTAAATAATGGTAATTCTTTATAGTTTTAAAAGTTGCTAATGGTATACTTTTAACATTAGAAACCTTGCTATCACCTGCCCCCCTTTGCACTTTTCCCATCAGCACGTGACTTATATATATTATATTACATATATTTCGTTTGTAATTACGTAGATATACAAGTGTTTGTAATATGAAGGACCCAACGTGAAAGCTTCCCCTAGGTTCTAAAGATTCTACAAAGATTCCCTTAGATTTCTTAAGATTATCTAAAGGTTCCTTTAGATTCCCTTAGATTTTCAAAGATTATCCCAAGATTCCTCTAGATTTTTCAAGATTCCATGTAGATTCTCTTAGATTTTCTAAGATTCTTTAAATATTCCCCTAGAATCCTTAAGATTCTCTTGAGATTCCTCTAGAAGCTCTAAGATCCTATGAAGATTCCCTTAAGCATCAAGATTCCGTAGATACCCTTGGATTTCCCCTTAGATTCCTTAAGATTCCCCTACATTTCTAAGATTATATGGAGATTCCCCTATATTTTATTAAGATTCCCTTAGATTCTCCAAGGTTCCATCTAAATTCCCATAGATTCTTAAAGATTTTATGACGATTTCCTTTTATTCTCCTAGATTTTCAAAGATTCTCTTGAGATTCTCTAAGATTCTCTTAAGATTTCTCTAGATTCCCAGAGATTATCCCATGATTCCTCTAGGTTCCCCAAGATTCTATGTAGATTCTCCTAGATTCTATAAAGATTCTCTTAGATTCTCTTAGATTCTCCAAGATTCTATCAAGGTTTCCTTAGATTCTCCAAGATTTTAGGAAGATTTCCTTAGGACCCCTAAATTCCCAAAGATTCTCTTGAGATTTGCTTAGGTTCTCTTGCATTCCCAAAGATTCTCTTAGATTCCTTAGGATTTCTCAAAGATTCCTCTAGATTCTTAAGATACTACAGAGATTCCCCTAGATTTTCCAAGATTCCATCTAGATTCCCATAGATTCTTAAAGATTTATGAATATTCCTTTAGATTCTCCTAGATTCTCAAATATTCTTTTGAGATTCTCTAAAGATTCCCCTAGATTCTAAAAGAATAGCCCAAGATTCCTCTAGATTCTCCAAGATTCTATGAAGATTCTTCTAGATTCTTCTAGATTCTCCAAGGTTCCATCAAGATTACTCTAAATTCTCACAGATTAGGAAGATTCCTCAAGATTTCCAAAGAATCACTTGAGATTCCTATAGATTCTCTAGGATTCTCTTGAGATTCCTCTAGATTTTCTAAGGTTCTATGAAGATTCCCCTAGATTCTCCAACATTGCACCAATTTTCTCGTAGATACTCTCGGATTTCCCCTTAAATTCCTTAAGATTCTACAAAGATTCCCCTATATTTTATTAAGATTACCTTAGATTCTCCAAGATTCCATCTGAATTCCCATAGACTCTCGAAGATTTTATGACGATTCCCTTAGATTGTCCTAGATTTTCAAAGATTCTCTTGAGATTCAAAGATTTTAGCCCTAGATTCGCAAAGATTCTCATGAGATTCGCTTAGATTCTGCTAGATTCCCAAGGATTCTCTTAGATTCCTCAAAGGTTTCCCTAGATTCTTAAGATTCTACAGAGATTCCCCTAGATTCTCTAAGATTCCATCTAGATTCCCATAGATTCTTAAAGATTTTACGAATATTCCTTTATATCCTCCTAGATTCTCAAAGATTCTTTTGAGATTCTCTAAGATTCTCTAAAGATTCTCCTAGATTCCAAAAGAATACCTCTAGATTCTCCAAGATTCTATGAAGATTCTCCTAGATTCTTTTAGATTCTCCAAGATTGCATCAAGGTTGCTGTAAATTCTTAAACATTAGGAAGATCCTCTTAGATTCCCAAAGAACCGCTTGAAATTCCTATAGATTCTCTAAGATTCTATTGAGATTCCTCTAGTTCCCATAAATTCTGTGAAGATTCCCCTAGACTCTCCAAGATTCCACCAAGATTCCTCTAGGTTCTCAAAAATTTTATCAAGATTCCCTTATATTCTCAAAGATTCTCTCTTGAGATTCCCATAGATTCTCTCTTGAGATTCCCATAGATTCAAATCTCAAGATAACAGGAGGTGGATTTCATCATCTATATATGAATTAAAATATTAGACAAAAGAGTCGGACATGAGCATAGCATGAATCTAGAGAAATAACAAAGGAAATCTTATATCAATATCTCAAGTTAACAGAGGTGGATTTGAAAGGAGAACATGTAGTAAACTTAAGTCTGATTAAGGCATCTTACAAAGGATGCTTTTTTTGAAACATGTAAATGGCCATGATGGAAAGGTTTAAGACGTCTACAATTTAGCCATTTGGGAGATTAGAACTTGGAGGTATTAGATCTGTCACCTAGAGCTATTAGGCAGAAGCATCGGGCAGGAGTACAGCATGATTCTAGAGAAATAACAAAGAAAATGTTACATTCATATTTCAACATAGCTTCTTGCAACATAACTTTTAGAATCCACTAGCCATAGCTCACCCTAAGAAGCCGCTCTGAAACTTTGTTGCATGAAGATTTGAAGCATGGAGTTGCTTTGACTGGATTGAGCTTGCATACAGATCCTCCAGAAATGCCATTGATAAATCTTCGAATAGCATGGTTGGGAACCCATATTGATGTGTCTTGTTTCCTTCAATAAGAAATAATACAACATGTCAGTGCATAAATAATCAATCATTCAAGAAAGGCAGATGAGACTAACTTAGAAAGAGATAATCTTGCTCGGCATATAGTTCTTCTATATCACTTGTTGTGTCTGAAGGATATACCTAAGGAAATAAAATAGCATTCCATGTTTGTCTAACTCCATACTTATGATGCTGAAGCTTCTATTTTAAATGGCAAGTCATGGAAAATAATAATCGAAATACTTACAACCTAGAAGTTGTGATTGAATTAAAATGTCATATAATATGCTTCTCGAGCTACCTAGTCATATTAGAAAGCTTAGAAGATGAATACAAAAGGAAAGGACATGTAGACGAAGCCCGTCACTGCATCAAAATATTTGCTCCATATCTGCAAGCATGCCATTAACTAAATCAACCTTGCAAACCGATGGCAATTTACATTCAAATATTAAGATGAGACCTTAGAAATAGAGCCTTGGATTGGTGGCTTCAATCAGGGCGGATTTCCATATATTGTAAATAAAAAATTGACTATGCAAAACAATTTGTTTACCTAATTGTTCTGGTGGTCGAGAACACGATGCATGCGAATTTGACAAATGCACAGGCTGTGTCCCACATGATTTCTTCTAACCTTAAAGTAGAAAACGTTCACAGGTGCAGGCAATTTTGGAGGCAACATATTGATTTAAACATGAGTCCATGATGTAGAGACCAATCGACTCAAATGAAAACCTTCCTGAAAAAAGAACCCTTCCCAGATCGTCTGCAAAGGATCCCCTGACAGACCATCTAGTTGATAAACCAAAGTCCATACAGAGCCGAGTCACAAATCAGACTGAATCTCCAAATCCATGCGCCAGTATATCGGCAGAAGTAAGCAATAATTGTATCACAAACTCTCTCTCTCTCTGACAGATTCATTTGGAAATCCTCAAGACTTCCCTATGTACCCCGAATCATGGCATGCATGCCAACATGTTTTCATCAAGCCACAAACCTGGCATTGCTGCTTCAGTCCGTTTAGAAATTCTATCCCCAAAAACCACGCAAACCCCAAATAAAAAAACGGCCGATTTTTGGATTGTCAAAATTTTTTCCCGGCTGCTAATAACCCCAAAACCTTAGGGAAATCAGCTAAGAAAAAATCCAAAAATGTTTTTCTCCAGACCAGAAAATCCAAATTTAAACAATAGATAAGGTTTCTTATTTTATTTTATTTTTTGAAGGACGAAATACTATATTCAAGAATAAAGATCAAGATACATCGTAGATACTGTAATATGGGACTAAAAACCTAGAGAAGACAACCGAACCCCCAAGGCAAAACCATCCGTACATAGTAAAAAATCATCTTTCTTGTACTACTTTGAGGCGTTTGGCCGCCTCATCATGATCAACGTACTCCACCATATCTAGCTGCTTGTCACCTGATATCAAGTTGTCATGCCACACAATATGGTGAGGAAGAGAGGTAGTAGAAATACCATTTCCTGATAAGCTCATACTGGAAGGACCAAGCTCACATAAATTTGCAACTGACTTTTTTCTTGCAGCCTTCTTCAAATTAGCCCTCTGCCAAGGTTTTTTAATACATTGAATGGTGAGGCTATCAGACATGATAACCTCAGGCACCCAAACTAACTATGGACATACATCAATGTTAGTATCAACATGAGCGTCAGGAGCAACCATAAGCGCAAATGTCTGTACTATAGAGAAACTCAAGGAAGGGGGAATAGTGGTGGCAGAAGAAATAGATGAAGTGATAGGGGAAGGTAACACCTGAGAAACATCAATTATAGAATGAACTGGAGATTGAAGAGGAGCAGAAGGATGTCACACCTACTGCTGATCATAAGGACCACATCAAAAAGAAGCAAATGCCTCTTAATCCAAAAATAAACGAGCCAATTCCGGGCCATTCAACAATTTGATGTCTCACTTCTTGTACCAAGGACCGCTTTTCACCACAATACAATCTGGCAATGAAGTATTTACTGGCATGGATACACAAATTCTAGAACCGTTCATAATGGAGTGGGAAATATGCACCCTGAGTCTGTTAGCAATCGATACCAAAAACTGATGTGCCATCAAATCTGGATGAGGTTAGGTAACGAGAACCAACAAGGCATCTTGAGAGCACTAACCATCGCAAGTGTGAAACCAGGAGAATAATACTGCTACAGAAGATAGCTGCCGCCAAGTAGGTCAATTCCCCTAGACACTAATGTATCTACTGCATCACTATTCTCAAACATAATCAGAACAAAGTTATGAGATTATAACTTAATTGATTGAAAGGCAGGAAGCTGAAGACGACATAGCAGACGCGCGAACCAACCACGAAATTGTGTAAAATCCAAATAGCCTTCAGTAAAGTAGTCAAGACCAAAACATGATGACAAATTTTCAGTGCACCTGATATGAGCAGCATGATCCACCTCAACTACTGGAATACCAAAAGTTTGAACTAAGTTTTGATAGTCAAACTGATAAAACATATCATTTGAAGGTAATTGTTGCTAAAATTGTGTCTGACGAGATTTTAAAACATCCAGAATTGCCACCAATTCCTCCTTATTCATAAAGCAGCTAACATCCGAGCCTTCCTGTATTCACTAGCCACGTCTTTGCAAATCCAGTCACTAGATCTCTGGTATGCAATTCTAGAAACATAATTAGAAGACCTCCAAGCAATGGCATTAGCTTGGGATTGTTAGCTTGGGATTGTGAAACCATAGGAGTTAGAAGCAGGCACACTTGCAGATAGAGACATGCTACTAGAACCTTGAAGGAGAGGAAAACCCCCCTCGTGCAAAACTGGAGAAGCATTCACATCTAAAGGAGAAAAATTTACGTTCCTTACCTCAGCAGCCATAGTGGATTTAGGTATTCTAGCCTATGAGGAGGTAGATAAAGCATTCAAAGCAGCAGAAATAGTACCAAAAGGAGCATCCAACACCGTTAAAGACATAGCAAACCCTTACTGACTGAAAACCTCTGCTGCACCCTTCTTTGGTGGTATGATTGATGGCAGCCGAAATGAATCATGCCAATTCCAGCACCTGATCTGACACCAACCTAAAACAATCACACGCCTCTAGGAAGCCCAGCGACGGAGCTCATGAACGCCCATCACCGCCTCTATGCATCGAACATCCTGGCTCTGCATTTTGTCCCATTATGGATAAGGTTTCTAGCTATCCTATCTCAGCTACCTTATCATTTTTCCTTATCTCAGCTATTTCCTGCTCTTTCTGGACTTCATGTGCCAAAAACTTTAATGCGCTCTGAAACCCTAAGACTCTTATGGTGCCAATAACACATTTCTTATCATAATTGGAGATTCGGAACTCCATTTCAATTGAAATTTATTGTGTTGGAAAGCTCTCTCGTACATCTTTTTGTAGATGTATAGGTTTGCATATGTTTATATAAGTGTTCTACTAGAAAAGAAAGATTTCTGGCGTGATATTACATCTTTTTTTTATAAATATTTTTTGGTCACTCTGTTTTTCTTGAAATTTACGCCATGGGAAAGCTTTCTTAGAGCCCTTTCCAAAGTTAATTGATTTGTTAATTTTGACCAAGATTTTTGAGTACAAATTGCAGATTATTAGCTTGGTTTTAAGGTTTCTAACTTTCTATTTATTCAGCACTGCATACTTTTCTTCATAATTATTGATTATAGCTCTGTTTGGGTGAAATTTATATAACTGGAAAGCTTTTTTGTGATCTTTCTAGAAGTATATGATTTTGCACATATTTGGCCAAGGTTTGCAAGGAAAACAACAAACTTATAGTCTAGTTTTAAGGTTTTGGGCTTTCAACTGTTCAATATTATATGTTGTCTAATATCTGTTGAACTGGGTCTCCAGTTTGTATGAAATTTAATTTGTTGAGAAGTTTCTTCTGAGGTACTTCTAGGGCCTAGGAGTTTGCTCTAGGCGAGTTTTCAAAGGGTTGAACTTTGGATTCAGACATTTGCATACTAGAGGTGTTCAAATATGCATATGTAGCTAGGGCCACTTCAGAAGCAGATTTGATGGAGAGAAAAACAATGCTACTACTTATTTCAATAATTTTAGACAAGCGTTTGTAAGGTGACAGAGGCTGCGCATGATCCTTGCACTTGGAGGCTTTCAAACAGGTGTCTGTAAAATAGAAACCACTTTAAAAAAAATAATGCTAGTATTTATTTCAATGCTTTTAGATAAGCGTCTGTAAGCTGGCAGGGGCTCGCCAAAGATTTTCACCTAGAGACTTTCAGACAAGTGTTAGAAATTGCATTGGCCTCGGACACCAATGTGATGCTTGCCCCTTTTCCTTTGCCTCCCTTTAGCCCCCTTCCCCCTCCATCTCCTTCTAGACCCCATCTATAGTGATGGCCACCTTTCTAAATCCCATGGACATGCATATTGATGATAACGCCCATATAATCCCACAATCCTAGTCATTGTCACCACCAAACGGCAGCATGTCAACCAAGCTTATCTTGCAAAAATACATAGACGTCATTCCACTGAGCTTAACAGATGGCATAGGCAAGGTAGACAAATCTAACTTGAGAAAAGAGGTTTGCGCAAAGGCTTATTCAACTAACTTGGCCCGGTAGGCATATGGTTGATACTCAAATCCAGCAAGTGTTTACGTAATGTGTAGTCTATAAAATGATGCAGTAGATCAAATGTCCTTCCATGTTCGCGACTGTAATGCATAAAATCATCCATATTTCTTTGATAATTCGTACATTCGATCATATATGCCAAAATAGAAACCTTACGCAAAGTTTTTATATATAGGTCTTCGTAGATAATAAACAATAATCAGTTCAACTCTATGCAGATTTCAATTCAGATACAACTAAACAGTCAAAGAAGTTTGGTCTCTTCGTATCATATGATTCCTGCCAACTATGCATCCCTCCTATTTATGTACAAGGAATTAAGAAGAAATTTAGTATTTTTTTCTCTTATGCATACATACTAGAATCCCGAAAAATGAACCTCTTAGGTTTATGCATGTGGCTTTGAGAGGGCTTATACGTAACCCCCCCAAGGCTGAAAGTAATATATCTAGGATCGTAGGTCTACCAGAAGAGGTACAATCCTGGGTATCCAAATTTGTCAAAAAAACAACTGGCATCTCCGGAATCGAGACCCGCATGCAAAACTTGAGGATAGCCTCTATTTAGTGCAGTCTGAAAGACAACATAATAAATTGGATCTTGCTGACATATGAGCCTATCTAGACACCTTGTCCATCAGCATTCACACCATGGCCCACCACAGTGAATGTTTTGAGTAGGAGACTAAGGAAGCTATATCCCATCTTCCATTGGAAGCTAAGACGACGACTGTCATAGTCCAACGGGCTGTCCAGATGACCGCTGAGGGAAACTGTTTGCAGTGTGACCACTCGAGAGACATCATCATCTGCTTGGGACATAGAGGCTGCCTTCAGAATTTAGGGTTAGAAGAAAGCTCTGTTGCGCGGGATTTTAATATGGGGGAGCTGTGCAATGCAATTGCTCAACAAAGAAAGGATCTCCATGTTGATGTTCATGAGCATCTACGCTATTGCATGTGTGAATTGGAAAGAAAGAAAGTGCATCAACAAGATGTCGAGATATATGATATCGAGATCACCATCTTGCTGCTTGACAGCACTGAGAGCACTCAGCACAATGGTGCTGAGAAAGTGCTGAACTAAACAGAGTCAGCACCTTATCAGCACTGAGCACCGACTTAACTAAGTAACGGCTGTTATTAGTGGGCGGTGGTTGAACGGCTAATACTATTCTTAGTATCACCGTCTTGTCTATATCATTGTACTTCATGTATCTCACAACATTGAATACAATTCCAATTTGCCTTTGTTTTGGGAGCTTGCGCTCTCGGATATCGGTGTGCATCCCCTTCTCTCCCTTTCTTGGTGCAACCTTGACATGGTATCAGAGCATTAGGCGTGCTGAGATTGATTCAAGATCAACACAGCAATGGAGAAGGATGCAAGCTATAACCAGATTACCTTCCCTGGTGGTCGTGCGATTCAAATATTTGACGGCACAGGTTTTCAGCAATGGAAAAGCAGAATGATCTTCATTCTCAAGAATGAAGGAGTTTGGGGAATTGTCAATGGCCAAGAACCTGCAATGGATGCCAAGAATATTGCTGATTTGCATGCTTGGCAGCGCCGAGATGACAAGGCAATGGCATATATCGGGCTCTCTTTAGCTGACTCTATCCTTGATGAATTCCAGTAAGAGAATAGCTACGATTTGTGGCATGCTCTCATTGAGAAGCATGACCAAAAGACCCATAAGATTGGGCACTTGTATGCAGAGGTGATGGATATGTGCTGGGACGAGACTGCTGAAAGTCTTGACGAGTTCACAGATCACATGAAGCATGTCATTATTACCTAATGCAAGCTTCTTTGTGCAACAGCTTCATGCAAGACAAAGAAATGGACTTCCATCAAGCAATCACTCTTATTAAGGAGCAGATCATGATGAGGCAAGATGCAGGTAAAGATGATCATGCCACTCTCTTTGTAGCAGGGCATTCAAAGACTCAATCTACCCTAAATGGGGATGAGCATGATGAGGAGGAGAAGCACATTGACAGCAGATTATCTCTTCCTATTAAGCATGAAGTAGTGGATTTAGATCCTTCTACTTTCTGGATATCAGACGATGTAGTAGCACCCAATAAATGGATGCCAATTTCTGATATTCTAGCGCCTTCCAAGCAAGGATTAATAGATGCTTCAGCCATTGAGCTAGGATATCTTGATGTGGCCTTCGTCTCCCCATTTTCAGCAATGTAGAAACACTTCATCAAGTGGCATTCATTTCTGATACTTTGCAGCGTTTATGCAAGGAGGCACTCAGGTTCTAACACCTGATCGGCTGATTTTTCTGTTCGGATTACAGAAACATCCAGCACTTACAGCACTTCCAACACTTCCAGCACCTGTTATGGCACTCAACTCTTTTCTGTTTCCAGATCAAGGAGGAGATCTTAATTCACTTGATTGTGAAGAAGTTGAATATGCATCATATATGATCATGATTCCAAAACAAGGAGGAGCAGTTGACTCTTTACTTCTAGCAACACTTGATCAAGGTCAAGCGAAGGTACTAAGGTTTGATTTTCATGGAGAATTTTGACCTAGCATTGTTGGAGTAGCTGCATTTATGGTTGTTGAATCCATAAGTCTTAATGAAATAATCATATCTGATGTTTCTATTGCCTATATCGAGGCTCTGCATGGAAATAATTTTCATGTTCCTCTTGGCAAAACAATTATGGATATCAAAGACAAACTCTATCGACTTATTGTTCCTGATACAGTGGTTGATCAGCAGGTCTATTTACCTATCAGAGAGAATAGAGCTGATCTCTTCATGCAAACTTGGTTTCTGAGCTTTTCAAATGATCCTGATTAAGCGACTGTCTTGACCAAGATTCAGATCTTATCTCCAGGAGGAGGAGGCTGAGCATGGAGATGGCGATCTCTCATCAAGGAGGAGTGTCGAGATATATGATATCGAGTCGCCATCTTGCTGCTTGACAGCACTGACAGCACTCAGCACAGTGGTGCTGAGAAAGTGCTGAACTAAACAGAGTCAGCACCTTATCAGCACTGAGCACTGACATAACTAAGTAACGGCTGTTATTAGTGGGCGGTGGCTGAACGGCTAATACTATTCTTAGCATTGTACTTCATGTATCTCACAATATTGAATACAATTTCAATTTGCCTTTGTTTTGGGAGCTTGCGCTCTCGGATATCGGTGTGCATCCCCTTCTCTCCCTTTCTTGGTGCAACCTTGACACAAGATCTAAGCTCTCAGATCTAAGTATCGCAGGAAAGTAGCCCTGCTGTGGCTGCTGTCCATAATCACTTTGCCCAAAACACACCAACCTAAATAGGCAAATGTTGCCAAGCAACGATAGCCTTATACCTTCAGTACAGACAACAGAACACCGTGGTCCTCTCCAGAATGAAGTTTCATGCTCTGATGCACATTGTCAGGGGAACACACGTTGGTATACAACACTTCGATAGGCTGCATATTGTGAAATTCATGGTGGCAGATGCACTAATGAGGGATGCAAGACTAATCCATAATTTGATAGAATGATTGTGCAAAAAATACTGATCTTGCTCTCATTCTTGTGAGTTAGGCCGGGGAGCTTTGGTGTCCAAATTCCATTTGCAGCCTGAAGATTTACTAAGGAAAACCTGTGACAGATCGTAAATCCAATATATCTAGTTCATGCAAGGCAAACCCGACAGGGAAAACTATATGCATTATGTGGAACATATTATTTGATTCTAAAATGACCGCTCTATTGTTGCAACTTTGATATTCCCAATTCTCTATTAAAGCTTTCAAATGCAACAACGAATCTTAGCTTTTCTACTATCTATCTATCTATCTATCTATCTATCTATCTATCTATCTATCTATCTATCTATCTATCTATCTATCTATCTATCTATCTATCTATCTATCTATCTATCTATCTATCTATCTATCCTTTAAAGAATGGCATTTTCAATCTAGCATGCCCAATTCCTGCTAGAGGTCGCAAAGCAGGGTATTTTTTAGTGGCCCCGGCGGGCCAGTTGGCCACACATTCATATTTTTTGAGAAATCGTTGGCTACGCCAGAGTAGGATACGTTCATGTCCTGACCGAAGGGTAGTGGCCAGTTCAAAACACGAATTTGTACATTTTACTCGGTTAGTAGCCAATTCGATATTTACTAAATTCGGCTAGGCGCAGGGTGTGGCCAATGATTTTTTGTACATGGGAAAAAACTTATCGGGGTAGCCAATTAGAACCTAAGGTAAATTTTAATGGGTAAGGGGGTGGCCATATTACATCTCGACCACATGTCCATCATACAGGTTTAGTTTATTCTACCCCTCGAGCCCCAGATTTTTCGGTTCTTCTCGTATGCATTTGTTTCGTTATTCATGTGAATATAAATATAAATGGGATGTTAGTCTCTGAATATGAATGGGATGATAATTTTAATATTATATTGTCATTTGCAGAGCACTCCCAATTTGTATTCACGATTTGGTTGAGATGGAGATCCATTCCCATCTACAATCTAAGCTTTAGCTTCATCAATTCAGGTTAGTTTTTACCCTATTCAGTTGTGCAAAATTATTCAGATGTGCAAAAGTAGTTGTTGATGCCAATCATCAAATTTATGCAGCATGGAAGGGGCTTCACAAAAGAGAATAAATGAGTTCTTGGGACCTGCGGCATTAAGGATAAAGCGGCGCATCACTATATCATCGTCTATGTCCACTTTCATAGGCCAAATTGAGGGTCTTGATGAAAGCTATGAATTTGCAGATGATAAGGACTATGATCCAAAGCAATTTGAACGTATTATTTGGGGAAGACGCCTAGGTGGTTGTGGCCAACGTCGAGTTTTCACTACTAAAGCATGTTCCTATCTTAACCAACACAAATTTGCTCGTAGCCAATTTGTTAATGTAGCAAAATAAAAATATCATAGTTGCGCCAGTTCAGTTACGCCATCTTAGCAAGAAGGTGCAAAATATCGCCAGGCCAAACTATGCCAAGTTATTTATTCTACATGGCCAGTAGCCAGTTGTTTCTGGCCCTATAAAAATATAGGGCGCTTAAAAAATACCCTGTCGCAAAGCGAAGGGAAAGAGAAAATCTGGCAAGTGCGATTCTTGCAATTTATAGCTTTTCTTGTTCAAGTATCGATGTATTAGGAGCTTGAAAGTTCGAACCATCCATGACCGGGTGTTAGTCAATTAGGACTAGGAATGAGCACCCATCTTTGGTCGTGTGAGACCATTGAAGCCTATGCTTCTTGGCCGTCCCGATTCTGCTTTCTCATGGCCTGGACTGCATTCTAAATTGTGCAATTGACACACTCAGATCCATTATTTAATTTACCACCAATGCTTCTAATGCATTGATTGCACACAGATTGCTATCGGCAGTATGATTTCTGTAACGGGCTCCAAGCTCACCTAACTCCACCGCTAGAAGCTCTGATAAAGAGTTCTCAACGAGATTGCTGGTCCAAACTTGAGAATACTTGCCAGTCTGTGAAGATGTGGAACCCTGCCATTTTCTGATAAATCGAGCAATTGTAAGAATGGATAATCCCCATCGCAAATAAGTAGTCAGAAACTCTCTATAAACCCATCTTCTTCAGTTTAGGCCCATGAATCTTATGCCTCAGTGAGGTCGTTATTTACTAGCTTTCTATCTTTGTTTTGTTAAATAATGTTGATAAGGTGCATCTGTTCATCACAAAGCAGTGACGGTGCTCTATGACTGAGCTACACAAAAACTACTTATATTTTATGTGTTTCATTTTTTTGCTCTAGAGTCACAAATGTCGTCATATATAAAATGTGGCATTCATATTTAAGAATGCAGTGTAAAAAGGTCTAAATCAGGGTTGTAAATCTTATATATTTGAATATGCACAATGTTCTCACCAAAACATCATAATTATAAAGGGAGAGTGATTCATACACTATTTCTTTAACTTCATCTGCATCAGCATATTTACACAACAATGCTCCATGTTTTTCTCCTCCCGAGCACAACAAACAGATCAGAGGTCTTCAAGGAGTTATCTCATTTCTATGCTAACAAAACATGTATTTCTATTCTCTGCTCTATTAGACTTGTCTTTATGCTTCTGCAATACTTGTTCCATGCTAAGCACCAAAGATTGTAGAATTTTGAAGTAGCAATTTTGATTGATTGTGAAAACATGACTTTGAAGTATGATTTAAGCCACTTCACCCTCTGGCCATGGAGGGCAGCCCTCCGTGCGCAGCACCTTGTTTAATATATTATGTATGCACCAATGCCAAGAAACAAGAGGCATTACTAGTTACAAATGTAGCAAATACATTATTCGTGCCATTGTCTATTTCATACAAGGAGTTCAACCTATTTAACATTGAATTGACAAATGCGATTTTGCTCGTCTTTTCAGCCTATCCTTTAAGCCTACCTAACATTAAATGGTGGAAAACAATATTTAATATTAAGTTATTATGCAAAAGAATGAAAGATCTCAATTTGAGTGGCTGGAAGTACTCAACAGTTTTAGTTCTAGCTAAACAAGGAAGTTGATGGCATCTATAACTCATGAGACCATATATAAGATGAAGGTCTAGATTGTGTATTAGATCATTCAAATTAGCTTTAATGATTCCAGCATTTAAATGTATTATCTGGCAAAAAATTGTGCACCTGCTGTCAAGGGAACATGCTTTAAGAAGAAGCAACAATTTTTACCATGGTTTAAGGAACTTTTTAAAAAACTTCAATGCCAAGGATAGAATCCCACTAGCAGCTGTCCAAGAACTAACTCTCTGGTTTGTGTCAGGGGATGTAGATGCTTAAAATATTTTCTATCACGCATTGGCTCCAAACCAATACATGGTATAAATTAGTGGCTATTCTTCGCCATTTGGCTAAAATTTGGGCTTGACCATTAGGGTTTTGGCGATTTTTTGTAGGATAAAAATCTCAAAAAATAGAAAACTTTAGCCAAATATAAATAAGACTCTATGAATATTTTAAAAATTTCATAATATGTTCATTCATTCTATCAAGCCCTTCATAAACCTTTCCAAGGCATAGATCATTTCCATCAACAAGGCACAACAACCTTCTTCCAAAATGCGTCATAAAAAACAATAGCATTACGTGCCCTTCTTGCAGCAGAGCATCCAGATGAACACTTGCGAAAGACATCATCAACAAACAATGACCTCAATAGCCAATGCATATCATGCAATCTTTCAAGCACGATGAATTTGTAACCCCCCGTGTGAATATGCACCCAAACCAAAGGGGGTTTAAGGGGGATTTTAATTTAAATGTGTCAAATGCAATGGTTTATGTTAATAATGTTAATGGTAGTTGTGTGTTGATTGTTATATTAAAAAAAATTTTGGGCCCTTCGGGCCCTAACAGAAAGAAAATGGAAAAATCTTCCACCTAACATTGAGAAATGAAGAAACATCCATTCAGCACTATTACAAGTTCAAACACCATATATATAAATTCTTGCTCAACAAGCAATAGAATGTGAAAAAACATATCTCATAGAAATCTTTGCTGTAGTAGGACTTTGAAGAAACCAAGGTAAATAATAATGATGCAGAACAGCATTTCTACGCAACAATAAACAACTATGTGTGTTGTGGTGGCACACTGCTCTATGATAAAAGGTGCAGGTCGTTGTAGAAGCTTATCAATGTTAAGGATCACCTTTTCCATAGATTTCACCATTTCATGCTAATTGTTGTCAGGGTCTAATGACAAAATATCTTTTAGGCCATTTAAAGGTGGTTGCTGGATCCCGTCCCTTTATCCCTGACAAAAAAATAAAATGGATCTTAGTTATCTAATAAGTGCAAAACTGATCATAGAAAACTAACCTTTTTCAGCAATGATTTTGTACTGGCCACCTTCCTTATTGTTCAATCCACCAGGCCTCACAATATAGTAGCTTAAATTGAGGCGGCAGACCATAAATTGCATACCTACTATTTGATTGTTCACATACATGGCTATAGCAAACAACCATGCTTGGCCATTACTTTCATCAGCTCAATAGCTTTGTCAATTTGATTTGCAGCACAAAGGCCACTCAAGTAAGACGTGTAAGTCACTACATTAGGGACACAACCAACAGCTGCCATGTCTTCAAGTAGCTGGTCAGCTTTGCCAAATTGCCTCACTTTGCAATACCCTGTAATCATTACAGTATAAGTAAAGACAGTAACTTTTTTGCCATTATCCAGCAGTTCTTGAAATATCCAGCACTAAAATTTGAAGTTCTCTATTTAGTCCCATGGCAAACACTTACTGTCAAACACTTACTGTGGCAAATGCTGCATCGATGAAGCACATCCACATGTAGGTTACCACGTGTGATGTATATTATTGCGTTGAGAAAGAGAAACAAATGAATATGTTTTTTTTGCATATACTGACCGTATTTACAGCAAATCTGCAACTGAGAATTCCCCCTGTTGGTAATTACAACTGAGAAGTCCAAGCAAATTTTTTCAAATTCTCTAGGATGAGCAGTCCAAGCAAATTTTCTCGGGCTTCTCTAGGCGCGCTTACCGCTAAGTAATATTCATCATGCTTGCAAGATCCTTGACATATGCCCCGCACTACAAACTAAATGGTTAGCATCACCAAAGATAATTACCCCAATAGGATACTTTGTTGATCTTTCCGACACCACAAGTGTAGGAGTCTCACTGCAGATGATCAAAGAAAAAAGGAACTCCACTGGTAGGGTTGCACCGGCCATAGGTGTTATCTCCCCCCCGGACTACTTCATGGTCACGGTCAAGGGCGCAGGTATGATTATCTCCCGTGCTAGCGAGGAAAGGTATAATTGGCGGGAACATCACACCGATTGGCATCATTCATACCCCAAAGACAAGGATTTATTTGTGATCGGTTCTATGCCACGCACATGGTAACGACACAAATAATATGGCGTAGCAATCGAGGCGGGGATCATTTGCCTAAATTTTGGCATAACCTTTCCAGTTGCTTCCCCAGATGTAAGACGTATCATCTTGCAGCTTCAATCCATAGGTGAATCCATCTCCTGCAGCCAATGCCTTCATGGGGGATATTTGGCCGGAATTGCCAAAAGCAGCCAGACTTTGGTGTCATTGAAGCAACCAGACTTGGTGTCATTGAAGCCACAAAACGCAGAGCCCTGATGCAAGAACTAACCCGACACAGCCACGAAGCAAATTAGGCTCATAACTGCCTCTCAAACCAAATAAAAGCTTTAGTGCCTCCAAGAACTGGCGGACGCACAGAAACGGATTGGACGGTGCAATAGAAGCAAAAGGCAAATTGACGACGCTTCAAATCAACAGGGATAGAGATTTCGGTTGATGTTACCATGGATTTAACGCTCCTTTTTTTACTATGTTGATGCTGAGGCCTGTCTACCTGCATCACGCAACCCAACATATAAGCTCCCAACACATAACCCTAAAATGGGTTATCTCGAGCCTTGCATGTCTAGCAGAATGTGATAAAATAAGAAAAATACAATATAATAACGAAATATATGATATATGGATCTAAACCATTGGATATAGGCATCAAAATTAGTTCAAGCATATGTGCACTCTAGATATACCAATTAGTATGGCTCATCAAATACATCCATGAAATCATATAAAAACCTTAGGCAAAAAGGTACAAAAATACAAAAGAAACCCCCTGTTATTATGCTACATATTTTAGCAAAGTCTTACCGTTGTGATTTGCAAGTGTGAGCCTTTGAAAGTGTGCACGAGTAGATGTGTGGTTATTCACAAATGTAACCAAAGACTTCCCTCTTTGCACCAAATCCACAACTTCAGGTAGGCTGCCAATGTCTTTGAGCAAGTTATTGAGGCAATGTGCAATGCATAAGCAAAAGAAGATATGAGGAAACTCTGCCTCAATAATATGTCCAGCTGCACGATTGACATTCTTTTCATCACATACAATTTGCACAACATTTTGTGCACCCACATATGTAATGCTTTCTTTCCATCTAGCTGCTATATTTGAGGCCCCTTTTTCTGAAGCAGATATGTCATAAGACATAAGGAAATATGCTTTGCCTCTACAATAGGTAACTGAACCTTCAATATGACGCCCTTTCTTATCAGTCCATCCATCAAAGATGAGGGTGACTCCAAAATCAGCCCATTGGCTTCTAATATCAGACAAAAGTTCATGCATAGTTTGCTTTTCCCTCTCCTAGAATGTTGTACAAATGTCCTCGTATTTAGGTGCCTCATAACCTGGCCCATAACTCGCAATAGCTTGCACCATAGCTTGGAAAAAATCCGATCTAGCAACACGAAATGGGATGTGGTCATGATAGAACCATCTAGCAACCTGTCTATCCACTGCCTCCTCTTTTTTTGGATTGATTAGCCTCTTTATTTCCTGCTGGCCAAGCTTCTTAGGTTGAAGAAAGCGTCGTAATCCACTACTAGAAGCGAGTGTGCTTCTCTCCATTGGACTTTCACGTCATTCTTGATCATAATGTGTATTTGTATCACGTCTATAAGGTGTATCACGGCGATCATCAATGCCAAAAGTAGCGGCTTCCCTTGCACATTCTTGTGCTTGCTTCTTGGCGACTTTCTTCTCATCCAAATGCCATGCAAATTCTATTAGTTGGTGTCGCTTCTCATCTGGAATACTTGGACAAAACTCAACATCTTGTCTCTCATGAATCAAATGGCCTCTTACTCTTATCACAGAAGAAATGCGTTGCTCTTTGCAATAAGGACATATCCAATATCTAGCACCTCCCGGTACTTTTTGGCCATTTTCTACCTCTTTCCACCAATCACTTGGATCTGGACTTGTATTGTTATGTTTTCTTTTCCTGTTGGTGCTCATCATGGTGATCACAAACTATGAAAATAATAAAACAAAGAACAAGTGAACAAAATAATATATCAAATGAGCAAAGCAATAGCTCACTGTTTTTTTGTTACAGTTAAAAACACAAAGAACAAGTGAGCAAAAAAATTTATCAAATGAACAAAGAAATAGTTCACTGGTTTTTGTTACAGTAAAAAAAACCTCAAAATTAGCTCACTGTTTTTTTTTTTTGTTACAGTAAAACTGAAGAACGATTTGGGTTCAGTTTTAATTAATGTAAACATTAGCTCACTGTTTTCAACTGATGCTTCATTCTCTAGTTCACGGAATTTGCTAACTTGTGATTGTGAGAGCTAGACGCCAATGGTAAAAGCCTGCCAAAATCTTCTATGTCAAATTCGGCCTGCCAATTTGCCAAAAGCTTCTCTGAAATTTACAACCCCAAAGAAAAATAAACTCGTTGTAAAATTCACTTTGTTGGAGCAAAAATGGATTGATTTGCATCCATTTGAACGGGAATTTCTTCCTAGATATAAAAACTTGCTTGGTCCAGCATCATTCTGAATTGAATAGCGAAAGAAGGGCTTTGTTTGATTTGCTGAATCACTGAACCAACAGGAAGAGAAGTAGAACCAGCAAGGAGGCTTTTTGGGCAGAACTCTCATTTCACAACAGAACTATCGGATATGCCCCTTCTTCTGAATGCTTATTGCTTAAACACGACCCAAACCAACTCTACTTATTCATTAATAAATTCAAGAGCAGGACGAATCAATCAAGGGAGAATGAACTATGAAGACCGAACTGGCAGTGGCAAGTCGATTCAAGACAGAGGCCGGACTCTATCTATAACGTGGCCCTGAATTCCGTGACCCAAATCTATAAATGAATATAAAGCAATGGCCTATTTCTAATTTGATTAAAAGGCATTGGGCTATTTTTATCTGGACTATAAGATAATGGGCGATTATTTGAAGACTGCTTAAGGATAGGACTGAACAATATATAATTATATGATAGGCAGATTGATTACAAATCATAATGCAAATGGAAATGCAAAAATACCTGCCTTCTTCCTTGTTGAATCGACCTTCTTGAATGGTGAATGGTGAATCGACCTTCTTGAATGGAATTACTGGATGGGCTTGTGTTAAATCGACCTGCTCCCTTGAATCGATTGGAAACAGACCCGCATCATACAGCCCCGGGGGATCCACCTTCTTTATACGGGACATGCCACCTGCGTGCATAGGGTAGCCAAAAAACCCCTAGTATACGTGTTTCTGATAGGTAAATTTGACTCCTTTCCATATGGTTTTATAACTAGAAGAACATCCAAAAACCTGTATGACCCCTAGTATACATACGGAAAAGGGTAAAAAATTGCCCCCTCCCGTTGATGCACGTGGTTTTGACAGGTTCCACAAGGTGACGCCCCCTTGCATACAGCCAATTCTTTGCCTCAGCCTTTGCCTAAAAAAAAAACAGAGGTCGAATTTTTCCCCCAAAATAATGACTTACCAAAAACGACCGTTTTTTCCTAAAATACGGCAAAAAAAAAAAAAATAAAAAAAAATAAAAAGCCGTATAGGCCTTTTCAATAAGGCGTTTTTTAAAAGCACGTTTTCACGTTTGAAAATGGCCATGGTCAAAAATTTAAAAAATGGCAAAAAAATGGCAAAAACGGCCATTTTTTTTTTTAAGGCAAGGTATTTAAATTTTATTAATAAATAATGGTATACAACCTTATTTATAAGCCTCCCAGTAGGCTAGATAGGAAATATTTGCATTTTTCAAATCAAACAACTATGACAACTTTAGGTAGACATAAGAGAGGATTAGTACTCCGTTTGAATTCCCGCTCAACCTCTTCCCTCCCAAAGTCTAGTACTAGGGGGCTCCTACCTCGTTCCTGCGTAGTACTGAAGATAACCGCCTCGCTCTTCCTGCTCTAGGAAGTACTATAGGAGCATGGCTTCTTACTTTCCTGCCTCCCTTCACGTCCATCCCAATGTTGCATAGCCATTTGTTGCACCTAGTTTAGAGTCTAAAACCGCTAACATTTCTTCAAACGGACACCAAAGAAAGTTCCTAAATTCTATCAGAATCAAGACTCACTTGACAACCAGTCCCGATAGATGTAAACATAGCAGGCCAAAGGTGCAAGCTCATACCGCGCGTTAACTTGGCCTCAAGGTCTACCCTGGCTGAAATACTACAGGGGTTTCCTCTTCCTTTCCAACCTGTTGTATGGAAGATTCAACACTCCTTCTTCAAGCAATAAGGGTGATAAAAAAGCCTCCCTAAAGGGTGGTCTGCCCGCTCCTTCAAATACCACTACACTTACTAGGGTCTTGATTCTTAGCCCCAAATCCGGTAGTTGAGACAGTCCAGGTCTCCCGCCCTGAAAGGTCTACTTGGATCTTCTACCTTAGTATCCAGTTCTAAGTCATGTTATGGCAACAGATTCTAAACTTCCCCAGCCAGGATAGGGCGAGCAAAAGCACAAAGTGTAAGCAGAGAATGTAGCCAAGAAGCATATATTGACTAGTATGGAGCCCTATGAGCATCATCTTGCTGTTAGTCTGCCATTAGTGGCAAAACAGTTCTTAAGCACAATGCAGATAATATCCCTGTTTGCACCAAAAAACTAGTAGCAGCTAACTACAAAACTCATGATCCAGAACCGCAAACCTGTCTAACAATCGCCCTCTGGGTCACATATCTGCTTGCAATCTGGCTGAAATATGGGAGGCTATTTACCAAACAACACAAAAGCTTGTGGACCACTCTGCTGCAGACGAATCTCGGACCTCAACCTGCAATAAGTGCAGGCCTTGAAAACTGCAGTGAGTGCGGCAGCAAACTCGGACCCCATCTTGCAATGAATGCAGGCGTTAAAAGCAGTAGTGAGTGCTCATACCCCTGCAAGAACCCCACAAACTGAAAGATCATGCCAAACTCCTCTCAAACTTGCCAGCCAGACCTTCGAACCTCTGCAAAGAAACCGAAGCTTTGTGCTCTGCCAACTTCAAGCTAAGCAGGAACGCTAGCTCCAAGAAAACTAATGACCCCAGCTGCTTTGATCTTGGAGATGGCAGCCGTGCAAAACACCCTTCTGGCATCCTATCTGGTCCTTCTTCAAGAAACGGGCGCAGCCATAGCCGCCGCCCTAAACTGCCACCATAGTCGCCATAGCCGCCGCAAAAAACGGCCGTTTTCGGTAATTATTCTTAGAACAAATATGTCTCGAGTTCAAGGCCACTCAACGTCATATCCAATATAAAGTAGTTGAGAGCAAGATCCAATAAAGCAATATTGGTGTGGTTTAGTGTATTGTGTGCATTATATTTCCAATCAATTGGAAGTTGGGAGCAAGACCCAACAAAGCAATCTTGATGTGGTGTGATGTGTTGTGTGCATTATATGTCACATCAATTGGTAATTGGGCGCAAGACACAACAAAGCAGTGCTAGTGGGCTCAAGATATATCTACCCTGGATTCGGGGATCCCGGAGCTAGAGATCCCGTCCTCCGGAATCCCCAGGCGTTCTCGACGGGATCCGTTCGAGGACCCCCGTTTTCCCGTACCGACACATGCATGCACTGCCGCCGATCGGGCCGCCAAAACCCCGGCCGACTCCACCGCCCGCAGATCCCTCCTCCCGGGATCACGCTCGGTGATCCCCTCCTCCGGGATCACGAGGGCCTGGTCGATATCCTCTCCCGATATCGGCCGTGGTGATCCCCTCCTCGGGGATCACGAGGGCATGGTCGATATCCTCTCCCGATATCGGCCGTGGTGATCCCCTCCTCCGGGATCACGAGGGCCTGGTCGATATCCTCTCCCGATATCGACCGTGGTGATCCTCTCCTCCGGGATCACATCCATGACAGGGCCACGTGCGCCTGGCTGTTAGCGGCGACGGTTATCAGCCGTAGCGATTCCGACCTCCAGGATCAGCACGTTGATTGCACCTGTGATTCCAGAGGCCGGTATCGGGAAACCTTTGGACGTTAGAGATTGAAGCGTAGACCCACCCAACGGTCCAGGTTTGAACTTGCCGCCCCATGCGGACCGCCACCGAATGAGGACACGCGGGAGGTTCTCGGTGACCATCCTCCGGGATCACTCGAAACGTTGTTTCTCTGGTTTCTCTCACGCATGTCGAAGTAGCTCCGGTAGAGGAGCGGAATGCCGCAGGCATGGACGAACTAGAGGAGAAGAGAGAAGAGGTAATCGATTACCAAGTCATTTGAATGAAGAGACATGCATTCCCATTTATATTTTGAGTATTTTTCTACAGCTAAGGGCTGAAATACAGCCCGAATCACCTCCAAATGGGTTGTTTGATCATGGCAATCTCCATTGGTATCCCTGAAGAGCATCGGTACCTACTATTCAAGGGGTGGGCGGATGTCGCCGTGGACCTCGCTACATCCACACCAACCGGGTTCAAGATTTTATTCTTGGGGAGCGTAAGAATTCCCAAGCACCTTGCAACTTCTATCTCCTGAGTCTCCGAGGTCGAGAGAGTGTTAAGAAGACCCTACAAAGATTCCTTCTTGACCTTGAAGAGGTATAGACATTGTTAGATTCATGTGTTTTTAATTGGAAATCATCATTGAGTGAACCAAGAAATTATTGTGTTTGCTTGAAGTTATTTTGATTCATTTGAAGTGGTTCTTTTAGAATTACACTCGTGTCTACATTAACTTGTATTTGCATAATACGTATATTGGTGTTCACATGGACCTCAAGACATGACAAAAAACACTCATGTGGTTGAGAATGGACCACGCCCACCGGGTACACGCAGAAAAGGGTTGAGAGGGGAGAGGGTGTGCGTGAGGGGCTGCGATTGCCATTTCACAATCAGGGCAACTCTATCTCCTTCCCTGAATTTTCACATATCACTTATTATGGGTTTGATCACAAGAATATCCAAGGTTTGCCTTGCCATGGTAAGTCCATTGACCCTCGGCAAGGGATTAAGTTCAAGTTAGCACCCCGGATCTCACAAGAATTGAAGGATTGGGTCCGAAAAGCTTGTGCAATGGCACACTCCACGTAGTGTCATGAATATGCATGAAGAGAGATGGAGATTGAAGCGTGATGTGCATGGAACTGAAAGCATGTGTAGGGATGATGTGCTCAAAATTCGGGACGTATACAATGTTGAGAAGGGAGTTGTTCGTAACACATGGAAGCTGCATGATGATCTTCCAACTAGCATCTATATGTGGGTTCAACAACACCAAGATTCGGTGTTCATGTATGAGCAAGGAGACTTGTTTTAGTTAGGAGTTATGACTCCAATCCAAAGGGAATCCATGTTGAGATTTGGTAAGAATGGAGCCATTTGCATGGATTCTACCTTCAAAACAAATGACAAGAGGTATGATTTTTCTTGAACCTTCATTTTGTACATTGATTTATTGGGTATGTATGTTTGTGCAGGTTCTATCTTTTCACACTCATCGCCTTTGATGAGTATTCCAATGGTTTGCCATTGGCTTACGTTCTAACCAATTCTCAAGAGAGTGGAGCTATAACAAAGTGGATGCAAGCACTAAAGGAATCCTTATGCCAAGATGATCCTGAATGGCAACCTTCTTGCATCATTACGGATGATGCCCATGCTGAGATAAAGGCTGTAAAGAATGTAAGTTGTTGAAACTTAATCCTTGGTTGTGATTCACCTTGGTTATTTTTGTAGGTTTTCCCTAATGTACCCGTGCAAATATGCATTTGGCACGTGAGGAGGGCATGGATTAAATGGTTGCGTAAGAATGTGAAGAACAAAGTGCATCGAAATGAGTTGTTCAAGGAGCTTGGTTATATTATGTACAGGACAGAAGGCCCTCTTGGAGACAATGAGTATGGGGAAGAGTACATGGAAGTTGTGAGGAAAGAGGCCACCAGGAAATTGGAAGAGTTAGTGAGGAAGTATCCTCAATACCCTAAGCTGGCAGCCTACATGAGTAAGGAGTGGACTAAAAACATTTGTCAATGGGTGTTGGCTACAAGGATGTACCCTCACTCTAACCAAGAGACAAATGCTGCCATAGAGGCATGGCATTGTGCCTTGAAGAGGCGCCTGGGCATTTCTAAATGTGCACTTCGAGGAAGGAGGATTGATTGGCTGCTCTACATCCTAACCAATAACGTGGAGACACACATGACATACATCAGGTATAGTTCCTACACATCTAATCCTTCTCTAGCCTTTGTGTTTATATGATTCCTTTGTGTTGTAGGTCCATGAAGGAAGCAGGCTTTGTAGTAAAACACATCCCGTGGAGAGATAATAGAGTGCGCCATACGAGGTGCAAGGAAGATTGTCGATGAACAAGTCACATTCACCAACTTCGAGGAAGGTGAGGCGTGTGCAAAGTTTAACGCACTCTAGGGCTAGGTCCTTACTTTGTGAACGGGCACACAAGAATTGGGCATCTTTGTGGATCGCCCTTTGGGGAGCCAAGGGCAACTTGTGTAAACACCAGTTAAGGTTATGCAATTGTTTGGGCAACTACTGAGAGATCGGGATCTTTTACATGTGCTTGGGTCCCAATATGGGACAATTGTTTGGGGCATGGACCAGTTGAGGCCATGTGAGGAGATAGTTCCCGGGGAGGAAACCCATGTGAAGATGTGGCCCGACATTGTATGCTTGGGAGAGGAGTCTCTCTCCCAAATGGAGAGAAGGTTTAACTTGGATAAGACTCGTGCATCCTTACAGGAAGTAATTGCTAGAGTGGTGTCAAGGGCTCAAAAATATCCTAGCATGCTTGTTGCTACTGATTCTCTTATGAGACAACTCGACACTAGGCTAGAGAGAATGAATGATGTTGGGGGCACCAACATGATAGCCATAACAACTCTCCCCACCTTGGCAATTGAAGAGAAGTGTGGAAATAGTTTGGCCAGGCTCAAGCCTTTGATAGAGCTTGGGAACAGGAAGGACAAGAAAATCAAGAAGAGCTGGAAGCAAGTTGAGATGGAGGGGTTATTGTAAGTATGCAGTTGAACAGAACATGTTAAGTCATTTATGAGTTTACTTTCAATTGTTCTCACTACATACGATAACTTAGGGGGCAACGCAACTCCTTTAAGAAATCAAACCATTGAGGTTAAATTGGGACATTTAAGAACCGGACGTGTGATCCCGGAGGTGGGGATCACACGGCATCTACAGAAGAATATGCCTTAATATGCCTTAATATCGAAAATAGTAACCATACCATTGAAATTAAATAATGCTTTTTTCGCGGACGTGTGATCCCGGAGGAGGGGATCCCCATTAAACCCTGTTGTGATCCCTGAGGAGGGATCATCCCAAGATCTACAAATCGAATATGCCTTAATATCGAAAATAATATCTATACCATTGAAATTAAATAATGCTTTTTCGCGGACGTGTGATCCCGGAGGAGGGGATCATCCGGCATCTACAACGAATATCCCTTAATATCGAAAATAATATCCATACCATTGAAATTAAATAATGTTTTTTTCGCGGACGTGTGATCCCGGAGGTGGGGATCCCCAGCCACGCACGTAGTGATCCCGGAGGAGGGGATCACAACATAATAATCAAGGAACATTAACACATTGACCAATATTTCACATTGACCAATATTTCACAGAATTGTCTCATATTCCACATTGACCAATATTTCACAGAAAGTTCATTTCTTATATTCATATGTGCATACAGTTTACTCAAATTACATTCAAATATACAGATTAGATCCATTGTTATTTTCAGGGGCCATTTAACAGCAGACGGGTAACTGGACGAGAGAACTGATCCGGGCCTTCGGGCAAATAGAAAGTGGATTTCCCTTGAGCTAGACAGTCACTCAATTTCTGCAAAACTGTAATGAAACACTGCCGGGTATTGTCTATCTCTTTCTTCTGGAACCAATCCCGGGTAATGACAACCTGAAAAAGAACAATTCTTAGCAATGACAATCTGAAAAGTGACAATTCGACAGTCATTCAGAATTGTGATTTACCTGATCTTTGGTGCTGCAAACATCTCGACCCCTGATCCAGAGGAGGTTTTGGATACCCCAACCCTCCTAGAAATGACCGAAGAGCAGCTGGAGATAGTGCCTGAAGCTCTTCTTGATCGAGCTTACAAACAGACCAGAAGGACTCAAATGTTACAATACTTGGTCAAGTGGAAGCACTTACCAGTTGAGGATGCTACTTGGGTGATGAAGATAGACCTTGAGAAGCACTATCCGGACTTCATGCGGGAATCTCAGGGCCGCACCATCAACGATGCTATCAACCCCGCTCCCGACGGTAAGCTTGAAGGTTCAATTTGCCGAGAATCATGCTCTAGAGGGGTAGATGCATCGTATCTTCTAATAATAACCGATGATGAGATCACCTTTGTGTTCTCTAGGACGTGGTGTATTGTTGATGTTGACATGACCGCGCATTGCTTGGAAAGCATCTAGTGCATACACTGCGTTCATCTCGGCTATACGGGGAACTAAACCATTCCTTATGCCGCAATGAATTGCAAGCCATAGACATGATAAGTTCCCTTGTAGATACATTTTCTTTTAATTATAGGGGGTGGTCCCTTCAACCACAATCTAATTATATTATTGATATACTGCTATATTGACATGTGCAGGTCAGTGAGCAGATCGTGACCTGCCATGTATAGAGGGTTGCTGATGACCCAAACTTTCTCGCACGTTTTGTTTACATGTGTTACTTTTGTTATCCATGATGTTTTTCAAATCAGACTTTCCTCTGATGATAAGTTTGTATAAGGCACTTTGGTGCTTGCACCTTGATATTTCCAACTTCAATGTATTACTGTCCGAAATGCTATAATTTCAACGTATTAATGTTACATTCTTAACGTTAGTCTGATATTTTTCTAATAGAATTCTTTAAGTATATGTATCCGATTACCTAACCCCAATGCTGAGGACAGCATTATTTTTAAGGAGGGGAGAATGTGACGTTCCACGTATTTATACGGTCTACGTCACGTAATTATACGGGACACATCCAAATACACGCACGTCACCCCCCTAAAGGTACGCCACCATGGGATACGTCAACTTAATTGTAACCTAGGGGGTTACTCTAAAAGGGATTAAATTAGCTATGCTAATTTAACCATTAAAGATAATAACCTATAACTTAGGAAATTAAGGACTAAATAGGATTAATTAGGCTAATTACTGTTTTGGGAAGGCACCACCTGCCCCAATCGATTGGCCAGTATGGGGATTGCCAAATTAGGCTGTCAACCTGATCCCTATCCCTGTGTTGTCTCCCTCAATTCAGCCAAAGAAGGAGCAGGAGCTGAGCGCCATCATACCTATCAGAGCGCCACCATACCAAGTCGAACCTGTGAAGCAGAAGCTGAACCCTCAACACCCAAGAGATGGAAGCACCCCATGGTAACGAGTCCAGCCAGAACTCAGGTGAGTGGCTAGGATAGCCGTGAATTCTAGATAACGCCCCTATTGGGCCTTGGTTGTGTTTGTTTCTCTGTTCTCTTTGTGTTTCAATCATAGGAACTAACCCTTGGTTGTAAAGGTAAGTTCTCTTTATATTTGATTCTGGTTTTGCTTGGAAAGGATGGATTGTTAGCTCTTTGTCTAGTATGACTCTGAAATGGGGGAATTACGGGGGGTAGAGACCTCTGAGCCATGTATTGTAGTATGCTCCTAGATAGAGCCCTGTAGAGTCCTATTAAATGCGGCTTTGTGCACAAGAGCCCACCGGGTCCTAGATGCTATGGACCCGCTTAGCACCATAAGCAAGGAACACAAGGTGAAGTGGGGGTGGGGTCTTGCACCGAACATAAAAGGCTCCCCGAGACTCCTAGTGGGCTTTAGCCTAATAGCCGCCAAATGAAGCTAGGCGAAGCAGCCGGTATGGGTCCCGACACTCCCGGGGTACGAGAGGTGTGACCCCGCATGGGGCATCCCCGTACTTTGAGTAGATTTAGGGTGAGTAAGCCCGGTAAGGATGCGCGGGGGTTGCCGATGCGCACGTATTCTCTAGCTCACCCATGGAACCACTTGTGATTACGGGAGGGGCGGCTTCCCAGGCCCTCATCGGACCAGAGTCATGAACCCGAGTAGGCTCAAAAGGGTGATACCTTGAACTCCGCGTCTCCTGGCTATAGCGAAGCCATAGCATGAATTGACCCATCCGCAAAGTGTGCACGGAGGGGCGGATGGAGTGGACAACCCTAGCCGATGTTCTATGCCAGCCAACGCCATGCCAAGACTCGGTCTGGCTCTCTTGAGGCCGGCCGTCCGTCGATCCTCACTGGAGTCTGAGCCGGGGTAGAACCTGGGGTTTGGGTGTTTTCTTAGTTTAGATGCATATTCTATGCCTTTGGTATTTGGATGGATGCGCCACCCTTCGTGGTGGTTAATTATATGCATTCATGCTGTGTGCTAACCCTTGTATTCATGCTTCCGCGACGTAGGAGTCCCACTGAAGGCGTGGGCCGAATGACCCCTTCGTGTCCTTCTTTCGGGCATCATTTCATAGATGGCCCGAAATAGACGGAGGGCCCTGCTCATGGCAAGTTGGTTGCTATGGGAGGGGAAAGTCCCCGTATGTATATGGCTGGGTGTCGTATATATTTAGGGAGCGTCACACCCATGTACTCTTTGTATTCTTTTGAGTAATAAAGGCCCACGTTCCTCAAAAAAAAATAAATGAGGTGTTTCTTTTGGTGTTGTTTGGAACTTGTAAAACATGTAGGATGTGGTTGTAGGAATTGGATAGAATATCCTAACAAGTGCAAACTCCTTGATCTTTTGTACTTCTTGAGGGTAGATAAATTATTTCTTTGATAGGGAATGTTCAAAGATCTTTCTTTATTCTAGAGAAGGTACATTCTTATTCTTATTTGTTACTTCTATGTATGGTGGCATGGCCATCGGGACCACATTCCGGTGTGGACCGGTGGGGCTCCTAGCGGAGCCGGAGCTGGTCACCGCCACACCGAATGTGGGACCATGCCACCACAAATATGGAAATGGGGCGCCCATTTTTTTTTCTTGGTCTGGCGATGGCGATAGTCTGGCGATGGCGATGGCGCTCTGCGGGTATGGCCCTCGGGCCGCTCCTTGTGCTCTGACGGCCATGGCGCTCGGCATTTCCTGCCGTAGCGCAGTTAGGGCGCTCATTTTCTTGGTTGTGTTTCTTTTTATGAAGATTTATTTCACGATTCCCTTCTGTTCTTGAGGAAAAGCGGCTCTTTCATGATTCCAGTATGTTCTTGAGGAAAAACGAGTAGATAGGAGTGATCTTTTGTGTCTCATTGTAATTTTTTCTTCTTTTTTATGGTTTCAAACTATTTTTTCTTTGCATGTAGGTCCGGGATGATCTTTTGTGCACGCAGATGGGGATACAGGTCATGCAAAGATTCAGATGCGAGTCTGATGCAAAGATTCAGATGCAAAGATTCAGAAGCATGCAAATGCGAGTCTGCTTGCTTCTGCTGCAACGGTGAAGAGATACAGAAAGGCCAAGCCGGACTTACAGCAGTAAAGTGAAAAAAAAGGGGAAGTCGATGCTACCTTTTCATTAGAATAGCCTCCGTTTCATTTCTTTCCATTGCTTTTGTTCCTTTCTGTATACAGAGGCTACTGTAAAAGATTTCTGTGAAAGACTTGTCTATTTTGGGAAAGCGGTATAAGATTTCTGTGTAAAAACTTGTGTCTATTTTGGGACCGGTTGTAGCCTGTAAATATATGTATGTGCGGAATTGGCTTCCCACTTTCCATTCCGGATTGTAGGGATATGCCACATGGCAGCACGTAGTTTATCTTCAGACAAAAACGGCGACCCCATTTCCATGTTGTTATTTGTGTGATACAACAAATTTTGCTTATGTAGGCATTTAAGCTTTCAAAGCCTCAGGGGCTAATATGAAAATGATTTCACAAGATGCTTCAAAGGTTAGTTACTTCTAGTTTTTTTTTTGGTATCTAGATCATTTCAAGCAGTACATGAGTTTCATCATTAGGGTCAATATATTGTGTTGTAAAGGATGACCAAGCCAAGCAATGTGTGAGAAGTTGCACACTAAGTTTTTTGAAAAGGAGACGAGTACTTAGTGTTGGAATCTTGCTAGTCATCATTGATTGGAATTAATACAATAGTTGTACTGATTATTTCCCCCAAAATGGGCAATCAGATCTTTTTTCATTTTGTTATCTCCGGTCGCTTGAGTGAGAATATATTATCCTCAACTTATTATATCTTGAGCTACATAAACAGGGTAAAATGATGCTATGACTCAATTATTTAAGTTGGTGGTTTACCACTTAAATATAATTAAAGAATGGAATAATATTTATACTGGTTATTGCATTGTTTTAATTTCTAAGCCTTCAAGGGATCTTCAAACGTGTACCTTCTGCTATTGTTCCAGCTTCAATTACAATTGGATTGGTTAATCTATGTTTAAATCACATTCATCTAAGAGGTAAAGGGTGTCGTTGTTGTCATTAAAGTATGCGCAATGTTACATGTGACACTAAAATTATCACAATGATTGAATAAGAATATTCTTCTTCCCTCAAGCCATTTCATTTAATACAGAAAGGAGATCTTGACTTGCTTTCAACAATGCCAAGGATAAGCTGTTTATGTTCAATTTCATAGTATGGAGTTTGTTGGATTCGACTGCTTTGTTAGAATGCAATTCTGCAAAAGTTGGATGAAATGTTGAGTTCAATGCATGATGCAAACATTATACCTTAGTATTGACCCACATGCATATTTTTAGTTATATTAAGAGCAACAAATACTAGTTCTTGTAGTTGCCGTTTGTTTGTGTCCCTACTGTCACTTTCAAAGGTTCTAAGCCATGTTCAATGGCCAATGTCTTGGTCATAATAAAGGACAGTAAAAAAAATTCCCGTTGTGAGAAATACACATTATTGGCGCTTTTTTGCATCAAAAACAAAGAGGAAAACTCAAGCAATAAAAAATCAAACATTGGACAATAATATTATGGTTATATGGGTACCGGTATTCGATGCTACTAGAAGCACGAGAAATATTTTTCTTCAAAGAGATAAAGTCATTTAACACCAGCATTATGTTGAGGATCTTTAACAACTTGTTTATAGCAGTGCTACGCCACTATGGATGTGAGGTGTCTCCACAAAACTCACCAACAATGAGAACCACTATCTTAACGAACCCATTCCGTAGCTCTAACATGACAATAAAAAATAAAATAAAAAAGGAACAAGATTGCGTATTAAACGGGAGCAAATCATCGAAACGGGAGCAAAAAGAATATTTCATAAAGATTCCCTTATTTTTTACAAAAAGAGGAGTAAAATGAGGTGAAAAAAAGGCACATAAAATTGTATTTTGACCCCCCCCGTAATAACTAATTTTTTTATAACATTTAACAAAAAATTGAAGTAAAGTCTGTAACTAGAATTGTAGTATTTTCTAAAATTTGCAAAATTTACAGTTTTTTTCTAAGACTCAATCATGTGCAAAAGTGTGAGGAGTGATGAGGGAGAGATCCATCACGTCATCATATTCATTTATCCCATCTTCATCACCTTCACTTCTTACACTGTCACTTGAGAAAGTGCTTGAGTTCACTATTAACAGATGGTGAAGCATTGCCACCACCACTCCCCTCCATCCTCTTCCTCGTAATTACAAGCCTTTTTAAGAAAATTGATCGTCATCTGGATGATTGTCAGATTTCAATTTGAAATCATAGCACAATATAGTCACTTCACTTAGGCTCATCTCATCCCTACAATCCACTTTCTTGGACTTTCTCCCTTTTCCTTGAGTTCACATTTCTAACTCATACCTACCTTCAAAAGCATTTTCTAAACATGTCGCAAGCCAGTGAATCTTGAGTTTAATTACTAAGCCTTCCTCCTTGACTGTGTCAAGTACTTTTGCTATCCAAAAAAGTCGACCTTTCGTTCTCCTTAGTTGAAAGAGCAATCATCATACCTTTGGCAATTTCTGTGATATTATCTTGAGGCTCATTCCTGCGTCTTGGTCCGAGATACATGACTCAGTCCTCGTCTTCCTGTACTGCAGGTGCTATTGTAGCATTGCTTGAACCTGGCTGGTTCTGGGATTGATGGAAGGTGTTAGCCCATTGAAACGGTTCCTGCAACTATCTTAGAGCTAGGTTTTGCATAAAGATTTTCTGCTCAAGAAAAAAATTTCTCCACCACATCTGGTCTTCTTCTAAATAAAAGCCTGAGGAAATTCCATTTTCAATGGCAAGGATGTCACTGGGGTACTTTTTTCTGCTTAGACTCCTTAGTATTTTTGAGAGGAAGTTGCTCAGCACGTTCTATGAAGCATGTTTGGAACAGATTTAAGGAAGCGCAATCCCTCTGGTGGACTCCAGTCTTTAGTTGTGGTGGACTCCGGTCTAAGATGCACGAAAAATCTGCTGAACATCTGAGTATAGCCTGCAAGTCAAAATCCGATCTTTACATTTGATGATGAGGTTCGGTGATTGCAAGTCATTCAAGAGACACAAGAAAGGCGAGAAATGATGAATGAGGAATGGCAGCGAGTCAGTTTAAAGAACGCGGCACGAAATAAGCATGCCCATCTCACACCGTGCTCTTCTGAAGGCACACATGGAAGAATTGAGCAGAGCAGAGGCTCTCTCTTACCACCTGCGGGTCAGCATACGGAGGGAGCTGATCTAGTGTGCTCTTCTATTGGGAAGGATGAGCAGAGCGGAGGCTCTCCTTCGCCAGATATTTTACACAAAGGAAGGGTGGAACAGAGAGGAGGCTTCCCCTTACCAATTTCCAAAGCACAATGGGCAAATCTCCCATCTGATGATGCTGATGAGATGGATGTAGAACATCATCATACGTCTTGATGAACATACTTGAGGGGAGTAGCTTCTTCCCCATGTAAAAGGAGCAGGCTATCTAATTATCTGTCTAAGTTTTCGATGTAAAGGTGGGATGTAGAAGCTGGCTGCAATTGTGGGTCCTAATTACAATGTCTTGGTTGCTGCTTGGAAACCTTCCCTTAATGTTACTTTTACCTAATTTGGACGGTGGACAATCAAATGGATGCATAAGGGGCAAGAGTGGGGAATTGTGAATGTTTATGAACCTAACCAACCATGTCAGCGAGGCTCTCTGTGGGCCACTTTACAGACTAAGATTATCTGGCTCAGTCATAATGTAGCATGGCTAGTATAGTTGTTGATTTTAATATGGTTGAGTTTGAAGCAGATAGGTGTGGTAGAGGAACTCAGGTTGTTCAGGGATTTGAACGTAAGCAGTGGAGGCAGCTTGTGCTGGACTGCAGAATGGTAAAGGTTGATGGAGACTAGTCTTTTATGTGGTGTAATGGCTGGATTGGACCAGCTAGAGCTTACGCTCGACACGGTCGTGGGTATTATAATTTAATAGTTGCTGGCTTACTGGTGCGAAGGACAAATATATTGGATAGTTCCATATCTGATCACAATCCACAACGGCTTTCGGTTACATCGCTAGTGCATAGACGAGCTACAAGAACCTATTTCAAGCTTAACACTCGATATTTGTCAGACCCTGAGTTTACTGATGGCTGCAGGCATGCCTGGTCCTCTACATTTTCTCGCCTTCGAGGTATATCTGAGGTTGTTGACGCTTTGGCAGCAGTTAAATCCTTTGCTAAGCAGTGGTGACGTAGGAACGCTCAGGCAACTAGAGGCCAACTACTAGCTTTGTATATGGAGCTTCAAATGTGTCGTTCACAAGCCCCTTCATCAGGTATTCGAGAGAAAGAGTTATTGGCAGAAATAAGAAGCATTGAGTCTATACAAGCAACTCAAGCTCGCATTAAGGACGGTTTGGATTGGTTTAAATTGGGAGATAGGTGCTCTCACTTCTTCTTTAGGGCGGCAAGGAGAAAAAGTGTGTCAAGCTCCATATCTTCGCTCCTTCTACCTAATGGCTCTGAAATTTCTAATGTTGCACAGTTGAAGCAGTTTCCTTTTTACCATTTTTCTGCTTTCTTTTGCTGATCAGTCTCTGCCTTCCAAGAGGACATGCAGGAGGCAGTTTTGTCTAAGATCCATCCTATTATTTCCCCACAGCAGTGTGTTCAGTTGGAATCAAGTATTACTGTCGATGACTTGCATTTTGCTGTAGATTCTTTAAAGAAGAATAAGTGCCCAGGCTTGGATGGTTTTCCTGCAGAGTTTTTCCAAACTTATTGGAATTGGCTTGGTGATGATATTTTTAATGTTTTCTCTCAGTTTTGCCAGTTCAGGAGCTTGGATAAGATCATCAACACTAGTTGCATTTCCCTTATTCCTAAGTGCAAAGAGCCTAAAACTATCCCGGATTGGCGCCCTATAACTTTGCTATCTACGGTGTACAAGATCTTTGCTAAGGCCTTGGCAAAGAAAATGAGGGATATCTTGGTAGAATCTATCTCCTTTTGGTCCACAAGTATCAAACCAAAATTTGCTGAAGGTATAGGTATGATTGACTTTCATTTACAGAGTAAAATTCACTTGGGCAATGTATTCCTTTTGGGGAATCGGCACTTAGGGCAGTTCTTCCTTGGCGTCTCTTTTATCAGCTTCGTCCATATCCAAATGCTTCCCCCTTCTTGAAGGGACTACTTGATTCTTGGGAGACAATTCGTGTGCTTTTTAAGATTAGGTAGGTTCTCTGTGTTGGTGGATTCCTCTGGATAATCACATGCCTCTGTGTGCTACTGTACATCCATTGACTCAGCGGCGTTGGAGGCTTGTTGGTATTCTCACAGTTGGTGTTTGGTATGAGGCTGGACACTTGTTGACTTGGGATGCTTTTCAAACTAAGTTTATGCTATCTCGATGGGACAGAGCTCTGTGGCAAAAGCTGGCTGACATTTTGCCAGACGCTCCTTCACAATCAGTTGATGTGCCTATTTGGACTAGTCCTCAAATCGTTAATGCACAATATCTTGTGCATTCGTTATATCAAAAGCTGGTTGATGTTGACATTGTCCCCCCTCGGGCTGGTTGGCAGCTCCGCATTCCCCCTCCTCAGTGGAAGCGTATGTGGTCCTAGGTCTGGAATAAATTGTTGTATCCCAAAGTTTCTACTTTATGGTGGCAACTCCTTCACAGATGTCTGCGGGTTAATGTGCTGGTTCATAAGTTTTGTCCCCGCATTTCAGAACTCTGCCCATTGTGTAAGCGGCAAGCTGAGACTTTCTATGTGACCAAGTTCAGCCAGTTCCACTTGGAATAGCTTGCGGCAACAGGCTTTCCACTTAGCTTCAGACTGGTTGTTGTGGTCTGTTTGGAAAAGAAGGCAGTTGTGTATCTTCAAAGGCTTATCAATTAGTGTCAACCAGCTTCTTCGCGAGGCGCAAGACAGATTGGTGAAGGCATACTTATGTTCTCAGCTTGCTCCTGAGAAAAAATGTTTGATTTTTGAGGAATATTTGGGTATCTTATTTTATGCATAGACAGGTGGCTGCACTCAGTGGATTATCTTTGTCCACTGAGATTTTATTCCTGTCTCTGCATATATATATGTACTTCTGGAATATTGAATAAAAGTTTGTCGTTCTTCAAAAAAAAAAAAAAAAAATCCGATCTTTACTTTTCTGAAGATCCCTACCTCCACTAACATGACATAATAAGCAAAGAATATTTGATTCTTGTTCTCCCTTGTAGTGTTGTCAAGTTGTAGGTAGAGCACTGGTGGTAATTGCTCTTGCTCGCAGAGAATCTTGTTAAGAATTGTAATTGTGAGGTTTGGGTCATCATGCAAGTTTGGATACGTCAAAAATACTTTGCACTTTAGACTTTCTTTGAAGACCATAGCTTCTATAAGGTGGACCTTAACAAAACATTCATCTGGCACATCTTTAGGAATATTTAAGAAATGAGGTAGAGTTGTCTTTTTTTGATCCATTCGTCCATCAATTACAACAAACATATATTGCAGTAGACGTTCGAGAGTTTTTTTTTGTGCTTGGCATCTCTCTCGGTTGCTTGTTGTTCACGATGTCTGGCAAGGTTCTGTTGCACAATATTTGTTGAAGAAATCAAGTCAAAACAATTATGTGAAATAAGTGTGAGATTAGAGAACTTGAACTTACTTCTTTTGACCTCTATCTTTGCAGTTTCTCGTTGATTCTTTAATTCTGCACATCTTGAGCAAATAGATATTCTATGTCTTCTGGGAATTTTCACAAGACCAAATTCACTTTTCCATAGTCTAGTGAAGTATGAGTAAGAGACGTGCTGTGACTAAATGCATGTCTCTTTGTATTCTTGGAAGACATCCTTTTTTGTGATGTTATCTGTCAAATGATACATGTTACTGTTAGGCATCTTTTCATATGTCTCTCTGAAGTATTTTTCCATCCAAGGCATAGCAATTAGAGCATGCATTGTGATAACTCTCCTTGGCCCACAATGATCATCAATTGCATGGTTTTTATCCAGTCTTTTATGTATTCGAGACATTCTAGTGGCCCCCAAACGGTGGACAACCATAAAGCATTTTTGGCACACTTGTTCACGGTTAATGTAATGCAAGAAGGTGTGGTAATCTGGTCTTATATAATAAGCCAAGTAGGTATTCTAGTCAACCATTGTCATAGAACTATAATTGTTTCTAACTGCACGAAGTTTTGCCATGTTGAATCTATTAATGCAGCCCAATGAGCAGCATGTAGTTCTTAGAATTCTTCTCATTTTCTGTTTGTCTGTAAGGCTTTTTCTTCTTATAAAAGAACATGCTTTCAAGCTAAAATCTACTTTGAATTTCTTGGAACTTTGGCTGGAGAACATATAATCCCCTTGCTTTTCATTGGTGTCTTCATCTTCAGATGACAGTTCAACTCTCTCAGTGATTGCAATATTCCTCAAATAGCCTTCTCTTTGGTGTTCATCAGCATAAGACTCTGCACCTGTTTATTATCAATTCCAAGCATGCATGTATCTACTATTATGTAAAGATGCATAAATAGAACACCTCCTCTGCCCTCAAAGGTGTGCTTGAAGAGGGAAAAAGACCATGTGAAGTTGTACCCAGATATATCGGAGGCACAGTGTTAAATGTTATTGATGATCTATAAGAAATTGTAGCAGCAGTTGTTGTTGTAGCATCACGATGAGGAGTTCTTGCAAACATCTCTCTTATAGCAGACTGAAACTCTGTGAATCCGTGTGTCACAACAGTTGTGTGAAGGGGAGTAGATGCTGTAACATCATCCTCATTTGTATTGAAGTCCTGATGGGAGAAGCTGTGAAGAATCTCGCATTCTTCTGATCGTGGTGTAGTTCTTGTCTGTATACTTGAAGCAGGGGAAACTACAAATGGTGGGGGTAGCCTATTCTGAATCACCTATTGATATGGACCCTGTGTAGTTTCGGGCGATACAAGAGAAGGTGGTGGAAACTTATTATGTAAGGGTGGTGATGGAATGAATGGAGGAGGCAACCTATTTTTAACTGGGCTTGATGACAGTTCGAAAGAGCATGACAGTTTGTTATTTGCTGGACTGGGAGTGTCATCGAGAAGCAAGAGGGATGTTATTGAGGTTAGAGTCGGAGAAGCTTGAACATCCGCATTTTGTTCTGCAGCTCCATCCGATTCAGAGGAACTAGAGACAACAACGGGGGTGGAAAATTGTTCATATTGCGTTTAAACATCTTCAACAACTGCAAAGAGCAAGGAAACGTAAGAAACAGTCGAGAAAAAATTAGAGTCAGTTGGACATTTGCTATTCGAGAATACACAGCATTCAAAAAGAAGTATGTGGAAATAAAAGAGGCAGAAGGAAACAAAAAGCTATTCCAGAATAGACAGCAAAAGTCAATATGCAGAAGCTATATTCCACTTTACATAGAATTGGTGAAGGGACTATGTGCAACCTTTAAAAGAAAATTTTAGCGCCTCACTTCTGTATTCCGTTCGAGCAGCTCGAGTCGCCAGTGCCAACGCCTTCGAATATATTAATATAAAGCTATATTCCGTATTGCATAGACAAAATCAGTCTGAAAAGTACATTGTACGTTCTTTTTAGCTTTCGTACTAACAGAAACCTATTCCCGAATACACTTCTCCCACTCTAGAGTGGCGAAAGTGTATTCCGGAATACACTTTTGTTTTTTAAAAAGGTGAAAGTGTATACCAGAATACACTTTTTGTTTTTAAAAAAGTGAAAGTGTATTCCGTAATACACTTTTGTTTTTTAAAAAGGTGAAAGTGTATTCCGGAATACACTTTTGTTTTTTAAAAAGGTGAAAATCTATTCCGTATTTTTTGTTTTTGGTTGATGTCTTGACTATCTTTTAGACAATTTGTTAGTTTTGAAGTCAACTTTTGTCTTGTTTAGGCATATTTTGAAGACAATTTTTTAGTCTTTTAGTCAACTTTTTATCTTGTTTAGACATGCTTTCTTGACCTTTTGTATTCCGAAATAGTATTTTGTGTACGTTTTGGCTTAAATAAGACGTGCTGATCACATTTTTTGTACAGGCAACACGTCAGCAAGAAACAACCACAGAAGACAATAAAAATTACTCAGAGGGCACACCCACAATGAAGGGTTGGACGAGTCCTCTGAGCCTGCACTATATGAGAATTTTCAAACACAATGGTTTTTTACAAGGGCCACAGCTGACAAATACAACACCCTTATATTTCTTCATATTTATCGAAGTCCGGGCCAAAGAAGATATGATGACAGCGAATTCGTGTGTATGGGCACGATTCAAGACATTAGTGAGATTGCAGGGCAGTCTGGACAACGAGAAAGACTGTCCTTTAAAACCTCTCAGGGTTTCATACAGGTTGATGAGTCTCATTTTAAACTTGTCAGAGTGCAGCTTGAAGTCCTTTACAAGTATGTCTCACATTACATTAACAAGAGGAAGCTAAGCTGGGTCCGAAGCACACAGAGTGAGGTCTTCCAGTACAGTGAATTGAAAAAGGAAGAAGAGGAAGAAAAAAGGACCTGGAGCAGTCATTCTGGAGAAGAAATTGATGAAAAAAGCTCAGAAGAGTTGAAAGAGCAGCAAGCACTACCTCCAAAAAAACAGAGATTGACAATTGCTGCTAAAGAACCGAAAAAAAGGAAGGAAGGAAGGAAGGAAGTATATTTTAACGTCCACGGAGGCCAATTAGCCTATGAGACGGTTTTACAATATAGCAGAAAGTTCCCAAACACAAAAGAAAACCACAGAAACCCTGTACAATGTCTCTACCACTGGGATGAAAAAACCCCCCATGTGGGAGGAAAAACCCTTGTAGTAGGCGTTGAGAGGCCCTATTTGGGCGCTCAAATTCCCTGTGCTGTGAGAGACTCCCTGATGGTGGAGACTTGCAGAATGTAGGACGCAAGACGTGCCACCATTGGCGAAGCCAGCAGTTGATGAATTGCTATCTCAGAGCATCTGAGATCGGCATGAGCTGCTCAGATGTGTGCATGTCTTTGGGCATTCCCAGAGCATGGTGTTCATCTTCTACTATCTCGCATGTGACAAAGATCGCATAATCTCTCATGCCGGGGATTCCCCTGCCCTCCATCCGTACACCCCCCAAATTTGTCTCAATTTTCGCCATGGTGGGACCCTGTCCTTATTGCAGCTATAGCTCTTCGTTTCTTGGTGGAGATGTGTGCCTTCAAATACTGGTGGGGGCCGTGTTCAAGCGACGGATTGACCTTTTATGTGTGGTAGTGCTCGTTTTAGGCTTTGCAAGAGTGGGCGATCCCACGAGAGGGCAGACAAAGCGCACATTCAAATGCAGCTCCTGCTCCGCGATATCCGACATATCCATAATGTGTTGATAGTCTATGGACCATCTTGCGAACCATCCCCTACAATGCTCTTGCCATACTCTCTTCAGACGTTGCGGCTCTTGTGCCAATAACAGAGCCCGGGGAGGAAGACGTTGTGCATCCATTTCGTCAACCTTATGGAAATACGCAAGGTGCTCACGCGATAGCGAATCTTTGCGAGGGGCCAAAAGCCAGTCTCATACAGCAAAATTGGATAAGGCATCGTGTCCTTGACGCCTAGGTTGTATGTCAGGGAAAGCCTTCGCACCCTCTCTAGCTTATCCCAAGTACCCTTGCTAATTGTCTGGCCCCAAACCTCTACCCCATCTGGCCGATCTTGGTTCCACGAGTGCCACGAACGTGTGCTTTTATGCGTGCTAATCGCGAGATCTATTCTATTCTATAAATGGCTATTCTCGCATTGCATCTGGGGCTTTCCATCCCGTCGCGCACCCTTCTTTCTACCACACGTCATCCCATAGCATGTTAGCCGAGAAATCGATTCCCGGATACTTAAAGGTCCTTACAACTTCCATCCTTTGTCCTCTCGTAATAGAAGTTCTGGGATATCATGCTTGCAGACAGGGATTGGCAATGGCTTGGTTTTCTGCTGGTTGACTGTCATTCCTGCTATGTCACCGAATTGAGTGAGAGCATCCAAATATTCCTGCATACTCACGGGTCGTATGGGATAATAAGCCCGGATCGCCCGCATAGAGCAACTATTTTATCAGATATGCCTCGGCAACTAGGGCCACCACCTCCATGTTCTTGCATCCAGGTCTCCAACTTGTCAATATAGAGTCCAAAAAGCATTGGAGATAACGGGCATCCCTGTTTAACACCTATGGTGCTGTTCACCCAGTGGTCTGACGTAGGCAAAGTGGCATATATTCGGGTGCGTGCAGTAGGTAGATGGCATCCCGCAAATCTCGTGGGACATGAAGCTCCTACAAAGCGTTGCCACAAATGTGGTCCGAGGGACCGTATCATATCTTGCCTTAAAATCCACGAAACAGCAATACATGTCACGTCGTGCATTGCGGCTAGCTTCCATAAGGATTATGCTGAGAGTAAAAATATGATCACTCATGGAGTGGGCGGTGAAACCTTTGCCGAAGGCCGCACGCCTCGGTTTCCTCTTCCCATTGTGTTAACCTCTTCTCCAGCACATCTGCTAGAAGTTTTGCGAGCAACGGGCTCACCATGATCATACGGTAGTTGGTGGAGTCATCCCTGCTTCCCGTCTTATGAATAGGGGTGACCTTGCTAACCATCCATTCCTGCGGGAGGCCCTCTCTGATGGCCTGATTGATTATCCCTGTCAAAGGCCAGAGCAAAGCTGGCCCACCCCATTTCAACAGCTCGACCTGAAGTCCCTGCAAGTCCTTCGCTTTACCATTAGCAAGATGCCTAAGACCCTGGTGGATGTCCGCCTCTGAGAGCTGTAGTGTTTCTCCTAGTTGATCTGGCACGTCAGCAATTGCTTCTGGGGGATCATACAACTCCTCCAACCGCTGTCTCCACTGGTCTACGGTAACATTTCCAGGTGGTTGATGCCTCTTATACAGCACTCTACGCCAAAAGGCTTTTGGCTCAGTCATCAGCAGATCAAACATGCGTTGCTGATTTTCTGCAATGTAGCGATGCTTTTTGGATTTCAAGAATGCCTTATAGTCCCTAATGGCCTGTGGCCGGAGCTGTGGATCTAAGATGGTGCGTAGCTGACTCTTTAGAGCTTTACATTCTGTGTCAAAACCAGGGGTTTTGAGGGAATTGCCTGCCCCTCCCCTCTGGCGGGGAGCTTTCTTTTGCCGCAGCATTTATCAAGCGGCTACTTGGTAAAGCCTTCACTAACCATTCACACTTATCATGCAATGTATATAGGGCATCAATCCCCTATAGCTCACGTTCAAGCTCCACCTTATATCCTGCTTGCTTCCTATAGTTCGGGTGTATCCCAAACCCCGGGGATGCCTGTCCTGTGGCCACGCCACTGAGTGCCTCCATCGAAAGTGATATAAAGTGGATAGTGGTCTGACAAAGTCTCTTCATCTCTTGTTCCTGTGTCTGTCGCGAAATCACGAATAATATCAAGTTCTGGCACTGGAGCTAGGAGATAGTCCACCACACTGGCTCCACCATCGCCCGGCCGCTTCGCCACGCAGTGAAGCCCCCTCGATGCGACCACCTAGCATACCATTGCGGATCACTATGTCAAAGATCCGACATAGCTGGACCAACTCTCTTCCAAAGGCTCTGAGATCCGTATCACGGGGCGTCTTTGCATGCTGGGATGCCTCCGTTTCTAGCCAAAGTGGGTTGGAGTCAGCATTTCCCTGAAAGGTGATCGACTGCCACTGTGCCGTACGTGCATTGAAATCTTCCAATAAAAACACATGACCCTCCTGGCGATACTGCTCTATGTCATCATCTGACTCCCTATAGGGCATATGCACATCGTATCACCGCCGGATGCACCTGTAGAACTTAGAAGTTTCATCACGTTATATAACATCCTGCGATAAACGGTGGGGCGATGGTGAGGTTGCAACACTTTGATCCACGGTGTAGCGGTTGAGTCTATCAGCCTTGTGGAGCGAGACTGTGGATGCTATAGCATCTTTGAAGTAGCGCGCGACCCCTCCATACCCGCTCGCCATGGCGCCATTGGCGGCTGAGAAATGATGGTACCCCGGGATGTCCGACAGCTTGGGATGACCACTATATTCCCATGTCTCTTGCAAGAAGATGATGTCCATGCACGCGGCAATTTCAGCAATGCCGTCAGCCAAGCTTCGGAAATCCCCTCTGCCCACGACACAATTGAAGACACTCTTCCTATCTTTGTCTGTAGTGATGCCCTCGGCCCCATCCCCACGGAGGCTGCGCAGGAGTTGGGCCATTGGCGGTCTTTGGGGCCCCCATGTCTAGCTTCTGCTGCAGTGGGTGGTGCCCGGTACTTGGTCACGGCTGCCGTGTATGATCCGCCATTCGGAAGTGGGGATCCGAGGTGCTTGGTCCCCACGTGGCGCTTACGCCCTTTGTTGGGGAGGCACAAATACCTTCATCTTGCCATTCACCGGGCATGCCGATCCCCGTCTGCTGACACATGCTAATCTTTTGCGAACTCCTCCCGCCTCTCCTTACGTTGGTAGGGTCGGATCCGTGTCTAAGTACACCGATGTCCCCTTCGGCGACTAAGCGTGACTGCGGCATCAACGTCTTCGGCGGCTTGGTCGACAGCGTGAGTTTAACTAGTCGGGGTCTCATGCTTGGCCCTCCGAGCTGCGGTTGGGTTTCTTCTTGTCAAGTGCTGCAATTGGAGCCTTGCCAATACCGGGGCATGGAGCTTAGGCGGGAGATCTTCCCCACGTTCTTCAGGCAAGCTGCGAACGTCAATGTTCGGTCGGCGAGGCTGGCGATCCTTCTCCTCGCTGGACCCGTCTAATTCCTATGCAACCTCTACTCACCAGGTATTGGGCATGGTGATGGTGCTGCCCTGTGGTGGTACTTATGCCTTCATCATCCGATCGCGCAGATCATACATCTCCCGGGCGAAACTTCGGCCATCCTCTTCTCAAGGGCCGGCCGGCTGGCGCACCTCTTGACTTCCAGTACGTCTCTTTTCCAAGGTGTCCAACCTCCCCTGCATCTGAGACATTGTAGCCTCCTAGTCTGCCAACCGGCCGTTTAGGGCAACCAACTGTGCAACCTGCACCACTGCCTGTCTGAGCTCATTTTGCAGCTGTACCACGTCCTCTGACATTTGCCGTTGGAGCTGCTCTAGATGTTGGGTTGCCTCGCTGAGAGTGCGGGACATCGCTGTCACTTCACTTCTTAGCTGGGCGACAGTATCACGTGCTTGTCTGCGCTCAAAGTTAGCCAGGCCAAAGCGGTCATCCAGTGGCCTGATGCGCTCTTCCAGCGTCGAGATACGTTCTTTTTCTTTCGCCAACTGTTTCTTGAGAATAGCTGTCGGCTGGGTATCTCGCTGCATCTCCAGACCTGCCAGCTTGTCCTGAATGGCGTTCAGCTTTCCCTCCAGGACATGTATTGCCTCTGTCTGTGTGATGTATTCCGAGGGGGAGGAGCCCTCGGCATTACGTGCCCGCTTCTTTAGCGCATGCAGATTTCCCTCCATCGTTTGTGCGGCCTACAACTCTCGAGTCCTCAGAAGTGAATTAGAAATGCACAGGAAGTGTATAGGGATTCAAAAGATTGAAAAAGAATCATAAAGAGTGCCCGCCCTTAGTGGTTGGCATGGGGGGGTTTGGGGGGGTTCAACCCTATTGGTGGGGGGCTCAATTTCGGTTGCTGCCGGAATTCTTTTGGAGTGGGAAGGAGTTGGAGGCTAGGCTATTAGATCTTTTGGTCTGTAGCTTCCCAGAGCGTGGCATCTAAACCGGCGTACTTGAGAAAAAAGTGATTTAGTTTTAAATCAAAAACCTTAAGTGCGCCTGTTTTGAGGTAAAAGTGATAGTTTTAAATCAAAAACCTTAAGTGCGCCTGTTTTGACCAAGGGGCTCTGACCAGGATGCTAGAGAGAGAGTGTAGGTATTGAGGGCGCTAGAGAGAGAGTGTAGGTAGTGAGGGCGCTAGAGAGAGAGTGTGAGAGCGCTGGAGAGAGAGTGTGAGGGCGCTGGCGGAGAATCCCTCGCCAGAAAGGTTGTACAACTTTCTATTGTAGAGGCTCCTAAGGAACTTTCCAAGAAAAGAAAAGGCAAGGGCAAGGCACCTGGGGTTGCCATTAAAGAAGAAAAAGTGGACAAACCATCAGAAAAGATGGAGGAAATAAACTTGCACAAGTCCATGCAGGGTGTCATCTACTTACCTGTTACATCTATGAAGCTTCCTCCCAAAAATGAAGCTGGAGAGCATCCACTTCAGGTCCGAAATATTTACGTAGATCATTTGAGAAACATGAAGGATAGAATTCGAAGCAATCCCAATGCTCATATTGCTCTAATTGTGGTTCTCTTTGACAGGGAGCAATGCTCAAACCCTACCGATTATGATAGAGAAAATGCGGACACATACACGCATTATGTTTTGGGTGGGAAACACAATTTTAAGGCAATGTGATGTTCCAACATAATATCGGTCCGAATACGTATATCATACTGGCACGCCACTCGTACATGTCACCTTGATGACATGTACTTGGAAACCATAAAGGTTTGCACCCTAGGGGGCAACCTCGTATGTTGCACGTCTATAAACATATGCATTCAATCCCATCCCTAACCCTAAAAGGTCATGTAAAAGGAACAAAGGAGGAAACCCTAAACCTTTTCCATTTTTGCATTTCGGCTTCCTTGGGCCATTCCGGCCAAGCCAAGCTACTAGTTCGCATTGTCAGACTTCGCCAAGCTGCCTTTGCATAACAGATCCTCCAGGTTCAGTTGTCTTCGACCCAAGCATGGATGCAATTCGAGGTGCGGGAGCAAGCCAGGGATCAGGTAAACAGTGATTCTGTTGTGTAATGTCGACTTTTAGTCTGGCAATGATCTGGAATAGCATGTTAGATTAGTCTCAGCAGCCTTATAGATTCTGAGATCACAAGCCCTAACAAAGGAGCCTAACCATGTATGTTTAGGTAGATAGATTAGATGGTTATTTTGTATTTCAGTTCTATGTTATGATATTCTATTCTATGTGCACTCCTATGTATTAGAAAGGGGGGTAGAGACCCTGAAAGCTTCAGTAGTTAATGTATCTAGATAGCCTCATTAATTCCCAATTAATGCGGCCTGTGCATAAGAGCCTGCCTGGTTGTGAGTGGCGGGGCTAGACCGATAGATAAGGAGGACATGTCCCATTGCAGATCGATCCCTCTGGTTTGCAAAGCCTACCAGGAATCTTAGTGGGCTAGGCCTAATGGCTTGTCACTGCATGTGGGCAAGGCATGGGCTCGATACCTCTTAAGTGATGCGTCGCCTTCAATGATGTTCAAGTCGTAGACGGGCAGCGACCCTGTAGCCACCTATGATGGGCATGCGTGCCTCTGGAGGGGGTGATCCCCTTCCTGCCTCATCGGGGCTGGGGAAATGAAATGCTACGGTCCAGTCCCAAGACTCTTCAACCTATTCTGCAAAGTATGGACAGGAGGGGCAGATGGAGAGGACTTCCCAACGGCCATGTTCCTATGCCAGCCCAAACCATTCCTATGGAGAGGACCTCCCAACAGCCATGTTCCTCTGCAATGACTTCTGGAGACCCAAACCTTCAGTCCATACCTCTTGAGTCTAAGCCATGGGTAGGATCTCCTTTGATGATGTTGTTGATGTGCTTACACATGTATGCTATGGTGAGTTACCCTTCGAGGTGGCTTTGTTTATACTTGATATCATGTGCTTACGTTTATTTATGCTTCTGCAGCTAGGACGGTCCCGAGGGAAGACGAGACAAATGACCCATCCATTCTTCCTCATCGATTCCTTGCCAAGGGATTGGTATCAGGTGGACAGCCTCTGTCAGCTTGGCTGCCAAAGGGATGAACTCCATCTTCTGATACGATGGGAGCATCGTAGACGAAGTAGGGGACATCAGAGTGGTATCAGAGCTATGATCTTACTAGACCAAGATCGAGCACAGACCAAATTCTCTGATAGGACTAAAAATAGACCGTCAGTCTTGGGGTAACAACCCAAGCATGAACCTCGAAAAATTAGGAAATTTTTTTTCCAATCCTTAGAACGATAAATTAAGATAATGTTAATTAGGAAAGAAAAATAAGAAACCCTGAAAATTCTGGCCATTCGAGAATAACCCCTCACAAAGTGCGCCCAGACCCTTTTCAAAAATTTTGAACAGACCTCTCGCACACTGTGTGAGTGTTTGACCAATTTTGACCCCGACAAATGCATAATTAGAGTAATCTGATAGCTCAGGCTAACTTAGAATTTGAATTTAAGCCTGAAAACATGTTCTAACACTAAGAAACTGTTTAGAAAACCTAAAATAGAGCAAAAAAAAAAGTAACCCCTCATAGAGTGTCCCCAGGCCCTTTTAAAAAATTTTGAACAGGCCTCTCGCGCACTGTGTGAGTGGTAGCAGTACCTTTTGTCTAAAAGAATCTAATGTCTTAATCCAGCAAACATTAATGTTTTAATAAATGGCATAACATGAAAATCGTAGGTCGGAACCCTAAAATTCCAAGACCTATAAATAGACCCTTAGGGTTCTTCATTTTCACCGTACTCCTCCAGCTTGTTGCTCTCCGACCAAGAAGGCGATTTCTAGGTGCTCAGAAAGAGATTTAGATATTTTAAAACATGGCCTGCACCAAACAGACCGCTCGAGTGGTTTTGAAGGACGGATCTACCAGCGTCCAAGTGCTCGCCGCCGAACAGAAGGCGAGAGAGGCTCAAGAGCGAGTCAGAAATGACGAAACTTCAAATCCAAACCCGGACCAGTCAAACCCAAACTCGGATATTCAGGAGGACAATGAGCAGGATCAGGATCAACAAGAACACCAATAGGATCCTAATCAGCAAGAGAACCAAAAGAAGGAGATTTGTAGAGAAGACGGAACTCCTGAAGCAGAGAGAGGTCAAGGGAAAAGACCCAACTCTCCCGAAGAAACCTTGGAGGAAAACCAAGAGCACACCAAACGAAGGGGTCAAAATAACAGAATGGGAGCCCGATAGGCCATCATCGTCTTCATCTTTTGATCTGTGGGGCTGGCAGTAAGGATGCCATATAAACATGGGTACTACCATGGACTGGCTTGCCACTATAATGCGACCCGCAAAAGACAACTTTGTAGTGGAGCACCAGAACAAGTGCTTCTTCAAACCCTTAACGATCTCCTCCCATGCAGCTCCCATAGTTACATGGATGCCAACTGGAATCCCCAACAACTTGATGGCTCGTCCATGTGCAAGTAATTTCCATGGATAATCATGAATACACGCCGGAGTCGGAGTATCCAATGTCCATAAAGCTGTACACTTCTGCCACCCCACAAGGACAGCGGAAGCCAGTGAAAAAGTGTACAAGAGCATTTTGGCAGTTGCAAGATTCTCAATATTACGACTAAAAAGAGGAACGTGTCGTCTGCATATCGATTGCAAACCTCTTGTGTGCCCTCCTCCATTGCAAGACCATGGAGAAGTCCCCCTGTGGTTGCAACGGTGAATAACTACGACAAAGCCTCTGTGACAATTGTGAAAAATAGTGGTGCTAAAAGACATCCCTGACGAATACCACGACCAAGTGAGAAGGCATCTGACGGCTCACCATGGAACATAACAGTTGCCCGAGCAGAGACATGCAGCTTCATAATATCTGATGTGAATTGTTCCCCAAATCCCAGTCTTAGCATACATCGACGCACGAATTCCCAAATAACATTGTCATAAGCCTTTGCAAAATCAAGCTTAAGGTATACAACTGGAAGATTTTGCTTACGTGCCCAATAAATTCCCTTGTAAGCAGCAGCCTGTTCAGAATGTGTCATTTTGGAAGAAAACCTGATTGGGTTGTTGAGATGGACTCTGCCAAGATCTTATATACAAATGACAATAAGGTGATGGGTCGCCAGTCTGAAATAGTCTGAGAATCCTTGAAGTGAGATGGCACTTGTGTTTAGAATTCTATCCAAAGCATTAAACCGTCGAAAGTCAAAAAAAGCATCATACACATCTGGCTCCAGCTATTCCTAATACTCCTGGAAGAACTCAATTGGCAAACCATCCAAACCTGGGCATTTGCCTCTTTTTAGTTCAAAGACTGTTGAACCTAAATCATCAGCTATCATAGCCGCCTCTATTGACATGCGCTGCTCATCAGAGATGATGGGGGAAATCCTAGACAAAATAGCATCTCGCATTTTTGATTGAAAGGGAAGATGTTTCTCAGCGAAAAAAGTCTGAAAGTGGTTATGCAGATGTTGCTTGAGTTTAGTTGGCTCTTCAGCACCGAACAATCCAGCAAAAGCAATGGGGATATAGTGGACGTCATGCGAAGCCTCTTAGCAGCACGAAAAAAGAAGCCTGTACAACAGTCTCCATCATGAAACCAGTACAGACCTGCCTTCATCTTTGCCTGTTGGATTTGCTCCTCCTCCAATGCTTAGATCTATGCCAAAATATCACGATCATGAATACATGGAAGAAGTCCCTGTCAAGAATGGAGCAGGTCCTAATACAAGGTGTCCAATAAAGCACGACCTGCTGTTGCAGACTCTCGGCTCCACTGTTTGGCAAAACCTTTGACTGCCGCAATTGCATCCACTATGCCAGTCATGCTTCGATGTCCAAGTGTTCTTGCAACTTTCTTGAAAGTTAGCATCCTTTAAGAACTTTACATTCAAGCTAAAATATGTACGTCCAGGCCATCGCTGCTGCAGAGGCTCATCTGAAAGAAATGATGGTGGTCTGAAACTGAGTTGTCTCTAAGACATAACCGAAGGAGACTTGGAATTGCCACAACTGCATTTGCATTCTAATAAGCTCTATCCAACCGAGAGCTTGTGCGATCCCCACCAACTTGACTATTGCACCAAGTAAAGACACCTTCACCATCAATCTCCGAGAGGTTGCAATCATGGAGTAGACGGAGCCACTACTGGCGTTCAAAACCAGACGCCACTGTAGAGGTAGCCCCCAAATGATCGGACTTCGTTTCCACCATATTAAGATCCCCAACAAGAAGCCATGAAATGTGGCAGCCCAAGCTGAGCATCTTCCCTCGCAAGGAGGCCCACAGTGAAGCTCTTTGATGGGGCCTATTGTGGGTGTAAACATTAATTAGACCATATTTAACCCCTTGTTCCTGCCATACAATTAGGGCCCAATGACCAAACGATCAGCCTGAGTGAAGATGACTGGCTGCAGTGGCCAGATTTCGCCAATTATGCTTGTAGGCAGGAAAACCAGGGGGGCGACTTCAATGTCGTGGATTACGTGCCAGTTGAGTAGGATCTGCACCTTATCACCCACCTTCATATTGTCACAGAGAATAGAGATGAAGAAGTGGATTCAGATCATCAACCACGTTTCTTGCAGATAGTTTGGCAGACTGTTTGGGTCTTGTGTACTACAATCCCTCCATGCCTCACCTGCGCTTTGATTGTGACCATGCAGAGGCTTATGTCCAGATGCTCACAAATGACTGGCAGGAATTCTGCAACTTCCCATGCAAATAGCAACAGACTGGCTAGTTGGTCAATGTGCTTAGTATTTTTGAAAGATGTCGTAGAAAAGGCTGCTTACAAAGGCCTGCGGGGGCAGCAACCTTTTCTCGTAAATAGTGGTTTGATGATGGATGTAAGGAAGTTAAACATTGGCTTCGACGGACCATTGACTCCACTTTGCACCCAAACGCAATCAGAAAGTACCGCACTTTTTTCAAGGGAAAGAAAGCTTGTTTTTTCTCTTGGATCATCAGCACAGGACACTCTGGAAAAGATTACTAAAGAAGCCTCTACAGCTTAGGCCTAGGGGTTTTACATAGTTTAGACCGTATATAACATGTGAGTGGATGATATGGGTTTTTTTAGCCTAAAGCATATGAATACGTACATGAAGGGAGTTCTTTTAGAGACATGTAGTGATGTATTTTATAAGAAAGGGGGTTTTTTGGGACATTAGATAAGGCGTATACAAAGGGGTTTTTGATGACCCTTTCCTCGCACATGGGTATCCCGATGCAGAAAGCCTTTCTAGCTCGGATACTTGAGGTAAAATCCCATATCAAATTCTTTTGCATGAGACAAGTTTCTTGCCCCTCTAGAGGGTCGCATGCGAGTGCCTCTTTATCTACTTTTAAAGTGGTTAGTACTGGTAATGCTCGTCTCTCCAATATTGCTTGTACCATGGCAATGATGATATATTCAACAAAACTTAGACTTATTCAGATTTAATAGATAGCACTTCAAGGACTCCATTATAAGAATATATATATTATTTAATTCTTCTTAATTGTTATAATTTTTATGAGTTTTAATTATATAAGTTTATCTTTGTTAAAGCCTTAGTGATTATAAAAATTCAAAATTACTTTTCAGACTAATTTTCAGTTGAACTTATTTAGAATTAGACATTTCCAGAATATAAAATTTTAATTTTTAGTGATTTCACAAATTTAAAATTTGGCAATCCTGATAATTTGCAAATGAAATCCGATGGTTCGATAAGCGATTGACTTAAAACTATTATGAAAAATTCTCAATTTACAAACTTTTATACTTTTAAAAACACGTTTAAGAAAGTTTTAAGGTCGAAATCAATTAAATTATAAAGTTAATATTTTGTAATAATTATTGAATAATTTATTATTAATGAAACAAAATATATTGAAACTTAATCAATAATAATTTATTCAATGTATTTATAGATAAACATAATCATTTAATTAATTCCAAATCTAAAACCTTCTTTACCTATTCTGAAAAAATAACATTTCAATTATATAGCATTTATTTTAGATAATTCTAAATAAATCAAAGTGAAAATTAATTTAGAAAGCAATTTTATACTTTGGTAACCTTCATACTTTTGATCTAAAGGTAAACAAAACAAATGATTAAAATCAATAAGAGTTAAAAATACTGTTGATCTTATTATGACATCCTTGAAGTATATATCTATTAGATTTGAATAAGTCTAAATTTTGTTAAATATGCCATAATGGGTTCACATCGCCTCAAAACCTACTAGAAGGGAAAACGAGCTCAGTGGTGATAGAATGTGTAGGAGCACAGGTGCATACAGGTACAAACAAAAGAGGATCATCATAACTTGAGACAGTACCTCAATGCTTGCTTCCTTAGCAATCTTTGTGACACTAGTGCGCTGAAACAGGTCAAGACAATAGATTACTAGCGCCAAATCAATCCTATGCTTGAAGGAGTTCTTACCTGCGTCATACATATTTTGTTTGTGAAGAAACGTAGACTAATAGCTTTCCATTCACATAGGTATGTATTATCTCAGAATCGAGACATGTAGATGGATCCGGAGGGCACGAGAGGACAACCTTTGTCAGTGTTTCCAGCTGGGAGTCATTGAGGATGAGTGTCATACTCTTTCGGCTGGGAGTCATTGAGGATGAGTGTCATATCCTTTAGAACTGTCCAATGTTCGACCATATCTATGCACGGTATGCTGAGTTGGTCTTGCCTAACCAATTGCTCCATGTGATGTTAGATACGGCTTCAATGGGATTACTGGGATCATATCTTCAGGAGGTGATGGATATGCGCACTTAGCTACGTACTCAGACATTACCTTGAAATATATCATTGTATAGTTTTTCAGCGTGCCTATTACTACCAACATTTTTCCCTTGTAAACTCTTCCAGGTTGGGATTTCTTCATCCTGATAGTAATACATTTGTTGTGCTCTTGATTGAGCCCCATAAACCTATTGGTCTCCGTGGACGATAAAACCCCATTCAATTCATTCATTTAATTCAATCGACGATGGTAAAGACTTAATGGATTATATTGATTTTAGCTAAGGTGGCTTATCACGTGGACAGCTAGAACTCAAGAACATTGAATAGATGCCTTGGTTTTGAAAATTCTTCTTCTTCTTCTTTCACTGGTTCATTATTTTACTACTCCAAAGGATCATTGAAATGAAAATGGGTATCCGATGGCCCAGAAAAAGCAAGCCAAATAAAAAAACATTATGAAAAATACAAACCACGTGTTCTTAGCAACCCCCCGATGCATCATCACCTTGTTAATTTAAAACTACACATGTTGAACTATCATCATGAAGCATACAGCTTGTCCACTATCAATTTTTAACATATTTTTCTAATTAATGGAACCTGATAATCCCATGCTTGATGGCTTATAAAGTTCATAGGATTGGTGAAGCTTTTATACAAGAGACTTTAAGCTACTAGAGGCTTGATAGTCTTCAAGCTAAGACAAAGCAGCCTTATGCCCATAATAAGACTATACTAGAAAATAAGACAATGGCTAGTCCAACACACGCTCCAACAACGAACATAAAAGCCTGAAAAAACATAATCTTCTCAATACTGATAAAATAAAATAAATAAACAGGGCATATAAGCAACAAGTTACAGACCTTCCTCCTTGAGCTGAAAAAATTGGAAGTTAACCAAGATAGACCTCTATCCACAAGAGGAGCTATTGCTAAAGCTCTGCAACACCAGTTCAACTCATAATAAATCTTGAGTGGTAACATCCACATTGTATCTAAAGTTTTTACAATTAAAGATGTGCCAGATATTGTCTACCCTGCAGCCCGAAACACCTTGGTGATTTGACTGCCTGCCCACACGATAGCCAGCACTTTCATGCATCTGGAATATAGCAGTATCAAATGTGATCCATGTATTATAATACAAGACTATTAACCTATTACATATATAAAGGTGTTCAGGGTTAAATTCATATATCTCTTAATGAATATATGCAATTTTCATAAACTGGTTAAAGCCTGCCGATAAGTTAGGTTCTTTTACCCATGCCAACCAATCAATCATGATTTTACACAGCTTCTTAAAGCCTTTCAGCCAAAGGTTTAAAAACTTTTAGAGTTGCAAGCCTAACCATACAAACCAATTGAGTGAGCAACTTACCAGCCCATGCATACTGTGTAAGGAAGGGGAGAAAAGAATTATATTGATGCACAGCAACCTTTATTACACCTAGCTAGGCTTTTCATGTAAGGAAACTCCATTTAATATCATTCTGACATGCTAAGACTTGAGTTTGAGGTCTTAAGAGATTGAGTCTGCATATGTACAAAAGACATACCTTTGAGCTGCAGCTGAATAACCAAGTTTTCCAGGAGAAGGCAGAACATATAACCTGAAAATCATCCTCCAAGTTAATGTACGGGGGCTGACACCAATATACTTTGTAGAATAACATGGAGCCAATTCAAAGACATACCAAATGGTTAGAAAAGTTACGAGGTAGTAGACTGTATTAAATAGTCCATACGCTAGCACTCCAGCCACTCCATACCTCTTCAACGCATCTCTAAATCTGAAAGAAGGAAGGTAACTGTCATAACTTTGCTTACATAGAAGGCCTTATATGGCAGTTGAGTCTTAGATTTTAGACTTCAATAGGAACTGAACTATGTAGATAAAAACAATCAATTAGAAAAGAAAATAGCTTGAAATTTTAGCATTACTCTTCCTTTCTAGATCTCTTTGTTGGAATATCTGCCGACATGTGTGGCCCAGCTGCACACCATAAGAAGAGAGTTGGATGCAAGCCCATAAAAGGAGTATAAGTGGAGGGGTTATTTAGTTTGATTTCTATGCAGGTTCAGGTAAGAAAGAATTTTTAATATATCACCACGGGCTTTCAAGTTTCTAAAATTTTAAGGCCATAATCTTTTAAAAAAAAAACCAAAATTGTAGAGTTCAAGTTCAACAACCTTTCATATCAGACGTGTTATCTTGCTGGATATCCTGATCTCCTTGGAACTGCAAATTGAAGGGTATATTTAAGTCCAATTTAACACTCCTTACACTGGTGTAGAAATTAGGGGGAAGAAAAGTAAACGTATACCTCCTGAAAAGAACTGCTGCAAGCACAAGTTCTCCTTCTTGCGTCTCGAGCAGTGAACATGCAACACCATTGTCGGATAGGATATCGACTTTGCAAACATCTGAATGAAAAGTGGGATGCTGGCACCAATCCAATCTTCACATTGCTCTACTAATTAAATAAATTCATCATCATTCCGGTTTCTATGAACCCTAATTGCAAAATCAAACCGAAAATAATACCTGGAGAGAATAATCGATCCTTGCCGACATTGTTGGATGCAAAGCCATCGCTGCAGCCATGCCGGAATACACGAATTATTGGAGGCAGTTGAAAATGCCTGCTCTCATTTTGGCCTTCATTTTTTATTTTTTCATTCATATATAATGGCATTTATAGTATTTAATTAGCACTGTGATAGTGACCATTTAAAATCTACCATTCACGGCTCGAAATTAGAGTTTCCTCCCAAAAATTTCGGATTAAGTTGGAAAAATTCTATATGGGGTAAGTAGAAATCCGATTTCATGGGGCAAATTCTTTCATAGAGCATATATTAATTGCTCTATTTATGTCATACACCTTCCTTGCAAGGCACTCAAAGTTTCCAGCACTAACGTGACACAATGTATATTCTTATGCGAAGGTTCCACAAAAAAGATGTTAAATGGACATATTACGGATCAAATCACATTTTAATCCATATCTTAATACAAGGACAAGGTCATAGCGTCATACCCTTCCTTGCAAGGCGCTCTAGTGATACAATGTATGGGGGAAGGGTAGTTGGGACCCCTTTCCGGGTGTCCGGTGGGGTCCCGCGACCGGCGGTAGCCGGGAGCGGGTCACCGGCACCTGGAAAGGGGGACCAACTCCCCTTCCCCCACAATATTGAAATAGGGGAGACTTTTTTTTCTCCCCCTTTTGCCTTCGTTTTTTTTTTTTTGGTCTGCTCCTCTCTGCGCCATGATTCCGTCGAGGAGCCAGGGCAGACCTCTGCGAGCTCCATCGAGCCAAGCAACTAAGATGAAGGCGCTTGCTCGACGGAAGCGTTTTGAAGGCAGCTTTTCTTTTTTTGTAAATTCTATACAGATTTTTGTGGCTGTCGGGTTTTTTGTTGCTGATTCTTCTTCAATAGCTATACCAGAAGCTAATATTACCGGAGTTGCAGTGGAAAAGACAAATGTCGAAGGTTTCTTTCGAAGATTCTTGAAGTTTTCATGATTTTTTTATTTTTTAAGTGTTTTTGTTTGGTTTGCAGGTTTAGGGAAGGATATACTGTTGATTCCGGCGACTAATGCTTCGGCAGAATGTTCTGTACTGTCTTTAGAGTCTGAAAGTAAGGTTTAGGGTCTAGATTTGGTTTTTTTTTGTTTGCATGCAAGTTTTTAATGCATTTTTATTCTTGCAGATGGTTCTGGAAGTTCAAGATTTCGTGCAAATGAAGGTTTTACTTCCGAACAACTCGGTTTTGGAGGTAGTAGTTAATGCATGTTGGTTTTTTTTAGTTCTAATGTCTAATATTTAGTTGTTGCAGACGGCTGTGGAGTCAGGAATGCTGTAGCAGAGGAGGTTCAAGCGTCTGCAGCTGTCAAAGGTTAGTTATTTGTATATTAGTAGGTTCAATAGGTTTAGTAGATTACTAAAAGTGTTGATGCGTTCCAGATGCATCTGTAGTTGTTGATGACCCATCTTTTAGTCTTGGTATCCCATTTGACGGGTCCTTGAAGGATGGAAGTCCAGTTTTAACATCTGAGCCTGTTGCTGATGGGAAGAGCTTGAATATAGATGGTGGAAAGAATATTGAAATAGGGTCGACTTTTAATGTGGTTACAGAAGAAATGACAGTTGGAGTGATGGATAGAAATAAATGGATATGAGTGATATTTTGACTGATCGACGTCGCGGAAAGAAACCATTGAAGACTGGGGGGTTTGTTGATCTAGATCCAGAACTTGTTAGCAGGGTGAGTAATTCTTTTGAGAATCCTTTGGAAACAAAGGATGAATGGGTGCGGAGAAGATTTGATGCATGGCGGATGCACGTTGAAAAATCAATTGATGTTAAGATTGAAGACATGGAATTGAATAATCTTGCTGACAATTTAGAGCAGTTTATGCTATGTGTACGTCGAATCGATGGGAAGCCATATCCACCAGACTCGTAAGTATACTATTTATTTTTCTTTATTTGTTTGTGTACTTTTATTTATTCTAACATGTTTTCTGTTGTGCAGGTTGCAGAATTTATTCCGTGGTTTTAACAGAATATTACGTCGAGCACAAGATGCTAGGGTTATGGATACGCGTATTGAAGAGATAGTGATCGACATTTATAAGGATGTCAGGTTTATGAAGGCACGTAAGGCTTTGGAGGTTGCAATGGAAGATTCTGTCGCAGGTGGCTTCACTCCGAAGAGAAAGAAGTCAGACATATTGAGTAGGGAGGACCAGTCGAGGATTCTGCTGCATCCTGCGCATCAGGTTACCACGAACTTGGGTCTTCAGAAGAGGTTCGCCTTTTATTGTATGTCATGTTTTTTGATTCGTGGGGGCAAGGAGTTATGTAAGGTCATGGACTTTTAGTTCTTTGTTGGAATGGATTTTGTGAATGAATACTTAGAGTATTGTGAGACGACCAGCAAGAATTGGCATGGCGGCATCAACAAATGCAAACCTGAGGATTTCAGGGAGCCCATTAGATGTTATGAAGGTGATGTGATAGAGTGTTGGAGGCAGTTAGAGTTCCATCTTCCAAAGTACGAGGTGCAGGATAAGTTTGGTGGCAGATTTGTGATTTTGCAGGCAATTAATCGCCCGAGAAAAGATATTTGGTATAATACAAATCATGTATCATGGAAAACCATTGGGACTTGGATGAAGGATATGGTTGAAATCTGCAGGATTGACGGGAACTTTACCAACAAGAGTTGCAGGAGTACTGCAATTACACAGATAGCGGTATCAGGTGTGTCCATTGAAGTTGGTATGACGATCACAGGTCATAAGAGTGCCGAAGCATATCAGCGTTATGATCAAAGTGGAGTTGTCACAAAAGCTTCGGCTATGGACATGCTGAATAGTGGTAAGACGTATGGCGAGCCTTTTCATAATAATGTTAAAAATTTGAATGCTGGATTATCTGGGAATTCGGAGAAGGCAGCTCGTTTGTGTTCTCGTTTGGAAATCAACCTCTCGTGATATATCCAACACTGCACAGGCTATTAGTACAGGTTTTGATAGTCTCGTGCCAGTTGAGATAGACGATGCATAGATGAATGATTTGGATATGGTGCTAAAAGAAAAACCTGCTTTGAAGAAATATTTTCGTGACCCTATAGAAAGTGTTGCTGCATCTGGAAGCGTTACAATTTCAGGTAATAAGATTGAGAGCATTGTCATTCATGTTGGAAGTTTAAATGAGGCTGGCTCTGTTATAAAATCACTGTAAGTATTGTTTTTGAATTTGGTAGTTTAGTTATAATTTTCTTATTTTAATTGTTTCTTATGGTTTGCAAGAAGTGAAGTGCTCAATGTTGAATCTGTTGAACTGCTCAATCTGCCAGCTTTTTGTTTTGGTAGATCAAATCACATTTTATTCTCACCATACAAAAGGTAAGGGTTATGTGGCTTATATATCTTAGGCAAATGAAAGGAATATGTAAGAACTTAATTGATACATCATGACTCGTGTACAACAGAAAGCAAAGTTGAATTCTGATAACATAGGCTTCTCCTTCACAACCTTTCAGGTATACAAGAATATACATGCCATGGTCTCGTCGGACCTGAAATTTCAAAATTAAAAATTGACCTGAACTATAATTGTTTGTTTCCCAGATGCCAAGGATCAGCGGCTTCGGTATTTACTCTAGAACACGATAAAATGAGGTTGGACATGAGGGTTGACAAATATTATGCTTATATTTGCAAATCGGGTCTAAAACCTCATATGATCAAGGCAATGCATCAATCCAATATGTGACCTTCAAAACATCTCACCATGGGAAGAAGAAAATCTTATGTCATGCTCCATTGGCAGCAATTGATTGGATATGATGCACACAACGCAACATACTACACCACACCAACATTGCTTTGTTGGGTCAAAATGAGGTTGGAACTGATGGTTGAGAAATATTAAGCATGTACTTGCAAATCGAATCTAAAACCTTAGAGGATTAAAGAAACACATCAAATGGATGCCTGATCTTCATAAAATCTGAAAGTTTCATGCCTTTCATAAAATCTCAAAGTTTCATGTCCATGGGAAAAAGAAAATTTTATGTCATACCTACAACAATTGATTGGACATATAATGCATACAACACGCCACACTCACTAGCACGGCTCAAGATATATCTACCCTGGATTCGGGGATCCCGGAGCTAGAGATCCCGTCCTCCTAATCCCCAGCGCTCGGCCGGATCCGCCGGGGGACCCCGTTTTCCTCTTGACGACACATGCACGCACTCGCCGGGTTGATCCGCCGTCCAAAACCCCCGTCGAATCTCCGCCGGCCCCGAGATCCCTCCTCCCGGGATCACGCTCGGTGATCCCTCCTCCCGGATCACGAGGGCACTGGTCGATATCCTCTCCGATATCGGTAGTGGTGATCCCTCCTCCGGGGATCACGAGGGCACGGTTGATATCCTCTCCGATATCGGGTGGGTGATCCCCTCCTCCGGGATCGAGGGGCACGGGTCGATATCCTCTCCCCGATATCGGCCCTGGTGATCCACTCCTCCTGGATCATCCGCGGTGCAGTCGATATCCTCTCCGTTGACGGCGTGGTGATCCCTCCTCGGGATCACATCCATGGCGAGGGGCGTGATCCCATCCTCCTCCCGGATCCCCCCTTCCACGAACCCCCGTTATCCGCCACTGGCCGCGGACACGCCCGGATATGCCACGATGCCACGTGGCTGTCAAATCGTGACCGTCGGTTATCCCGCCTTCCGGAATCACGTCCGTGCAATTACGAGCCGTCCACGTGGTAGCATCCAAGCGGGCCTTTCAAATTTAAGGCTGGCGATTGAGTTATTACGCCGTACGTTGCCAATAATGTCTTGCCACGTGGACAAGTGATTCCGAGGAGGAATTCCCACTAGCGTGAGAGTGCAATTTTCGGATTGCTTTCTGAACCGACCTCTGCGCCATTTTTGAGAGGAGAGGGTCCGATTCAAAGGCCAGAGTCACTGTCTCTCGAGCGAAGGCGCCCGAGTTACTTTTTACTTGTTTAAGGTAAAAAAAATCCCGGATCGAATAGACCTCGATACGATCTCGATTTACTATTTTTTAACCTTTGCTTTGTTTTTTAACGATTCTTGCCCGTCCCTGCGGATGGGCTTAATCTGCTAACCTGAAATTAGCTTCAATACCTCCATAAATGAGAACCGGGGCCCGTAGATGAGGCTGCAAATTCTCTTAAGTTACCGACCAAGCTTTGAGATATAGCCGGGTTTGAATCAGATGTAGAGGTGGAATCCCCTTCCAAAGAGAAGGAAAAGGGCGAAAAGCCTGATCCGACAACGCAGGTTGTCGAGCCCCCAGATAAAAAAAATCAGCCTCCTTTGAGGCTCATTAGCGTGAAGATATTCATGGGGCTCGGGGGGATGGCGAGGTTGTTCGGGAAGATTTGTTGGAGCACCCACGAAGAGCCCCCGACTCTGGGTATGATCCGGGCTTGGCCCGCCAGATGGAGGTGCTGTAGACGCCTGCTATAAGAGCTACAGCCAGAAAGGTTGATTTAGAAAATCATAGGTTCAGGGCACACCAGATTTATGAGAATTTCAAGCTCCCCGATGCTCCAAGGGGTCGGATTCCTGGCAACAACAGCAAGGGTGAATCCAAGAAGAGGGACTATGGGAAGATAGTGTGGCGCCGATCTTGTGATCCCGATTTCAAGTATGCCCATAACTTGACCAGGAAACTTCAAAGGACTAGACGAGCTGCAGCAGTATTGGCGGATCAACAGATAGATATTGGATTGCTTCTACTCGGCGGGCTTAGAGCTGACTTCATCAATTTGCGTGTTCGAGAAAGAAAGCACAGGAGATCGAATCTCAGGAGAAGCAAATAAGGGAAATTCGGGCTCGAATTGCTCGGAGCCATGGCAATGGGGTCACCGAGTCGGAAATTTGGCCGCCCAGCCCTAAATGGGATTCCGAGCAGGCCCAAGTGGACGCAGACGATTGGAGTTCCGAGGTTGCTGCTGCAGATGATAATCTGAAATCTCCCCAGGTTAAAAGGAGGACACCACATCGTTCGGATGCACCATTGAAGCCGAAGCCGACTAAGGCCCGGCGAGAATCTGCTATCATGGCTCCCAATCTAGTTATTTCTGAAGAATCCGAGCCTGATGACGAAGAGGAGCTGGTTGATTCCAGTATAAAACCCAGCAGGATAAGATTTCATTATTTGTATTGCATAGATCCCTCCTTTCACATTGCTGTTCTGTCCTACCAGAGAGGTCTGCAACAGGAGAGGTGGACCTTTAATTTCACATTGACATATCCAATTGTTGTGGAGAGTCCGCTACTTAAGGTGGGCAGCAAATCGCAATCCGTGGAGTTCTTCATCACCGAGGCAGAGGCCCAAAAATTCCAGACAATTCCAAGTGGCCTTGGAGATTTGCAATGCGAGGTGGATGCCAACTGCATTGGAGCTTCTTTACTGTGAGTGTAATTTTGCTACTACAGTTCACTTCTGTTGCTCAAAGAATTGGAATTCTGTTTTAATTTGCACATCCTCTCCTCAGGGTACTTGTCCATTCGATTCCTATTCAGAAGAGATGTCACCATGTAATGGTTCACCCTGCTGCATTCGGATTATTTCTAAGTGGAAGCAAGGCAGGTTTAGGCGGGGCATATGACCAATTTGCAAAGTTGATCCCACCATCACCGTTTGGCAAAGCTGCTTAATGGAGAATTCAGCATGTTCAGTACTACTACATTCCTGTTAATGCAAGGTAACATCTGCTTGTGAAGTTAAAAGATCCCCTTCATTTTTAATTGTCAAGTGATTAGTTTTATCGAACTGCAGTGGCCATTGGAGCCTGTTTATATTAGTTGTTGATCAATTGGCATGCCAGAAGCTGAACAAGCCCTGCCCGTGCATTTTACACTTTGATTCTTATGATCCCCTGCATGCAGATGTTCGAGGCTTCATAACTTTGTGAGTTATTTCAGGTGTACACATATTTATGGTTTCAGCATAGGTAATTAGGTTCTTATTTTAGGGATTGAACTCGGATTACATTTCCAGATTCTTGAGTGACCTATTCAAGAGGTGGAAGCACGAGGAATCAGCACTTCACAATGCTCCTTGCATACTGATGGATGCTCCCCAGCAACATAACAGCCAAGATTGTGGTGTATATGTGGTAAATTATGTGAATAGATTTATTGTTTCAGAAGACTCACGTGAAAGACCTTGTGGATCTTCAAGCGGGGCGGCAAGTCTAAGCGATATGCATGTTCTCCAACGCGTTCAGTAATCTTGAACGGCCCAGCCCATCTGAGTGCCAACTTCTTACAGTTACCAATTTTAAGCTTGGCTTGTTTTACTTTGATCTTAAGCCAAACTGATTCGCCCACCTGGAAGACTCGTGGGGTTCGGTGCTTATCCACTAGACTCTTCTGACGACTGCGCGCCGCCAATAAGTAACCACGAACTTCTTCCACCAAGGCCTGCATTTCTAAGAGGAGTTGTTGAGAGACCTCCACTTTAGAAATAGGGTTATGCCATGTGTCTGGAGTAAGACATTGATAGCCATAATTTATCATGAAGGGAGACATCATCCTGAAGACTCTCCTTACTTGATCGCTTGTTGGCTTAACTCTACCAAATAAATATAATCCGCCCATTGTGACTGTTTACTCCATACATAGCTTCGTAGCATATCTTCGATAATACGATTGACACGTTCTGTCTGACCATCTGTCTGAGGATGGTAAGCTGTACTCATAGCAAGCTTGGTTTGGATGGTGGCGAAGAAGTCTTTCCAGAATGCACTTACAAATTTAGGATCTCTGTCTGATACAATTACTCTTGGCATCCCGTGCAACCTGAAAATTTCTTTTGCAAACAAAGAAGGCGGTCGAGTTAAGGCGGTGTCCGTGGTTCGACATGGCAAGAAATGAGCCATCTTTGACAATTTGTCGACCACTACCATTAATGCATCATATCCATGGAGAGTACGTGGAAGGCCCACAATGAAATCCATGGTTATCACTTCCCACTTGGCGTTGGGCACATCCAAAGGTTGCAACTCCCTCGAACTCTTAATTGCTTTCAGGCCTTGGTTTGTTGACACGACCTTTGCTTGATGTATCTAGCAATATCCTTCTTCATCGAAGGCCAAAAATAGCTGGAGCGGATCTTAAAGTAAGTTTTCATAAAACCCGCATGTCCCGCTATAGGGCTGTTGTGTGTGTCATGGAGAATTAGCTTGCGCACCCCTGAAGTCTCAGGAACACACAGCTTATCCTTGTGATATAATAAGTTGCCCTCTTTCTTATATGAACGGAAAGCTTCACGTTCTTTATCTGTACGTGCTTCTTTACCCAAACTTTCCCAAACATTACAAAATTCGGGATCTGTGGCCAGGGTCTGTTCTATCTGTTTCCCAAACTCGCTGGTGAGTGTGGAAATGGCGTTACAATGGGTTCGGGTTATCAAAGGATGACGTGACAAGGCATCCGCAACCACATTGTGCTTCCCTGGCTTGTACATAATCTCGAAGTCATATTCCTCGAGGAATTCCATCCATCTTCTCTGACGGAGATTGAGATTTGGCTGGGTGGATAGATAGCGGAGACTCTGATGATCCGTATCTAGCTGAAATTTTCTACCGAGAAGGTAGTGTCTCCAAATACAGAGAGCGCGGACAACTGCCAGCAACTCCTGATCATGGGTAGGGTATCGCTGTTCTGCGTCATTCATCTTCTTTGAATCGTAGGCCACAACTCTCCCCTCCTGCATTAGCACTCCACCGGTAGCTATCTTACTAGCATCAGTGGCCACTAGTTTATCCTTTTCAGGATCGGGCAAAGTGAGGACCGGTGCAGATGTTAAAGCATCCTTGAGCTTGTAAAAGCCGACTTGGACTTTTGCTTTCCAATGTTCCATCCAATCCTTCACTTTCTCATGCTTTGTGAGATTAGTAAGAGGTGCGGCAATTGTTGCAAAATCCTTAACAAATTTCCGATAATATCCTGCGAGTCCCAAGAAACTCCGGACTTCTAAAACATTACCTGGAATAGGCCAATCCTTTACTGCTTCTATCTTGGCTGGATCGGTAGCAATTCCCTCTGCTGAAATAATATGCCCCAAATAGTCGACCTTGGGAGTGGCAAACTTGCATTTAGAGAACTTGGTGAAGAGCTGATGGCGCCTTAGCTTCTGCAAAGCCAACCGAAGATGTTGTTCATGTTGCTGCAAGATTTTACTATAGATGAGAATGTCGTCAAAGAAAATAACAACAAAGTCATCTAAGTATTGGCGGAAGATGTCATTCATCAACCGCATGAACGTTGCGGGGGCATTGGTTAACCCAAAAGGCATGACGGTGAACTCATAATGCCCATATCTGGTGCGAAAAGCAGACTTATGAATGTCTTCCTCCTTTATCCTTATTTGATGGTACCCGGAGCGTAAATCAATCTTTGAGAAATATTTGGCTCCTTGTAACTGGTCCATGAGATCATCTGCCCTAGGCAAAGCATAGCGATTCTTGATGGTATGCTTATTGAGCTGCCTATAATCAATACACATCCTCAAGGAGCCATCTTTCTTCTTGACAAAAAGAATAGGAGCGCCAAATGGTGAAACACTAGGCCGAATAAAACCTAGGTTTAGTAACTCTTGAAGTTGTTTCTTAAGCTCTGCCAACTCTGGAGGACTCATTCGGTACGGGGCCTTGCTGGTAGGCTTAGTACCGGGTTCTAGAGCTATCTCACATTCTACCCCTCTGAAAGGAGGAAGCTTGTGGATCTCATCTGGAAAAAGATCACTAAATTCTCGAAGAAGGGTGGCAATTTCTTGTGGCAAGGTGTCTATTACTTGCTTTTGCTTAGTGCCAGACTCAATGGAGGCAAGTGTAATGAGGCAAAGGAGTTCATCCCTGCGTATAGCTTTTTCTAACTGCTTGATTGACATAAACTGCATAACAGAGTGGAATGGATCACCTTTTATCGTCACGCGTGCTCCATTAGCGGCGTTGAAGGTAACCTCTCGTTTCTCGCAGTCTATGTTGGCCTTCGCAGATGCCAAAAACTCCATACCAACAATAAGATCATATTTGCCAATGTCCATTAACTCGGCACCCAAGGCAACTGGTGCACCTGGCAACTGCATCTTAAGGTTAATGCGGCAGCCATGTGTGTGTCTGATCTTACCACTGGCTAACGTAACTGGCTTAGGTCGGGATCTCAACGTTTCAAGCTGCAATACCTGGGCCATTCTAGGAGAAGCAAAATTATGCGTACTACCCGTATCCATCAAAATTATGAAAGGCTTACTGTCTACTTGGCCTATGGTAGAAATAACTGAAGGTTGAGTTTCAGCATTGCCAGTTTCTATGGTGGCAAGAATATGAGACGCACCGTGAATGTACTCGGGAGCCTCGTCCTCGACAGGCAGATTGGACTCCAGATCTTCCCAGTCGAGGTCGGCCATGGCCAGTTGGGCAGTCTGCGTGACATAAGGGCAATTCTGCATATAATGCCCGGGTCGCATACACCTGTAACATGCCTTATCCTTACGTAGTTGATCTCGGGCCTCTTTGGGAATAGACTGTAAGAGATTCCGAACTTCCTTGCTAACATTGGTGGGTTTGTCAGGCATGTTGAAGGTGACTTTCTTTTCCTGGCGACCGTAAGAGTTCTGTTGAGAGGGCCCCGGACTGGGTGAGCGGGGTTTATATGGTGTGGACGGTCGTGGCTCGCGTAGGTAAGGAGCGTGTCGTGGATACCGGGTTCCTTGGTGTGTCTTCTTCAAGGCTTAATGCCTTAGCCTCTGCTTACACTCACGATTTTGGGTCTCGGCCTTGACCATTCGTTTAATGGATGGGGCCAACCCTTCAATGTAGCCCTCTACACGCCCAGCTTCTCATTCATCCCTCGGTATATACAACCTCGGCATGAATTCATCGATTAATGGGCCTGAACGGACCGCCCTTACGCTCTAACCTCGTAAAGGTCTCAGATCTGTTGGCATTTATGCGCTGCAGGCACGCGTAATGCAATTAAAAGCCTTGGCGAACTTTTGAACTTGCACCTCCTCCCCGCCCGTGCTTGGCTCGCATAACCCTTCCACCAAATAACGGGCAGCTCCGGTAGGTTGGTGGTGGCAACCTTTCCTCAGTATCCTTCTCCGCCATTCCATAGGACTTCCCCTGACTCCTTCATCTCGTCCAACCAGGATTCCGCATTTAGGCCGCCTCTGGATTTCCCATCAAACTGGGCCAATTTCATATTCTTCCATATGCTAGTTATAGCTGTATCAACGGTCTTACGGTATTCCTTATCCTTACGCTTCGCATGGTCACTGACTGATAGCGATGACCCAGAAGACACCGAAGTGGTTGAGTGTGAGGAAGTGACGCTATCCTTAGAGGAACTTCGGTGACGCTTAGCATGAGTCCTCCTTGGTACAGTGCACGTGTATCGCTCCGTGGGGAGATGGGCGCAGTCGCGGTGGACTCAATGGTCGCGGATGTAATTCCGGTCCGTCCTCCCGGTTTGTTGCGGCCGGATTGGCATGCAATACATAGGCCTATAATTCGCCCGAGCTGCCTTTTTCATTAACATCAATTCCTCGCTTCAAAATCGACCCTCTTTGGCGTTGGAGGGTGTTTGCCAGGCGGCGTTACGTGCACCGTCTATAGCGAGCATTCATGAAAGTATAAGCAGATTTACAGTAATGTACAATTTCTTTTAGATAACATTTGCTGGCAGTGACAAGAAAATAGACAAACAGAAACTGATGTTTCATTTCATTCAAGTTGAGTACAACAACAAGTTAATTGGTACATGGGTTGGCACAAAAGGGGGTATGATACAGTGGAAGTTTTAAAGTTCTACTCGCACACAGCGTAACAACAACAAAAAAACATAACTGGAGAGACCAAGCCTAGGGGTTCGCGAAGGGGTACAGGATCGCGTAACGGACACTCTCCCGTACAGCTCTAACGAGCTTATAGCGCGCCCAGGCTTGGACAATCACTGGTTGGTATTCCCACATTGGGCTAACAATGAGAAGATTGAAAAGTCTCCGCAGAGCATAGAAGAGTTGCCAAAGGTGGTCATTGGCATCCTCGAAAGCCTCATGCCTGCTCATACTCCAATAGTCCCATGTACGTCAGAGGGTCAGTTTCAGGTCCTCGAAAGCTCTGTCCCTAAGGATGTTAACTATCTCCAACCCTTTGTCAGGATCATAGGGTTCTCCTGGTGGCGGTGGTTCCATCTCATAGCCTTCATCCCACTTTGGATATTCACCATATCTCTGGCCATAGTCCTGCTCTGGCGGTCCGGGATCATCCCTCCTAACCATGTCGGTAATCCTCTCCTCATATTCCCAAAGGGTCTCTTCTGCAAGATAGTTGGAATGAATATAGAACATTTTGTAATTCCATTATATTCTAAACGCTAATACTTTGAAGAGGACGTCATGAAAAAAACAATTCACTTATACTTATCAAGACAGTAACTGTATTTAATAAGGAAATAAGGTACATCATATTATAACATGGCTAAGACATTTGCCAATCCAAAATCTCATAATCACACGCAATATAAAAAAAATGCGTAGCATAATTAATTTAGGAGCTAGGTCCTCCCTCTTCATCCGTGGCCCTTGGAGGTGGTGGAGGCGGTCGGTGTCGCAGCAGAGTTACCCCGGGATCTACCGTGGCAGCCGCAATAGATGCAACCTCCGGTGGATAGGCAACGGCCAGTGGGGCTGCCGTGCGGAGCTTCATGCTCATCCAAGGCGCAATATCCTGACCCAAGGCCGTCAGGGCAAGATCCCGTCGCCGCACGTACACAAAGTAAACGTGATAGGGAAGCTTCTTGGTGGCGGCCCGTAGAGAGAGCACCTGAGGGCCCACCATGAAGCTTCACCCTGCCCCTAGATCTCGGGCTATAAAAGGGACTTGCCCCCGCCGGAAGGTCGACAAAAGAAACGGGTGAGGTGGTTACCCAAAGACCTTCCCTTGCGGGGTCTCGGATGTAGCCACTTCCTTATCCCACCATGGGGACTTCTTCCTCCCTAAGTTCTGTTGCTCCTCCTTCTTATGCGCAGGATTATGATATAAATCCTCTCCCTCATCATCCGAAGCCTGAGGGGACCTCAACCATGTTGATGTTTGGGGCGGAGGTCCCATAGCCGTGAAGGCATCCGGGTGAAGGCTGCGAGGCCGGCTCCTCGCATCACGGTCCCGAAGATGTAATAGAGTCTCCGCCGGCTCTATGGTCTCTGGCGGGCGGAACTGGAGCAGCCGCGCACTGGAGGAAGCTCGAGAAGTGAAGTCGATAAAATCATCCATACAAGATTACTCGCAAGCTCGTAAAGTACATGGTCTTTATGCGTTTAGCCGAAATCCGGCCACCATGTGATACGTCCAGATAATATCATCCAAGAGAAGGTACTCTTGCCCTTGGTGATAGATAACTGGGAGGCCGTCTAGTCCTGACAAGCCTATAGCTTGTTCATGGCGCGGTGGGAACTCCTCCGCTAACTGTTTCCAACGGGCAAAGTCGCCCATGCCTATGTGCTTGTCTTCCCCCTCCTCGGAAGACTCTGGCAGTTTGCCTTTTTCTACAGGCAAAGTTTCATCCTCAACGTATTGATCCATGAGGATGGCTAGGGCGAAAGTAACTTCCAGATATTGCCGCCCCTGATGTTGGACCACTGGCAAGTGTTTACCCCATCGGAGCTTCCCCTTCAGGACATCATAAGCATGGGTGTCCCCGCCCAACATCTCTCGGACTACCTCCCGCTCCAGATACAGCTGGGGAGGATCCCCAAAAGGAATACATAGAGAAAGCATTTCCTCCATGTAAAAGTCAAGGAATCCGGCGTAATCCGGATGTCGCTTCATATTGGCGAGGAGGTCCAGGCGTTGGCATAGCAAGGATCGCAGCAGGTCGAAAGGAACTTGTGGATCCCATTGCTCTCCATCGTGGTACCAGGCGACAAGGTCGGCGGCAGCCATGGCACTAGAAGGGAGGAGAGAGAAAGAGAAACATTTGAAATAACTCTAAGAGTCCCTTTTTAACTCCTTTCTATTGAGGCTGACGTCAGCATTTTATTTTATATTTAACATAAAATAATTAAGCTTTTAATACAACATAAAAGTTTTTATTAAATATCACAAGAAAATATTTACAATGCGGAGCCCCGCAAATATGCTAAGGATGCTCCCCCCGAATCCTGCGGGCGAGGGCTAAATCCTTAGGCATTATGGTGACCCTCTTTGCGTGGATTGCGCAAAGATTGGCGTCACCAAAAAGTGCCACCAAGTAGGCTTCAGCAGCCTCTTGGAGCACCAAAATTACAAAGGTCTGGAAACGGAGATCGGTCTTGAATCGCTAAGCTGATCTCCGCACCAACCTCTGGAAGGGTAGCTTCACGGGATCGTAAGCTCAGTAGACTTCTCGAACTTGCGGATTTCCCAAGCAAGGCCGCGATGCCGGGTCGGTACCTGTGGAGGCTTCCTCCTGCCCCCTTCGCTTTGCGGCGGCCCCGTCGATGCTGGCACCGTCTTAGCCCCAACAGCCGGTCGGGAGTTATCCACCCGCTGCTGCCTCCGGTCGGAACTCGTCTTCTTTCCAAAAGCCCCGACAGTCCTTAGTTTCTCTTTGAACTGGTCCGGTCTTATGGGCTAGACCCTTCCTCCCGATTAATGATCCCCGATCGTCGAGTTGGGCCCGCCCACTCCCGGATGCTCCTCCATCTTGTTGGTCCCGGTCTTGCTCTGGTCCCGCTCCTCCCTTCGAGCTTCTCCGTTCCTCCCTGGCTCTCTTGAGATCTTCTTGAATCCCTAGCAAAAATTTGGGCTGCAACCGCGACCGGTTAAGTTCGACTTGGTACGGCGCGGCCATGACCCATATCTATCCCAATAGTTGTCGATAGTCTAGGGCGATATCGGGGATTTCTCCCCATTCAAAACTGTTGGAACCCTCATGCCGGTGGTATGGGGAACCTCAATGGTTCTCATCATCAATGACGGCAAAGCCGCCCCCGAGGTACCTGTACTCCCTTCCCCGGGCGCCATTCCGATCGCCGATCTCCCCTCCCGATGATCATCCTCTCGCCAAACCCACGACACCTGCCGGCCTCGCCCCTGTATCTTCCTCCTCGCGATGGCCTTCCCGACGGGAGGATAGAATTTAATGAGCATCATGACCATGTCGGGTTGCTCAACAATGGTATAGGAGAGTCGGGCTAAGGTTCAATCAATCGAATGGCTCGAGAAATGATAGATAGGATAGGGAATCCTATCGTTGTTCTCAAACCTATTTACCAGCTCATCCAAGTATATCAATAAAGGCCGGGTCCAGAGCCATGTGCTTGGCGATCATGGCGTAAATCTCCACGATGCTTTCGAGTAGATGGGTCCAGGGCACTCTTTGTGATAGCCATAGTTGCGCGCTAAGGTCTAAGAAGGCGGATAAAGAGGCGCCGGGCGGGCGGAGGATATGGCAAAGGAGGCGCTTAGGTTCGCGCGGCACAAGGGCTAAGAGCAAAGGCAGTGTCCGGTGGCGATGGCGGCCCGCACAAAGGCGGCTCCAGTATCAAGGCAAGGCAAAAGCAAATGACAAGAAAAGTTTTGTTAAACGCCATTAACTTTTAAAATTTCAAAAATTTTTCTTATTAACTTTAAAATTTTATTATTAAAAAAAATAATTATACGGGCGGAAAATACGCTACGCATTACCATACTGGCCGCAATGCCGTATTATACGTGCGGCTTCCGGCCAACTGGGGTCGCCGAAAAGCGCGCTCGAAGTTGACTCAAGGGCCCGCTGCAACTGGTTCGTTCGACTGGTCGGGGCCGACCGCATTTTCGGCCTCCTACCGCGGATCGCAAGGCTTACGTGTAGCAAGCGGCACCCGAAGTTGGTTTTGGGCCCGCCTTGACCATTTTTCGCCTTTAGAGTCGATTGTTCTAAGGTAATTCGATACGCCCGATCCAATGGAATCACCCTCTTCGTTATTCGAGCTACCTACTGACACTTGCTAGGCTTCCAATCTTGGGCCCTCCAGTCGCCCCATCCTCTTTAAAGCTACAATTTCTTAATTTAACCTAACACCGAGCCAAACATCAAAGAGGACTAACAACACATTGACTTAGCCTCCTCCTAACTACCGTGCTACAAGTTAGTGTTTGGCCAGTGCTATGATTTCGAGCAACCGAGATCACGGCTCTTATACCACTGTGACGCTCCCTGGATATATACGACACCCAGCCATATACATACGGGGACTTTCCCCTCCCATAGCAACCAACTTGCCATGAGCCCAAAGTTCTATTTCGGCCATCTATGAAATGATGCCCGAAAAGAAGGACACGAAGGGGTCATTCGGCCCACGCCTTCAGTGGGACTCCTACGTCGCGGAAGCATGAATACAAGGGTTAGCACACAGCATGAATGCATATAATTAACCACCACGAAGGGTGGCGCATCCATCCAAATACCAAAGGCATAGAATATGCATCTAAACTAAGAAAACACCCAAACCCCAGGTTCTACCCCTACTCACTCGGTGAGGATTGACCGACGGGGGCCTCAAGAGATCAGCGTGACCGAGTCTTGGCATGGCGCTTGGCGGCATAGAACATCGGCTAGGGTTGTCCACTCCATCCGCCCCTCCTGTGCACACTTTGCAAATGGGTCAATTCATGCTATGGCTTCGCTATAGCCTTCCGGAGACGCAGGTTCAAGGTATCACCCTTTGAGCCTACTCCAGGTTCATGACTCCCCGGTCCGAGGAGGTGTGTGGGAAGCGTCCCCTCCCAGAATCACAGTGGTTCCATGGGTGAGCTAGAGAATACGTGCCGCATCAGCAACCCCCGCATCCTTACCCGACTTACTCACCCTAAATCTACTCAAAGTACAGGATGCCCCATGCGGGTCACACCTCTGTACCCGTGGGAGTGTCCAGGACCCATACCCGCCTGCTCTCAAGCCCTAGCTCACCGGGCCGGGCTATTAGGCCTAGCCCACTGTAGGAGTCTCAGGAGCCTTTTATGTTCGTGCAAGACCCCACCCCCACTTCACCACTGTGTTCCTTGTCTGGTGCTAAGCCAGTCCATAGCATCTAGGACCCGGTGGGCTCTTGTGCACATGCCGCATTTAATAGGACTCTACAGGGCTCTATCTAGGAGCATACTACAATACATGGCTCAGAGGTCTCTACCCCCCGTAATTCCCCCATTTCAGAGTCATACTAGACAAAGAGCTAACAATCCATCCTTTCCAAGCAAAACCAGAATCAAATATAAAGAGAATTTACCTTTACAACCAAGGGTTAGTTCCTATGATTGAAACACAAAGAGAACAGAGAAACAAACACAACCAAGGCCCAATAGGGGCGTTATCTAGAATTCACGGCTATCCTAGCCACTCACCTGAGTTCTGGCTGGACTCGTTACCATGGGGTGCTTCCATCTCTTGGGTGTTGAGGGTTCAGCTTCTGCTTCACAGGTTCGACTTGGTATGGTGGCGCTCTGATAGGTATGATGGCGCTCAGCTCCTGCTCCTTCTTTGGCCGAATTGAGGGAGTCAACACAGGGATATGGATCAGGTTGACAGCCTAATTTGGCAATCCCCATACTGGCCAATCGATTGGGGCAGGTGGCGCCTTCCCAAAACAGTAATTAGCCTAATTAATCCTATTTAATCCTTAATTTCCTAAGTTATAGGTTATTATCTTTAATGGTTAAATTAGCATAGCTAATTTAATCCCTTTTAGAGTAACCCCCTAGGTTACAATTAAGTTGACGTATCCCATGGTGGCGTACCTTTAGGGGGGTGACGTGCGTGTATTTGGACGTGTCCCGTATAATTACGTGACGTAGACCGTATAAATACGTGGAACGTCACAATGGGGGACTCAAAACCCAGTGGAGAAGATATCCACTAGAGCAACACTACCCACCACATACATAACATGGAAAAGCAGAGAATACAGATCACCATGAGCACAACTGTTTGCTATGAGTAGGTGTGAATCTGAAGATATTGTTCCCAAATGACACTTTTGATGTCATCCTTCAAGGAAGAACATTTGTAAGCCTTCACAATGCGACTACGGGCATCGCTAAGCACTTGTGTATCTGAAAAGAGCTGTCCCTTGAAGATGAGGAGATTTCGTCTCTTCCAGATGGACCAGATGATCCAAGCAGATGCTAAGTGGAAAGCCCTCTTTGCCAACTTGTCCCAAGAACTAGGATAGACCCGACAAAAGGACCTCACGACTATTCAAGTCACAATGGAAAAGACTTCGAAAGCCACCGCCAAGCTGGTCGAACATGGTGACACAAGAAGAAGCGGTGCTCAATTGTCTCATCCCTCTCAAGGTGCAAGAGGGCGGATCACGAGACTGGCTGGGCCAAATCGATGAACAACAAGGTGTTTACCCAAGACGCATCTATGAGTGATCCGCCACCATAAAATGGATAACTTAGGATGAAGCAATTTATCCCATACCCATCGCCCGATCGCTTTTACGATGAGGCTCGGGGATAACTAAAGGCCACTTTGGTGATGGAGGCAACACCTCGGGATGAAGCAGACCACATACATCGAGGTGCACCGCCCTCCTTAACAACGCCATGAACTACCCCCAGGCGGGGAGCCACGTCTTGTGGGTGTGGAGGAAGTGTAGCGCTACTTTTTCCCAAATGCTCCGGTCCCAACGAAGGAGAAGGAACTTCAATTTGAACTCATTCCACGTCAACAATCTTGTCTCATTATACCATGCAGATACCGTGAGCACACCTGCTGCTCGCCACCGACGTTAAGGTCAATGGATGGGCCGAGAATAGACCGGGGGGACAATCTGCATGACCAGTCACCCAAAGGGATCCACCAACAACCGGTCAGAGATCTGTGTGTGGGCCATTGGATGGAACCAAAAACAAAGTGCGCCGCCGGTTTCCCAAGCGGTTAGCAACCCTTGAGGAAAGGAGATGCATTAGGATATGGAGAAAGTGGATAGAATAATGCCCATGGGAGGAGAGGCTTAATGGATGGAGAGCCAAAGGAAATGCACCTCTGTAAAGACCGGGTGAATGAGACGCAGACCTGGAGAATTACCAGCATTATTGAGAATCCGCCACATGAACTTAGAGATCAGCAAGATGGATGCCATGTAGACATGTGTACCACTCAGAACTGACTTTGCCACAGTTACACGACCAGCCATGGATAACTTAGCCGTGGACCACCGAACAAATGCCTTTCCAACCCCTTAATAATGACATCCCACGCATCACCGATGAGAGGTGTATACCAACCGGAATGCCTAGAAGCTTAGTTGCCTTCCCATGAGGAAGAACCTTCCGTGGAAATGCAACCCGCGTAAGACGACACCGGAGAGTCTAGGGCCTGAGGCGCATTACACTTTGCCACCCCACAAAGATACCCGCCAACGAAAACGTCCAACAAGGAAATGGCATTCTCGCAATTCCCGCTCATCAGCCATCAAGAACAAGAAAGTGTCATCCGCATACCGATTCATGAGATCTCTTGTGAACCATTATTCATGGGAAGACCATGCAGGATGCCTTCCCGCATCGCAAGAGAGAATACCCGAAAGAATCTCCGCCACAATTGTAAAAAGCAACGGTGCCAAAGGACAGCCCGGCGAATGCCAATGCCCCCCACCAAAAAATGTTGATGGTTCTCCTTGAAAAAGAACCAAGAACGAAAGCGTAATAATGAAGTTTCATAACATCCGCGAACCGGGCACCAAAACCAAGGCGTAAAAAGGCAATCGCTCCAGAAACTCCAGTCAACACCGCCATATGCTTTTGCAAAATCCAGCTTCAAGTGTACAATAATAGGGTAACCATGCATTCTAGCCCAATAGAGACCCTCATATGCTGCTGCCACATTATTCAAGATACACCCGCGAGGGCAAGAAAAACGGGATCAAGCGTGGAGGAGATGGACTCGGTAAGCACGCCACAAAGCTTCTGAGCAAAAGCTTTAGCAAAGATCTTGTACACTGAGGACAACAAAGTAATGGGGCGCCAATCTGAAATGGAAGAGGGATCCTTACATTTTGGAATAAGGGAGATGCAACCAGAGTTGAGGATTTTGTCCAAGTGCCTTTGTCTTTTAAAATCCCTGAAAGCATCATATACATCTGCACCAAGCCAATCCCAATACTCCTGGAAAAACTCCACTGGAATACCATCAAGACCCGGACACTTGCCCCTCTTGAGAGAAAATGTGGCCTCAGCTAAATCATTCTGGCTGATCTCAGCCTCTAAAGTGGCCCTTTGCTCATTGGTGACTATAGGATGAACCTTAGCAAGCAAGGCCGCTTGAAAATCTGACTGAAAGGGAAGACGCCGAGCAGTGAAGAAAGCTGAAAAGTGATTATGCAAAAAGCCTCTAAGCTCAGCTGGATCTGAAACAACACGCCCATCCTGAGTCTGCAGAGACTGAAGAGATGCAGCTAGCTTTCTTGTTTTGGCAGCTCTGAAGAAAAAACATGTGCACCGGTCTCCCTCCTTGAACCATTGCAACCCAGCTTTAATGCGAGCAAAGTGCACCTGTTCTGATTCCATCTGCCTAATGAAACACCTCATTTATTGCTAAGAAGATGAACAAACTCTCTCTCCCAAGTCTTGATTGCATCGAGAGTCAATGGAGATGTTGACCACTTATCGCAACAACATCAACAGATATACCAAACTTCTGAAAGGCTTGGAAAACATAGAAAAATGAAAAACAAACTTAAGACATTTTTGAAGAACAATTTATGCAATTGTCTTGCATTTGAGAATAATAAGGAGAAGGCAATGTACTGCATTTAATAGCATTCTCTTATGTTTTACCATCTAGGATTTGACATAAATTCTCTTTTTACACTTCTTGCTGTATTGTCATCACAACTCTTATTAGGGTAAAACCATGAAAGGGTGTACGTACATCGTACTGAATTGAAGGACGAATTCGTGCTTTTTCGGGTTACATTTTGGGTGTACAATGCGATACTCCAATTTCTCTTTTTTGTGGCAGGCACACAATGATTGCGAGAACATCCCCTGACAACCCATCGTTGGAATTCTTGGCGCACCGAATCGAACTCAGTTTGAAGGAATCCGTCCCTCCCTTTCCAAAATTTTCCCCTTCCCATAACATTCACCAAACAAGAATTCCGCAAGAAAGGTAGAGAATTTCACAAGAATTCTTTAAGGAATTCCAATCAATTTCATTTTTGCAGATGGAGGGCGAGAACTTCACTGCAAGTGCTGGTTCTAAACGCAAGTATTCTGACATTGGGCTGTGTTACGCTATAAAACAAATAAAGCAGCGTGTTGATAGGTCGGTGTATTGCATTCTCAGCTGTTTGCAAGCGCTTCGTCCAGATCAAAGAGTAGTTTGTTTGGGGTCTGGGTTCGGGAACTCCTGGAAGACAGCCCTCTGTGAGGACCCATGGATCTAACAGGAGAGTCCGGGGGACTATGTCACGCGGGATTTGCAAGAAGAGAACAAGAAGAAGAAAACAGAACAAAAAGGAACAATGAGAGGAAAATGATAAGCTTCCTTGATATCAATGATGAACATACATGAGCTCTCGCAATCGAGAGAAGACTGAAAATGAGACAAGACTCAAAACTCATCTAGCCTTCATGTGCTAGCTCTAATCATATATATAGTACAATGGCCTTTGGCCCAATATAGACACTCTGACTGATCTCGGTGCCGACTCCTGGGAGGAGGCCTGATTTGCAGGAATGTTGGCGGTGCCTCATGAAATGCCTAGAATCATGCTGACGCGGGCGGTGGCGGGCCATCACTTGTCTGAGCGGCGCCTCTTGTTGACGGGCGCAGGCTTTGGCTGCGTGGTCTGCTGCTTGGACTTCTGCTGAGCCTTTGATGGCTGACCCGTGGCTGACTGTGGATCCTTGAGCTTGACCTGGTCCGTCGTGTGCATGAATAGTCCTGAACTAGGAGGCACAGGACTAACACTCCCCCCCACCAAACGACACTCAGTCTGAAGAAAAGGAGGAATGGCTTCCGAGGGCGGGAAACTAGAAGTCGAAAAGTGATCCTCACGGGAATGAGGTCGGGCGCCATTATGGTAATGAGCAATGAGGTCCTGGCGTGTTTGAAGAGCTTCGGGGTGTTGAGCCCGAGGGGCGTGATGGGCCTCAATGAGAAAGTGAGAGCGCACCATGTCTTCCGGGCAAAGATGGGCGTCAAGGAACAAACTGGCACTCCATGAGAAGGCAGGTTTGGAGACCGAAGGCACTGACACTGGCATTCGGATTGCAGTGAAAGATTGGACGCTGCCGATTTAAAGAGCTGACCAGGATGCATTTGAGAGCTGCACAGAAACCAGCTTGACGGTGGACTGAAGGGTCTGGTGAGGTGGCAGCATTCTGCAAGAAGGTATCAAGACCATGCAAGGCATCAGCAGTCTTTTGCCAACCACGCTCATTACCGATATAAATCCAATTTTCAGTAGTGTCCAAGGTGGCATTATCCTCCCAGTTGGAGCGTCGGACAAATCGGGGATCCCACCGGAGATCCGTGGAGATCTGAGGTGGAGTCGACCCTGCGTGGCCATCCATGACCTTCGTCCAAAAGGGAAGACGCCAGTCAGAAGAAAGGAACCGTGGGCGTGGAGGGGCTCCTAAGGAAGCATATGGGGAGGGAAGCATGCTCGTGTGCGTGGGGTGCAGAGCCATGTCCCTAAATGCTTGAACAAGATTTTGATCTAGAGCACGACACCAATGGTCCCAGTCAGAAGTAGAGAGTAATTGATATACAGGAGGATTGACCCAACCCGTGGGGATGGTCTTGCTTTCCAGAAGGCCACGGAGTTGATTGTAGCCTCCCAAGTGCTGCATATAAATCTGGGCAAATTCGAGATCATCAGGGTGTGCCAGATTTTTGTTGACCTGTTCCAACGTTTCACCGCCACGAGGTAAAGTCTTGAGCCGTTGAGCATGTACTCCTGTTCAAAAGTCTGAGACTGAGCAGGATCCTTGAAATATTTGTTGGCGGTTGATAACAACCAAGCAGCATTGGAGTTGCCGCTAAAAACCTGATGGGCCTCATCCCGGAATTTATCCTGGAGATCCGCTAGGTAGAAGTCATGAAAAACATATGCCATAGGTTTGAACAACTTCGGAAGATGACTAGTTCAGATCTTCAACCATGAGTTGATCAAAGACTAAGAGTGCACAAAATAAACCCTTATCTTCTATAGAAAGATCCGGCCAGATCCGAAGGAAGTCCACACTGGTGAGTGGCGGGTGATGAACTTGGCCATTGGCCGTGTACCACTTCAAAAGAAAGAGGTGCCGTCGGGCCACCACATAGTCAAGATAGCTGGAAGGAGTAGAGAAATCCACCGGTATGTTGGTAGCAAGTTCAAGATATCCCTCCTGTTTGTTTTGGGCTTCCTCAGCCGATTGAACTGCTTGCTGGAGCTGATGTTCAAGGTCACGGATCCGATGCTCCTTTTCTAACAAAAGACGGGACTGATCCCGGACCCGTTTACCAGGAAGCGTGGCATGTGAAGAGGATTGCCCAGGAGTCTGGAGACGAAGTGTGGCAATCTCCGCATCATCGAGGACCTTTTGTTTTACGAACCTCCAACGGTGAGTCCGAGGGGCGTTAACTCGATTGGTGGCGTGGAAAGTCGAAGCTTCAAGGGCGGTGAGTCGAGTTTCTCGCTCAGTGAGGTTTTGAACTTGAGGGCTGTAATTGTCACAAAGCTCTGTGTACAAGGTGTCGAGTTTAGCAATGTGTTTCTCCTTTTCACCCAAGAGAGTTTGGAGCTGAGCCTGCTGATCTGTAAGTAGTCTGGTCTGATCCTGAGCACTTGTGACATCGAGGCGGGCCTGTAATAGAGCCGCGTGCTTTTCTTGAAGTTGGGCCTCCAAAGTTTGAATATGGGCAGTGGCAGCTTGAAGGTCTCTTTGAACAAAGATCGTAGCCTCGAGGACGCTCAACACCCGGCCATGAGAGCCTCCTGGGATGCTTGTAGCTGCAGGGCAGCGGCTTGAACATCTTGTTGGAAGTTGTACAGGAGCTGTTGAGGATGGGGAGGTTCAGGGCCCTGTTGCTGCTGTGTCTGAGATTGTTTAGAGGCATGGCAGGAATTGGCAGGCGTGGCCTCAGAGGAGGAAGAGGATACGAATACATGCACGGCCCGAGGTTGAACAAAGACGAGGGGAGGCCGGGCGTGATGGTACAGCTTGTTGAGTTTGATGCTGGGAATGCCGAGAGCGCTGAGTGGAGGTATGGGAAGTGGAAGGGCTCTCAAGAACAGGAAGATAATGACGAATTAGGGCCTGTAGATGGCCTCCCACGGAAATTTCAGAGACAGAGGAGGGAGTAGCCCGGATGCGGTCTACTTCTTGAAGAAGGCGATAGAATAAAAGCTGTGGCCAATCAACATGCAGATTGGAGTGGATGGCAGTGATGACCATATTGTAAAACGGCTTATTGATGTGGGTGTTCTTAATGGAATGCCCAAGCAATTTTCTCCACAGAAACTTCACAAAAGTCTCATGTGGTTTGGCAATATTTGTGAGGCGATGCTGGTTTGCTTGATAAGCAGGAGCGCCAAACTGAGTGACGTCCATGTCCTGTAAAGCAGCCCAAGAAACAGAAGGTTTTTGCAAAGGGATGCGGAATACCTCAGAAATCAAATGCTGAGTAAGTAAAATGGTGGTGCCATCGACCTCCGTAGCAAAGCCTTCCGGGCTATTGACGATGTGTGCTATGAACTGCTGCAATTGCGCCGGATTGGGGGCCGGGAGCTCCATTTGTGAAAATTCGTAAAGCTTGTGGCGTTCTGCAACTTCCCGACTCAGACCAACAAGGGCCTCTCGAAAGGTGAGCGTCGAGAAAGACACAGACCCGAAAAGAGTCGCATCCCGTGGAGCAGAAGCTTGAAGCGTAGAAAGTTTGGGGGCTGCCATGGCGAAAAGCGTCGGAACAGAAGGGACTGTGTGAAGAAAGCGGAGAGCGGTGAACTGAAGGCGCCGAGAGACGAAAAGTTTTAGGGCGCGCAATTGGAGGCGAAGGGGTATGATGAGGGCGAAACTGTAACCGTTGATGGTGCCAGGTGTCGAAAGATGCCAAGCATGGGCTTGAGAGGCAAAAATTTGGCTAAGTCCCCAAACAACAAAGGGAGAAGCAATGAACGGTGAAGATGAGACGTGAGAGAATGATCGGATGTGACAGGTGGCCAAAGGACACATATTAATGTTTGACGGGTATGAAAAGAAGCAAGGGCAGTTAATGCTAGCAACTCGAAGTGGGATATCATTAAAACGAATGTGTCAGAGGGTACCCTTGCTAGATATGCGGCGGGAGAAAGGATTCTCAGTTTAGAAAGAGCCTTGCATTGCAAACACGTCGGCAAATTTCTGATTGGTCCACGTCGACTAGCAGTTCCTCGGTTGGCTATATAAGACGAACCGGGAGTGAAGTGAAGACATTCGATGGCGCTTAGCATGGCAGCTGCTGGTTTGAACGAGGGTTGTACAATGCCGACGAACTGTCAATAGTGGATCGCCTGTAAAATGAATTGTCTGGACCTGTGGCGCTGCCACAACCGTGGCCTTCGAATGGATGGCTGGTGCTCCGGGATGGCTGAACATCCCGACCCTAATACCAACGGGATGGAGGTGGTTCTGCACCTTATTTGGGACCACGAAAGCGAACCTCTACCATATCCTCCGCATCACCTCTGCTCCGAACCCGGAGTAGAGGGTTTTTCTTCTTAGGTTGGTAGTAGATAGGGCTCTGAGCCCGTTTTTGTATATAGGGCAGTGCCCATAGCGGAAATAGCTGGGCTTTGCCCGCATTTTGTAAAAAAATATCCACTATAATATAATATGCCGCCTTTCTAGTCACTTTCTGTGGTGTTTGCTTCTTGAACTCAGATCACGTTTGTTGATTTTAAACTTTACGTGTGATGAAATGTTTTGAGGCGAAAACCATTAACCGATGTAGGTAATGGAGTGCCATCTAACTCAGCCAGTTGGAAAACACTGGGTCGAACCACTTGAACAATTTGATAAGGGCCAAGCCAACGAAACTTAAGTTTACCCGAAAATTTTTGTACACGGAATCATAAAGAAGAACCAAATCGTCTTCTTTGAATGTTTTTGTCTTGAGGCGTTTGTCATGTAAAGATTTTTGCAATCGCTGTCCATGAAGAACTTCGAATATAAGCATCCCTTGAAGTTCATCCAAGCGTTCCAATTGATAGACCCTTTCTTTGAGTCACGGCCAGAAGCGGATTATGGGCAAGTGCTTGATTAAAGCGAGCGTTGGAAGGATGTATTCAAAGCGGCATGAGAGCTTCGACCATAAACCAATTTGAAAAGAGTGTGACCTGTAGCAATTTTGAAACAAGTATTGTAGGCCCAAAGAACAGTAGGAAGTTTTGTTTGCCGATGCGTGCGTGAAGCGTCACAAATTTTTCTTGAGAATGGTGACCCGAGTTTGTTGGTGCTTTCGCCAAACCATTACCTTGAGGATAGTAAAGGTGTGCTCTTGTGATGATGTATCGGGAGATAATCCGTCCGCTCCTTGATGGTATGATTGATAAAGTGGACACCACGATCAACGACCACCAACTCAGGTAGGGCGACCAAATCGGCGTGATGATTTGTTGATAAAGGACCACTCCGTTTTGCTGCGGTGTTGTGCGGAAGTGCGCAAGCTTCCGCCCATTTGGTAAGCGTAGTCGGTGAGAACCAGAATGTAGCAGACGCGGGTGTGCAGCGGGGAGGATCTATGGGTCCCACAAAGTCCATTCCCCATTTGCTGAAGGGAAGTGGCGTGGCGACCGATGTCAAGGGAAGAGCGTCACGGGCTGTGGGTGCGTCCACCCCGGCAGCGGCGTGAAGCGTGGCGCTTTGAAAAGCGTGGGCCAAAAATACCCAGCTAGAAGGATTTTTTAGATGCCGTGGTGTCACCATGAAAATGACCACCACCTAGCCCTTGATGAGCTTCCCGAACAATATCTGGAACTTCATGAGGTAGAACACAACGTCGAAGGATCTTTTTTGTAGAGATGTCCGGCAATGGTGTAGTCACGGACCTCGCGGAGAAATTGATGTCGACGGGATTGCCGCTTGGCAGGAGAGAGCGTCGTGTCCTCTGGTGGAAGGGCACCCGTGAGGAGGTGCTTCTGAAAATCATGGAACCAATGTGGTGTTGCCGTGACTAAAAAAAGTTGAGCGTCGGGAAAGGCGTCTGAGACTCCTGTTGAGGGATCATCTGTGTGGATCGTGAAAGATAATCCGGGACTACATGAGATTTGCGGCCTTATGAACAATTTCAAAAGGGGCAAATTCTTGGAAAGAAGGACCCAACGAGCAATGCGGCCGTGGCGTGGATTTGTTGATCAAATAAAGGAGTGCTTGGTGGTCCACAAAGAACTTGATTTGACTGCCCAAAAGGTAGTGGCCGAAGCGTTGGACCGAGAAAATGAGACCCAAAGCTTCCGCGCTCGTGGCGCCGAATAGTTGCTTCAGCCGGGGAATTGAGTTTTCGTTTGGCGTGTCGATTTGGTTTGTCGATGTATCATATTCTTGAAAAGAACAGCTCCAATAGCAAACGCCGAGACATCGACATGAACATGAAAGGGCTTGTCCCATTGAGGAGGAACAAGAACCGGGGCCTGAGTAAGCAAAAGCTTCAACTGTTGGAAAGCAGCATCCGCCTGGGAATTCCAAGCCCAGGTGGATTCGTCACCCGTGAGTTTATGAATGGGATGGACCTAATGGCTGCTAGTCCGAGAATGAAGGTGGAGTAATAATTGACCTTACCGGGGGAAAAGCGTGTCTCCTTGATATTGGCTGGTGCTTGAGCTTTCCTGGCCCGATTTTGGCGGGATCGTGGTGATACCGCTTTCTTTATCGACAACGTGGCCTAAGCAACTCCCTGAGGTGACGCAAAAAGGTGCATTTCTCAGGATTGAGACTAATGCCGGACTCATCACATTTCTGGAAGACGAGTGCCAATTTATCCAAATGGTCAGCCATGGAACTGTAGGCAGAGAAGTCATCTTGAAAAATTTGTAAGAAGGGATTTTCCTTCATGAAATCATGAAAAACTGAGAGCATGATGCGTTGAAACGCGGATGAAGAGTTTGATAAGCCAAAAAGGTACCACCTTGTAGGCAAAAGTGCTTAACACGGGTGGTGAAGGTAGTCTTGAGTTGATCAGATTCTTTGATTGAGATCTGATTGTAGCCAGAAAAACCATCCATGAAGGAGTACATCTCATGTCCAGCGACCTCTTCCAGAACCTGGTCTGTGAAGGGAAGTGGAAAATGATCACGCTCCGTGGCCTGATTGAGTTTTTGGTAGTCCACGCAGACGCGGATCTTACCATTGTGTTTGAGTGCAATGACAATAGGGCTCACCCATTGAATGTTTGACCTCATAGATCAAACCCGCGGCCAAGGAGCTTGTCAATTTACGCCTTGACGCCGATCACGGTAATTGGGGTTGAGCCGCATGGCCGTTGCTAAACCGGGCGTGCATCGATTTGGTAGGAATGGTGAGTTCCCCAAGGCTTTGTTGATTCCCCGAAGATCTCTAGCTCAGAGGCCAAAAATGTGTTTGAACTTTTGAAAAGCGTGGCGGCCCTGGTTCTGATAGAGGGTCGGGAAGATTGGCGGCTAGTCGGACCGGGGCTGATTGTTGCCAACGTCCACGATCTCACCACAGGAGTCCGAATATGGGGTATCACCCCATTATCCGGACAATGTGTGCGGGGAGGTTGGAGCATAACAGATCGTGGCACTTTGCGTGGTGAAAAGAGAGATTGGGTGAGGTTCATCAAGCAAAAGGTTGCTTCATGACAGGCGTGGACATCTATGGGAGCTGCGGGGAGATTCCTCATCTGAAAAATGATCAACCCGTTGAATTGATTGCAAGGAGCCGATAGGGGTCAAGCAAAGCCATACAAACACTGTCCTGATCAAGAGTCATTTCACCCCAAGGATCGGCATATTGGGTAGGATGACAGAGGCGAATTTGCGTGGAGCTGAACTTGATAGATATTCGAGCTTCCTCGAATGCAGTAATGAGAGAGGGTTCAGGCATGTTCAACAAAATGATCTTGCCCATTTCCAAGTCCATGGTGGCATTGAGGTGACCATCGGTGATGACTAAGCGGTCCGTGGCCCGATAATGGATACTCTTGGCCTGGCGGAGAAAAGGTCTGCCGACCAACATTTCATAGTCACCTGGATCTTCGCCAACCTTCCAAACTCCAAATTCCATGGGGAATCGGAGATCACCTATGTTGATGTGAAGAAGAGGCGTGACGCCTTGAGGTCTCGTGATATGGCCATTGGCCAACTTGATGTCATATGGGGCACGAAAGAGTTGTGTGATGCCCATTTGTTTGCGGAGTTTATCCGTGATGAGATTGACTGCGCTACCCCCGTCAATTTGAACATGATTGACTTGTTGATTTCCCACCGTGGCATGGACCGTGGGTGTAGAGGTAGCAACAGCCCCAACTAAAACTGTGGTAACTGGTCCTTGAGAGCAGGACAGAGTTTCAAAATGGTTGCCAAGCTTAAAGGAATTTTGATCTTGGCAAGCTCCTCTTGGAGTTCCAGAGGCACATGAGAAAAAGGATCTGCTGGATCCACGGGTGCTGGAGTGCGTGGTAAGGAAGCAGCAACTTCTTTGAGCAGGTCAACCTCTGCAGCAATATTTGGATATGTCTGAGAGCGTGGAGGTTGAGATGTGGAAGGTATATCGTGGCGTTGTTGAGCTCTGGTGGTGGCATGAACATTTGCCAACGTTCGGCCTTCAGCAGCTTGCATGAGGTTCAAAATACTTTGGCGAACCTTAGGCATGACATGCGGCATGAGTTTCTCCAAGTCAGGTGCAAAGTGAACCTTTTTTTCTTCGTCATGAGGAATGGTGTCGACTGCAAAGGCAGGTTGCGTGCCATTAGGGATAATGGTTAAAGGGATGATGCCTGGTGCAGCGTGAAACCAAACCAACCCAATTTGATGGCTGAATGGAGGATTTAGTGCACGAAAAAAATTTCTTCCCCGTGCTTGTTGATCCAAACAGAGGTTGATTTGCGAGGAGTTGGTTGATATCATGATTCTTGGCTCTTGGTGGCTTCTTGAGAACGGGTCTCGGGCCTTGTTTGCCATTAGCAATCCAGAGTTGGTAAGCCGTGAGGCCCGACCGATGTGGTCCGATTGGTGCGGGAAGCCGTACACGAACTTGTGGAAGTTGAGGACACGCCGTGGTGGTATGACCCCATTCTTGGCCATGTGGTAACACCTTGAGCTTTTGAAGGATCAAAAGGAGGACGTGGGTTTGGTCCCCGTTGTTGCTCCTGTTGCTGATAGAGTTGATTCGGTTGCACCTGAAGTGGTGGATGCTGATAGTGCGATTGTTGCGGAGGTGTTGTTTGCACTTGATAAACGAGTTTGTTGCGGAAAGGTGTGGGATGAGTGCGAGTGCACTCTTCCGTGGCATGATTGCACATGTTGCATCGCTTGCAATGAGGCGGGCCATTGGTGGAGTTGCACTCATTTGCCAAATGGCCTTGGTATTTGCAAATATGGCACCAGATCTGACTGCGCTGTGGATTGGCGTGTTGAGGCTGGACAGCCGTCTGTGGAACCATGATAGGTGGAATGAAAGGGAGCTCTTGAAGAGCCACGCCACGGGAGGAAACATTGACTGAGTGATTGACAAGGTCGATAGCTTTGCTCCAAAGTCTTGGGACGCAGGTATTCATCATGAGTCGAATAGGCGGAGGAAGTCCTTGGAGAAACCAGGACCAAAAATGCGGCTCTGTGTTGGGTACTCCTTGAGCTTACTTAGCAGAATGTGAAGTCGATCCGCAAAATCCCTGGCAGACTCCGTGGGCTCTTGTTGAAGTTCATTGAGTTGCTTGAGATGAAGTTGATCATCATCCGTGGTCCCATAATGAGAAAGAAAAGCAGTCCTCATTTCAGACCAATCTTGTTTCCAGTGGCTTTTGTTGGACATGAGCCATTGATGAGGAGAGAGCTACCACTTGGTGGTAGAAAAGATGTGGAATTTCGGTTGAGGTTGCGCATGACCATTTAGGACAGCTAGAGCCTCAAATTCTTCCATGTGGGCCCGAGCACTTTGGTCTAAAGGTTTGCCTTTTCGTGTTGCCAAAGGTGGGATATGCGTCAGTTTTCAAGGTGCGAAAGGTAGATGTGAAAGTCTTTGGGCTGGGCCGGGAGAAATTATAATGATGATATTGAGGTTGAGTTGGAGGTGGCATGGTGCCCGAAGGACCCGATGAAGGGGGTGACCGTAGTTGAGGAACCGAAGGTGCACGAGCATTGGTTTTGAGATCGGTAAGGTTGTAAACAGAAGTGCGGTGGGAAATGTAGGGAAAGGAAATTCACGGGTAGGCGCAAAAGAGACTTGTGGATATCCCCTTACCAACCGGGAGATGATGGTTGTGAAGGAAGAGGCGTATGGCCCAAGAGAGTGATGGATGTAGGTGTGTTCAGGTGTATGAAAGTAAGGTTGAGAAGGTTGAGCCCGATAGGGCTCCCCGATAGTGATGAGGTGGACTGAGGCCGTGAGCAATGTTTGCACGCTTTTGGCGGGGAACCGACGCAGACAGACACGAGGGGTGGGTGGCGCCGACCGAGCCCTAGACCAAAGATGGCCTCCCTCAATGTCATAAGCGTATCCATACATGTCGCGAACGCTTTCCGGCTGATGGGCGCCCAAAGCGAGATGCCGTCACGAGAAAGGAGTTCTTCGGGCGTGAAATTTTGGACAGACATTACGGCGACGAGAAGAAATGAGGATCGAATCAGACCCGCAACGGCGCCCGGTTTTGGGGTCCGGTTCGGGAACTCCTCGAAGACAGCCCTGGAGGACCCGTGGATCTAACAGAGAGTCCGGGGACTATGTCACGTGGGATTTGCAAGAAGAGAACAAGAAGAAGAAAAAAGAACAAAAGGAACAATGAGAGGAAAAATGATAAGCTTCCTTGATATCAATGATGAACATACATGAGCTCTCTCAATCGAGAGAAGACTGAAAATGAGACAAGACTCAAAACTCATCTAGCCTTCATGTGCTAGCTCTAATCATATATATAGTACAATGGCCTTTGGCCCAATATAGACACTCTGACTGATCTCGGTGCCGACTCCTGGGAGGAGGCCTGATTCTGTGAAATGTTGGCGGTGCCTCATGAAATGCCTAGAATCATGCCGACGCGCTTGGCGACGCTGGCGGTGGCGGGCCATCACTTGTCCGGCGGCGCCTCTTGTTGGCGGGCGCAGCTTTGGTCAGCGGGTCTCACCGCTTGACTTCACAGCCTTTGATGGCTGACCCGTGGCTAACTGTGGATCCTTGAGCTTGACCTGGTCCGTCGTGTGCATGAATAGTCCTGAACCAGGAGGCACAGGACTAACATAGTTTTTGGTGCTCGTTTATTGCAAGATGACAAGCTCGTATGTTTCTTTTTTCAAACCCATGATTGGAAATCCTTCTGAAATTATTGTTATGAAATCAATGATCGGGAACCTGAAAAATGGCCTTCAAGATGTAAAGTCTGCTGATAGCAAAGACAAGTTGGCTGCAAAACATTCATTGTTATCAATGATTGTTGGAATAAGAAGATATATAAACAAGACTGTTTCTTCAAAATTACTAAAGATACAACCAAGAAATTTATCCAAAGCTGCAGCAAGAAGGAAGATAATGTCATTAAGTGGAGCAAATATGTGGGCTTTGGCAGGGAGGAGGCCAAGATCGAATAGAATCGATGATTCAATCAAGCGTCAGGTTCATGAATTTGGCTTGATAATACCAACGTTTCGCCGAGGTTAGAGATGTCATGAAGAGGAGAACACAAGCCATACAATACCTTGACACCTCACATGTTTGTTCTTGCAATTGAATCAATTCTCACTGGAATCTGCAATTGAATCAATTTTTATTGGAATCTTATGTTTTCTTCTCAATTCTTTCATGATCTTCTTGTGTACAACGCAGTACAGTTTTCCAGTGACATCTTAACGAATGCACATGGTTTTCATGACATGTATTGCATCACAATATTTGTCACATTGTTCACATGGCAGTAGAAATCTTGCAGTGATGTGTTATTAGCTACTTTTTAGATGTAAATCCATTTACATTTACATGTACATGCACCTGCATTCAACATATACGTGCCTATTAGATCCACATCTCTCTATACTTAAATGTACTTTCAGATAATTAAGCCAAACCGTTTTAAGATATGTACATTCTAATGTACATGTACACTATATGTACATCTCCAACATCAGTTGAATAGTACCACAAATGTACAAATGTACCACAAATGTACAAATGTACTGATTAATACTTTGGATGCATCTGCTTGCTTACATCAAATAGCTAACATGGTCTAATTCTTGTGCTCTTGCAGTCTGAGCTTTATCAACAGTTTGTATATCAGAATTCTGACACTAAGATTTGCCTTCGACAGTTTGAGTATCTAAAACCTGAGTGATTAAGGAAATTGAAAGAGAGCAACACATGTTGTTGTGTCAAACATGAACAAGCAGATCTGTACAAAAAGGCCTTCAATGATATGAGAAGGGCGCTATATGTTAATTGCATGCAGTGTTCGTGCATTCCAGGAAAACAATGGAGTCTGTCAAGTAAACAAGAAGACTTTTGATAATGTCATCATCTTGTGGAGGTCAACAGTTTGTGAGAAATATGTGGCGGATGAATGGCATAAATTAAAATGTATCAAAGGTGAATGTGAGGAACGTGGAGCGAAGAAGATAGACATTTGTCCAAAAAAGGAAGATGGAACATTCATGCAGGATGTTGATTGTCAAGTATATGCTTATGTCAATGAGCCTTCCAAGAAAGGTACATCCAGAAGGCTTAGATTAGTTGCTCAGCACGGATGTCTTGTTAAAGAACATGAAAAATTAGCTTGCTAAGTTTACATATCATAACTTTACTGCACACTGGCAGAGCAAACAGTTCAAAAGATGTATTGAAAAACTCCCTAATAAGAGTGTGTTGTATGTTGTTGACTTTGCAGAGAACTACACATTGAAGCCAGGGACAGAAGTGCAATCAGAGCACTGGAATCCTGATCAGATTATAATTTTGGTCCATATTTCAATGATGAAAAAAGAAGGCAAGCTTAAACAAACAGTGCATTTCTTTGTTTCAGATGACAGGAAGCATGACACTCATTTTGTACAACATGCTTTTAAATTACATTTGGAGGGGCTTAAGAATAATGGAGGCAGTGACATAAACCTTCATTATGTGTAGTCAGATGGTTGTGCATTTCAATTCAAATCTTCAAGGGCATGGTATGGAATCTGCAAATACCATGTTTAAAACAAAATTCGAGTGATATGGAATTTCTTTGGATCTGGCCATGGAAAAGACACACATGATAAGAGAGACTAGTATAGCCAAGTTGTAGCTTGAGAGCGAGCAAAGAAAACAAAACAGCATGCCAGTGACAAGAGCAACAACAACTTGTATAGTTTTAAGGACCAAGGACTCAGAATATGAAAGGATATTTTGGGAGGTTTGAAAAACTGATGTCGACAGGCAGCAAGCATTTAATTACAGGACTTTACCTGGTACTTAGCAGATACATTCTGTCTCAACCATAAACCCAAATGATCCAACGAAGTTGCTTTACAGACCACTCTCGTGTTTCTATGATGTTTGCGTTGACTTCGATTGGCTGAATTGTGAGAACATACAACATTTTGGTGAATGGTCCCTGCTGCCACTCATGGCAGCATGGAAGAGCCATTGGCATTTCCAAATACATGGTTCAATAAGCACACAAGGAGTATTTGAAGTTGCAACTTTGAAGACCATTTGAAAAGCTACAAAAGACACAAGGACTTGAAGAACCAAAGAAGGACATTCACTTGAGAAACATAAAAGGAGTATTTTGGCTAAGTGGGAGGTCACAAGGCAAGTTACTAAAATTTGAAGCCCCATTGAAGATTGCAAGGTCACAACTTGGTATGATATCTTGATTTGAGCATTGAAGTTTGATATTCTTAAGGTTCTTGAAGAATAGCCTAGCCATTCTCTTTCATTCTATGTCTTGAGTCATTCTCTCCATTCCATGTCTAGCCTTCTTTTTTCCACATTTCCACCTCCTCTCATTACATACTATGGTGTTGGTAACATTTCTTTCCCTAGTCAAATGAAACACACACTCCATGCTCCATCCACCTACTCACCAAAGTCAAGCATTAGGGAGCCCCATGAATTCACTTCAAAAAAAAAACACCTAGAGTTATATCTACTAGGTCTTACAAAAGAAGGACAAAAAAAAGCAAGATGTGTCCAACTATGCAAGAAGTGAACTCCCTAGTAGCATCCCATGTCAAAAAATTGCAAAAGATACAACATCCACTTCATCATTCATAATTCCACTTCACCACTCACATCACACGTGTCACCCATATCATCCATACTTCATGCCACCTCACCAAAAAAAATCATCATTTTTTTTACTAGGGAAAAGATGGTTACCAACCCTTAAGTGCCACATCTTCTCCATTTTTTGCCACCTCACCAAGTCCCATGCCTAGTCACTTCATTTTTTACCAAAAAATCAAAGTGTTCCATTTGAAAATTTGATGATACTATCTGGTAGCCCTCATGAAAACATGCCATCACGGCACAAACATTCTTGAAAAAGAGCTTATATTGACCTTCTAAATGGCCTTCTTGGGGAGCGTGCCTTATTGAAAAATGGTAAAACCTACCTACATCTACCCCCATCTATCTACCCTCTCATCCTCCTCGCCAAGTGGCGTCCCCACGCATGCCAAGTCGAAACACGAGCCGAAAGCTTGGCGTGGGAGGAGACCACGTAATCGTAAAAGCCAGGCAATGGATCTATATTTATACCTTGGCTTTTTTTCCATCCCGCCCGTGGGATATTTCTTAAAGAAAAATCAAGAACCCTAAGATTTGCAGGCCAAGAAACGGATTTTTAGCAGCTGGAAACTATCTAATCATGACTATATCCTTCCGATTTAACCTGAGGGATCCCAAGAACCCCAAATCTGTGCTAAACGACGGATAATCTGTTGGATCTTGCAAGAATTGGAACAGAACAGAGCATTTTCAAAAGGGGGGCAAATCGACTAAGGAAATTTCAAGGGCTTTTGTGCATTTGGGAGATTGTTAATACGAAATACATGTCAGTGCAATATTCTGCTTGTGAATTCGACCTTCCTTGCTGCATCAATTTACTCGATTGAGCAGTAAAAGTTTACCAAAATATTACATCCGATCCCTAAGTATTTTTGACTCCTGAATTGTGAGTTATTTGAAGTTATGTGAGACTCCTGTTATGATTGTCAAGTGAATGAAAATCCGACTTTGGTATAATTCTCTTTTCTCAACTTCTTTTTCAAGGAAATTTATGCATATCTGCTAAATATCGTTCTAGTTTTTAATTCCATTGAATATTAGAAAAATCCCCTTAGGCTTCATAGGAATAGTCATCCCAGATCCAAAGAAAACTTAAAAATATAAACATTAGTCAAAGCTAAGTTCTAGTTATCGATAAGAGTCAAAACCTATCTTTTAAGCTACAAATCCCTCTAACAAAAGGTCCAAATTCCATCTATTATTATCAAGACCCCCTGCATTCTCTTTTATTTTGTCCCGGGAAAAGCAAAACATCTAGATAAATATCTACGTATAAAAACACAATCACATGCGTTGGCAAATTACTCTCTTCATCCAAAGATTCTAAATAAACCCCAAGAAGGTGTTGCCGCGTTACCTACAAAAGCAATTTGATCAGTCCACGGTTGTCCCGGATCAAAAATAATATTTCACAAAACATCGAGAATTTCTGCTCTCTGGAGGTATTGACCGATTTTGACTAGGTCGGGGCATATATTTTTCAAGTATCTAGAAACGATCGACTTCAAAAAGGTCTTGCACTTTTTTAATACTATTTGTTGGGATCACACTCATACATTTTTCAAGATAAATCCTCCAGTTATTTGCACTTGGTATCGAAAAGAGGAAACATGGTTTTTTCTTGAAATGGGAAAATTCTGTACTAACAAAGCTTGTGGTGAGAAGTTTTTGCAAAATTTAGGTTGAGTGGTTGCACGGAGCAACACGGGAGGTCCTAAACCATTCTAGTTGAGGGTTTTGCCAGGGATTACCCCTCAACATCTTGGAGGTCCCTCCGAGATCCAACCCAGTTCTTGGGAACTATGGCTCCTAGGCGAAATCTTTGAAACATCCGACCATCTTTGAGGTGCAAGACAATCTGAAACACAAGCTACCCCTCAAGATGTGTGCGTACATCCCGAATAAGTCAGTAAATCTCAATGCTAGTATGCCCTCAATACTTTGAACTCAATGTCCCCATTCCTGTTCCTACATTTGATTTTAGCATGAGTGCTAACAACTTTCTTAAGATCTTTGATGAATATTATCAAGAATATGGACACAAGAAAGGGACTAAGTTTGCTGAATTCAAGAAGTGCTTCAAAAATGATGAAGTAAGGGCTTGGTTGGAGTATGTGATAAGTGATGGTATCAACACATGGGATGAAATTGTCAAAAGGTTCTTATCTAGATTTGGTAAGGTTTATGACCCTCAAGATCTCATTTTTGAATTACAAACCTTTCATATTAGAAATGGTGAGACTGTTCACCAATATGTGGAAAGATTTCATGTGTACTTAACAAAATGCCAAACTAATCAAGTACCTAACCATACCTTACACCTTGTTGCATCTTTCATAAGGGGTTTGACTGGTAGACCAAGAATACACAGGAAGATGCTAAAGATTTACAAACAGGAGAGATTTGCAACCATCCACAAAGCTTTTAACAAGGCCATTGAGATTGCTGATGTGCTTTCCTATTTACCAGATGATACTCACACCACTAATGATCCTTTCTTCCCAGATTTTGAACAAGAATTATATGGGTGCTGATGCTATACCAGTATATGTTGTACAAAAAGATAAGAAGAAACCCAAAGCAGCTGAAGAATCAGACAGTACTGCTGCTACTACCAAGGCAGAGATTGATAAAGTTGCTGAGGCTTTACTCGAGGTCACCAAGCAACTTCAAGAATTGAAAGCATCTAGACCTGAAAGAAAAAATTATCCCCCTTGTGCACATTGTATGAGAGAAACTCATTCTTCTGATGTTTGTTGGTACAGGATATGCCTCAAGTGCAACAAGAGAGGCCATTATGGAAAAGAGTGTCCTATTTGTGCCTTTTGCAAAGCTACAGGACATTATGAAGACAGGTGTAGTGTAAAAGAGTATTTTGCAAGACAAGAGAAAGCCAAAACTGTTGAACCTACTGCTACTGTTAAATACTTGTCTGAAACTAGCTATCCTATCAGATTTATGCAGGAATTTGAAGAGCAGGAAGAAATAATGGTTGTGCATACGAGGGGAATGAAAGACAAGGGGATATCTCAAGAAGAAATAGAAGCTAGCGCTGCTAAAGGTAAACTAAGTGAAAACAAGCAACCTGCACAAGATGGTAAGCAGCTTGTACCTCCTGTGCCTTGTCAGAAATTCCTGAAAAAAGATAGAGATGGTGATGATTTTGAAGTACTTATGAGAAATTCAAAAGTTAGTGTAGATTTGCTCACATTATTAAGGATTGCACCCACTTATAGAAAGAAGATGCTTAACTTGACTCAAGATGAACAGGTTTGTCTCACACAAGAGGAACAAATTGCGTTTACAAATCACATTGAGGAGCAAATGCTAGTACAAGATGAACATGATCTTGGTGCTTTCACATGTGCGTAACATTGGGAAGAGAGCTTTGTCTAAGGTATTGTTGGATGGGGATCACCTCTAAATGTTATGCCACATCATGTGATGAAACAATGTGGCTTAGAGGTAGACAAGAAAGCTCCTATGGTACTTGAAATCTTTCTCTAACTCAAGAATTAATCCCATAGGGATTGTAAGTAAAATACCAATAGATATTGAAGGAATTGTTGTGGTTTGCTAATTTTGTTGTGGTTGCATTTGAAGGAATGGATGAAAAAACAGACATTTATGATTTACTTCTAGGAAGGAGATGGTCATCCTTGATAGATGCCGGACTGTTTGGTCAAAAGGGGAATGTACCATAACCGATGGAAGAAAAAAAAGGTTGTTATCTACAACAAGCTTGGGGAGTTTGATTCTTTTAACTTCATTGAAGAGGATGTGTTGATATCCAATCAACACAGGGGTATATGAAGTTACCATGACCAATATGGGGGTAGACACAAGTCCAATTAAGGTATGCAATGTACACCGGGAAATAAACTTTGCTTATTTATGGTTTGATGGTGGTGTCTCTAAGAAATTGAGTATAGCTTCTTCTCTTTGCCATTCTTAAGGATAGGTCAAGCAAACTAATGGCAAAAGTTGGCGTAATTCATCAAAATGCTACTTCTAACATGGCTGAATATAAAGCTTTGATAGCGGGACTACAAGAGGCTAAGCATTTAGGTGTTTCTTGACATCATTGTATTTGGAGACTCTCAACTTGTATGCAAAAGCAGATCTTGGGAGAATATCAAACAAAAAATGAAGAGATGATTATGCTTAGGGATCAAGCACTAGGGGAACTATCAACATTTGCATCCCAGGGAGCTACTTCATGTCACAAGAAAGTTCAATGAAGAGGCTGATACCTTGTGTAAGAGTGTTTTGCTCGAACATTTGGTAGAAGGTGCTATCAAGGAGGAAGAATTGGAGGAAGAAGAACTCAAACAGCTACATCCTATATTGGTAATCAATGCTAGTAGTGAAAAAAGAAGTTAGAGAAATCAAGATAGAAAAGAATGGACAAGAAAGAACTCTTTATGTTGGTGATATGTTTGAGGAAAAGAATGAATGCATGGTAATAGATTTCTTCAAAGAATGGAAAGATGTTTTTGCATGGGATTATAATGAGCTGATTGGTGTTGATAAAAACATTTGTGAATTTGAAATAAAGATCAAGGAAGGTGTCAGCCCCACAGATGCAAAAAAACTAAGAAGGATTAATGTGGCTTTGCTAGACTTAATTAGAGAGGAGTTACTCAAAATGAAAGATGCAGGTGTGATCACTGAAATTTCAAATCCAGAATGGTTATCATGCATTGTGCCTGTTGAAAAAAGGAACAAAACTATCAGAATTTGTATTGATTATAGAGATTTGAACAAGGCCATTGTTAAGGACTGCTACCCTCTGCCTTTTTTGGAAGAGGTTTTACATGTTGTTGCAGGGAAGGAGACATACTCTTTTTTGGATGGCTTTTCAGGATTCAACCAAATTTCTGTTATTAGAAGATCAACCAAAAACAGCTTTCATCACTCCATGGGGAACTTTTGCTATGAAGAGAATGCCTTTTGGTTTGATGAATGCTCCAGCAACTTTTCAAAGAACAATGGATACTATATTCAAGGATATGCCTCCTACTGCTTTTAGAGTTTTTCTTGATGATCTCTATTTGGGATCAGCCTTGAGAGATCATTTCAATTATCTAACTAAGATATGTGGCATGTGCAGGAAGGGAGGAGTGAGTTTAAACCCTAAGAAATGCGTATTTCTATGCTCCAAGGGAGGATTGTTAGGGCATGAGATTTCCTCTAAAGGGATTCAAGTGGCTGAGAGCAAAGTGGAAGCATTAAAAAAGCTTGCATCACCCAAAACTGTTAGGGAAGTAAAAAGTTTCTTAGGTATGGTAAGCTTTTTAAGAATGTATGTTCCTCACTTCTCTAATACTGTAGCTCCTATATCAGATCTCACCAAGATAGGCAAATATACCAAGCATGAGAGTAAGTAATCATGGTAGAATGGACTCAGACTTGCCAACTTGCCTTTGACAGTATTATACAAGCCATCTCCAATTATGCACTTTTAAAACCTCCTGATGCAACTAAACCTTTTGAAGCTTATATCAGTATAACAAAAAGAGCTGTAGGGTTAGTTTTATTGCAAGAGGAAGGGGTGGTAACTTTTGCTAGCAAGATTTGGTCTAATACTGAAATGAGGTACCCAAGGCTCGAGAAAAGTGCAGCAGATCTTATGTTTTTGATTGATAGACAAGGACATCTTATCCAAAACAGTCATACTCAAGTGTACATGAAGCAAAATCCTTTGTCCTTGTTGTTCTCGAAGAAACAGCCTAAGGCCAAGATATGCAGATGGGCTTGTAAGATTCAAGAATATGATATTGTTGTTAAAGTGATTAATTTGGTAAATGATCCCAGTACATATTTGACTAATATTTTGTTTGAGCAGGAAGATGAAGAAGGTTTGACTCATGAGGTTCAAGATGATGCAGATGCTAATGTAAACCTTGTGCAGGAGGCAGATTGGCAAGCGAATATAAGAAGATATTTGGAATCAAATGAGATGCCAGAAGAACTCAACTCCAATCAAAAAAGAAGGTTCAAGGAGAAATGCAATAAGTTCAAGCTAATAGATAATGTGTTATGCAGGTATGACAAAGAGGGTATCATTTTGAGGTGTGTTGATAAAGAAGAAGCTAAGTTAGTGGTAGAAGCATGTCATGAAGGAGTATGTGGTGGACATTTTGCTGCAGATACTACAGCAAAAAAAATCTTGAGGGCTGGTTATTATTGGCCAACTCTCTTCAAGGACTGCTATGAGACAATCAAATGCTGCCATAAATGCCAGATTTTTGGTAGAAGAATTCTTCAACCAGCTGCCTTAACTGCCTTAACTTCTCCAGGACCCTTCCAAGTCTCGGGACTTGATTTTATAGGACCAGAGATCCACCTTCTTCCGCACAAAGACCAAGATATTCTTGTAGCTACACGATTATTTTACAAAATGGGCTGAAGCTATTCCCCGAGACAAGCAAATGCTTATACTCATTGCTAGGTTCATCCATGAAAATATCTATGCCAGTTTGGTATCCCTTTCAAACTTATATCCGATAGAGGCCCCCGGTTCTGAATGATGTTATAGCCACCTTTGCTAGCAACTCTCAAAGTAAGACATTCTAAGAGTTCATCCTACTATCCTCAAGGTAATGGTCAGGCAGAATCCACTAACAAAGTGCTCAAAACTATCCTCAAAAAGACTATTAGTGTCTCAAAAAAGGATTGGCATTTGAAGTTGTATGATGCTCTGTGGGCTTACAGAACTACAACTAAAACCTCGACCAAACATACACCTTTTAGTCTAGTTTATGGAGTAGAATCTATCATTCCAGTAGAGCTTGAGCTTCCATCCTTGAGAATGGCTTTGAAATTAAATTTGGAAATAGGGGAAGCACTTGAAGAAAGGTGTGTACGACTTATGCAACTAGAAGAGCATAGATATGAAGCTGAAAATGCTATACTATTAAAAAAGGCTAAAGATCTAGCAGCCTTCAAAGCAAACACAAAATTGCAAGGTACCTTGAAAGATGGAGAGCTAGTTCTAAAATGGAATAAGGCAAAGGAAGACTGTGCAAGCAAATTTGAAGAGCTGTGGGAAGGACCTTTTGAAGTTACAGGACCAGCAGGCCAAGATTCATATTGGCTGAAGTCTATACCAAAAGGGAGAATCTTACCAAATCCTATCAACATTTTACATCTTAAGAGGTACTGGCAGCAGCATGTTGCCCTTAGTCTATTTGAATAAACCTTGTTGTTTAGATGTTAGAGTAGGCAGTGTGTTAGATAAAAGTGTTTTTTTGCAAATGCAATAGGTATTACTCTTAAAGTTCTGATTTATCTTAAGTTAGTTCATTTATAGCAATTGATAAATAGAATAGGCAGTGTGTTAGATAAAAGTGTTCCTTGCAAATGCAATAGGTATTATTCCTTAAGTGCTGATTTATCTTAAGTTAGTTCATTTATAGCAATTGATAAATTAACGTCCTTGGTTCTAATGTGAAGTTGCAGAAAATGCTTATTTCAGGGCTACAAGTCCATGAGGCTCAGGTTTGTTTCTTCTTAATATTATACTTTACCATGCAGGATCACCCTCTTGATTTCACCTTACACATTTATTCATTTCCCAGCCATTCACCTTGATGAGCATGCTGTCTTCACTTCCACCACCAGACATCATTTTATGCTAACCTTAATTGATTTTGTATAACAGGTACACCCTCTGCTCTTCATTCATAAACCTTCCATTCTGTTCAAGAGTAGTCCACCATTCATACTTCATCATTCTTCTACTCTGCTCTGAGTATACATTCATATCCCAGAAAAAGCTGCCACCATATCACCACATGGCAGCTAAATGTTTGAACTGATTCTTATACTGTCATTGCAGGTTCACCCTCTTGTTCATTCATTATCATCTGACACACTCAAGGCTTGCTTTCATATAAACTTGCTTTCCAAACATCTTCTCCCATAGTTGCCATTCATTCCATCCATCATGGCAACATTCTGCATGCTGCAAGAATGAATTAATGTCTTGAGAAGCTGGAGAACCAGCCTGCCTCTTTCTTTTTTTTTAGCATGATGCTGCCACTCATGGCAGCATGGAAGAGCCATTGGCATTTCCAAATACATGGTTCAATAAGCACACAAGGAGTATTTGAAGTTGCAACTTTGAAGACCATTTGAAAAGCTACAAAAGACACAAGGACTTGAAGTACCAAAGAAGGACATTCACTTGAGAAACATAAAAGGAGTATTTTGGCTAAGTGGGAGGTCACAAGGCAAGTTACTAAAATTTGAAGCCCCATTGAAGATTGCAAGGTCACAACTTGGTATGATATCTTGATTTGAGCATTGAAGTTTGATATTCTTAAGGTTCTTGAAGAATAGCCTAGCCATTCTCTTTCATTCTATGTCTTGAGTCATTCTCTCCATTCCATGTCTAGCCTTCTTTTTTCCACATTTCCACCTCCTCTCATTACATACTATGGTGTTGGTAACATTTCTTTCCCTAGTCAAATGAAACACACACTCCATGCTCCATCCACCTACTCACCAAAGTCAAGCATTAGGGAGCCCCATGAATTCACTTCAAAAAAAACACCTAGAGTTATATCTACTAGGTCTTACAAAAGAAGGACAAAAAAAAGCAAGATGTGTCCAACTATGCAAGAAGTGAACTCCCTAGTAGCATCCCATGTCAAAAAATTGCAAAAGATACAACATCCACTTCATCATTCATAATTCCACTTCACCACTCACATCACACGTGTCACCCATATCATCCATACTTCATGCCACCTCACCAAAAAAAATCATCATTTTTTTGACTAGGGAAAAGATGGTTACCAACCCTGTTGCCCCTTTTTGGGCAACATGGACCATCATGATACCTAGAGTTTCAAGATTGGAAGATACTTGTCAGAGTTTGGAAGACTTGTGGTTTCTTTTGAGGTTTCATCTTAAGTTACTTTCCTATTACTCATATGGTAAGAGTTAGTGTTATTTTGATCCTGCTAGAGTTTGGAAGAAATTGGCTCAAGTTTGGAAGACCCTTGGGATCTTGGTTGTATAGCCTAATTCTTTCCTTTGAGGAAATTTTCTAGTTACATTCTTATTTCTTGAAGACCAGGCAAAGGATATAGCAAGCTATACAAGGAGTTATAAGCATGTTGCTCATATTCACTCATATGGAGCTAAATGGAGTTGCACCAATGGTTTGGAAGTCACACCTATGAAGATGTCACTTTAAAGGTGAATTTTGCTCTTGTTTAGGCCTTGAAGATTGGAAGACCTTTTTAGAAGTTTGGAAGACCCTAGGGCCTTGAGCAAAGTTATGAGGTATGATTTGAGCTTTGGAGATAAGATCATGTGCTGCTGGGGGTTTCCATCCTTTATCCATTTCATCCATTCCATATCCACTTTCCTTTCATCTTTTTATACCCCATTTCCACCTTGTCATGCCTTCTTTCATTACTTCACTACCTATATTTTTATTGGCCTCACCTCCACTTGTGAATTGCTCTCAAGAGATCATGAAAAACTTCAAGAGCAAGGAGGCTTGAATTTTACTTTCATCTTATTTCCCTAAATCCTGCCATAGCCTTTTTTTTTCCTATCTTTTCACCCTCTTCCTATGATTTTTTCACCATTCCCAAGGTTGAAAACTCATTGACCATGGTCAAAATGGGCAAAATTTCAAGTATCTCAATTTGACTTGAAAACACTCTAGATTTGGAGCTTGGCAAAAAATAGCTATGTTGGCCTTTCCAAAATTCAAAAAAGACCTTGGAAAATTCCTCAAATATTATTTCTTGGGATGCGTGCCAAAAAAAAAAAAAAATAGCAAAAAAAACCTATTCTAGCCTATCTACCCTATTTTTCTATTTTCCACCTCACCCTAAATTCCACCTCAGCCCCCCATTGGTCCACGTGGCAGCAGGCGGGGCCTCCGAACACGAGTACGGCACAACCCTTCTCAAGTGGCACGCCAAATTCAACATGCTGACTCGGATTATTCAATTTATATCCTTATCTTCCAGAATCATTCAGGCCTGTGGGATATATCGAGCTTTGAAAAAAAAAACCCTAAACTTCGAGCACCTAACCGCAAATTCGTGCCCAAATCTGATTGAATCCCGCCCTTTTGCTCCCGAAATCATCTCCTGAACCTTTTCCGAGACCTCTGGAACCCCCTGTGGCACTTGATTCAAGGGAATTTGCTCAAATTAAGCCTAAAATCACTCAACCGAGCTGGTTTTGGGAGGGACCGCTTTTATCCAAGAATGGACATCATTTTCTTCACCCCCTGGAGATATACCTCGTGATCTCGGGCGCTTTCTATATCTTTTTGATATTTTATTGATCTGTTCTACTCCAAATTCAGCTAATCCTGTTCGAGATTGAAGATTGACTGTATTTTGATCGAAGACCGACTGTGTTGTGACCTACCTGACACCAAAACTTCTACTGCAATTCAAAATTCCTTATTACTTTCTCTTCCAGACAATTTCTAGATTATCGAAAGCTTACTATGCTTTGGGAGTTACTCTCAAGCATTATTTTGGATATTTTCTCCCGAGATTTCTGAACTCCCCGATATTTTATGATCTTAATGCATATTCTTTGCCTTTGAAAAATAGTGTTGCCATCTTCTCAAGTTATAAATCAGTTAATGCCTGTCTAGACCAATAGAAATCAGATATTTTAAGTTGAATCCCAGCTAAATAGTTGTGTCCCAGCCTTAAATAGGATTGAGTATTGTTTATATGCAAAGAAAACAAAGAAAAAATAGTTTTTTCATATCCGTCTAAAACCGTGATGTAATTCAAGACTTTGGTCTGTCTCAAAGAAATATCATAGTGTTTGCTTGTCAAGAAAACCCTATGCACGTGATTTAGAGTTCATTCTCGAGGTCATTTGCACAAATTCCAACTCAAAATTCATCACCAAACTCCATTTGCAAATTTTGGCTCTCTTTTGGCATTGACCAATTTTTGACTGAACTTTGACATTGATTTTCTTGGTCTTCCCTATCCAAATCGAGACAGACTTTCATCAGTAGTTCCCTCTACTTGTCTATAACTCATACCAAAAACCAAAACTCAAAAATCTTAAAGGGTGTGACTGCAAGATTGATTTTTGTTCTGACAGTTTTTTCTCGCCGGGGACCTGTAGTGATTTTGACAAAACCAAAGATTTGAAATTGAGTTCTTTTGCTTTATATGATTAAGGATTGATCACCCTAAGTGATCCGGAGGTCCCTGACCAGTTTGTTTACACTTCCTTTGAGGTTAGGCTAAAATTCCGTGTTTTAGGCTAACATTTTGGAGGTCCCACCGAGATCTTTACCCGAAATTGAACTCAAATGGGGCCAAAGAAGCATGCCGAGCCCTGCTGAACCACCCGAGGAGACAAATCAACCGTAATTAGTAGGAGTAAGCATGAGAGTGGCTACCAGATCTATAACCAATGCCACAAACACTCCCAATGTGCCTATTCCTCCACAAGCTCCTCTCTATCAGTCTACCAATGTTACAAATATTTCTACCTTGCCCTCGTCTTCACAAGTTCAAAATCTTTTTGAGCCAACTCCTCCACCACCCCTTATCATTTTGAGCTAACTGTACCTGTTTCTCCTCCTTATTATGATTCTTCCATGAATGCCAACCATTTTTTGAAGAATTTTGAAGAATACTATGAGGAGCATGGGAGAAAAAAAGGCTCCAGATTTTCTGAGTTCACCAAGTGCATGAAGGGTGATGAGGCCAGGTCTTGGTTGGATTTTGAGCTCTCCATTGGTACTAAGTGGGATGAATTGGAACAAAAGTTTCTATCAAGGTTTGGTAAGACTACTTACCTCGATCTTGTTTTTGAACTCAATTCTTTCTCTATTAGACCTGGTGAAAGTGTGAAGCAAGATGTGGAAAGATTTAACTCTTATTTGCTAGTTTGTAACAGAACCAAGTCTCTCACCCAACTTTGCATTTGGTTGCTTCTTTTATCAAAGGTTTGATGCCCGGACCAGTTTATAGGAAATTGCTAAAACTTCAGAGATTTGGTGAACTAGATTCTATTCATAAAGCATTTGTAAAGGCCGTGGATTTAGTAGAATTGCTAAGCTATTTGCCCGATGAAGAAATCCGAGACCCATTCTATCCTTCTCATCATGATTCTCGAGCATGAGCTACACTATACTAATGTTTGCTCCTCGATATGCGCTTCGTAAAGAAAAGAAAAAGCCAAAAGTTGAGGAATTAAACCCTCGTGTTTCGAGAGATGAAATCTGAGATAAGTAAAGTATCCAAGCTCTTTTAGAGGTGACTAAACAACTCATGGAGTTGAAAAATGGAAATGGTACTTCTTCTTCTAGCTCTGCCTCACCGATTGTACAAACCGTGGTAAGCCTTTTCATAGGGCTGAGAATTGTTATGCTAGGCCTTGTCCTAAATGCAACAGAAAGGCCATTTTGGTAGAGAATGTCCTGTCTGTTCCTTTTGTAAAGAGGTAGGTCATGATGACAAAGTTCTCAGCAGTGTCAAGAATTACTTTGCAAGACAAGAAAAGGATAAACAGTGTGTCAAATGTTAGTTTTATTGAGACTTGTGCAGGGGGACAAGAGGAGCAAGATGTTATGGTTGTGCGCACACGCGCCGCCTTATTCGTGTAACCCCTGCGCAGTTCTATTCCACCAACTACACCCCATAAGGTAACATTTCAACCAGATCCCCGTAGTATAGCCCCCCTCCTCCCCGTCCAAAGGTATAAAATGTAAGGATTCTCAACTTGATGAATTTGAATTGCTCATGAAAAACTCCAAAGTTATCAGACTTATTAACTCGGCTGAGAATTGCACCATCTTATAGGGAAAAGCTTATCAAGAGCACTCAAAATGTTGAAGAAACTCAAGGAGACTTGTCACAATATTTCAAGCCCCACCGAGCAAACCAAGATCCGTGTGCTTTTACTTGTAATGCCACCATAGGTACTTTCCATCCGGATAAGGTTTTGCTAGATGGAGGTTCCTCTCTAAATGTCATGCCTTACCATGTCATGAAAGCATTGATCTCAAGGTAGAAGACAATACTTCTATTGTTCTAAAATCTTTTTCCAATGCTAAGGTAGTGCCAAAGGGAATTGTGAGGAATGTGTCCGTTAATACAGAGGTATTATTGTGCTAGCTACATTTGTGGTTGTTGATTTTGAGAATGTTCATCATTCTAACATTTATGATTTATTATTGGGAAGAAGATGGATGAAAACAGAGAGATGCTAGGCCGATATGGTCCGAAGGCATCCGCACTATTTCAAATGGAGCAACCTCCATTAAATTGGTAAACAAGACCCATCCCTCCGCTAATATTAGGTTCATAGGTGTGGATATTTTGCGTGAAGAGGAGCCGTGAATTTATAGTTTAGGTCCGGATGTTGGTATAAAAGAAGAAGTGGTCAACTTTGCTCATGTCAATCTTCCGACCGAAGGAAATAAGGCCTACCTTTTGGTTTGATGGAGGTATGTCCAAAAAATTAGGAATTGCTTCTTCTCTCACGCTATTCTAAAGGATACAAATTTAAAACTAATGACCAAAATAGGGAGAATTCATCCTAATATTTCCTCTAATGCAGCAGAATATAGAGCCCTCATTGCAGCCCCACAGAAGCAAAAAATTCATGAATATTTCCTATATTATTATTTATGGAGACTCACAAATTGGTTTGCGCATTGCATTTTGGGAGAATACCAAACAAAGCATCATGAGATGGAGGATTTGAACACTCAAGCTCGAGATTTGTTAACTTTTTTTTTTGATCATTGGGAGATTCATCATATTCCAAGATCTAAAAACTTTGAGGCTGATTTATTGTGCAGGGAAACATTATTGGAGCACTTATCCAAGGAGCTATCCAAGAAGACTTCTTAGATGAAGACGAAGCTTTCTCAACTTCATCCTATCTTAACTATAAACTTAGCCCAAGAAGAATCATACAAGGAGCTTAAAGTGAATAAAGAAGGTGTGCCTAGGACTTTGCAAATGGGAGACCTATATGAAGAGGATGACAGAGGTAAAATGGTTGAGTTGTTTGAGGATTGGGTGGATGTTTTTGCTTGGGAATATTCAGAACTAAAGGGGATTGATAAAAATATTTGTGAGTTTGAAATAAAAGTTCGAGAAGATGCTAAACCCATTATGCAATTGAGGAGAATTAATTCTTCACTCTTGGATCTTATCAAACAAGAGTTGTCTAAAATGCAGAGTCGAGTCCGATAATGCCTATTGTGAATCCTTCCCGGTTTCATGCATTGTCCCGTTTTTAAAAAAAAAAAATTCTTTGAGGATTTGTGTAGATTATAGAGATCTTAATAAGGCTACCATTAAAGATTGTTATCCCTTGCCTTTTTTAGAAGAAATCCTTTATGCAGTAGCTGGTAAATCCATGTACTCATTTTTGGATGGTTTCTCTGGGTTCAATCAGATAAGCATTAAACAAGAAGATCAGCCCAAGACATCTTTTATCACCCCATGGGGAACTTTTGCAATGAAAAGGATGCCTTTTGGTTTAATGAATGCCCCCTCGCTACATTTCAAAGGGCCATGGACACCGTCTTTGCAAGCATGACTCGAACAGTTTAGAGTCTTCCCGATGATTTATGCCTAGGTAATCGAAGGAAATGACCATGTTTGAGCTAACAAGAATATTTATATTGTGCGCATAAGCTGGAGTTAATCTAAATCCAAAGAAGTGCATCTTTTATCATCTAGAGGCCAACCTGTTAGGCCATGAAGTTTCTCTTGTGGTCTTCAAGTAGGCGAGGAAAAAATCATTGCCTTAAAGAAGCTTCGCACCCCAAGACACTTAGAGATGTTAAAGAATTTATGGGGATGACTTCTTTTTTTGAATTTATGTGCCTAATTTCTCTCACCATGTTAGTCCTATTTCCAAATTAACCGAGTGGGCCATGTTAGTAAAAAAGAAAGTAAATACAAAGCTATTGTTTGGACTGATGAATGTGAGAAGGCTTTTATGCAGATTATAGAAGCTATTTGCCATGCCACTGATTGAAAACCCCGTGATCTCTCACTTTGCCATTCACAATTTACATTATCAAGTTACTAAAAGAGTCATTTGGGATTGCTATTTTGCAGGGAAAAGCACCCCATTGCTTTTGCAAGTAAACAATGGTCTCAAACCGAGGAGAGGTATCCTAAGATAGAGAGGAGTGTTTGCTGCTCTTATTTTTTTAATAGAAAGGCAAGGACATCTTCTACAAAAATCCCAAGCTACTTTATATGCAGCAGAATCCCATGCCTTTTTTGTATGGTAAGAAATTGGAAAAACCCAAGCTTCATAGGTGGGCTTGTAGGCTCCAGTCTTATGATCTAAAGGTTAAGGTCATCCATGTGGTGAATAATCCGAGTTTGTATTTACCTCGCTGCCTATTTTGAGCATGAAGAAGTTGTGCGGGGAAGAAGGAGAGATGGCTAATCTTGTGGCAAATGAACAAGATCTTTCGATAAACAAAGCTCAAGGTTGGCAGCAATCTATTAGAAAATTCCTCAAATATCAAGAGATACCTCCCGAATTTTCTAAAAGTCAAGCTTACAAGTTTAGGCTGAAATGTTTAACTTACACTTTGATTGGAGATATTTTGTGCAAGGTAAACAGGGGATGGTGTTCTTTTTTTAAGGTGTGTTGATGAAGAGGAGGCTGCCTTAGTGCTTGCTGAGAATCATAAAGGTGTTTGTGGTGGTCATTTTGCAGCAGATACAACCGCCAAAAAATATTAAGGTCCGGTTATTTCGGCCTCATTTATTTAGAGATTGCTATGATGTCATTAAAACTTGCCATCAATGCCGATCTTTGGTAAGAAAAATTTTGCATCCCCGCCCCTCTTCTTCGGATTGTGTCCCCGTGCCCATTTCAAGTTTGGGGCTAGATTATGTTGGCCCTATAAATCCCCCATCTTCTCGCTTTCAAAGATGAATACATTGTTGTGGCCACGATTTATTTACCAAATGGTCGGCAAAGACCCTTGAGAAAAGCAAATGCATATACTATCGCTAGGTTTTTGCATGAAAATATTTGTTCTAGGTTTGGAATCCCTTTCAAAATTTTGACTGATAGAGGCTCTACTTTTATTAATGAGGTTATTCAAATTCTTGTCTCAAGTCTCAAAATCAGACATGTGAAAAGCTCAGCCTATTATCCTCAAGGAAATGGTCAAGCTGAGTCTACTAACAAAGTGCTTAAGGGAATTTTGCAGAAAACGGTTTGCCAAAACCAAAAAGATTGGCATTTGAAATTATATGATGCCCTTTGGGCTCATAGAATCACTGCTAAAGTCGCCACTAATGCTTCTCCCTTCAGTTTGGTTTATGGTGTTGAAGCGCTTATTCCCTGTTGAGTTGGAGATTCCCTCTTTGAGAATGGCACTCAAGTTGGATCCGAGTTTATGAAGCATTACAACACGTATGAAGTTTTGCTAAAATTGGATGAGGATAGATTTGATGCGAAAAAACTTCAATCTACTTAAGAAGGCTAGGAGTGCAGCAGCTTTTAAAGCAGCTCACAAGCTCCAGGATAGATTGGCTCCATTGGAACTCGTGCTCAAATGGGATGTTGCAAATGAAGGTAAGCTATCTAAATTTGAAAATCCTTGGGAAGGCCCTTACCGCATTGTAAAAGAAGTCGGGTGCTCATCCTATTGGCTTAAGGATCTCAAAACAGTTTGGAATTACCAAATCCTACAAATATCCAAAGATTTGAAAGATATTGGCCTCAACATGCATGTTTAGGCCTTTTGCTCCTATATGAATACTTATTTTAACTTAGAGTAGGTTAATTGTTGTTGAAAATTGAAGATTTAAAACTCTTTTGATTGGTTCTGTTCATTTCCCTTTAGGCTTAAGCTGTAGATTCTTGTTGATTGGATTTGCTAAGTTGTTTTTGGTTAGTTGTATTCAAGGTTCTTAATACTTGTACCATCAAGACCATTTTTCCTTTGAGGTGAGCTAATTGTGTGTTCTGTTTGAAGCAGAAATATTTTTTTCAAGACCAGACAATTTCAAAAAGAGCAAGAGAATTTCTATTCGTCAAAAAAAAAAAAAAAAAAAAAAAAAAAAAAGGGGTACAAAATTTACAGATGATCAGATCCTCTCATAGGAAGCCAATGCTATCAGTATTCCCCGGAAGGGATAGTAGGAATCTTGTCTCAAGGAGAGCCATCTCAAAAGATCCAAGAGACCATTATATCCGGTAAAAAAAATTGTTCATGGTACCAAAAACATACCGATCTTCACTCCGAGATTCTCTTTTCGAGAGTTTGAAATGCATCTCTTTTATCATGAGAAGCATCAAGGAACCATAGCTATCTCGCTAGCATCCCGTGGGAGTAGTATAACCGCCTATACACGCCAAATTGAGCATCTGTCAGCTCATGATGATGCTTACACAAAAAGTAGTGCATATGTAGCATCTGAATGCATTCCCTTGTAAAAATTCTGGCCCACAGAGCCTTTGTGTTCTGATACCTGTGCAGTGCTGCTAGTTTCTCTTGATAAGTCTTTTGCCCAAGGAAACACTCCATGGCAAGGTGATCATGGTTCATGTCTTTTTTGTAGAGTTCCTTTTGAGTCGGGGTAGTTTTGGTCAACATTTGTGCCTTCCCATATACACGCCTCGAAAATGCATGTGCACCGAGTAAATTTCCACGAGGAAGAGGTTCTTCATTAATTAAAACATTGTCCCATTCTCGCATCTCAGATGCAATTCTTGCACAGTGTCCGATTACACCATAAGGAATAGGTACTCCTCAGAATGGATCAAGCTCGTGAAGCACTCCTAAATTGCTCGGATCAGTCGTTACATTGTCCCGGATAGGTGTATGGTAAGAAAAAGGAGCCATGATCTAAGGGAGGTCGAAGTTTTTCGAGAGCACGGCGAGAGGAGGAGCAAATTAGGTTCGAGCTTCGATGGTTTGAATTTTTTGGTTTGAAGGTTTGAATTTTTAGTTTGAAATACATTCAATGGTTGTATGAGCCAAATTTCTTGAATAGTAGAAGTTTAGTTAAATAGGGTAGAGATTTGCTATGCTTTAACAATTTTGAGTGTTGTCATTTCAGGTCCATTTGCTCATTACTCTTATTTGTCTTAAGTTGGCCTCTTTCCATCTAGCCCTTGCTTCCATATGAAATTTTAAGAGTGCTAATCCTACATTGTTACTCATCCCTTTATTTGGCACTCATGCTAATTTGATTATCATTGTCATATGCGTGTTCATCCACTTCTTCTCCATATTCACTGTCTTGAGTTGTCCTACCCTCCATTTGATCTTATTTTCTTATCACTCTCTCCATTACCTTATACTCGCCTCATATTTCCCACCACCTGCAGAGTAATTCTATTCCCTCCACCACTTGTTGATATTTTGAAGACCTTCGGTTAGCATTTCTTTCCTTTGAGGCTGAGGGGACCAGCCTCATTCTTTTTCCTTTTTTGAGGAGATGTTGCCCCTTTTTTGGGCAACATGGACCATCATGATACCTAGAGTTTCAAGATTGGAAGATACTTGTCGAGTTTGGAAGACTTGTGGTTTTCTTTTGAGGTTTCATCTTAAGTTACTTTCCTATTACTCATATGGTAAGAGTTAGTGTTATTTTGATCCCCGCTAGAGTTTGGAAGAAATTGGCTCAAGTTTGGAAGACCCTTGGGATCTTGGTTGTATAGCCTAATTCTTTCCTTTGAGGAAATTTTCTAGTTACATTCTTATTTCTTGAAGACCAGTGCAAAGGATATAGCAAGCTATACAAGGAGTTATAAGCATGTTGCTCATATTCACTCATATGGAGCTAAATGGAGTTGCACCAATGGTTTGGAAGTCACACCTATGAAGATGTCACTTTAAAGGTGAATTTTGCTCTTGTTTAGGCCTTGAAGATTGGAAGACCTTTTTAGAAGTTTGGAAGACCCTAGGGCCTTGAGCAAAGTTATGAGGTATGATTTGAGCTTTGGAGATAAGATCATGTGCTACTGTGGGTTTCCATCCTTTATCCATTTCATCCATTCCATATCCACTTTCCTTTCATCTTTTTATACCCCATTTCCACCTTGTCATGCCTTCTTTCATTACTTCACTACCTATATTTTTATTGGCCTCACCTCCACTTGTGAATTGCTCTCAAGAGATCATGAAAAACTTCAAGAGCAAGGAGGCTTGAATTTTACTTTCATCTTATTTCCCTAAATCCTCGCCATAGCCTTTTTTTTTTTCCTATCTTTTCACCCTCTTCCTATGATTTTTTCACCATTCCCAAGGTTGAAAACTCATTGACCATGGTCAAAATGGGCAAAATTTCAAGTATCTCAATTTGACTTGAAAACACTCTAGATTTGGAGCTTGGCAAAAATAGCTATGTTGGCCTTTCCAAAATTCAAAAAAGACCTTGGAAAATTCCTCAAATATTATTTCTTGGGATGCGTGCCAAAAAATAAAAAAAATAGCAAAAAACCTATTCTAGCCTATCTACCCTATTTTTCTATTTTCCACCTCGACCTAAATTCCACCTCAGCCCCCCATTGGTCCACGTGGGCAGCGGCAGGCGGGGCCTCCGAACACGAAATGGGCACAACCCTTCTCAAGGTGGCACGCAAATTCAACATGCCGACTTCGGATTATTCAATTTATATCCTTATCTTCCGTAATCATTCAGGCCCGTGGGATATATCGAGCTTTGAAAAAAAACCTAAACTTCGAGCACGCTAAATCTGGCAAATTCGTGTGCCCAAATCTGATTGAATCCCGCCTTTTTGCTCCCTCAAATCATCTCCTCAACCTTTTCCGAGACCTCGGAACCCCCAGGGCACTTGATTCAAGGGAATTTGCTCAAATTAAGCCTAAAATCACTCAACCGAAGCTGGGTTTTTGGGAGGGACGATTTTATCCAAGAATGGACATCATTTTCTTCACCCCCCCTGGAGATATACCTCTCGTGATCTGGGCTTTCTATATCTTTTTGATATTTTATTGATCTGTTCTACTCCAAATTCAGCTAATCCTGCTCGAGATTGAAGATTGATCATTTTGATCGAAGACCGATCGTGTTGTGACCTACCCCGACACCAAAACTTCTACCGCAATTCAAAATTCCTTATTACTTTCTCTTCCGCACAATTTCTAGATTATCGGTTTACTTACTATGCTTTGGGAGTTACTCTCAAGCATTATTTTGGATATTTTCTCCCGAGATTTCTGAACTCCCCGTGATATTTTATGATCTTAATGCATATTCTTTGCCCGGAAAAATAGTGTTGCCATCTTCTCAAGTTATAAATCTGTTAATGCCCGTCTAGACCAATAGAAATCAGATATTTTAAGTTGAATCCCAGCTAAATAGTTGTGTCCCACCTTAAATAGGATTGAGTATTGTTTATATGCAAAGAAAACAAAGAAAAATAGTTTTTTTTTCATATCTGTCACAAACCAGGATGTAATTCAAGACTTTGGTCCGTCTCAAGAAATATCATAGTGTTTGCTTGTCAAGAAAACCCTATGCACGTGATTTAGAGTTCATTCTCGAGGTCATTTGCACAAATTCCAACTCAAAATTCATCACCAAACTCCATTTGCAAATTTTGGCTCTCTGTTTTGGCATTGACCAATTTTTGACTGAACTTTGACATTGATTTTCTTGGTCTTCCCCTATCCAAATCGAGACAGACTTTCATCAGTAGTTCCCTCTACTTGTCTATAACTCATACCAAAAACCAAAACTCAAAAATCTTAAAGGGTGTGACTGCAAGATTGATTTTTGTTCTGACAGTTTTTTCTGCTTCAGGGACTGTAGTGATTTTGACAAAACCAGCATTTGAAATTGAGTTCTTTTGCTTTATATGATTAAGGATTGATCACCCTAAGTGATCTGGAGGTCCTGACCAGTTTGTTTACACTTCCTTTGAGGTTAGGCTAAAATTCCAGGTTTTAGGCTAACAAACCCTTAAGTGCCACATCTTCACCATTTTTTGCCACCTCACCAAGTCCCATGCCTAGTCACTTCATTTTTTACCAAAAAATCAAAGTGTTCCATTTGAAAATTTGATGATACTATCTGGTAGCCCTCATGAAAACATGCCACCTGGCACAAACATTCTTGAAAAAAGAGCTTATATTGACCTTCTAAATGGCCTTCTTGGGGAGCGTGCCTTATTGAAAAAATGGTAAAACCTACCTACATCTACCTCCTCCCCCCATCTATCTACCCTCTCATCCTTCTCGCCAAGTGGCGCCCCCCGCATGCCAAGTCGAAACACGAGCCGAGCTTGGCGTGGGAGGAGACCACGTAATCAGAAAATGAGGCAATGGATCTATATTTATACCTTGGCTTTTTTTTCCATCCCGGCCTGTGGGATATTTCTTCGCAAGAAAAATCAAGAACCCTAAGATTTGCAGGCCAAGAAACGGATTTTTAGCAGCTGGAAACTACCTAATCATGACTATATCCTCCCGATTTAACCTAAGGGATCCCAAGAACCCCAAATCTGTGCTAAACGACGGATAATCTGTTGGATCTTGCAAGAATTGGAACAGAACAGAGCATTTTCAAAAGGGGGGCAAATCGACTAAGGAAATTTCAAGGGCTTTTGCGCATTTGGGAGATTGTTAATCTGAAAATACATGTCGGTCGATCTTACGCTTGTGAATTGACCTTCCTTGTGCATCAATTTACTTTCGATTGAGCAAGAAAAGTCGACCAAATATTACTCGTCCGATCCCTAAGTATTATTGACTCCTGAATTGTGAGTTATTTGAAGTTATGTGAGACTCCTGTTATGATTGTCAAGTGAATGAAAATCCGACTTTGGTATAATTCTCTTTTCTCAACTTCTTTTTCAAGAAAATTTATGCATATATGCTAAATATCGTTCTAGTTTTTAATTCCATTGAATATTAGAAAAATCCTGCTTAGGCTTCATAGGAATAGTCATCCTGCATCCAAAGAAAACTTAAAAATATAAACATTAGTCAAAGCTAAGTTCTAGTTATCTGATAAGAGTCAAAACCTATCTTTTCGCTACAAATCCCTCTAACAAAAGGTCCAGTCCATCTATTATTATCAAGACCCCAGTAATTCTCTTTTATTTTGTCTCAGGAAAAGCAAAACATCTAGATAAATATCTCTATCATCAAAAAACACAGTCTGTCAGTGGCAAATTACTCTCTGTTCATCCAGCATTCTAAATAAACCCCAAGAAGGTGTTGCACGTTACCTACAAGAGCAATTTGACCAGTCACAGTTGTCCCAGATCAAAAATAATATTTCACAAAACATCTGAGAATTTCTGCTCTCTGCCGAGGGTATTGACCAGTTTTTGACTAGGTCAGGCATATATTTTTCAAGTATCTAGAACAGTCTGACTTTAAAAAAGGTCTTGCACTTTTTTAATACTATTTGTTGGGATCACACTCATACATTTTTCAAGATAAATCCTCCAGTTATTTGCACTTGGTATCGAAAAGAGGAAACAGGTTTTTTCTTGAAATGGGAAAGCTGTACTAACAGGCTTGTGGTGAGAAGTTTTTGCAAAATTTAGGTTCAGAGTGGTTGCCTGAAGCAACCTGGAGGTCCTAAACCATTCTAGTTGAGGGTTTTGCCAGGATTACCCTCAACAGTCCCTGAAAAGTTTGGAGCCTACAGATCATGTTGCCTCTTGTGGGAAAGCTGAAAATGATGTGGATGTGTTGTACGCAGAAGATGAGCCTAGTTTAGATGACACTGTAGAAGTTTCTGATGTTTTTGTATCATTTGCAGCACTAGACAATGTGGAAACACTGTAGAAGTTTCTGATGTTTTTGTATCATTTGCGGCACCAGACAATGTGGAAGGTGTTCAATACTATGTTCTAATATGTACAAGGGAAAAGCATGCATTGGAAGAAGATTCGGTTGATGACTATGGAAATGAGTACTATATTGGTACTAGTGTCATTGAAGGGCAATATTATGAACTAATTCCAGACTGCCACAACAAGTATAAATAGCTTCGTAGTAAGAATGTTTTGGTACCTGCTGAATTCGTGATTGGGGTTAGAATAGGCTGAAGGGGGCAAGCATAGCATTTCATTTGCCAGATGAAGTTCATGAGTCATTGCCAGGGTTGGAAATTGAAGGCTGCAAGCCTTACAAGACCTTAAAAACCATGCAAAATAAAGTAAAAAAAAGTAAGCCTTCAAGAATAAATCTACATTTTCCATAGCCTTGCAAAATGAAAGTCCAAAAAAAATTTGCCATGCAACAAAAAGATATCCCTTATACCTCTGCGGACCTACTTGATTATATCTCTAGAAAACAAGTGTACCTCTGCAAAGCAATTGTATCTCTGCAATATAGATGCAACTTTTGTCAGGCCTATTGTGTTGCACTACAATTGCTAATCTACCAAGAGGCATTCTTCTTTAATTATTAAAGAAGAATGTTTATTATAAACCATGTTTAGAACTATTATGTTGCAAACATGATTACCAATCTATCAGAGATATTCATAAAAAGTTTAAACCTTTGTTCTGCATAAAGAAATTCACTTGGGGGGAAAACATGAGGATGGCCGTTCTTGGCGCCTGCGGCTAGGGCGGCGTGAGAGAAGGGAAGCCGCTTCCCTCTTCTCTCAAATCGGCACTGCGGCAACACCTCCAGAGCTTTCTTTACTTCTACAGATGCTAGCCAGGGTTTCATGCAAAGGTTTCTGCCGGATCTGTTGCATCTCAAGATTGTCAGATAATCTATTTCTTGAAGTTTCTTCAGGGCGGCTTTCTTATAAGCATACAGGTAACTCACTAACGTGGTCTTTCTACTCTAGTGCATCAGAGGCATTATGTTTCTTGCAAGAAAGGAAGATCTTGGGAAGAATTTTTGGCTGCCCAATCTTTGTTATCTCTAATTAGTAGAATAGGCTACAAGGGCTCTTTCTCAGGAGATGCGAAATTGGCTGGCCTAACATAAATTCTTCTTTTCTTTCTTTCTTAGTGAGCAAGAACACACCGAAAAGGCACATGGGTCTATAAGGTGGAGCAGATTTCTGCATAGCTTTGAGAAAAAAGGGCTTCAGGTCCTTTTGATTTCTAGCAATCTATTATCTTAATCCAGATTCTTTAAACAGTTGTATGATTCCCTTCCTCTTGCTCGTTTCTACTAGCGGAAAGATCTAGGGCTGTTTTCTTGGAAGGAATCAGAGTTCTTTGATCAGTATTTGCAAAGTTTATTAACAGACTGTGAGATCTTGAGAATGCCGAGCTAGGGATCTTATTGTGGCTAGGACGATGCTCCCATATCATGAACCATACTTTGGAGGAGAGTTTTGGCGGCTGGGCTGTGTGTCTAGCTTATTCAGGTTGGCTGACTGGCACATCCCAACAATGCAGCATCTCTATTTGACTTCACAGATGTAAGTAGATTTGTAGATATGATCATAGTTTTGAGCAGTGCGGGAAATTGCTCAAGTTACTCTTCATTTCTTTCCTCTTCATCTCTATTTTTGCAAGAGGATTCTTTGAGCATTCAAGATTTGTCTGCAGATCTGGAAAATGGGCACTTAACTCCTGTAGTACTTTGTTTAACTACGAAGATGTTCATACTGTAGTACTAGTTGGATGAAGGAAGAGGTTGAGAGAGGCTTATGAGTACAAGAGCTTCAGATAATATTTTAGATCCATGCAGGATCCGTTGTACTTAATCTAAATCTGATCCATGAGGGATCTTTATGATGTAATTCTTCCTATCTGTTGAATACAAGATTTTCTTACCTTCAAAAAAAAAAAAGAAAAAAAAGAAATCCACTTATAAAGTTTACTCGTAAGCAATTTGACAGCATGCAAGTCGGCCTTCTGGAGTCCACGTTCAAGAACTATTTCGGATCCCCTGTGCAAGCAGGTTACAAGAACATGGTCTGGTAAGTATTTTATTCTGGAATACAATCGTTTCTTTTTTGCATGTTTCGATTCTGTTATTCACGTTGCTTGCATGTTGACCTTTTTGTTTTCATTTTCTACTCTGGAATATGATTTATTTAGTTTTCATTACTTTGTTGATTCCTTGTTTTCTTTTTGTTACTGATTGTACTTTTATTTCTGTAGGTATAAGACGAATAAAAACTACCATGGTGAAAGACCCAGGTTGCTGAGCAAGGTGGAATATCTCCATGTTGCTTACTGGATTTTCGATGGGAAACGCACCATGGAGCACTTTAACACAACAGCTTGCCAGAATTTTTCCAATGTTTTAGAATTTCCAGGCAACGAGAGCTGTCGGATGGGCATATTTGCCCTTTATTCCAAGATCTGGACCGTACATAGCGATTCCCGTTTGTGGGGTATGCATCTACAAGTTTTTGTATATTGTATATTAAGGTTTGCAAAATACTATAAGGTTTGAGAGAATGTACTTAATGGTGTTAATTTTGTACATGTATTGTAAATTTTTTGGGGCTCTCGCTGCCCTACGTAACCCCCCGTGTGAATATGCACCCAAACCAAAGGGGGTTTCAGGGGGATTTTAATTTAAATGCATTGAATGCAATGGTTTGTGTTAATAATGTCAATGGTAATTATGTATTGGTTGTTATATCAAAAAAAAAATTGGGCCCTTCGGGCACTAACAAAAGGAAAAATAGAGAAACTTTAAGGGCGTAAATATTAATTATTAATTCAAGAGATTGTATAAAACATCAAGGACATTACATTACATTTTCATTTAATACAATGCATTTTTAGCTGAAATAGTTTGTTGCAATGTGACCATTCATCTGGATGTGACAATACATTTGAAATGCACAAATGGCCATCCAACGAGTCCATAGCAAGAATGATGTGGCCATCCAGCGGGTATATACCATGAGTGCAGCTGCCTTTTTGAGTTTCTTAGAAATGAACATTTAACATTAAAAGAAAATAAGAATCAATTCAGTTAAAATATTGACAAATTGGAGAAAGGATCTCAGTAAATATCTGGGCACTTCTGATATATATGCCAGAATGCTTTGGCTTCAAAAGCATCGCTGCAACTCACCTACTTTTGCAATGTACCAGAAGTAGACGAATTCCTCACGATTAACTTTTATCAATCTAGCTTGATTGAAGAGAAAAGGTAGTGCACAAAATAGAAAGAGGTTAGGAACCCAACTGTGCCCGTTGCAAGCATTATGACAAATACCATCATGAGGCACCTGTGCTGTTACTACTCCAAAGTAGGAAATTGAGCACAGTGAGTATAAAAAATGTTATACCAGGAAAGAAACATGAAACTTTCCAAGCTTCACTTTGTTAAAGTGCTTCACTGCGAGGCTGTCTTCCTCCTTTCTTTTCCCTTCCAGTTTATTCTTGGAATCCACAAAGCTGATCATGTATCACGGTTATTTACAACACTTATAAAATGCAAGCACCAAAATAACAATGCAATAGTTTTCCAAGCAGCATTGCAAAAAGTAGCTCTGTTTGCAGCAAATCCCATGAAAGATGATGCAATTACCTTCTTGAGCCTATGAAAAAGTTAAAAACTTTGTGGAAAGAAATGCCGGGATCCTAGTGGCATATATATGTACATTAGCATTCTTGGATGAATCATATCCTGGATGAGTACTCTTAACTGGATAACCTTGGGTAAGTATGCTAAAGCCTGAAAAACTTTAAAAACATTGGAAGTTTAATCTTTGGATGATATTTTGTCAAGGTCCTGTTGAAGCTCCAACCATAAGTTTTGCGAGGACAGGTAAGAATTTAGTTACAAAATTCATAGCATCACACCAGGCATAGCCTTTAACAACTAACATTCCCCAAGAAATACATATGTAGAACTTCTAAATCTTACCTGAATTTGTAAGGCACAAAGGCCTTCTAAAAGGAAAAAATCTGATATAACATAAGCTCCAAGCAAGATGCTCCAAGCCACTGCTCCTATCACGAGTTCTGCTGCAAAAGCATCCAGCAGATGCCATGGATGCCAGGGCATCACAACATGCTTCTTTGCTGGGGGAATCATAGTGAGAAACATTCAGGCTCGTACAAGGGGCGCCCAAATCTTTTAAGCTGCTGCACACGACAGACCCGTCATTTGTGGCCCTTGCAACAGAGCAAAGTGCTCCGACCAAAACCAGAGCCGCCCACCATCTGTTTCTCATTGCAGATTGTAGCAAAACTTAGGGTTTACATACAACTCATCCTACACACTAATGTCGAATCTGCTGTGCCCATGGCCTTAGCGGCCCCCCGTGGTGCAATGCCCCATGTGCTTGAAATGTGATAGTCTTACCAGTAGAAGCTGTTCTGCAAGCGCTAAAGAAATTTCGGCCCAAAACGATTGTTTTACCCCTCGAAACCTGGAAACACTGATCGTTTAATTCCGGCCATTCCAAGTTTCTTTCCTAAGCTTAAAGCTCTTAGGAGATGTCTTAGGGGCCAGGTCAAGCTCCTCTATTTTCGACTGCCGGAGCTCCTTGGGCACTACAAGCTCAACAAACTTCCCACCATCAGGCTCTATGAGACCTGCTTGAATTCGACCCACAAAACCACGCCCCTTGTTATAAGATCTGCCACCATTTTTTATGAAGAAGCTTCTCTCCTGCATATTCACAGCCTGTAATCTTATCTTGCTAATCCCTGTTGTTGCAGATTTGCAAGCCCTGTTTCGTGCCCTAAAATGCTATCCACGAGGCTCGCATGTTCAGCCCCTAAAATAAAAAGAGGGCTTTTGTTGTGAGCCCTTGGATGTTGGACCATTGGAAAAAAAAAAAAAAAAAGCTAAATCAACGACTAAGAAATGGTGCACTCTAGATGTACGCATTAGTACATCCATTCGAATACGCCATGAAATCTTAGAAAAACCTTTGTGAAAAGCGTACAAAAACACAAAGAAAACCCCCTGTTATTATGCTACATATTTAATCACTACCAAAAGCCACAAAAGCTGATCAACCATCTCCTAGACATGTTTTCATGTTCAGGAGATTGGGTGCTTGATGTTTTTTCTGGCTCTGGTACAACAATAGCTTGTGCACTTAAGAAGGGCTGCAATTGTGTAGCAGTGGACATATAAAAAAGTTATGAACTTCATCAAGATGAGATTGGCTACCTTACCTACCCTACCAGATGAGCATCAAGAGTTAGGCGTCAAATCTTCATCTGATTATGCCAAGCTGACCTCTTCAGAGATATAGCCTCTGTTCACAAGCTCTTTAGATGATGAAGCTGCCTTTGGAGAGCTGAAAGAAGTGGCTCTAGCTACTATTCTTGAAGACATTGTAGACACAGACACGGGTAAGTCACCACGGAAGGAGCAGACAATAGAAAAGGACCAGGCAGAGGCAAGCAAGAAAAATGAAGAAGACTATGATTTGGACCTTTGACATGTCTTGTGCTAAAATATCTATTATTAACATTTAATTATTGTCAAATTTGATATACTGAAAAAATTTAAATAAGTAATGATTATCTTCTTTACTTCATTTTGATGTTGTCGAAAAATTACTTTTAGAGATTACAAATTCATGTCTAAATTCTTGTATTTTCATGTGCTTCTTTTTACGAAATCAAAGTTCTCCCTTAATAAGGGCCCAAAATGCAGATAAAAATAAACTAAACCTCTTGACATTCTCAATTAGAACGAAAAAAGAGGTCATTTTTTTTTAGCGGATGCTTTTTAAAGGGAATCTTTGAAATGGGAGTGCTGCAACACTCCCGTTTAATTTGCAACCTTGTTAAGGGATGAAATGACCAAAAATCACGAAAATCGGCCCACCAAAGGGCAACCCCCTTATATGAACTGCGACTACCATAGTCGAACAATGCTTCTAAACAATATGCTTCTACTGTTTAAATAGAAATGCATTGTCTTCTCCGTACTAGGACAATTACATAATTGTTCTTTCAAATGTCTTAAATCTGTTTTTATGTTTTTCCAGTTTTCCAAGTCTTTCAGGAATTTGGTATATCTGTTGATGTTGTTGCACCAAGCCAAGTCAGCATCTCATTGACTCTCGATCCAATCAAGACTTGGAAGCGAGAGTTTGTTCATCTTGCTAGAAATAATTTAGGTGTTCCGTTTGGTGTTGTTTGGAATTTCTATAACATGTAGGATGTGGTTGCAGGAATTGGATAGAGTGGTACAAAAGCTCAAGAAATTTGCAGTGTTTAGAGTATTAGAGGGTAGATCATTATGTCTTTGATAGGGAATGTTCAAAGATCTTTCCTCATTCTGGAGAAGGTACATTCTTATTGTTGTTTGTTACTTCTGTGGTATTTGTATAATACAACATATTTTGCTTATAATGCAGGCACTTTAAGGTTTTCAAGCTCCATTGTTCCATTGACCGTTGCCCTTCTTTTGTCATCTTCTTCTCTTATTCCCAACAGGACTGGGATTGGGTGCAACGTCTTCATGAAGTTCCATCACCACTGGTTCATTGGTATTGGGATTGGAATTTGGATTGGAATTGGGATTGGGTGCAACATCTTCATCAAGTTTTTAGTTTTTAGAGGACGAGCAAACCCCTCAGACTTTCTAGAACTTGTCCTCTTCTTAATTCCATCAAAATGCAGAAAAATGCGAGAACTCAAATGCAACAAAAGGAGCAATAGCAGACAAGGAAGAAAGAGCAAGGAGGCACCCAAACAGAAGACATCTAAATAGAAAATTGTGAGGTAACATATCTAAGTTTGAATTATGCAAATATGCAAGTTTGATACTTATTTCTCATAGTGAGAGATGTGTCCAACTCAGTGGTTTGGAGCATGTAAGGGCTAGATTCAATCTGAGGATGAACCGCAATGCAAGAATTGAGGTTTGAAATGGTAGAATTTAGGCACCAAAAGACATCCCAGTTCAAATCTCCAGCATGCAGGAAGCCATCAATCGTCCACATGCAATTATAAGAAAGTATCTACAAGCATGAATAAAGCGAATACAAACTCTTGATGGGCCTATGAAATGTTCTTGTGGACCGTCGACTTGCAAAGAGACTCCAAATCTGGTCCCTCATGCACCATTTTGAAGTCAGACCGCACCCTAGAAGTAAGCATAGATGGTCCAAAATAAAAGCGAGGGGCTGTATAAAACCGGACCGTGCACCAATACTCGGCACTGCACATTATTAGATGGGGGGAACTAGGTTGCAATTAGTTGCACCCTTCCATGATGGGTGATAAAATGCTTAGGTCCAACACTACTATGCCTTAAATAATCACCTTTCATTGTCCATTAACACCATCACACTTAGATCACCGACACCATGTACACAAGCATTTGGCTTATACCATATCAATTTTACATGTATTCATTAATAATTGTTATCAGGAATCATTTTTACGAGTACGCCACAATAATGCACTTTGCAATATCCAACTAGCCATGCCACCTAGTGTTCGTTAATTCCAGTCATGCATACTACGGTAGCAAACACTCAATATCACGTAAAAGCCGGGCATGCTGCATTCAACCGTATGAGCCAATCCATGTTTGACACGTGGCAAAGATTCATTGTGTGGATGTCGCCTGCCGCTATTGTTGGTCTACATTGTGAAACGTTGGTCTGCATTCTGAAATCTTGTTCCGATGCTACTCTGTATTCTACAAAAAATTAATCCTAGCCACCCATATAGCACAGATCCATGAGTGAATGCAACCTGGCCATCTTTCACGTTGAGTGAATGGCCCGATGGGCGGCATTCCAGCACAATCAGTGTGCTAGAATGCCGCCCACCGGGCCATTCACTCATACAAAATCTTACTAGAAGCATCCTTTCTTTTAAACTAATCAAATTCCTCCTCAATAGCGCCCGCAACATCACCACATTATACTCTCTGTGCAGTGAGTTTGTTGGTTTGCTTGGCCAATGTTCTACACCATAAGAAATTTCACTTAGTCGTCACAAATAGTTCTTTTTATCGACTCACTTACTATGCCCAAACCTAGTATGAACCCAACATTCAATAATGCAATGCTTTGCATATGCGAGATTTGAAACACAATCTTCTAACCAAGTTTCATGGATCTTTTAGGTTCACATAAAAGATAAAGGATAATGTTTACAAATTGGACTTGCCCAATTATGATCTTTTTGGCTTACAATTATATTATTCATCTATTTAGGAAAGCAGAAATGGCATAGCAATATAGAAACACTGCACATGCTTAATCGCATCGATCCGAGACATCGGATCGCCATTCTAGAATGGGACGAGCATGCATGTCATGCATGCATGCGGGCGGCGCATGCCCGTTTTGGTTGGGAGTTCGCTATTTCAGGCGCGTTTCTGCATCCACGTCTCATCGGCGCTTCCTCTTCTCTCAGCAGTACCTTATTCTCTTTGAATTGTTTCCAGGCAGGGGAGGGGCTTCTTCCTGCCTGGTTTAGCCAATTTGGCGTATCTTTCATGCTATCCTTCTGGGCCGTTGGCCTCGGCCCCGTGACCTTCGTCCCTCGATCCTAGTTTGTAAGGAAGTTCTCTCGGTAGTCGGGCGGTTTGTTGGTTTCTTCGCGAGTCCCATTCTAGAATCGCATCGATCCGGAGACATCGGATCGCCATTCTAGAATGGGGCGAGCATGCATGTCATGCATGCATGCGCGGGCGGCGCATGCCCGTTTTGGTTGGGAGTTAAGCTATTTGGTGTTTACGCATCCACGTCTCATCGGCGCTTCCTCTTCTCTCCAGATACCTTATTCTCTTTGAACCCACCCTCCCCTTCTTTGTTTATTATATTTTGTACAAGTTCTGTTTATCATGTTTTTCCACCCGCTGGGTGATGCCTTTTTTCCACCCGCTGGGTGATGCTATTCTCTGGTATGGTTTCTCGTTTGTTGTGTTGGTGCTGTGCAGGTACAGGTTGGCGAGCGGCATCTGTTTCGACTTCTCCATGCGGGGGTTTTTGTAACGGTCCTGGCCACTTGACAGTTTAGTATACGTATTTATGTGCGTATATGCATGCTTGGCATACATGCAGCATGTGACAAATATGAACAAAGATTTTGCATAGAAATAGATTTGGGAAAAGGGCTTTTTGCAAACGTGAAGCTATGAGGAGGCAGGAGCTTGGAAGGATTGCACTGGGAGGATTGTCGAAGCAAGAAAGAACGTAGGAGCTTGGGACTGCATCAAAAACTGCATCAATATATTCTATCAGGTGGGGTTTTGGATTTTGTGGATTCAAGTTATGGCTTGCATAGTCTGCCAAGAATCAATCTGTATATGCTTTTGGATGGTAGACTTTCTTTGTGTTAGCTATGGCTGGAATTGCCGAGGCTCTGGTAAAGCCTGTGAGGCGAGATTGTATATGCAGGTATTCTAGAATTAAATTGGGATATTATGGGCTGCATCAACGGCTTAACCTGCAGCAGAATTGCCACAGTTGGATGCTAAGCTTATGGAAGCTTTTTAAAGGGACCCAGAACAAATGGATTCGGTTGAATAAGAGGTTGAACTGAAGGAATCATGGGCTGAACTGGTGACTTAGAGGTCGGCATGATCATTTCATGGCACGGGAAGAAGACCCAACTGCCTCAGATCAGACCCAAATCCATGGGACAGAGGCCGAAATTGCATGATAGAGGCCGATTTGGGCCTCAGAAGGGCCGATTTACCCCAGACATAGTGAATCAGGGACTGGTTGGATTTTCTACAATCGATTGAGGAGCTTTCCAAGTGCTGAGATTGAATGAGAAGAGGCTTAGATTCAATAGGAAACAGGTCGAAATTGATGCTAAAGGGCATTTTGAGCATGAATCAATGATCTCATGGACGAATTCGAGCTATCAGGATGGGTCAGGGATCAAGTGGAACAGGCCGAAACTGCTCCTAAAGAGTGAGCTGGGGAATCTACATGCCGATTTGGGCATGGTGCAGGCCGATTTGGCTGTGGGTTACCTGTATCAGGAGAATCCGAAAGCAGTCTACATGCCTTGTTCGCTTCCTGTAGCTTTTTGGAGTTTCCTCTTGCTTTGTTGTTTATATTTGGAATTGATAATTTGTTGCTTGTTAACCAAATGTTATTTTAGGATACATAAAGGAAAGAAAGGGAACATGAAAGTATAAGGTGTTGGGATCTAGCAGGCTATCCACCGAGTAAGTAAAGGCAAGCTTGGGTAAAACAAAAGAGACGAAAATACGTAAGAACTTGTATTGCTTTTGAATTTACGTAATAAGGAATAACATGTAATTTAAGACTAATAAGTCTAGAACTCTTGAAAATTGGTCATTCTTGGCTTCGTTGGTGAAGGCTAGCCTAGAGGTCAGTTAATGAAGTTATATGCAGATTCACGGTCATAAGACCACCGTGGATTTTAAGTTGGAAGTGCGGGTTTTTGAGTTTTTACATTAAGACGCACTAATAAATCCTTAGCTATGGAAAAGTAGGTTTTTAATGGAAATATTAAAAACCTTAGCTAATAATTTTAAAGTAAGAAAGCATGTTGGAACTTTGGAGACCTGGAGAAGTTGGCCCGAGAGAGAGTAATATGAGGTATATGGAGTGTCCAGATGAGGCTATGGCATGGAGCACTATTAGTCTAAGTGTATACCTGTAAGTTTCTAAGTTGTTGCAATATTTTAACAAAAGCATCGTAGCTAATGGATTATCCTCATGGGAGAATGGTTCTGAGGTAAGTTTGCATAGTTGGGAATGTTGTTTTTCCTTGTTCAGTAAAGTACATAGGTATGGGAGCTACATCAATGATAGTTAGGCTTGTGACTTCCTCAACATGTTTGGATCAGTAAGTTAGCTACTTCAACATGGGCAAGTTGGACGGGCAACATCGGCAAGAGTATAATCTAGGCACATGTATAGAGAATATTCTAATGAACTTCACGTCTTAGTCTTTGCATTGTTCCACTGATGTCTTGGTATTTGATTATGTCTATTGGATCCTCCTGGGGTAGGGCTTCTAGGTTCTGTGGCCTAGGTTGCTCCGATGCTCATGTTCATCCGTGATTCTCTCGTGGTTCTTGTGCTCTGTGACACCTTAGTTTTCCCCGATCGGGGATGCTACGTCACCTCTCGTGACTCCATGGTAAGAGGTCCTCCAAATGCCCGGGCGTGGGGTGGGAAGGGTATCTTGATAATGAGGTTCACCCCACCAACTCATAACGGGGCTCGGAATGTGAGGCTGGGGCATTCTCTAAATTCTGGCCTCGCATGTAGGGCGGGCCGAGCTTCCCATTGTCCCGAGCTATGTGTCATGATGGTTTGGTATTTTTGACTATGTCTTGCTTCGATGTTCATGTTGATATTTCTTTGGATTATGTTGTCATTGTCTTAGCACCGTACTCAATAGGATTTTCCGATGCGTGTTTATGCTTATCCGAGATTTCCGTGAGTATTTCCATACATGCGGTGGCGGCCGGGATCCCCACTTAGTCACGAGGACTAACCCGGTGAATGCATGTGCGAAGTGAGTAAGCAAGGGATGGCGGCCCGGTCATTACCGAGGATCGTGGTTGTTGAGCCGAAGCTCCCGGGATGAATTGTTCACAATTAGTCATTATATTTGTTGAGAATATGGATTCTTTGGATGTTAATATTATCTGATTATATTGAGATCATAAGTATTTTGCTTATTGAGTTTTGAGCGTGTCATTTCAACTGTGCAAGAGGAAGATTCAATTCTTCACCATATCCAATTGTTTGTCACACCAACCTAGAATTAGCACAGTATTGACAAGATCCCGAGTTACCTAGAGGGTCAACTCGGCAGGCTCGTCACAGTTTTTTGGAGCGATTCTATGCCTTACGTTTGTCTAAGCCCCTTGCCGAAGGCTTATCACTAGGGTTTTTCCTCGAAAACCCGAAAGGGCGGGGTTTTTTAATCCCGGTGATAAGCTTTCGGCAGGTACATCAGCCATTCATCTATTAGCATTGTATCTTTTTTGGGGTCCAAATGATATAATTGGATTTTCCCTTTATTTTTCGTGGGTAGTTCGCATGTGTGCGGCTACCCACTGTCCACCATTGTAGAAAATCTGCTGAGATGAATGAGAAGCCTATCTATCGGGCGGTTTGTTGGTTTCTTGCGAGTCCCATTCTAGAATTAGAGTTGTGATGACAATGCAACAAGAAGTGTAAAAAGAAAATTTATGTCAAATCCTAGATGATGAAACATGGGAGAATGCTACTAAATGCAGGAGTACATTGCCTTCTCCTTATTATTCTTAAATGCAAGACAATTGCATAAAGTGTTCTTCAAAAATGTCTGATTTCTATTGTACAAATGGGATCGACAAATCTGGGCTGGGGTGGCTGATTTTTTGCCATCCATTGTGCAGCAACCACAGGATAATGTGCCTATTTGGATATGTGATGCATGTGTTAAGCCAAAAAAGTTTGTTTCTTCCACGTACAGGCTGCTTTTGGATTGTGAGCCTCTCCCCCCATCCCAGGACTGGCATCTTCATGTTCCCCAACCACAGTGGAAAAGTGTTTGGAGGTGGACGTGGCATAAATTGCTCCAACGTGTTGAAACTATTGAACACTGTTTCTTCTTGTGCGATCATCTACGGCTTGCTTGGGCGTGGTTGTTCACTCTTTTCAGTGTGTCTCTCACTAGCCAGGAGATAGGTACTTGCACTTTATCCCCCTGTTTGGCCGAACTTGCGTAAGCGGGCATTTCATCTTGCTTCTAGTTGGATTTTGTGGTCTATCTGGCAGAGGCGATATTTGTGTATTTTCCAAGATGCACACATCTCTGATCAGCAACTTCTTCATTGTGCTCAGCCGAAGATCACTAAAGCTTGTCATTGCTCGTCTCTAGCTGATGATAAAAAAAAGAGATAATTTGGCAGACGTATTTACGGTGTTATTCTTATGCATAGACGGGTGCTTGTGCCTAGTTGGGTTAGCCTATCCACTATTTATTCCTGTCTGTGCATTGTGGATTGCGCCTTTGTTCTTGTTAATAAAAAGAGTCTCACATCCTTCAAATAAAAAATAAAAAATGTCTTAAGTATGTTTTTCTATTTTTTAGCTTTTCCAAGCCTTTCAGAAGTTTGGTATATCTGTTGATGTTGTTGCGACAAGTGAAGTCAGCATCTCATTGACTCTCGATGCAATCAAGACTTGGGAGAGAGAGGGAGTTTGTTCATCTTGTTAGAACAAATGAGGAGTTTCTTCTGGTGTTGTTTGGAACTTGTAAAACATGTAGAATGTAGATAGAGTATCCTAACAAATGCAAACTCCTTGAGCTTTTGTACTTCTCGAGGGTAGATCAATCATTTCTTTGATAGGAAATTTTCAAAGATCTTCCCTTACTTTGGAGAAGGTACATTCTTATTATTGTTTGTTACTTCTATGTTATTTGTACGATACAACAAATTTTGCTTATGTAGGCGTTTAAGCTTTCAAAGCCTCAGGGGTTAATGTGGAAATGATTTCATAAGATGCTTCAAAGGTTGGTTACTTCTAGTAATTTTTTGTATCTAGATCATTTTAAGCAGTACATGAGTTCCATTATTATAGGTCAATATATTGAGTTGTAAAGGATGATCATGCCAAGCAATGCGTGAGAAGTTGCACACTAAATTTTTTGAAAAGGGGACGAGTACTTAGTGGTGGAATCTTGCAAGGCATCATTGACTGGAATTAATACAGTAGTTGTACTAATTATTTCCCCCAAAATGGGCAATCAGCTCCTTTTTCGTTTTATTATCTCTGGTCGCTTGAGTGAGAATGTATTATCCTCAATTTATTATATCTTGAGGCTACATAAACAGGGTAAAATGATGCTATGACTCCATTATTTAAGTTGGTGGTTTACCACTTAAATATATTTAAAGAATGGAATAATATTTACTGGTTATTGCATTGTTTTAATTTCTAAGCCTTCAAGGGATCTTCAAACGTGTGTCTTCTACTATTGTTCCAACTTCAATTACAATAGATTGGTTAATCTATGTTTAAATCACATTCATCTAAGAGGTAAAGGGTGCCATTGTTGTCATTAAAGTATGCGCAATGTTACATGTGACACCAAAATTATCACAACGATTGAATACGAATATTCTTCTCCCCTCAAGCCATTTCATTAAATACGGAAAGGAGATGTTGACTTGCTTTCAACAACGCCAAGGATAAGCTGTTTATGTTCAATTGCGTAGCATGAAATTTGTTGGGCTCTACTGCTTTCTTAGAATGCAATTCTGGAAAAGTTGGATGAAATGTTGAGTTCAATGCATGACGCAAACATTATGCCGTAGTATTGACCCACAGGCATATTTTAACTACATTAAGAGCAACAAATACTGATTGCTATAGTTGCCGTTTGTTTGTGTCCTTACTGTCACTTCAAAGGTTCTAAACCGTGTTCAATAGCCAATGTCTTGGTCATAATAAAGGGCAGTAAAAAAGATTTCCGTTGTGAGAAATACATATTATTGGTGCTTCTTTGCATCAAAAACACGGAAGGAAACTCAAGCAATAAAAAATTAAACATTGGACAATTATATTGTGGTTATTTGGGTACTAGTATTCCAACTTTCATGCTACTAGAAGCATTAGAAATGTTTTTCTTCAAAGAAATAAAGTCATTTAACACCAGCATTATGTTGAGGATCTTTAACAACTTGTTTATAGCAGTGCTGCACCACTATGGATGCGAGGTGTCTCCATAAAACTCACCAACAATGAAACAACCACTATTTTAACGAACCCATTCCTTAGCTCTAACACGACAATAAAAAATAAAATTAAAAAAGAACATTATTGCGTATTAAACAGGAACAAATCATCAAAACGGGAGAAAAAAAATATTCATAAAGATTCCCTTAAGGCCTAAATCACACTAGGGCTAAACCGAAAAATTAATATGAAATATACAAATAAAATGATTCCACCTGGACGGTTGTGGCACCCACCCTATCACACCAGCGTGTCTAAATGCTGACTCAACGATTAGGCACCCTTCGAATTTTAGACGGGCAACAGGGGCTGTCCAAAGTTTCGGTAGGTGGCCACGTAAACTAGATCTCCACGTAAACCCAGCCTTTGGCGCCAAAAGAGAAGCAATCCTGGTCGCCAGAAAGAGAAACGGAGAGAAATTTGATAAAAGAGAGAGCAATCTGATCATGCGCCAATTCAATTTTCTGTCAAAGGGATCCTACGACTTTGCCAGGTACGAATTTTCAAAGATGAATTCATGAAGCAGAAGATCTGAATTTGACAACGTTTTAATGCTTCTCTTATTTTTGTCCTTGCGTTTTATTCTTTCAAATTTTTCTCTATTTTGTTAGTATCTAGTGCAAACAAGCAAGGGCATACATTCTGAATTTTTCAATTCAACAACGCCTAAATTACATCTCACACAAGATGCTCAAATATTACTTTTCTGATAGTAAACACTCAATAAGTATTTTTTCATGACAATTTATGTGAATGGCAACGAAGTAGAGCATTCTGCTTGGTCTACATTCTAAGACCTGAATTCTACTATTGCTTATGTTGCTTGTCGCATGATAGAGCAGAAGTTAGAACGTTTTTGAAGTTGAAGTATAGGTTCCATGTTCCTTTTGTCTAGATGGAGGCCAGCTAGTAGGAGTATGTTTTATGCACCCAAAATAATGAAATTTAAACTTTTCAATTCCATGAAGCCTCTGCAAACAATGCGTCTTCATCATGTTAGAAGAGCCTGGAAGCCGCCTCAAGGTAATTTTAGTAAATTGCATGTGTGCTTGGCTTTTGTTGGTTAGCAATTGGATGGTATCATGGATCTGTTGCCTGGCCCATCTAAACAAAAGAGATGTGGCAGAGCTTCTTAATGAACAAAAGAGATATGGCAGAGCTTCTTACCTTATACTTTCAAATTCAAAAACGTTATGTACAAATTGGATATGCTAGTATGGAAATGATGATATGAATTATTTTACTCAAGATTTTTATTTTTGGATATTTTTCAATATAGTAAATTATATGGGCTAAGGTTTGTAGAGTGCCTGATGTGGCCTGGCCTAAAAAACCAGGGTGGATATTGGGATAAGTGATCTTGCCTTGAACAAGGTTCTTTTAATGTAATTGTTTGCATAACTGTGACTGTAGTCTTGGCAAGAACATGTACGAAAAAAAAAAAAAAAAACAACGAACCTTTTGTTTTAGCGTAGCCTGATCATACGTGGCAAAAGCCAGTCCATCCACGTATCGAAAAATCTGAGTTGGTTATGGCTTATAAGCCATTTGATCATGATCTACAGTAATAGACCGTCTTCAAAATTCGATGGCCGTTCTGGACCGTCGCCTAGGTTAGAGCAGAAGATGCTCCACCAAGGTATGGATCGACGCCTTATGATACTCCACAAAAGTAAATCAGGGTTTTCTTAGCTCCTATTTATCGGAGCTCTGTTTCAGCCTTAATTAAGATCATTTTTAAGATCATAGTTCCCGGCATCACAGGATAATTTGAGTGGAATGTGGCTTAAGCCATTCGATCATGATCTAGAATAGACTGTTTTCAAAATTCAATGGCCGTCCTGGACCGTCGCCTAAGCTAGGTCAGAAGATGCTCCACAAAGGTATGGATCGTCGCCTATGGTTAGATCAGAAGATGCCCCACAAAGGTAAATCAGGGTTTTCTTAGCTCCTATTTATCGTAGCTTTAGCCAGCCTTAATTAAGATCATATTCAAGATCATAGTTCCCGGCATCACAGAATAATGACGTCCTGGCATTTTAGACGTGATTTGCCTTGCCATGCCATTTGCATTTCGGGTTCTCTTTGGTATGGACCAACATGTCTATTTGTCAGAATTTGCTCTGTAATCTGTACAAATTGATGTTTAATGTGGTGGCGTCAGTTCTAGCTGCAAAGGCATGTGCAATGCATTTCTTTAGTAAAAGCCTCTGGTTGCAAAGGCATGTGCAATGCACTCTTTAGTAAAAACCTCTGGTTGCAAAGGCATGTGCAATGCATTCTTTAGTGAAAACCTCTGCACGACATGATTAAAAGCTTTATCTGATGAACAGGGCCTGAGTGATAATTTCTCTGGTGCTAGCCTTTATATGGAAATTATACAGTCAATGGCTTTTAATTCGTCAACACAAAGGTATGCCAGTCTGTATCTCTCTTAAGTTGCCGGCTGCCTTCAATGCGTCAAATAAGAAGGAACGATTTGAACTCGATGCACCAGCATATGGCTATGACTCTTTTACATTAACTATTGGAATTTGAAGGACCAAAACGTTCCCCTTTGCTATGATGTTGGGCACTGACACATTGTATAATACAGTGCTCTAGTGAGAATTTGAGGTGACTATTCAGGACAACAATGGTAGTCAATCCACATTTTGATCTACATACCTTGCTGCTGATGTGTTGCAGAACCAAAAATTCTATTTCAAAAAGCAGCATTCTGATCTCTAATTGCTATTCATCGCTCTTGAGCCTGCCATTTCCTTCCTAGGTCTACCTTAATAAATTATTATCAGCTCATAATGTTGCAAACTGATAAAGAGCGTATATGTGCTTGCACAAGATCAATTCTTGGTTCGTTTTTGAAGTTATGACGCAGCATATTGCTTTGTAAGCCTCCTATCTTTTCTCGGATTATAGGGTCTGTGCTTATACTCAGTATAATAGGGTACCTCTGCATAGGCATCCTCTGAACTAGTGGCTAGACGGAGTATTATAGTTTGGCAGCTCCCCAATTCCAGCCAATTGCATCAGAATATGTTTGTCATATTTAGGACTGTGCATATGCTCGGTATAATAGGATACCTCTGCATAGGGATTCTCTAAACTATTGACTAAGCTTCCCAAGGAGTACGGATGCAATAGAATTGACAATTCCTTCTTGGAACAGTTAACTATCCATTTGGTGTTACTTAATTCGTTGAAATTATTTTCTCGGTTTAGGCTTAGTGTGATTTGCCTAAATGATGTCGAAAATTAGTCGCGTCTTTTCAAGAAAGTCTTGTTGCTTCCAACTTCAAAAAGTGCATGAGTCTTGTAGCGGACCCTCAGCCTGCCATAACCTGCTGCAGTCTTGTCCGCTAACTTTCTTCATATTTTGTTTGGTGGGTAATGCCTAACTATCTAGTTCTTTCTCATTGTCAACTTTATTTTTAAGGTACTTGTTTGAGGATTTCGCATTATGCTTATGGGCTTATGGACGATATCGCGTTACGCATATGTAGGTTTTTGCAGGCAACGCATTTGGGAGGAAGGATTATCTCAAGGGTCTTTTATTCTGGTTTAAATGGAAACCTTGCTGGAGTTCTACCGTAAGTGCTTTTTTGTTTATTTACAGGTTATAAATTTCCATAGGAAACTCTATTTCACTTTGTATCAAAGGCATGACTGTATGAAGAATCATAATATTTTAGACAACTTATGAAACAAAGCAAACAATTGTTAGGACTGCTAAGAACATCCACATCTGCATGAATTTTTGGTGCTTATGACAAGCAGGTGCCCCATATTGTGCTCGAATTGTTTAAGCATGAATGCAAGGGAAGGAGGCATAGAGGAGGAGGACCCTAAGTTAAGTTATTTATGCCCTTCAGAAATTGGTAGGAAGTAAAGGATCATAGATGGCACAGGGGAATGCTATCTTATCAGGGATTCAGAGGGGCCTTACATCCTATGCCGGGAGGCAATTGAACTTGACTAAATAATTGGGTGTGTACAAACCTGTCAAGCAGAAGCTACTTCAAATATTTCCAGAGAATTTTAGTTCAAGTGCTGGTTTTAACCTCTTGTGTTTTCCTGTCATTACATAGTTTAGCACAGTGGTTGTTCTTACTCGGTAAAACTGGCCATTAAACCCATTACATGCTTTAAAATGTGATTCTAGTAAGAAAAGAAACCATATCTACTACCAGCTTCTACAAATTCCTGCTTTTAGGTAACCATGATATATGATGAAAACAACAAAAATTGAGGGGCCCTGTTCAACTGCATACAGTCCCAGATATGGTGATATGCGTGCACATGCTGTTTACTATGATCAATGGTACAAATTTATGTAGATGAGATTGAGATGCTGGTTTCCAGTGGGCAGAGAGGATAAGCTGCCACTCAATAGTACAAAAATGGTCGAGAGAAAGGGCCTCTCGGTCATTCAGTCTACAATGAGAGCATCAATGCTTTGTGAGGGAGATGTCTAAAGATCATTTACATTTAACTTTTAGCTTGTCTTATTCAGAGTTATGACGATGCATATTGATTTTTTGCAGAACTTGAGCATGGAGCGACCTGCTATTGCTGAAGGGTTACAAAAACTTAAGAGTAAGAAGAATTCATTGTTGTGGGGTTTAGTTGATGAAGGTTATCATTGTTTTGATTTAATGTTACAAGATTATCTCCTTAGACCACGATCATTGCAGAATGCTTTCCCTTTTAGGCGAGGATATAAAGTACCAATAGAGCCTGATTTGTTGAGTTAGGCTGAATTCTTCGGATGTCCCGAGTGCCATGAGAAAAATGCACCCTAGATCTTATGTTTGATGAATTCTGGGCAGATAAGAAACAATTCTCATGAATTAGCGGGAGTTCTATGATAAACAAAAGGAAAGGGATTCAGTCGATTAATGAACGTCTTCAGGATGCTTATGGAAGTCAGGCTTGTTTCAATAAATCAGGATCATGAATGGTATTAGGCCGTGCTATTGGTTTAGTGGTTGTGTTTCCAGCTCAAGGAATATCCAGAAATAAGTTTGCATACTCTGTGTGTCTTTGACTGCCAACTGTGGCAAATAAGAACCTCCGTCCTTTCTAGAATTTTTAGTCAAGTATTCTGTTTAATCTCTCATACATAACCTGGGCATTACAGTTTGATATTTAAATTTTGGGGTGTCAAACCATTTCATGAAATCATTACAAGCTGCAAGAATTTTGTTGAAGACTTAATGCTCATATAGTGATCTAGGACTGAAAAATTCTATTTTAAACAAGCTAAACTCTCTTTTTGAAGGGAAATTTATTGACTAGGAAAAACTAGTCTTCTGGAGCCTCTTCAATTTGTGCCGTACTGCAGCTTATGAATCTAACAGGTCAAGAACAATGTACATAATGAATCTTTGTCACTTCATAGTAAATTTTATGTTTATGGAATCAGAGCTTTTCTAATATGCACTTTCAAATGCCAAGCATAATCATTTCAGACTTCAGCTTTTCATATTTCTGATGGTACTCAATTTTAGATCATAGAACTCTTGTATTTCACCAGGGAACTAGAGGTATTCTACCCTTGGATAATTATGTGGTGTAAGAGAATCTTCTCCTCCACATGATGGTTGGTGATTCATCCATAGTTCTCTATTCCGTTCTAGTACGTCTCACTTCAAGTTATATCCTAAGATACCATATTGAACAACAAAAGAGAATGACCTGCCAGTAGAACTTGAAAGCTCTAGTATGGCAACAACAATCTGCAAACAATACTTGAAAGCTCTAGTATTGCAACTGTCATTCTCAACAATCTGCAAACAATGCTCTTTCATGATTCGTACCATCTCATGATTAGTACCATCTCGGATCATAACATAAGCATGTGCTTATTGACCATTAAGCTCATGTGTATCGTATTGTAGCTCCTAAGATAATAAGTTTGAAACATGAGAGTTGTTTCAACATTAAAACTTGCATATCAATTGACATCATTGTTTATTGCGCAATGCTAATCTAAAGTTAGTTGACATCATTGTTTGTTGCTCAATGCTAATCTAAAGTTAAAGTTTGCATGTCAATTGACACCATCTGTAGGTTGTAATGGGTATTAGTTGTCTCTTTTATTTGCAATATTGGCCTTAGTTGGTCTTGTTCAATGAGATATGCTCGCGTGTTTTTCTCTTGAGCAAATGCAACGTGTATCCTTGACCCCAAAAAAAGAAAAAAAAATAGTAGAATGAGCCTAGTCCAATTCCAATCAATCCCTAAGTTGTATTATCAATCCACTATAAGTCATGTAATGACAAAATGGTACTTGCATTCTAAAGAATCATGTTCTGTCATTGGCAAACTGCTACAGAACTTAACATCCTACATGTTTCAACCAACACATTTGAGTATATGAACAACACTGTCTTTAACCAATGCATAGCAAAAATATTAGACATTTGAGTCACTAGTCTATGTGGCTTTGTGGCTTGTCTCATCCATGTTGATTGTGTGTTTTTTTAACACAGGCTAAAAAAACTAGTCATACAATAAATCAGAGGACTCCTCAACTTGTCCTTTACTCATTTACTGGTTCTTGCCACCATCAACCTTCTTAGATCTATCAGTAGTATAACATTCTTGCTCACCAAGGTTCACTTTATAATCCTCACTCTCTTTTACTGTTTGTAAATCAATGGAGCTAGCACACCAAGCCAGTTCCAAATCTTTTGTTTAATTGTTGAGCGCCTCCCAATCATCTCCTGAATTGTAAAACAACCCATCTAGATCATGTAGTCGAAATGCTGCTCATCCATTTCGACTTTTAGCTATAAGACAAGAAAACTTTTATTTAAATCTAATCAATTCGTACAGTACATAAATCACTGACAGTGTCCTTAAAATCTTTCTATGCACATGTATGATGTGGAGAAATCTTGGAGTTTAGTCTGTATTTGTAAAACCTAGAATATAGAATATAGAATAGATTTTTTAACGTCCACGAACACCAAGAGGCCATGGGACCCTTACAATGGCCTAGTACAACCATTATTACTAGGATCAAAAAACCCATGCCTTGAAAGGTTTTCAAGGGAAAAACCTTTGCAGTAATGATGATACTAGACAACCAAGAAAAAAAGTATAAGTAAAGCATGATGACTACTGAGGGCTCAGTAACTGTACATACTCATCTAGAATAGCTCTATTAACTGTAATGAAGAAGCCAATGCGTGAACTATTTCTGTATGCAGCCAACCACCATAATTTTACAGTCTTGGAGTACCTTTGCCTTACAGCGCAACCGTTTTTTGCTAGTGCTGCAAGATTAGCTCTGGCTGAATCAAAACCCTAACCTTCATTGTTTTTGCCAAGAAATTTTGAATCTTGAAACTTTAGCTTTCTTATTTTGCCATAATATTTCTAAGGGTTGAGCAAAATGTGCCCTTAGAGAAAAAGTATTTTTAATCATACTTGCAAACCTTTTACCTTTGTTATATGCCAAGTGACATGCTATAGCTTCATGCATGAGCATTTTTATGGGAGGTACCATCATTAGTTGACATTGCATGCAAGCCCTTTTGCTTGCTAATGCCAAATGACTTACATGGATAACTTTTTGCCACAAAATTTTCATAAATGTAATCTTGAAACCTTAGCTTTTCTTATTTTGCCATAATATTTTTGAGCATTAAGCAAAATGTGCCCTTAGAGAAAAAATATTTTCAATCATCCTTGCAAACCTTTTATCTTTGTTATATGCCAAGTGACGTGCTATAGCTTCATGCATGAGCATTTTTTGATGCATGAGCAGTTTTATGGGAGGTCATCATTAGTTGACATTGCATGCAAGCTCTTTTGCTTGTTAATGCTAAATGTCTGACATGCACGAACATGCATGCAAAACGATTAATATTATAATGGTCTCATGTGGCTTCGAAAAGACAATATGAATATAAAATTGAGGGGATGCACAATTTTCAAAATGCTAAGTCATGAATTTACCCCAATTTCAACGAATGTTTAATTTAATGGATGCCAACAATTGTGGATCTCTATACTTCAATGCTCAATTCTATATTCCTATATCTTCGGTATAACGTGTACAATGTATTAAGTTACTTTGAAACTGACATACCAGCTTCCAAGTGTTATTTAATCAGTGGGAGTGTATTCTTCTAAGCATGTCAATCTATATACTCTTTTAGATGAATACCAAGAAATATTAGAAGTTCAAAAAAAAAAAGAAAAAAAAGTAGCCACTGCTAACCTCAACCTTAGTACACTAGTAAGTGCATCTATTAAAGGTCAATCCCCTCAGTAGTATTATCTGCCCACACTTAGATTTGAAAATCCATGGTAGCATTTGTATTCCAAAGCATCAAGCATTTAGCATATAATCTAGACATGAGACAATAAAGAGCTCAAAAGTGCCATTTACTATAGAAAAAAAAGAAATAAAAAAGGAAGCAAGCTTTAAAAATTCTATGAAGATTGGTAGACTAGGACTAGGTTTAAGAAAAGTGCAAGTTGTGAGGATTCTCGAAATGGACTAGTTATACTTGCAAGTAGCTTCAAAAGATCAATACTTATAAAATACTTGTCTCTTTCTCTCGCAACATGGTCTGCAATATTCTAAATATAGAATTGTTTTATGGGAATTGACTTTCAATATGTAGCATAATAACAGGGGGTTTTCTTTGTGTTTTTGTACGCTTTTCACTAAGGTTTTCCTATGATTTCGTGATGTATTCAAATGGATGTACTAATGCGTACATCTAGAGTGCACCATTTCTAGCCATTGATTTTAGCCTTTTTTTTTTCAATGGTCAACAACCAATGGCTCACAACAAAAGCCCTTTTTTTTGCGTGTGGTGCATAATGGGCACATGAAGGGCCATTGATTTTAGCCTTTTTTTTCAATGGCTCATAACAAAAGCCTTTTTTTGTGTGTGTGGTGCATAATGGGCACATGAAGGGCTTGAAGGGTGCATGTAGTGCAGTTTCCCCGCCGGCAACACATTTCTTATCATAACTTTTGATCCAGAGCTCTGTTTGAGATGATTTTTATTGCGTTGGAAAGCTCTCTCCGAGATCGTTTTGATAGTGTATGATATGGATATGTTTAGTTAAGTTATCTATGCTAAAACAACAATTTTTCGGCCGGGTTTGGTAGGCTTTCACATCCTACAAGCTGATTAATACAGGATTGCGCTATTGGATATTGTTTTATGTCTCATTCCGAATGAAGCTTGCAAAAAATTACCATGCATTTTTAGATTTTGAGGCAGTTATTAAGCAAATTCCAAGGCTTCTAGATCCTTGTGCTAACAAGCAGAAAAGTTTCCCACTTTGGTTTCTCACCACAAGAATCCATGGAGGCCAAAGGCTGCTGTTAAATTCCAGTTGAAAAATGTTTGTGTATGGGTGTTGCAAACTTTATGACTTTCAGAATAATGGGATCAATCTGCTCTATCTTTATGGTAACTTTTACTTATGTTCTATTTGTTTTATTGTGATCAAATTCAAAAGCTACAGGTGATGAAAGCCTCAAATGAATTCTAGTTCTTTTCTGGTTTGAATTCTAAAATTTTTGTCACACCAAGGGGGCATCCCTAAGGCCCTAAGGGGCAAATTTTTTTTGCAACACAAACCATTAACATCTAACATATAAAAATTAAATCTCCCAACACATAACAACCCAACACATAACTACCATTGACATTAATTAACACAACCATTGGGTCCAACACATTCAAATTAAAATCCCCCTTAACCCCCCTTTGGTTTGATGCATATTCACACGGAGCAAATAAGGAAACTTAATTGGCACACGTACTAGTAGTTAAAACAAAAGAGGAGAGAACAAAACTTCTACTATTATATGACACGTGACAACTATGATATATAGCACTTCTAGTATTATATGACATGTAACACAACCATGATATATAGCAACACTTCTAGTAGTATATGATACATGGCATCAATCCACAAAGCTATTATTTAAATCTAATTTTTTTGGAGCAACAAAATGTGGTATAGTTTCTAAGATGACAATGACACGTGACACAACCATGATATATAGCAGCACTTCTAGTATTATATGACATGTGATACAACTATGTTATGAAACGACACACTCGCAATCATGATACTTGCAAGCAGAAACCCCACAACGAGGGAGGGAGGGAGGGAGGGAGGGAAGGGGGGCAATACTTCTATGGCAAGTGAGATTAATGGCATACGGAAGATGACATTTGACATATGTCATAAGTTTCTCAATACAGGAGACATAAAAATTGCTTGTACAATTAAGCATGTCCATGTCACATGTTCATGTAAGCTGCCGAAATTGGCAGTTTGATGATGCATGGAAAAATTACTTGAATTTATGATATTTCAGGACTTTCTTCATTACCAATTTATAATGGCACCTGCGAGAAAGAGTTCAGTTCCTCCGCCTCCTCCTCTAGAGCCAGAACCGCCTTCAGAAGCCCAACTACAGGAAGAAAAGGAATATTGTTTTAAGCATGTTCTATCAAATAAGGAGCTTCAAGAAGTCCGAAATTTGTTATCGTCTGGAAACATGGATGAGAGTGGAAGGTAAGCTGTAGTTTAAGTCATTTGTTTCATCCCTATGTTAAGCCTCCCATTTTGTTTTTGTTATTTAGTTGTGCTACTTATTATATGTAGATGCAGTGACATGTTTTAGCTTTCTTAATTCTTCATAAGGCCACTATTAATGCCCATTGTCTTTATTAGAAGGACTATCCTAACAAAGTATAAATGGACTATCATAAGCTTAACTAATGGCATGTTTACTCGGCTTCATTTTCAGGTATCTGGCAAGTATCCTTCACTTGCAGGATTATAATATCATAGCCCAGAATGCCTTTGCATTGGATTACTGCATTGGAATTCTTATGTGAGTTGGTGTATGGACGTTATTTCTTAAATTCATTGGAAACTTTTTTGGAGATTGATAATATGTTGGGAGTGTCCAGATTCGCACAAGAGGCAGGTATCGGCGAACAACAAACATTGAAATTTTATTCATTGGGTTTAGAGATTCTTGATATAGTGAGAAGTGGGTGGTACAATTTCTGGCTTAAAATCCCTTGTCATAAAAATGAAGAATGGATCTTTTATATGTAGTTTTTTACTATTAAATTAGATTGAGATGTTAAGGCATTTTGAGGAACATAGTAGGCAAACTCATAGAGGATAGTTAGCTGGTGCAGATTGTAAGAATCCAAGAAAAGAAAATCGAGAATTTGATACTCTTGGATAAATTCCTATAGATGCATAATCTTGGGCAAGATGGAAAATGTAGCCCTTGAATTTTTGAACCACCATTTGTGTTTTTTACTCTGTTCTTTGTGTACTAGGAAATGGTGAATTTGAAGAGGCGGAAAATCTTTTTAAACAGAGGATTATGTCTCTAGGATTTGAAGATGTCAACCCACAGTGTACACCCATTGATATTCAAAAGGCAACCAATTATTTTACAGAAACGTATGTTCACTTAACTTTTCTTTAAAACTTATACTACAAACTTTTCATAGATCTTCACCTCAACCAACTCCTGATCTTCAGTATATTTCAACATTACAACTTGTACAAATATTGTTTCACAAAAGAGCACTGCTGCGTGAAAACAACAGCTAAAGTTTACATCGAAACTCCTCTAGTGCTGCCCACTAGTGAAGCACTCATAGCTGCAGAGTATGAAGCACAAAAGGTAACATCTACAATAATTTCTCTATTTGATTTTGGCAGCATTTGCACGTAGCTCATTTAAACTGCTATAATAAATGTATCAATATTATGGGATTTTTTGAGTAACATAGCATCAAAGAAAAAATACATTTTCATTGGTTGTAGTTTATTTTTTTATAAGACTTTTAGTAATGCTTAAATATTAAATCTATAATATTTTAACATGGGAGTTTTTATGACTAACTTAAGTACATTTTTCTTTTTGGCAGGAACGACAAGCAGCAGCAATTGTGGCAATGGCAGCAGAAGAACAAGCAAAAAAAGATGCTGAGAAAAAAGCAGAGGCTGATGCATTGGCACAAGCTGAAGCATTACGACTAGAAGAGGAACGGAGACACAAGCCATCAACATTAGAAGAAGCAATTGAGTTTGTAGTTCGAGAGAAAATGGAAGATGCTAGGATGGTCATGGCACAAGAACATACAAATATGTTGGAAAGGTTCAAACAAATTCAACAGCAAGGAGTAGATGTAGCACTTGCTCATCCTGTAGATAGGAAGGCGTCCGTAGATAAGAAGGCATCTCCTACTGCTAATGTAGACAAAAAGCCAAGTAAGCCATTAAAGAAATGAAACAGATGCACTTCTTTGCTACTACAAATTTTATACTGAAGACCAATTTTACTTGGGTGAATAATGTTACTACCATTCATTTTCCAATCTTGACCATGCATTTACACATGCTCATTGCATGTTATTGAGGGCTTGCTGGCTATGTGTAAGAAATGATGTTAAGATTTTAATAAAGTTTCCTATTAACTTTAGAGCTGTGACGTTCTAGGTATTTATACGGTATACGTATACATATTATAACACGTCACCAGGACATAATTAGACCCTTAGGGCTAACCTAAAAGGGTTTTTATTAGCTATGCTAAAATATTAGTGAGTAAATAACCTAATTAGGCTAATTAGGTTATTAATTAGTTAAAGCCAATTGATTGGCCAAGGGGAACTTCCCAAGTTTGGAGGGCAAATTGGGGCCCTACCCCCAATTCTGCCCCAAATCAATTTGGGAAGAGTTGGAGAAAGGAGGAGCTACCAGCTGCTGTGACCAGACTGGAAGAGGGAAAGCCTTTTATGACAATGGCTCCAGCCAAGAGAATGGTTAGTCCCTAGATAGTTTGTGCTTCAGCTAACACTTCTCTGATTAGATGGAATGGTTAATTTCTCTTTTATGTATTACTATGATGATGATGAATACTTTGATTATGATTGTGTTCTCGCTTTCTATTTCTCCTGTGTGACTGGGGTTAAGGGAGGGTAGAGATCTGAAAGCTTCCTAGAAGTAGAGATGTCTCTAGCTAGAACCTTTAAAACCCAGTAATTGGGGCATGTGTACAAGAGCCCATCTGACTATGGATGCTATGATATGGTTCAACACCAGATAATGGGTATGATGGTTAGGCGGAGGTGAGGTCTTGTCTAGCTTGGCTACAGGACTCCTATAGTGTGCTAGGCTTATAGCCGGTCACTGAGTGTGGGTTGGGTATGGGTCTAACACCCCCTGGGTCGCAGGAGACGTGCCTATATGGACGTCCTGGACTCGAACAGGCGCGGTGAGCCGGCCTTTAGAGTTAGGGGAATAAGCCGGGTATGGATACGGTGGTCTCTGCATGGGTGGCACGTGTTCTCCTAGCACACCCAAGGATCCGTCATGCCCGGGGAGGGGACGCCTCCCTGACCTGCCTCATCGGACCGGGGAGATGTAGCCCGGAGTAGTCTCATAGGGTGATTCCATGGGATTGCATCTGTGGAGGGCTACAATCACGCCATAGCATGTTTCAGCCTATCTGCAAAGTGTGCACAGGAGGATGGAGCCATTGTTCTATGCTAGCCAATGCTATGTTATATCTCTGTCTGCTGATATTTTGAGGCCCTGACCGTCAGTCGACCCCATGGAGCCTGAGCCCAGGGTAGAGCCTTATTTATAGTATATTGCCTATGTTATCTTGTACTTGTAGTGCTATTTAGTTGAGGATGATGGATGGGCCATCCTTCGTGGTGGTATATTATTTTGAGCATGATTGCTGTGTGCTAACATGTATGTACGCTTTCGCTGCATAGGATTCCCATAGAGGACATGGGACGAATGACACCTCTGTGTTCCTCGCCCGGACACTTGGCCATCCCAAGTGGTCTGAGTTAGACGGAGGGCCCTTTCATGGTGATGTAGTTACCACGGGAGGGGAATTCCCATATTTATATGATGGGAGCAGCGTATAGATTCTGGGAGTGTCATAAGAGCTGTAGGAAACACAAACACTTTGTTCTCTTGATTCCATGTCATGCATGTAACCAGAACTATCATATGTGATCTCATCATCCTTCAATTCCATGAGTTCTTTTGTTGTCACATCATTGTTGTGCTGTTATGGGAGAAAATGTGTCTCCAAGGCCCTTGGATGAACATTGCAGGTGTAGCCTTATTGTACTGGCTTTATTAATATTTATGTTGCCTCTGTAATTATTTCATGCTATTATGGTAAATGCTCTCTAGCGTTTCTTATTGATGCATAACATATCTGGATTTGCATTGGTGCAAAGTACAAGTGCCGATGGCAAACCTGCATTGCCAAAAATGGGTGCTATCTACATTGTAAAAAATGTTGAAGGCGATGGTGTGCTACCATAGCTTCAAAACCCAGGTTTATTTTCATGATTTTTTAGTGTCTGGATATGCAAATCGCATTGGTATGATATGCATGTAATGATTTTGGGCATGCTAATTAGAGATGGTTGTGTAGCAGGTAGGTGTCTGATCATCTTTAAATCTTCAAATGCAAGGTTATAAAAACAGGGATTATATAGTAAATAAAGATCTGAATAAATAAAATGCATTAGCCTTGTGCTGCTAGGATGTTAGTTTCCCCTGGGTATACTAAGTTACTGCCTTCTCTGCATTCTGTGCATGGTATATAAGGTTGATAGGTTGAAGGGAATGCTGGTTTGAAAAAAGTCTTTGATTGTTCTTCATTTATGTTCATTCTTGAATATATATTATCTTGTTCAAACAATATAACAAATGTTGTTTTGAGCAAGTAAAAAGAATTGAGACATGTCCGTTCTCATTATTTTTAAGACATGCGGTGCAGAAATCATTCACAATGTAGATGCCATTACGTTCACATGCATGGGTTCACTTAAATGATTTAACATAGATTTCTTGATCGGATTATTTACAATTTCCCTCGTGTTGGTTTTATGGCTCAAAAAATGAAAAATCCAGGATCAAGTGCCTTTCTTGTCTCGAAGTTGGTTCTTTCTTTGTGTAAGTTATGTATACTTGTGTGGATTAATGTTTTCCATGCATCAAAAATAGGTGCCTCAGTTCCGTGGACGCTAAAAATCTATTCTATTCTATTCTATTCTAATCCCTAAGGTTGAGGACCTTCCCTTTTCACAGATTGGAGGCTAATTTCTCTAACAAATTCCACTTAGGTGGGGATGACGTCAAGTCCGCATGGCCCTTATGGGCTGGGCTACACACATGCTACAATGGCAATTACAATAGGAAGCAAGGCGGCAATTTTGTAAGATGGTGAGGACCATAAATAATAGAGCCACATCAATGTTTGACCCCGTCAAATGGTGGGCTATATGGCTAGAATTGCATATCGTAGCATATTCCATCCATGAAAGACCTAACGGACACGAGTCATAGTACAAGAGATCAATGATAATATACAATATGTGGTCGTTGTTAATGACATATCAATCATTAGATAGACATTGTTAATGACATATCAATTATAAAATTGTACATAGTGCAACTTGGTCTTCAACTTGAGACATCGTTATTCCAAGACTAATGTGTTACCACGAGACCAACGACCCAAGCGTTATAAAAATCCAATATTATAATATATCAAAAATCATGATTATGATACGATGTGAAATGCCACAAATCGGCCGCATGCGCATGCCAAAGCAGACCCTGGAGACCAGGTCTAACATGAAAAGGAGCCGTTTTGGAATTATGGCCTTTTTGGCCAAAAAGAAAAACTTTTAATCCATTAAGACAGACTATTATCTGCTTAAGACCTTATAAGGTAATAAGTAGATCTATTAGCAGTCTTAAACATAATCAGATTTTGTGTTTAAGCATAGGATATGGTATTTTACTTTAAAATATGGAAATACATGAAGTGCACAATTTTTAGCAATGCAGAAATTCTATCTCAAAGGACTGTATTTCTCAAATGCTTCAGAATATATTTCAATGGAATTATAGACAGTATTCTAAATAGACATTATCCTTACTAGTAGCACAGATTTCAGAATGTTACTATTTCTATTATATTACAGTTCCCAAAGTGTCAAATAAGTCAAATATTCACCAAATGTAGCAGTATTCTTTTAGAACCCAAAATAAGTGTCCAAATTGAACAAAATACTGAGTATAGAGCAAAGAAACCCATTACCTGCATCCACAAACAAAAAACAAGCATAAGAATGATTGTAATGCATGGGATAACAGGTGTCAAGGGTTTCTTTGAGGTTATCCCCCTTCACTATATAAGTATTTTAGGCATTAAGCCAAAATTTTGATCATATGCATGCAAAACTTAACTGCTACCTTGATCTTGATTTTAGTAGTCTGGTCTTTCTATTTTATGGATGCATCAACTAAATATTAGATCAGACAGGTCTTCTTCATTTATAGTAAGCTGGATATTTATACTAGGATCCCTATTGAATCCAGAACTGTATGTCCTATTTAAATAAGTCAGATCATTTATTTAAATTTAAAGCTTAGCAAAATATTTCCACATACTGCTCTATCTGTTTCAGCATTTCAGTTCAATCACAATACATTCATCTACTTATGCATTTAGGCATGTGAGTATACTTAAAAGAAACTTAAAGGAATTAATACAGGTCCATCAGATCTAGGATGGATTCTTCCCTTTATTCATCCATCCCGGCCAATACCATTGGACGGGCTAAAATAGTTTGATAGGTTTAATTCATCTTTGACATTTTTTAGCTAACTAGCTCATAACATTTCTGTTATAGTGTCCTCAGATGCGCAAGCAATCTTGTTGTTATAGGCAAATTCATCTCCATCAATAATATTGGGAACATATTCGCCATTAACACTTTCGTTCTCCTTCTGCTTATCTTTCTCCGCTGGATCCTCAATATTATCCATTGGAGTGGAGCTGCTGGAGCCACTACAGAATTGTGGTATTGGAAGATTTTCTTGCTGCCATTTGATTTCAACTTCTCATCATCTATCCTCTTCCCTGTGGCAATATTCAGATAGCATCGACCCGAGCCCTCGGATCGTTATTCTGGGATGGGACGAGCAGCTATATATGTGCTCGTCCTTCCTGTGGCTCGTTATCGGCGTCTTCTCACAGCAGCATCTCTTTCCTTGTCCATTGCTTTGGTTCCTCTTTTCCTGTTCCAATCTATGTCCCTCCCTTCTTCCACTCCAATCTATCTACGGCTTCTCCAATCTATGTCGTCTGGTTCTTGTCTTCTCTGTACAGGGGAATTCCCGATTGACATGTTCACATCCTATTTGTAAATCTTCTCTAGCTCTTTTCTTGATTTGGAGTAGCTCTTTTCTTGATTTGGAGAGACTTTGTTCTCATAGACACATGCACGATCCACTTATGCACGATCCACTTAAGAGGATGATATATTTTTGTTATGTGCTGACTGAGCTTCTGCAAATTATGTCGATCATCTGAATCGTTTTTATTTTATCTGGGTAGCATGTTGATTTTAACTGGATAGCCGGCAGCTTTTCTTATTTGTTTGTTGTAGAGTCATGTACAAATTGTTTTCATTGGTTTTCCAGAGGCATGGGCCTCTTGATCAGAACCGATTGCTCAGTTTCATTTGGGATTCGCTCTACTTTTTGCATGCAGCTCTCCATTGCTGGTTGGGTACCAGCAAGGGCATCCGAGTATTTCCAGGTCGCTGATGTGCCTGCTAGCAGATATTTTTTGTTGTTTTTTGTTGTTGCAGGAAAGATGGAGGCCTATTCGCCCACGATTGGGTCTGCATATCAGCAGACTGTTGCGGCCTTTCTGGGAATACCTGTGCCATGCAAAATTGGGCTATTTACAACTCATCGTGAGACAATGGAGCACTACCATGACAGGAGCAGCCAGATTCCTGTGTTCCGGCATGCAGATCACTGCCAGGCAGGAGTTCCTGGGCCGCAGATCCGCCATGCAACATTCGGCTCGTTGCATCCAGCATTCTTGCTCTCGTATCTTTCTGAGCCTGCCTCATCAAACTCCTCTTCTATCGAATGCCTCTTTTTAGAGGATCTGCTGTTACACCAGCATTCTCATCTTCTGCTATTTCTGCTATGACAGTGTTCCACAAATTGCTATTTTGCCACAGATGTGGCAGCCCCCTATCACTATTTGCTGTTAAACCTCCCCATAATGTCATGATGCCTTTACTTTCCGTTTCTGCATTTGTAATCTATGCTTTTTCCATTGGTCATATGTCCTTCGTTCTTCCTAGGATAAATTGGTAGTAGCTACTTCCCGTGAAAGCAAGGCTCTTCTATAGTTCTCTATGACCCTTTCTTGCTTCTAAACTTCTTCCCTTCTTTGTGAGCTCCACCCTTTACAATGGTAATAAGAACTTTTTCTCGATAGATTCCTATTTATCTTAGGCCCCCTTCTATTAATTATCATGGCCTTTTATTAGCCTTTGATATTTTCTAATGGTTATCTTAACATATATAATTATTAGCGGGAGGAATCTTTGGTCCCGCAAAAGCTTCTTCGTCACGACCACGGAATTAGCGACAGGTAAACTGCGACCGACAGGTAAACCGCGACCACGGAATTATCGACAGGCAAACCGGATAACGGATAAGGTTGAAGCAGATATCTGTGTCTGCTGCGGAGACATCTGTGCAATAGTTGGCAGCTTCAGAATGGGTTGTGACATGCATAAATAGCTTCCTTTAACTACCGGGTTGGATTCAAGGGCGAAGAAGGTATGTCTGTCTATTGTGGTTTCTCTTTCTGCTTTCTCTTTCTGCTAAGTTATTCATATCTGATCCAAGCTGTGGCAAGCTATCGGCCTTGGTTCCGCAAGCTGGACACTGCTCTGACGATTTTGTCCGACTACTTCTGCTTTGCCCGACAAGATAAAGCATGAAAATGATTTCGTACTTTGATTTGTAGTTCGGGTATGGTGTTCTCCAGTCTTTGAAGCGATCTTTGGAGAAGCGTTTTCAGGTAAAATTGCACCTAAAGCCCCTCTTTTTGTGAATCTTTTTAGAATACCGTTGGCGCAGAGGATGAATCAATGCCTCTTGGGTATGCTGCTCTTGGGCTAGACAGTTCTAAAAATTTATCTAGTGGGTACGTTGATGGCAAAGAAAATGGTATTAATTATGCAAGGATAGCAGATATAAAGCCATGTTCGATTAAGATCTTGGATAAGAGATCTTTCCATGACTTATTTTCTATAGCATTCTCGCCCATTTTGTCTAATTATGCTGCAGAACATGATGGCACTCATTGCTCCAACTGTTTCTAGAGCCAGCCTTTGCATATGCATGAGGAAATATTTGACGGTCTCCATTTTTTGGAGGCAAACCAGTTGTGGCACAATTATAGCCAGGGATCAATTTGAAGAATTATAAATCTATAACGAGGTTAGTCTTTTGTTTTGAAAATAAAATGCAACGTTTCATTGTCTTTTCCTTTCTCTTTTTTCCTGGCCAACTGAATCTCTCATGTTCTTTTTAGGTGTTTGCCAGAGATTTTGTTCCAAGTGGTTTTGGCATGATTAATGAGCAAAAAAGTGTGAAGAAGTTTCTACTAAAAACGTTGCAATCTACAGGCTTGGGAAAACAAGATTGATTGTTTTATACTTGGTAGAGGGAGCACTGCCTGCTAGTTTCAAGGTAATTGCATGATCCAATCTACAACAATGTTCAAGCCTAGGGCAAAGAATTGATTGAAAGACCTGAAAAATGTCTACATGCTTTAACTTATGAATTGAGATCATACTTCTTGCTGGGAGCATCATAATTCACAAAGAGGAATGAGATTGATTATTACTCTCTGTATTTTCAAAACGATTTGGTAGCTTCGCAACCCTTCTTTGCGCAGGTGGCTGTTTACAGAAGGATGGTAAAATGATAAAATGATAAGGTTCTTGTTAGATTTAATGTGATATATTGAACATGTTAAGTCATTGTAACTTAACGTTGTACCCCATGGGACATTTTATATTAGCCCATGGGTCCCCCATTCTTTACCTTTTTTCCCTATTTGCCACCCAACATGAGGACGTGGCACATATATATATGTACATCTCATGAGTTAGTGTAATACATAAGCTTCTTGCTCCTCCTTTGTTACTTGGTGCGTCTCCTCTTCTCTCCATAGTGTTTTGCTGTTCAGATCATCTTCTCCACTCAACATTTGGTATCAGAGCGGTGTTCCATCCTTGGGTGCTTCACTCTGTGTAGGAGAGGAAGTATTTTGAGAAGGATTTTCTGCCTTGTGGAAAACAAAGCAGATTTTAACCCTAACTTGTGTTTGAGCCTAGAGAGAAGCATTCTTAAGCATTCTTCTGTTATGGAGAGTTGCATGCAGCAGTAATCAAGCTAAAAGCAGCCCTTGAGTGTAAAATCTGAAAGATTTCTTGCAGCAGCTTGCATATTGCCTTGCATGTTGAAGATAGAGTAGGGGTTTGCAGATTTGTGGCATTGATTAGAAGAAGCTTGTGTTTTTTACAATGGACAGCCGGAAAAGGTGTTCATGAATGAAAAGTTCTTGCTTAAAGGTAAGAACTACTCTATTTGGAAGGAGAAGATGACTTTGGCACTTGATCTTGCCGGAGTTTGGGATGTAGTAGCTGGTGAAGACCAAAATGAAGATGACAAATGGGAGGAGTTGAACAAAAAGGCTCTGCTACTCATCAAACTTGCAGTGGATGATTCCATGCAAAGGCACATACTTGGAGTGAAAAGTGCTAGTGAAGCTTGGCGCAGATTTCAACAAATATATGAGACAAAGAACCATACAAGGAAGCAGCTCTTAAGGAATCAGCTTAACAGTCTAAAGTTAAGAGAATGTAAAGATGTGAGTGACTTCATTGCGAAGATCATAGAAATCGCTGCACAATTGGCTTCTATTGGAGTTGATGTTGAAGAGGCCGAGCTCCTAAATGCCATATATCAAGGAGCGCCTGAATATGAGCACTTCCTTGATGCTTTTCAAGCACGGGAGAGTGAGCCTAGCTCGAAGAGCTTGCAGCAGCCCTACAGCAGAAAGTTTTGAGATCACAAATCTTGGAACAAACGAAGCAGGTTAATTTCAGCCAATCAAGAAGGAATTTCAGCCAATCAAGAAGAAGGGGGAGCAGGGGTCGAGGAAATTGGAGAAATTTCCAACACCAAGAAGAAGATACTCCCAAAAATGATTCTCAATCTCATCAGTCTCAACGAGGAGAACCTCAACGAGGAAGAGGCCATGAAAGGGGGCGTACAAATAGAGGTAGAGGGAGAGGCGAACGTTGGAGTTCATACTCCAACAAAAATATAAAATGATATTGTTGTGATGAAGTTGCCCATATGGTAAATGATTGCCCTCTAAAGAAGAGTATATTGAAGATGAAACTTGAAAAGGAGTCGCATTACCTTGAAGAAGGGTCACCGTCAAGCTCAAAGGAGAAAACCTCTACGGCTGCACAAGATTTTGCAATGTTCGTAGATGAAGTTAACCATGTAAGGTACACGTCGGATAGGTGTGTTGCTTGTTTGGATAGTGGTTGCTCGACTCATGTAACAGGTGATGAATCCCTTTTCTCAAAATTTACAAAGTATGATGGAGACAAAATCCTTTTGGGAGATGATTCCTCGCTAGCAATAGAAGGGAATGGAAATGTGAGAGTGAAGGGAGAAGGAGACGCTATTGTGACATTTCAAAATGTCAAACTTGTACCAGATTTAAAGAGGAATCTGCTTTCTGTTGCTTGCATTACCCGTAAGGGCTTCAAAGTTTTCTTTGATGAAGATGAAGCAATAATTTTTTAGCCAAGTGAAGAATTCATGAAGATGATAAGAAAGATGAAGGTGATTGCTCGTGCAAGAAGAGAAGGCAATTTATATAAAATGGAGATTGTCCCTGCTCAAAATAAGGCCAATATAGTAGCAGGTAGCAGCAGCCAATCAGAGATTTGGCACAAAAGATATGGCCATATCAGTTATGGAAGTTTATGCGACGCTGTCCCAAAGAAGAAAATGTGCATGGTTTACCTCAAATACATGATGAAAAACAGATTTGTGAACCTTGTGTTCTTGGAAAACGACATAGGGTTCCATTTCCTCAAGAATCAAATATAGAGCGCCAAAAACCATTGGAATTAGTGCATGCTAACCTTTTGCGGCTTTATGCCAACAAAATCCATTGGTGGATCCTTATACTTCTTCTTGTTAGTGGATGATTACTCAAGAAGAATGTGGATTTATTTTCTGAAAACAAAATCGGAGGCCTTTTATCATTTCAAAGCCTTCAAGGAAGAAGTGGAATCAAACAGGCGAGAAAATACTCACGTTAAGGACTGATAATGGAGGAGAATTTTTGTCCACAAAGTTTGAACAATTTTGTGAAGACAATGGGATCAAAAGGCAATTGACAACGCCTCGCTCCACAACAAAACGGAGTAGTAGAAAGCAGCGCCAATAGGACAATTTCTTGAAATGGCAAATTGCCTAATGGCTCAATGGAAGATGCCGCATCGTTTTTGGGCTGAAGCGATTACTCAACTGCGGTGTATTTGCTGAATAGAGCGGGGACAAGAATTTTAGATGGGAAGACTCCACATGAGGTTTATTACAAAAGAAAGCCGGTGTGAATCATTTTATGTGTATTTGGATGTAAAGCTTATGCGCATGTCTTTAAGGAGGATGGCGGGAAGAAATTCGATGACAAAGCAAAAGTTTGTACCATGCTTGGCTATAGTTTGAGGGCCAAGGCTTACACATTATGGGATCCCTAAGCAGAAAAATCATTGTCTTAGCGTGGCGTCACATTTGATGAGAACACTGCGGGTCCAATATCGGTCACCGATCAGCAAGAGCAAGAGGAGGAAATATTTGAATTTCCACTTAAATGGCAACAAGATGAAGGATTAGATCAAAACAGGGCATGTTACGCCTCAATGTCAACCAAGAGTTTGGCCCGATAAAGTGCTTACCTATGAAAGAAGAGCTGGTAAAGAAGTGGCAAAAGAAGATATTGGTGAAAAGCCAACGGCAAAAGTCGATGCAACTCACCTGAATGCAAAATCAGCCCCTACTACTCATGTGGCACCTTGGGCACAAAGACCATTTACAAGAAGCCAAGGCAATATTGAGTCTGAAGCAAGTGCAGCAGACTCATCAATGCAATTTTGCCAATATTCATGAACTCATTTCATTTGAAGATGCCGGACATTCTAAGGAATGGAAGGACGCGAATGGATGAGTAGTACAAATCCATACTAGTCAACAATACATGGGAATTGGTACCAAGACCAAAGGATAGAAATGTCATTGGATGCAAATGGGTCTATAAGCTAAAAGTATAATGCGATGGGACTGCTCAAAGGCACAAAGCCAGGCTGGTGGCAAAAGGTTTTGCTCAAAGAGAAGGGGAAGATTACTTAGACACCTATGCTCCGTGTAGCCAAAATGGAAACAAAGTGAGGTTATCCATATCGCTTGCAGCTCAATTTGGATGGAAGTTGTATCAACTTGATGTGAAAAGCTTTCTTGAACGGAGAGCTCAAGGAGTTGGTCTATTTGGAGCAACCACCGGGATACAAACCACGAAAGGTAACGATCTTGTTTGCAAACTAAATAAAGCATTATATGGGCTGAAACAATCATCTAGAGCTTGGTATTCCAAACTTGATAGTTACTTATTGAGCAAAAACTTTGTAAGGAGCAAAGTCTGATTCTAGCCTCTATATTAAGCATGATGGTGATGACATTACTTTGATCGTAGTATATGTAGATGATCTCATTGTCACGCGCGGTTCTCTCAAGTTGATTCAACATGAGATAGAAAGTTTGGAGAGTTCTTTGACATGACAAATCTTGGAGAGTTACACTACTTCTTGGGCATTGAAGTGCGTATAGGCTGCCAATGGAATTTTTATCCGTCGAGAAAAAGTATGCGGCAGATTTACTAAGGAAATTCCACATGGAGATCTGCTAAACCAGCTTCTACGCCAATGGAGGTTGGCATTAAACTTTCAGCTCATGAGAAAGGTGCAAAATCATTCGATGCAACACTCTGGGGGCATTAGTAGGAAGCTTGAACTATCTCGGTGTGACCGGACTGATATATCATTTCGCGGTAGGAGTATTGAGTAGATTTTTGGCTAATCCTACTCAAACACATTGGATTGCTTTGCTAAGAGGGTCTTTGAGATACATCAAGGGAACATATGATTTTGGTATCTTGTATGAATCAAATAGTCAAACTTGATGTAGTTGGATACACGGACTCGATATGGGCTGGTTGTGTGGACACGAGAAGATCCACAAGTGGTTATGCATTATCAATTGGAAATGGTGCTGTAACTTGGAAAAGTAAGAGACAAAGCACATTTGCAATTAGCACTTGCTGAAGCGAGAATATAAAGGTTGTAGCATTGCGGCATGTGAATCCGTTTGGATTCAAAAATTCATGGAAGAAATTGGGATCAATGACAAGCCCAGACCCACGATAATATGAGCAACATACGCATTGCAAACAATCCTGTTTTTCATAGCGACCTAAGCATATTGAGACGACCTACCATTTTGTGCGAAAAAGGTTGAGAGTGGAGAAATTGACATCCAATACTTTGCAGATCGTAAGATCAAATTGTAGATATTTTCACAAAGCCATTAGGAAAAGCCAAGTTTGAAGATTTCAGGTTGGCTCTTGGCGTGAGGAAGGAGGAGTCTGAAATATCACATTAAGGGGGAGTGTTAGATTAGTATAATGTGATATATTGAACATGTTAAGTCATTGTAACTTAACGTTGTAACTTAACGTTGTACCCCATGGGACATTTTATATTAGCCCATGGGTCCCCCATTCTTTACCTTTTTTCCATATTTGCCACCCAACATGAGGACGTGGCACATATATATATGTACATCTCATGAGTTAGTGTAATACATAAGCTTCTTGCTCCTCCTTTGTTACTTGGTGCGTCTCCTCTTCTCTCCATAGTGGTTTGCTGTTCAGATCATCTTCTCCACTCAACAGTTCTTGTATGAATTTATTATTGCATTGTTACAGGGTATTTTATGAATATACAAATGAAATTCAAGCTCCTTTCTTCATGGCTTTTCGATGTGCAAAAATTATGCTCAAACCTGAAAATGGAGGCAAAGAATTGACAATCATTTGCATTCTTTAAGTTATCACTTGATATCATACTTCTTGCTACATTTCTAGCAACTTAACAACATATATAGGTATATTAGAAAGCAGAGTACTCTCTAGTTGGATTTAGACGTGGTCTCGCTGTCCAAAGTTTGCTGCTCAAAACATTGGCTCTCCATTGAGTGGGTAACATAACTTTGATAGCTTCAGTTTGGAGATTGGAGATCAAGTCACTGTGGAGAAGTTCTGAGAGCATCTGTCGCTATTTGTTACTTACTACAGATATCCAAGAGTCAGTTTATGGATTTCTCAACCTTTGTTGCTAAAATAAATTTTTGCTAAAATAAATTACGTTCGTGACAGTGTGGTGGGGGTACGACTCTACTAAACTTTTTCGTGGCATTATATTTTGACTTATGTTGATGAGGCAACCCATGCGTCTTCCACAACAAACTCTCTGACTCGTGGCACCATCACTCGGGTCACCAGTAGAAAACATTAATCATGCCACCAATAGCTAACATAGCAAACATTAGAATGGCTTAAATTAGAACAAATTCAAATGTTCACATGTACCGTCAAACCAAGAAGTGAGTCAGTTGGGAAGAGAAATGTTCGCGCCGGCCTTGGCCGCCGCTATAAATTTCTTGTATAGGTAATCTTATGCCTCCTTTACATATACACTTGGAAACGCATTGAGCGTAACATTTACATTATATTTTCCATCATTTGCCACATCCATTCAGCCACTCTCATCCCAGTTGTTTAAGATAGTGTTACTTGACTTGTCCATGCCATCTCAGTTATTTTAGATATTACTACATGGCTTGTGTTCCAAGTATTCTATATGTTGGGGGTTTTTGCTTGGGGTCAGGTAGTCGGTTGTTGTTCACACATTTACTATGGTAAGTCCCTTTGTAGCATTATTTTACAACTATTGACTTTTAATGGTTGTTCTTATGGGTGATACCAGGGGGTCTCTTCTTGTTTTCACAAGGCCATCAATTTAATTGCCTCATCATTTATGCATCTAGAGCTGCATTGACATTGCTAGGAGTAATGGGACCTACTTTTGGAGGTTTCTTGTCTTAGAATGAGATCCATGGAAACATTTTCTGCATCATATGGTGGCTACTTCATTTTGCCTAGATAAATGCATCTTTTCTCTATGTTAAATGATTTTTATTCTATTGGAATTGGTTCTTTATTGGCTATTCTAGCCTAGGGATATGCCATATCCTATATGTTTGGTGTTTTTTTTTCTAACTTTCTTCTAGCTGAGATGTTCACTTGACGAACTTGCCTCCTGGCTCTAGGTTGATGGACCGATATTTCTGCTACCATTTCATCATGTGGTGGCTCACTCAATTTTATCTAGCTACATGAATGTGGGTATTTTTCCATTTTCTATAGAGGGATTGGCTATTTATCCTGAATTGACTCTTCTAGACTGTGTAGAGATATGCCCTCAATAGCAACAATGTAGAGACCATGTCTTGTGTCTTGTGTCTTGTGTTTTGTGTTTTGTGTTTTGTCGGAGTGTCTTGTGTTCCTTCTTTTCGCATTGACTTCGGATACATCTAACCTACCCATAACCATAACTTTGGTTAACATTGCATTTGCTTACCCCTTCATTTTTTTTTGTTAGGCCTAAGGCTATTGTAATGGCTTTCCATCTTGTTTTGGTTCAGGGGATCCATTTCAACCCATTATCTATATTTGCATTTAATTTTGTGTTCGGTATATTATCATTCACATTTTTTCTTATTGGAACCCTTCTATTCTATTAGCTGCTTGTCATTTACAAATATTCATTTGACCCTTTTTATCTGAGTCCCTTCTGCTTCTCTCACGTTGATCCTCTATTTTGAAACCCTATGTTTCTCAACCCATTCAATTAATGCATCGTTATTATTTCCGACCATACGTATGGCCCTAGCTTTATTCATACTACGTCTCGTCATTGTATTTTCATTTGCCCTTTTCCACTATATTTCTCACCCCTTGCACTCCACCCTGACCTAGGCACTTTGACCTCCATCTTCTCCTTTTCATTGGCCATAATCTCACCTTTGACCTCATTTTTGCTCGATTTACTGTGATTCACATTAACCTTCATCTCAATTTTTCATCTTAACCTTGCTCTTGAGTTGCGCTAACATGTCTACAACCTCTTCCTCAATCTCGTCCCTCGTTTGTCAGAGTATTATTCATTTGGGGCATTTTGTCATGGTTTTAGGCATGTGGTATTATTTTTCTTATGACATCCACACACATTTCTCTGCTGCTAACCTGAACCAGACTTTTACACCCTCGCTCTCCTATTCTTGTTCCAAACCATTGTATAGATCTTATGACCCTCTTTGCTAGGGGCAACCAAGTCCTATTTGGCACCTTGTAGTTTAGCGTCGTGTTCTTGAAATTGTTCTTTACAGTTTTTCGGTTTTCTGGCCCTATCATTAGACGTCATTTGCATATTTGCTATTTAGCTTTCTCTGGATACGCCGAATATTGCGTTTGGCACTCCCTTATACTCATTCAACCTTTGACATTCTTCTCTTTGCCATGTTTTTTGCAATTTGTCATGTTTTGCATTTGAGAGCTCCTTTGCAATATATTTATCCTTTGAAGCCTCTTCACCTCGTTGTTTTAGACTTCATGTAGTATTCTCATATTGTATATTCTTTCCTTGATTTTAAGTTATGGGGAGCTTCATCCATTATTTTGCCTTGCTAACTCGATCATTCTTTGTCTTCTGCTTTCTGTCGGTATATAATCTAATGAGGTTTTGGGGATTATAGCATTGTTCATGTTGTTATTGAGGCGATCGTGTTTTAGACTTTTTCTGGCAGTTGGGGTGGTTATTTTCTTGTTGCATTTGTTTCATTGGCTTGCATTCCTCTTTTCTCGTATTTATGCTTGAGCTTAAAACATATAACTTTGTTGTCTTTTTCGGAAACATTGCTCTGAAATTGTCATTTTGTTGGCGATTGTCATTTATCATGTAACATTGCAGCTTCGCGAAGTTGTATTCTCTGTTCTTGAACATGGGTGACATGTCATGTTGTTAGGTGGTTTTTCCATTTTTTACGGACTCGTATAGCACCAATTTTATAGATTTGGGTGATCCTTTGTTTATGTTAGCTCCACTTTGTCATATTTGCAGTAGGCTTCTCTTTCCGTGCATCGCTTTACTCACAATATATAACATTACATGTGGTTTCCTTTCCTTTAACATGTACATTCCCTCATTTGCTTTCTTATTGCAGACCATCTGTACAGCCCTAGCTTTGCTAACAATATGTCCTTCTACGTAGTCATTCTGCCATATGGCTAACCTCCTTGCACTCCTCTGTGACCTTGCCACTGTTGACTTTCGTTTCCTCTTTTCTCTTGGCCATAACCTCACCTTGACTTTGACCTCACATTTGCCATAAATTGCTTGTGCATAGCCATCCTACTTTTCTTCAAACTTAAGCCTCGTTTTTCTTGATCCATGATGTGATCCAAATTTAACTTCACTTTCATCTCCCTTGACCTTCCTCTTGATTGGTACTGGCATGTCTGCCACTTCTCCCTCAACCTCTTCATACTAATAGTGCTATTCATATTGCAGCATCCATTCCTCGCTCCAAATGTCGTATTATTTTCCTTATGACCTCTCATTTAACACTATCATTTCTCTTTTATTCAACATTCACATATTGTTTAAAAAATGCATTGCATTGCATTTTTTGTCGCAAGCACGTCCTATTTGGCAAATTCTAGTTTGGCATCGTGTTCTTGAAGTTCTTTAGCATTCTAGGTTTTTCCGGCGTTATCATTATACATCATTGGCATATTTGCTATTTGGCTTTATCTAGATATGATGCATATTGCGTTTGGCACCGCATTGAGATTTTGCGACATGGGTTTCTATTGGATCATCTTTCGTTTTTATGCTTATCTTTATCTAGATGTGGAGTATCTTACGTTGTTGTACACAAGGTGTTATATTGGGCACATTCTAATTTTGTGCATGGTGCTGGTTCTGCATGATTATAGTTATCTCGGAAAATCCATTTTTAGCTGTCTATTGCACTTATAGTGGATCTTTTTCGATTTATTTTTTCCGTTTCGGCACTTTCTTATTGATCCCCCATGGGATTGTAAAGCATGTGAATGTCCTAATTTTTCATATCATTCTATCGTCATTATGTTTTCATGTCGTCATTTGCATCACTTGTCATACGGCTAACCTCCTTACCTTTCCCCCTCATCCTGCACTTTCGGCTTCCATCTCTTCTATGTCTATCACCTTCCCTTTGATGTAGACCCTCCATTTTACTCTTCATGCGACAATGGCCATTTTATCATTCTCTCGTCTTGAGCCTCTTTATGTCTGCCACCTCTAACTTTACCTCATCCCTTTTGTCTCTACATGCTGCTTATTTCATTTGTTTAAGGTTTCGTCATACTCCTCATCTTCGGGCTTATGTTCAGGATTCTTCACCTTCCTCTTGACTTTGTGCTCCCGTGTCTGCGACCTCTACCTCAACCTCAACTAGACTTCTTGTTGATGTCAACCTCATTTTTTCTTGACATTACTCTGAGGTGGATCATTCTGTTGGTGTTTGTCATGCATCTGGTAAGCTTCGCGAAGTTGCTTTTTATGTTATTCGCTGTGGTTGACATTTCATGTTCTTAGTTTGGTCTTTTCAATATTGTTCTTACAACCTTGGGCAGATTACACACTTTTTGCTAACCCTTTGTTCTTGTTAGCTCCTTGATCATATCACTACCCTCATGAATTCCACTCTCACCTTGGCACTCTTGATATTCATCTTCCTTTATTTGGTTTATAGTTTGACGACGTCATGTGGCTCTTGATATTTTTTGTTGTCAATTTAATTAACTTTAACGTCGTTTTATGTTGTCTTGTGGCAGCTACCTCTCGCTTATTTACCCCCCAGGAGGTCCCCGGGTTCCTCCTCTATTGTCCCTTTGGTGTTTTCCTCCCGCGCCCAGCCCCCCTCACGGCTTCTATAGCTATATTTCGCCGCTTTGTTGCTTGGTGCTATCTACATTCTGTTTCATATCTCCCTGCTTTCCCCTTTGTCGTCGCGGCCTTTTTCACCTCTCTTCATCGTCCTGGTATGTCTTCCTCATCAATTACTTCGGCCTCGGCAGCGATATCCTTTTTCGTCCAAAATTTTTTAACCTTCCAACCTCCGCTGTTTTACCTCTATCGTCCTTGGCTCGTCAATCTACCTCTCGTCAGTCCCATGCCCCACACCTCTCTTCCCCTTCTGCCTCAGCATGTATGCTCTATTATGTTCGTGCACATAGTCTCTCCCTCTCGCTAGGTAGTTTGCGATGTCGCTCGACATTTAGACGTTTCCCGTCGGCTGGACTTGTAGATAAGGAAGTTCTCTGGTAGTCGGCCGGTTTTGTGTCCTTTGCAAGTCCCTTCCCAGAATAGCATCGATCCGAGCCCTCGGATCGTTATTCTGGGATGGGACGAGCAGCTATATATGTGCTCGTCCTTCTTGTGGCTCATTAACGGCGTCTTTTCACAGCAGCATCTCTTTCCTTGTCCATTGCTTCCCACCCTACCTGCCCTTATATGTTATTTTGAGTTCGTCTATTGTTTATATGTTTTTGTTCAGTTTTGACCACCCGTTGGGTGATGTTTAAATTATTTTCCACCCCAAGGGTGATGCTATCTATATTCTTCCCACCCGTTGGGTGATGCTCGATGATCTCCACTTGTTGGTGATGCTATTTTTTTCTTTTTCCACTTAACGGGTGACTTTTCATCTATTTTTGGTTCATGCACTCTTTGTTGTTGTCCACCTTAGGTGTTGCTATAATAATGTTTTCTTTAATAATGTTTTTCTTTTTTCGGCATTATACCGCATTCTCCACCTGCGGGTGATGCTGTTTATTTCCACCTCGAGGGTGACGCATATTTCTTTTCACATGATTGTTATCCACCCATTGGGTGACGCTTTTCTCCACCCTATGGGTGATGCTATCTCCACCTGTGGGTGATGCTGTTTATTTCCACCTCGAGGGTAACGTATATTTCTTTTTACATAATTGTTCTCCACCCGTTGGGTGATGTTGTTCTCCACCCTATTGGGTGATGCTCTCTTTTTCTGCTACATGTTTGATTTTCTCTATTCTATTCTAACCATTCACGGGTGTTTTTTAGAGTTCTTTATGTTGCTTGCAGGTTTTATGCCATCTTTCGAGGTCCTGCTTTTTTCGGCTTCGCCATCGACCCATCTCCTTCGGTTCTCCAGGCAACACATTCAAGGTTGCTGACGACCATTTCTCATTAAGGTTTTCCTCGAAAACCCGAAAGGGCGGGGTTTTTTATCCCGATGAGAAGTTGTCACCATTACCCTTCTATACTGCCTATGCACATTTCTTTCGTTTTCTGGGGTAGCCCGATATTGTTCCTATGGTCGGCTTACCCTCTCTATTCTTCAAACATTGTATACTGCTGCTGTGATGAATGACAAGCCTATCTCTCAGAATCGCCTTTCTTCCTGCCCATGGCTGCACCTAAGGCTCGAAGCTCTCCCGACTACAAAGGTTGGTTATTTGTTGCAAGAAACGTCTGCAACCACACTATAATGATGTGCTCTTGACCGACTTAGGATGCAAAGTGCCAGCCAAAGCAAGGGATAAAAACTCAGCATAAAAATTTTTTGCAGGCCACCACAGCTAGGCTCTTTGAATCCATCCTTTAGAATGCAGCTTGTCTGTGGCTTCATGGTGGAGCCCCGCATACAAGACATGGAAGCTTCTGAAGATTTTAATTTAGAAGAAAAATATAGCTTGTGCAAGGATTTAACCGTTCTAGTTGTATGTTGTAGATTCTTCCGCCCTCTGCCATAGCCGGAAAAAAGCCACAGAAAAAATATCGCCAAGTTTGAAACTAATCATGTCCCCTGTTTTTGAATAAGATCAAGTTCTTGACCTATGGCAACAAGCTTTGCAGCTGGGTTCTAGCTTGAGGAACAAAGGCAGATGTTTGGCATGATACTTCTGGATTTGTGGGTTCAAATCCCATAAGAATGGTGCTGGTCACGTTTTAACATGTTGTAGCCTATAATTTTCTTGTGCACGGAATTGGCTTCCCCCTTTTCATTCCGGATTGTAGGGATATGCCATGTGTCAGCATACAAATCACTTTCAAAAAAAAAAAAACTAGCGGAAATGCAGGGTTGGGGTGAAGTTTAGGGTGGGGATAGAAAAGTTATATTCACGAAGCTTATTTTGACATAAATGGTCTAGTGGAGTTTATGTATTAAGACATGAACTGAAAGTTGCTTTGCGTAGAATTAATGCAAGCTATACATATAGAGGTGCGACAGGGAAAGAGTGTGAATTTTAGTGCTATGTGATAGGGCTATATGATGGCATTTAGATGGTATTGTGAATTTGAGTGTTATACGATAGGCTATACGATGACGTTATTGATCTATGTTGCTGAAGTTATTCGCGATTGATGAGTACACTATGGCGGTTTGTACGTATATGCAGTTTTTCCTGTTGGGTGGTTTTTGCAATTGTTGGAGAGACTTTGATACGAGCATTAAGACACGAACGGGGAGGTACTTAGAGGCATAGAATTAGTGTAACCTAGAATAAAACCCATAAACAACGTATAAAGCAACATGAAAATGGGAAAAGAATCTAGAGAGTTCTATATTTAACATCCGTGCTTTAGTACATGCATAGTCATATGCATAGTCAATTTTTTTATGATTATGCATATATATGACAACACTAAATTGGTCTTCTTAGACCATTTGGTTTTGTGGACAATAGAGATCAATTTGATTCTCTACTTCTTTTTTCAGCAAGCAAACTCAAGCCCGATCCATAGAGGCAAGGAAGAGAATGATGGTATGTCCATCACAATTGATGTGCTATATAGTGCCACTGCTAGTACTTGCGAGGCGGCTAGCAAATTTAGATGCACCAGTTGCCATTCTTTGCAGCTCAAACTCATGCTATAAAATGATTCTGTAAGAATTAGATGGCTAAGCTGGCATTAAGATAGAGACTTTGGAAGTTGGACAGAATCATACAACCATCAACACACATAACCACAATGATGGAAGGTGTAAGGAGCAATTCTTATGGAAGAAACCAAGTTATCAAAGGTCATATGCCTTCTCCTGAGTGGCCTGAGTGATCCTTGATATGCTCTTGAATCGGGCGAGTAGGACAGCTAAATCATTTTCAAAGGAAATGCAAAATAGACCACATAGAACAACAAAGAAAGGAATATACTTTGTCTTGCAAAATAACGGTCAAGTAATCTGGATTAGACATATCACATGGCCCTGTCGAGCTAACGTTGATGACCAGGTGCCATTTTATTCGCAGACGTAACATTATGATAATAACATTATGTGGCATGCTATGCTATGAATTTTTATACTGTCATTACTGTGTTAAAATGAATAGCTCTACGTACTGCTGTAGGTATCCAGATCGAAGGAAGGTCTGCCAAGTCAATCCTGCATGAACAAGCTGCTAGCAATCCAGTTCAACCATCAAATGGCCAAGGCTAAAATTTTGTCCAACATAAGCTCCAGCCTCAACAACATCAATCTGAGTGTTAATATGTTTAGTCTAAAGATTGGCTATCTGGACCGGCACAAAGTATTCTCTGTTGCTTCCATGTTGCTCTTTGGTCCAGACTTAACAGGCTCAGGTTTTATAACTGCAGATTTTAATTTCTTTTCTCACCTCATTACCCAGAAATTATTCACTTTATTATCTGTTCGTTCAGACAAATATTTTGATATAAGTGACCACCTGACAAATTCATGTGCATGTTTTATAATTCCATCATCCAACTTGCATATAAACTAGTGCTGCAATGAACCCAAATGTCCAAAAAACACAATGTGGAGATTCAGAATGGAATTCAAGGGCAACTCATTGCTCTTCTTTAGAGGACTTTTCTCATTTAGATCTGGATGCAGATAGTTCATCCATCTGATTCTTGCTAGAATGCTGCAACCCTGCACCAAAAATAAAAAATATTAGCTTTTATAGTTTGGACTTTTGTAGAACTAACCTGCTTCTTTGGATGTGTGACATTGCCATACGTTGAAGCATACAAATTGTGAGCTTTCTTTATTTGTTTTCTAACTTTTAAAACAATAATTCTGGCCCTTCTTTTCATCTCATAGAGTTTCATAGTGCAGGGAACCTAAGCCACAAGAATTGGTTCCTCCTGTATCAGGCATTCCTTCTGTTGTTTGAGATGAATTGTTGCCTTTTTTCTATGATCAAAATAATCCTCCTTATCATTGGAAGCCTAAAATGCGAGGTGTTTGGTAGACGAGCTCAAAGCCGCAGTAGTTCGTAAGCAAGCGAACCGACTTGTAGCTAGAGAAGAAGTGCAAAAAGTTGAGATAGATGCTAAAGTCAAAGGACATTAGAACTAAGAAGCTCCATGTTTCTACAAGGGTATTGTTTCTAGCAATGGATCCTCTGCTCTAAACATAAAGAAGTTTGTGCTCAAGATTCCTTCCTAGCCTATTGTATTTGGACACGGAGAACATGTCCTTTCTTATGTTATTCACAAATAGATTTTCTAAGCGGATTAACTGATGGCTATATATAAAATATTGTTAACTACTATTAGCAACAATAGAAATCCAGTAGAAGAAGCTCAAAAAGGGTTACAGTGCCGTTCCATCTGAGTAATTTATATAGTGATAACTTGCTGAAAAAGAGGAAGCCTTTTTATATGTTTATCAAATAAGAGAATCCAAAGAAGACGATGCATCATGATTGAATTATATTAAGCAGATCAAATAACTGGGTATGATTGCCTATGGAGTTTGATCGGTTGTTTGCCTCAACCAAGGTAGCAAGAGCTTCAATACCAGTTTGATTCTAGTTCTACCACCCTATAAATATAAGACATGTTTTCTAGTGGGGTACCAGCTGCGTTCATAAGTAAAATTACTAAATCTTACATTCAGACTATAATGAGGCATCTGTAAACAAATATATGAAAGCAGCCAAGTCTATAAGGAATAGACATAGTAAGGAACTCTATGCAAAGACTTTAAACTATGATACCAATTGCAATGATTACATGCCTTTGGAATAGGTCATAGCAATATGATTGGAAGCTTGTCATAATATACTAGATAGACATAATTATTATGCTCTCTCCATCTCACGGAGTCACATGATGAAACCTAACCGAAAAAAAATTGCAGACAACTGCATTCTTACCTTAAAGGAGAAGGTTACAAAGCCGTTTGTGTGCCTGGCAAATCAAGTAGCGAGGAACTTGAAGTAGACGAGCTAAGTCGCTAGAATCTCCAAAAGCTTGCATGCTTCAAGCCATAAGCTTCAAGCACAATTATATGCAAAATCCTAAACCCAAATCCTTCAAAAAGATGGATACGGCTGGGAAAACACCAACTCGATCCTGCAGCCTTGCAAGCCTGGGTGATTCAACAAAAATGCCGGTACTCAATTTCTTCTTCAGAGAAAAGGCACACTATGCTTTACCATGGATCAACATCATACATCCAACAGCCAACAAAGATCTTATGGCAACCAAAACCTATTCCAAGCACCATTATATGGATTTTGTATGTCTGTTTTTTAGCAAATGAATAACCCAGAAACACCAATAGCCTCTTCCAAGTGAAAATAAGGCCAGCCCCTTTTCAAGACGATGAATGACATCCAGTCACCTCTGGGTCGGAATGGTTAGGGCCGCGACCTACCGAAGGAATTACCTGGGCTTTCTATTTTTCCTAGCCGTCGATTCAAAAACTAGGAGATCTAACGATTGAGATGAAAAAAAACTGACGTGGTATGCCACGTGGCATAACTAGAATTGCAGCAAATCCGTCGCCTCAGGTTAGGCAACCCTGCTAAAAAAAAGCGACCCATTTCCATGTTTTTTTTGGGTCACCTCAGGTTAGGCAACCCTTAAAAAAAAGCGACCCATTTTCATGTTTTTTTGAAAGTAGTTGCATATTATTGGTCTCAAGAATTAGTGACAAAATCCTAGGCAAGGAAATGTGGAGGGGCTTTAGTTGATGTGAGAAAATGGCGACCAACAGCATAAAATATTTGGTTCTGGGCGCCCTCTCTGGTCGCTCGGTCTGTTCGAGCAGCATTCGTTTCAGCCTGAGGGTCTCCAAGCTGCCTTGCAGTAGTTCAAAGGCAAAGAAATCGTTTCTCTTGACTACGTTGGCGGGGATAGCAACATCGGCAGTCGTCTTGCCCAAGGATAAAAATATGGGAGCATCCATGGAAGAGGCAATGCAATTGGGTCAGGTCGGCTATATATTTCGAATTATCAATCATGGCATAGCTGGTCTCTTGAGATTTTATCAATTTCTAACATCGATGTTACATTTTTAATTTTGATAAAAATTTGTGAAATTGGTGAAGGGCATCTAAACATACAACGTTTGTCATTCATTCCCGGGCTGGAATTTACTTATTGCTTTTAAAAATGTAGCTATTCTGTTCTAGTTTATCTTCAAAGTAGAAGCTAATTTTGCATGAAGATCTTTTGCATGATAAGTGTTCTGATAGACTTCTGTGTGCCTTTTTTATGCAGCAAGCTGTTATACCGGATATTGTTGTACGTTATCTTCTTGTACTTTGATAACTTTGTTATTTATGACAAGACATGCAAAGTTGTAATAAGTATTATTTATTGTTTGAACTAGGTTGCTTTATAATTAGATGCATATATGCTATCTTTATTGTAACAGCAGTTTGCTAATCTGCAGACAGAATTTATGGTGGATATGAAATGTGAAGGTTGTGCTAAAACTGTAAAAGGAAGATTGGAGCAGCTTGAAGGTACAAGGTTATCACGCTCATTGTGAAGTGGTTAATTGTTGGAAATCACTGACATCTTATATCAACATAAAAGCCTGGACTGGTTATGTTTATTATCTTTCTATCCGTTAACTTCTATTGAGATACTTCAGGTGTAAAATCTGTCACTATTGACCTTCAAAATCTAGTTGTTCGTGTTCTTGGAACTCCCACTGTCAAGGAGATGATGACTGCTCTTGAAGAAACGGGACGAAAAGCTCGTCTTATAGGCCAGGGTTCTCCAGAGGGTAACTTTGATACTTTCAGGCCTCCTTATGTCTATACGAATTAATTAAGCATTTTTTTTTCATCAACCTGTTCAACCAACCGTAGTATGTAGTCATCTTCAAGCTAAATGAGGGCTATATGAGGCATCATGTAAGATTATCTTTATATGACATCAAATCGTGGGGAAAAAAAAAAATCAAAATTCATAGCATCTCGATAAAAGTTTGTTTCTTTCTACTTTCTCTCACATACATTACAGAAAAACCAATTAATGAAGAAAATTGTTCTTGAATGATACACAAGAATCAGATGGTAATTAGTGTCACATGAAAGATGCCATCCAAAATGAGAAGCCTGTAATATTTAGCTAAAGACTGGGGTCCCTAGTACCCTTGCCATGCTATAGCGAACTGGTAATTGTTTGCCTTCCTGGTTGCTTCTGTTTCAACGCATCCTTTTCTGTGGTAGTTCAATTCATCAATGTGCTTTATTATCCTCATCAAGCTCTATTTCAGATTTCATAATCTCGGCAGCTGTTGCTGAATTTAAAGGTCCACAAATTCATGGTGTAGTCCGATTCGCTCAGGTTAGCATGGAAACTGTAAGGGTTGAGGCTTCTTTTACCGGCTTAACCCCAGGTGTGCATGGGTGGTCAATCAACGAATATGGGGATCTGACGCATGGAGCTGCAAGTACTGGAAGTATATACAACCCCCATGGTCACGACGCTACTAATGTAATCCATTCTCTACTGCTTAAAAGAAAACGAAAAACTATGTGTTTGTCGAGTGGAATGTAGTGTGTCCATCTGTGCAGCGAAGTGAGCCATATTTTACTGTATAAACAAGCATGGCAAACAGCCATATCCTTTTTTGCATCTCTGTCATCTCCGATCTTTGTCTAGACCAATATTTGTGCATTACTAGAGAAGCGTGCCAGTAATATAATATAATCTATAGCGGTCATCTTCCATCCGTTGAAGATTGTTGTGTACCACATTGCATAAGAGCTCTTGAAGGAATCGTTGAATACTGTTATTAGCTTACCTGTTGTTTGATTACAGCTGCTAGGCGATCTGGGAGTGCTCACTGCAGACAATAAAGGGCAAGTTGATTATTCTGGATTCAAAAATATGCTGAAGGTGTCTAACATAATAGGAAGGGCATTAGTGATCTTTGAATCAGCTGACAAAAGAAAAGAAGGAATTGCTGCTGCAGTTGTAGCTCGAAGTGCTGGAGTAGGTGAAAATTACAAGAGAATATGCACTTGTGATGGTACCATTATTTGGGAATCAACTAACAATGATTTTACAAAGGTTTCATCGTGATGTATTTGGATAATGATTTTGGTGAAATATAGTTTATCATGCTTCTGATTGTCTACATCCTCAAATTTGAAACTTTATAAATTTACCCTTTCGATCTGTGGCCTTGCTGGCCAGTTTCTCGTTTATTGCACACTAGTTGGGCCAAGGGCAGATTGCCTTCCCGATGTGATTGACCAAAGACAGCTTGCCCCCTAAAGCGATCTATTGCTGCCCCTTCTGGGATCACACCTCGTCTTTTTTCATGAACTATTGTCACCATTGTGACAAGTACCTTCATTTACAATAGCTTGCATATTATTACAGGATCAGTGGGACTGAATATGAAGTTGCACATCATGCAGAATGAGGTTTCTTAATTGTTGGAAGGATTCTGATTATGGAATCAGTGCATTCAATTATTTTTTGAGACTATCCATTTGAATTGGTTAGCAAGTACAAGCTTAAGAATGCTCAATTTGGGAATGAAGATATCACTTTTGAGGGAAAAAAGCTCGTCTAACTTCTTGACGTCAGAGCAACAATTGGCACAACAATTTGCTGTCAAGTCTGCTTTATTTACAGTGAAGTGACATCCATGTTGATGTCTACAGTCTGAAATATAAAGGATGATGAAAGATGTCCTAACACCTTAAGTCTGAAATATAAAGGATGATGAAAGATGTCCTAACACCTTAAGTCTCAAAATGAGTAATAAAAAATGGAACAAATGGATATTCCAAACACCTTTAACAAGATCAGATCTCGATCGTTGGTTGCAGTGGTGTTACCTATGAGTAACACATTAAAAAGTGCATAAACACCTAGTCTATTATGAATGGCCATAAACACCTAGCTTGTTATGGAAACCAGCAGAAAACCACCATAGACCTCTCGGGCCCAGGTTGTTAAGGCAGAAAACCACCATAAACCTCTCCGGCCCTCGTTTGTTATAATAGGGCATAACACCCTCGTTCCAGGTTGTTATCCCTCTCATTCTATTTATTTCATTAATGTGAATGATCTATCTATAAGTTCCAGTTTGTTATGGATTCATATTTTGTATAATCTGCCAGGCAATAGGCAAATTGTTATATTTTCTTAAATGCATTATTCTATCTATGGGCTCCTATATATAACACTGATAATTCTGTAAGGAACTTTACGCCCTTGCAAACATGTTCTTTTCCCTTTCTATTTTTCAAAGGTTCACAAATATAATTGGTTGGAAGAATCAAACAATTGAGAACTCCAACATCTACTTAGATCTAATAAGACTGATACTACAACTACATCAATGAACATTTAGAAATGCCTTTTTATAAGACGTGTGTCTATGTGAAAAGGGCATTGTTTAGAGTTAGTTCTTTTATTCAAAATTATGCCACCTTAACACACCACTCCTCAAGTTTATAGTGATGCAACGATTGAGATCAATCTTGGCCAGTGGTTTCTTGGAGCCATAACATGGTGATCCTAAACACTCTCCTCAATCCACCTTAAACAACCCAAGGAATTCGGTTTCTCACAATCCAATGAATCGGCTTTTAGGTGACCACCGTGCATTTATGGAGGATACAAGCTCAAATCATAAACAAGTCGCTTTGTAACTAAGCAAGCATGGCAAATTTGATGGCATCCCTTCACTGTCTGACCGCAGCAGTTCCTGAGAAATTGGCATGCAAATGAAGAATCGAGGCTCGTATCTTCAGCCCGATACCTTCTAATTGTAGTCGAGTAAATTCCTTCCTTCAACCATCGAAACAACAAGCCCAAAAAAAGATTCAAGAAAATAAGCTGCTCAAATTTGGAAACAAGCTCCTCAAAAATCATATTTATATGACTACACATACAATACCACATCAAAATCTTACTCCCAACCTTGGCGTGAAGACCATCTCGTAATACCAAAATGATTGTGCAAACTTTAAAGGAGCATAAAAAAAGAAAGAAATCAAACTATATACATTCCATTGGAGATGAGTGAAGGAATCAACCTACATATCTTCCATCGAAGATGAATGAGCGGTGACCTGGGATCATGGAGAAAACTATATGCTCATTGCATACAAATTGAAATGCATGAGTAGAAAGGCACCACTAAAAACCAAAAGTTACATCGAACGTTTTGTTGGAAGAATTCTTAGGGTACCTTCCCATGAGGTCGATCGGACTTCAAAACAACAAAGTCGACCTCAAAGTCCAAGCCAACATGTACTCACGCAACCTGGGAAGTCCGTATACATCAAGCAGGATGTGGTTAATGTGGTCAGAAAGCTGATATCAGCTGGCTCTATTCCCATCCAACCCATCATCCCGCTTGATTCCCATGGGGCTGCGCTATCATGGCCCATTTATGGGTCAAGGATGATAAAACGCCCATGCATATACCATAACATTCATGCCATGCATGCCCTGCGCCTATTTATAAGGCCTGCAACTGTACCTGCCAAGTTTCCCTTCAATCATTTCTGTTGTATAGTGCAGCAGACTTTCTGTCCCTAGACCCGTACCCTGCAGGAGCAGTTGCGTGAATGCAACTCGTGCACCGAAGTGGTTAATATGGCCAATAAATGGCAGTGGTTAATTTGGCCAAAGATTAGTCTTGCCACATCCTATATTATAAAGTTATCTTGTATGTCCGTCATCCATCAAACCCTAGCCGCCACGATCGATGGCCTTGATCATGCCATGTGACATGCCATGTGTGCCTCTGATGCCCCTTCGATGGATGGTGTCACGTTGTTTTTCATACGAAGGGATGCCATGTAAAATGAAAACATGTATTTATACGAAAAAGGAACAATTTAGGGTTTCGGTTTGCTCTCAATGCGCTTCGTTCAAGTCCGGCGAGGTTCTTCAGGATCGGACCGTCCATGATATATATTCGGCCATGAGCGAGAGCATTTCACCTTTTTAAGATGAAGCCAGCCTAAATTCGATGCTGATGAAATTTGGGATATGTCTGCCAGAAAATATTTGGTAAGAATGCTCACCCCCATTGGTGTCTCTAAAGCATTCGAATCCAAAAAACATGTCGGTATTAAAATGTCTTTGGCCGACCAATCCAATTCTATTTCTAAAGTGAAACGTCCTTTCCTTGAAAAGGGCCGAGCAAGCCCTTTCAGGCAATTCTCTTTACAAAATTTTGTTATAGTTTTGTTTTCAAAAGATTGTAATGCATTTTTAAGATGTATATAATTGTTGGGAGGCTTTGGCAGCATATTCGGCAAGGAAATAACAGAAGAAAATGTCCACCTATTGAACCAATGGGAACCCTAATGATAGAAAGGGACCCTGAGGTCTGGACAGAGGCCAATGTTTATTAACACCAGTTTGCATTTGCATAAAATCTAAGCTGCTTCTAATAAAATTTCTTTGGGAAATGAAGGTAGTTTGTTTGTTACAATCACATGGAGCGCTCACAAAAGGTAAACAATCACATGCAATGCCCACCGAAGGCTATTCTTGCCAATGGTTAATGTGGCCACAAGATTAGTCTTGCCTAAATGGCAGTGGTTAATGTAGGCACAAGATTAGCCTTGCCACAAGGCTATAAATAGTTATGGTTAACATGGCCAGGTTAAGCGCTTCAACAATATGCCAAAATTAACCCCTTAACATCTTATTATATTATGATTTAGGAATAACACAATACTATACCCATTGCAGGGAAAACAAACATTCACCTGAACAACTCGTTGTACCGCTCATGAGCATCGTCAATAGTTTTTGCTATGAAGTCCTCCACCTCCCCATGCTTTGAACCAAAACTGCATGTCAAGTATGTCGTGCCACATTATTGTTGCACCCAGTATCACCTTGATCGTGCTTTTCTTATGGTGCTTCCAAACTTGCCGCATCTCTTCAAGACGAACCCTCATCTCATGAGACAACCCACGGGTCTCCAGCAGAGCTTTCATTGCCTTCTCACCAATCATGTATTTCTCAACCTTCTTCATGAGACTATACAACGTCTCCCAGTCCAGTTCCTCATCTAGGTTAAAGTGCCCTCGGGGGATTTCGTCCCGTGGATACTTCGGTGGGCAATTGACTAGTCAACCTTAATGTTAGTCTTCATTGCCAGTGGTTAATGTGGCCACAAGGCGATAAATAGTAATGGTTAATATGACCAGATTAACCACTTTAACAGTATGCCAAGGTTAATCCCTTAACATCTTAATTATGATTTACGAGTAACACGATACTATACCCACTACAGGAAAAACACAATGTTATGTTATGGTAGTTACAGAACGAGACGTTCACCCGAACAACTCGTTGTACTGCTCATGAGCATTGTCAATGGTTTTTGCTGTGAAGTCCTTCATCTCCCCATCCCCTTTGAACCAAAACTGCATGATGTCGAGTATGTTGGAACACATTATTGTTGCATCCAGTATCAGCTTGATCGTGCTTTTCTTATGGTGCTTTTAAACTTGGTGCATCACTTCAAGACGAACACTTATCCCGTGAGACAACCCACATGTCTCCAGCAGAGCCTTCATTGTCTTCTCACCAATCATGTATTTTTTAACCTTCTTCATGAGACTATACAATGCCTCCCAGTCCAGTTCCTCATCTAGGTTAAAGTGCCCTCGAGAGATTCAGTCCCTTCGGTGAGCAATTTACTAGTCGACCTTAATGTTGATCTTATTGTTATTCTTGCCAGTGGTTAATATGGCCACAAGGTTCTTGCCACAATGCCATCAATAATAATGGTTAACATGGCCAGATTAACCACTTCAACAATATGCCAAGATTAATCCCTTAACATCTTGTTATATTATGATTTAGGAATAATACACTACAATACCCACTACAGGAAAAACACACCCGAATAACTCGTTGCACTGCTCATGAGCATTGTCAATAATTTTTGTTCTGACGTCCTCCACCTCCCCATCCTCTTTGAACCAAAACCACATGCCGAGTATGTCGAGTATCATTTTGGTTGTGCTTTTCTTATGGTGCTTCCAAACTTGGCGCAACTCTTTAAGACAAAACCTCATCTGAGAGAACCCACGTGTCTTCAATAGAGCCTTCATTGACCAATCATATATTTCTTATCCTTCTTCATGAGACTATACAACGCCTCTCAGTCCAATTCCTCATCTAGGTTAAAGTGCCCTCGGGGGATTCCGTCCCGTGCATACTTTCCCACAGCTCCTACATCAAGTTAGAGCATCCAAAAACTAAAAAACTACTAGAAAAATTTAGAAACTGTAGCAAATGTAGCCTTACTTGTAAATACCAGCTCCATGTTTGTCTGCTCATGAATTTTCAACTGGAATTGAATCTGGTTCAAACTTTGGAGCATTGTTTCCATAGCCTTTTATCTCAAATGCTACGGAGAAAAACTAGCTTTAAAACTGCAAGGAAGAAATATCTTAGAAACCACAATGAATAATTAGCTCAACAATGGCACATTCTTTAGAAAAGTATTCACAACCTTAAAACGAAAGTTACCTACTTTGAAAGCGACATTTACCTGCCCTGAAAGCAACATTCCTTGACAGCAACTCTTACCTACAAATATAGCAAAATTTACTTACCCTAAACCCTAACTATGGCTAGATTAACCACGGTCACATTAATAATATTGTGACATTGGCCACACTAACCACACTCGCCGTAGGTCAATATAGCTTTTGGTTAATGTGGCCATAGATTAAAATAACCATAGACTAATGTGGCCATATGTCAATACGCTCAGTGGTTAATGTGGCCATACGTTCTAATGGTTAAAGTGGGCATAGGTTAATATGTCCGTCTTAACCACGGTCACATTAACTACACATTTGGGACATTGGACACACTAACCACTACGGTAGTGGTTTAATGTGGCGATAGTTGTCTAGTGGTTTAATGTGGCCATAGCTGCCCAGTGGTTTAAGGTGGCCATAGTTGCCTAGTGGTTTAATGTGGCCATAGCTGCCTAGTGGTTAATGTGGCCATAGGTTAATCTGGCCATAAGTGCCCATTGGTTAATGTGGCCATAGATTCTAGTGGTTAAAGTGGCCATAGGTTAATGTGGCCATAGCTGCCTATTGGTTTAGGGTGCCATAGTTGCCTAGAAGTTTAATGTGGCCATAGCTATTTAGTGGTTAATTGGCCATAGAATTACCCTGGCCAAAGGGTTAATCTGGCCATAGTTTCCCAGTGGTTAATGTAGCCATAGATTCTAGTGGTTAATATGGCCATAGGTTAATGTGCCCAGTGGTTAATGCGCCCAAGGTTAATATGGCCATACCTAAGAGTTGGTTGTCATAGTGGTTAATGAGGCCATACCACTTTGTGCTAGCAAGAATCTGAGCATTTTTTTCAAATATGTTTTACGTGGAGAAACCTAGGCAAACCTACGGATAGGCCAGAACCAATGCCGACACATGTAAGTAGTTAGTCTGTCCAACTCCAAACTAAGTTCATGTAGTTGGAAATCGACATCTAGCGCAATCTGGGGGCTACTAGCTATGGTCTCCGTAATGCGGGTTATGTGGCATGTATGCTCAATTTTTGTAGTGGGGTGCTCAAGAACGATCTTCTCCATCCTCAAGATCAATGCCATCCTCCAAGCCTTGTACTAAACTACAAGTCTCATCATCACTAAGTGGTGCCATGTTATCAAGAAACCCATCATCATATACCTCTTCAAATGCCCTCAAATTCTCCAAACCGCCAGCTTGAGAGCCATGTAAAGTTCCACAAACCCTTAAAATGCCCTCATCCGTATACTTGGCCATCATTTGGATTACCTTCATTTGGCATTTGGATGTGTTGCCTTTCATACCCCAAGGGCAGTCACAAGAAGACCAATGCTCATGGGCGACATTTACAAGGTAGGGCACGACCTTTCAGCTGGCATCCCATGCATCCATATTTTGATTCCACACTTCCGCCCTCCCTTCCTTGAAGTTCAACCATCTAATAGCCTCATCCGGAATGACACGTGCCCCTATAATTGTTGTATCAACAATGTGCTCCTGTCTCCTATTAACTTTGAAACCCTCATCCTTCTTGAACCTATCATATAGAAGATGTATTTTCATTCTACAAGTGAGCATGTAGACCAACCAGTCAATCCTCCTACCTCTCAAGGCATGCTTCGAAACCCCTAGCCTTTTCTTCATTTGGTTGTGATTAGCCTCTATAGCAGCATTAGTCTCTTGGTTGGCATGAGGATATATTCTTGTGGCAGTGACCCAAGAGGTGATATTCTTCATCCAAGTCCAGTTCATGTACTTAACAACCCTGTTCCAAGATTTATACTTCTCCTTGAACTCATCCAATAGCCTCAATGCTTCCCTCTCACAAGCCTCCACATGATCCTTACAAGAGCATTTTTATCCAATTTCTTCTCACATGCCAATTGCATAATTGTATTGCATAATTGTATTTTAGAATTAGGTCAAACCTTTTCCAATGCGTTAATCTCAACTTTGGCATCATCAACAATAAAACACGAGGGTTCCCAAGTGGGATCTACACCATGAATGTAATTTTTCTAAGCAAAGAACCAAGGCTGGATGTCCTCTTCTGCCTGGCTAGAAGAGAGAACCCAAGCAATAAGTACACAATTTCCATGGGCATCGCATACGAGCAAGGTGTACAAGCTATAGCAATGATCATTTACCTTGAAAGTTGAGTCTATTGCCATAGCGTTATTCTTAACATGTTCCAAAAGAATCTTCATTTGAAAGTGAGTGACTATCCCTAAGATGAACGGTACACCTTTCTAGTACAAGAACACTGATTCTAGGTGGAACTTTACCCACATCCTTACACTCAAAGCACCGACTTGGTGAAGCATCCAAGTCTCCAATGCTATCTTCCTTGACAAATTGTAGAGATCATCCATGTCAAAGAATTGATCTCTACTCTTCACAACATTCGGATCCACCCTTTTCTTTAGAGCCCACTGCTCTTCACGTGCCTGTAAACCTCCTGTGGGGTATGATTCTGTACCCACTAATTCCTAGCCCAATCTTTCTTCTCTTTTGATAACCAAAGAGCTGCTCTATGCCTGGTCTTGACACATTGAGGATCGATCATTAACCCCACGACACACTTTATCTTCCTGGTCAATGTGTTCCATCTCATGAAAATTTATTTTGGTGCATTCGGGTTTCAAATACAATTGCTTCGTGGTAAAGTGGCACCTACATGCTCTATGGATGCTCCGACCCCTGTGGATGCTCTGAACCCCTCTGCCTCTGTGACTATGACTATGAGTTTGACGGATCATTCTTTTTTGCTTCAGCAACTAAAGCTTTAGTTGTCTTGTTCTTTACTTCACGAGGCTGGTTGCGGAATCCTTTGGCCCATAGCTACAGCGGTAGCTAAAACCAATCAACCAAACTTCAATTATTACGTGGAAAAACTGCAAATTCAAACATCTATAAATTAACAAATCACCACCAAAGGCCTAAGGCAACATTTGCTACTACTACCCTTTGCCAAATTAGCCAACACTAACTATGGCCTAACCACCACCACCTAAGGCCACATTAAGCACTACCACCTTCCCTTTGACAAATTAACCAGGACCATCTATGGTCAGATTAACCACTACCAGCCTTGGGCAGATTAACCAGTATCATCTATGGCCACATTAACCAACAACAGAAATAAATAAAGCACGACATATTACCCAAGGAGAAATGTGCTACGAAGAGTAGAATGAAGTTCTGATCACTGTTTGTGCCAGGAATATCCTTACGATTGCAAAGAAAAACTCTTATCACCACAAATACTTGCATTGTGATTTCTAACTGTTGATATCCACAGTTCCCTTTCAGCACGACTTCAAGCTCTGGAAGCACTTTGACAAGGACAATGCAATTTCCAAGTACCATCTTTCCATCCTCATCTTTCCTGGTTTGTCCTTCAAACAAACAGAATTGCCATCACAATTAAATCATGTGCAACAAATTCATTGATAACTCTTTAAGTCGGTTCAGTGTTCTAATGACCAAGTCACTTTATCCCAATAAAACAATGGGTTCGGCATCGTTGTCCGAATGCTTATTTACATGTCTCATAACCTGTTTCTCTTTTCTGCATGCTCTGGTACCATGTTAGGGATCTCGTTTACAATAAACATGTGAAGAATGTTAGGATGCAGACGTAAGTAAGCATTGGTATAAAACCTCCAAAACGTGGTTCCCTTAGGACAGAGTGATTTCTTTCAAAGACCCTCTACTAGTTAATAACCTCAACCAGCTGAACAAGATGTAATGGATGGCAAAGACTTTTATCTGGTAAAACAATTTGAAAACACGGTCAATTGGCTGGTTCATGGTCCATGTTATATGCAAGTGCAATATGTCAGATGAAGAAGATTGCTTGGGTCCATTAAGGTGGAGTATAATCCCAATAAAATGGGTGTTCCAGCAGAAATGGGGCAACGACTCAGTTTTCGCTTGCAGGCAGGATTCCATCCCCACTTTCTAGAGCTAGGAATCTTTCGTAGCCATTGACCTTTTTGAAACCGGCCATAAGTGAACGCCACCTAGAATGGCAAGACCTTGGCAGACCTATGAACCCTGTTACAGAGCCACCAAAAATTCAGTTTCATATTCCTCCTTTCTTCCACGTAGACTGGCATGGCAGTCCTTGATGAACCTTGCTCGCCAACAAAACTCTTGAACCCCTAACCATCTCTCATTCTTATTTAGATGCCTTTCTTCAAAAATGTCAACTTTATAATCCTTCTCTTTTGCTGCTTGGAGTGCCATCAATTCCTGCTGAACACCAAGGCCCATTGTTATAGACACAAGAGCCTTTGGTGTTTAAAAGCGTCAAAGGTACCTCTTTTTTGGCATAATCTTCCACATTTTTAATCCCTTTAAAAAGCCATCTATTTGCACACAAGCATAGTTTCAGCAAACAAGAGTCTTTGAAATTAAGAAGCTAAGCACCTTCTCTTCTTGAGGTAAAAGTTACTGCTGGTGGTCATCATGTTGAATGGAATGGAGCACTTTAGACAGGAGTTAAAGAGGACCCATAAAGGAGTTTTAATGCAAAGGCTTTGAGGGGACTAAAAACTTCCTGAAGGAACAGCGAGAGCCAAGAACACTTGCATCTAATTCTATTTACGGGAATATTGACTACTATTTCCACCAAAAAGAAGGGGCCAGATATCAAATATCTCAGGCATCTGAAGGTGCAATTAAGGTTGCGTTGGGACTCGACAAGGATTCAATGCGAGAGACGCTTTTATCGATCCAAGGAGCTTTGCAAGGGCATCATTAATGAAGCAGTAGCTTCTGGTGCCTACAAATTGCAGCAGTCTGGAAGAATTGAAGATGGAAACCAAGGAGGAGTTCTTAGAACAATTGAAAATAAACCCCAAGAATGCAATGGCATGAGGAAAAATGAGTAAGGAGGAAAAACCAGTCTAGTTCACCCATTTAAGAGTGGAAGCAAAAAAGAAATGGGAAGCAATAGAAAATTCTGAACAACATATCTCAATACCTTCCGTCACAAGATTATTAATAGCTAAAAGTAAGGCATAACATCAAAAGAAGACTATTGGGAAATAGATTATAATGATAAGATCGTTGTATGGTTTAGGAGATTAGAAGGTGCAGGTTTTTGGCACATGGATGTGAAACTGCTTTAGGGATTGTGTGGTTTAGAAGAAAGAATTGATTAATAAGTACCTTTTTGGAGTTGATACCACCATTTCATGGTTGCTCGTAAACGTTGTCGCAGACTGGAAGAACAAGATGGGAAATAGAGTGAATTATTTTCTCATAAGTGAGTTCTTTTCATACTAAATTGAAAAAGAATGTGTAATAGAAAACCTAACTCATCTCATTACCTTCGTCCATATAGGTGCAGAAATAAGGGATCTTCAAAAGACATAAGCTCTGGCAGAGATTATCAAGAGAAGAGAAGGAGAGGTCTACTGGAACATTTGGTAGGTTGATATCTGTTTGCTGCAGAACTTTGGAAGAAGAAACTGTTGCAGCATGGGACAAAATAGGTAATGTTACAAATGATTGATTTTAGAAGGAACAAGACAGATTACATTAACAAAGGAATCAGTACCTCCCAATGGATTGTTGACTAGAAATAAGCAGTTTGTTTCATAAGGACTGGCTTTGGATCAGCCGAATCTTGGACCGTCCATAGATTCCATCAATCTAGAAATCTACACGAGCAAAACTCCTTCAGTTGAAGTGGTCCCACGATCTGAGATTGCTCCTAAAGCCAGGTTATGTTCATCATTCAACTTTGCATATTTCCTAATTCATAGATTCCTTACACGAATCACTTTGTACCTCTTTTATCCAGCTCCGATCGCTCTATCATTATGCTGCCGCTTCTCCATGTTGATGTTATGTTTTTATTCTATTCTATTTCATTCTTCTTTTCTCAATGTCTTGGTGATGCAAAATTGGCTAGTGAATATCCATCCATGGTTTGTATAATCTTTCAATGTCCATGGACTGCCTTTACATTACTATGTATTCTACACGCACTAAGAAGTGATGTCCATGCCACTACATTAGGCTCAAGTGGCATTCCTTTCAGAAGCTCTTCTGCTTCTGCCAAGTGCCCAGACCGACCTAGAAGATCTACAGTGCAAGAAAAATGATGCAGAGTGGACGCCATACAATGTTCATGGTTCATTTGAACCAGTAAGTGGCAGCCTTCATCCACAAGACAAGCATGGTTACAAGCAGACAAGATAGCAATAAATGTCATGGGATTTGCTCTTACACCTTCTTGTTGCATTATATTGAAGAGTTTCAAGGCCTCTACTCCTCCTCCATGTTGTCCAAATGCTGCTATGATTACATTCCAAGACACAATATCTCGACTATACATACTATTGAACAGTTGATGGGCATCTTGTATTTTCCCACATTTTGCATACATATCCACTAGTGTACTTCCAACTAAGACATCAGTTTGACATCCTCCAAGAAGTATATGCGTATGAATTATTTTGCTCTCATTCAAAGCTGCTAGACCAGTACATGCAGTCAAAAGGCTCACAAACACGACCTTGCCTGGGTCCTTACATTCTCTTTTCATTTCTCTGAACAGTTGGAGAGTCTCCATATAGTCCCCATTTTCAGCATGCCATGTTACTAGAGTACCCCATGATATCATATTGCGCACTGGCATCCTATCAAAAACTGCATATGCATTGTTCAGAGTGTCGTGACCTACATACATATCAACTAGTGTATTTGATACAGTAACATCAGAGTCATGCCCATTTTTTAAAACATTTGCATGCAGAAACTTAGCCTCTTCTTGGATAGAACATGTGCTAATAATGTTAGAAAAGGTAACCTTGTCTGGAATTAGATTATCCTGTTCCATCTGATGAAAAAATTTTAGTACTTTGTCACCATCGTCAAAGTGAATAGAAGTTGATATAATTGCATTCCACGATATCGGGTCTCTAAGAGGCATTTTCTCAAACACCCGCCTAGCATTTCTTATATCTCCACATTTTGAGTACATGTCAATTAGTATATTGCCAACATATAGATGTCGCTCACAATCATTCTTCAAGACAGTAGCATGGATACACTTTCCTTGTGCTAGGGCTGTTATGCTGGCACATGCGCTTAAAACATTTACAAATGTGACCATGTCTGGCTTAACACCTTCCAATTGCATTTGCTCAAAAAGCCTAAAAGCTGTCTCCTCATTCTCATGCAGCACATATCCTCCTACCATAATATTCCAGGACACGATGTTAAATATGGGCAGCATATCAAACACTTGGCGAGCACTTTGAATGTCCCCGGACTTTGCATACATGTCAACAAGCGAACTTCCAACAAAAATGTCTAAGAGAAATCGAGCTTTCACAAGAATAGCATGCACCTGTTTCCCTTGCTCAAGTCTACAAACATCACCAAGGCTGCAACCTAAAAGATTTATAAAGGTGATGGCATTTGGTTTCACACCTTCTAGCTGCATTTTCTCAAATAAATTCAACACCCCTCTTGCACCCACATACTCCGCATATCCTCCAATTATCACATTCCATGAGACAACATCTCGTCCATGCATCCTGTCAAACACCTGATAGGCATATTGCAGGCTCTGGAATTTTGCATACATATCAACGAGTGTGCTGCCAACAAATACATCTGATCCATATCCATCCTTCAAAGCATGGGCGTGAACCTGTTTACCTAGTTCCAGTAGTATTGCATCAGCAGAGAACCCACTCAATACATTCACGAATGTAACTTTGTCTGGCTTTACTTCTTCTTGCATTTGGTAAAAAAGCTTGAGGGCGCTCTTGCTATCTTTTCCATGAGCATAGCCAGAGATTATGGTGTTCCATGACACAATATCCCGCACAGGCATGATACCAAACACCAGGCAGGCATCTTTAACCCTTCCACATTTGGCATACATGTCAAGAATACTACTATTGATAATGATGTCTGGCTCACACCTAGTCTTCATTAGTTCAGCATGCACTTTCTTTCCCCAGTCTATGAGTTCTCCACGTGCACATGCCGTAAAAACATGAATAAAGGTCACCTTATCTGGCTTTGTCCCTTGTAATTTCATTTTGTTAAAAAGCTTGAGGGCCTCCTTAAAATCCCAATTCTGGATATAACCTGCAATCATCATTGTCCAAGTAAACACATTGCATGTAGCCATCCCATTAATCACTTGGCAAGCATGTGGCATGCTCTGGAGTTTGAGGTACATTTTGATCAGTGTATTTCCTAAGAACATATTTGGCTCCAATTTACTCTGTATAGTGTATGCATGGGTGTACTTGCCCTTGGCCAGGTTTCTCTCATTGTTACTAGCTTGCAATAAAGAAACACAAGCATCTGGAATCCTATGTTGGCTCTGCAACAGGTCCTCTGATTGCTCATTCTGCCGAAATGTTAATTCGTTAGCATCTTCTTTTCCTAACCTCATGGCGATGTTCTGGATTTCAATTCAACCTGCTCATGCATAAATCATATTTGGCTGCAAATGTGCAAACAAGTTTGCTGAAGCACGTTTGCACTTGTGCTGTTTTACAAAACCTATCTAACTTGCAAGATCACTGATCACATATTCTGCCATGTCAGTACATAAATTCAACATGGATTCATGTAGACTAGCATTAAAAAAAAAAACAAGTTTATAACGTTCAGCCAAAAGAGCATTTTATGGTAATGTTGACCAAGACACAAACCTTTAAAATTGTCCCCATTTCCACATATTGGAACAGAAGGACCTGCAATTGAGCCAAAAAGGGTGCCCAGGTGGAGTGCTTCGAGGATTTCTCCAGTTGATCGATAGGATGAGATCGCAAACAGTGCTTGAGGGAAAAAAAAGAAAAAGAAAAAACGGGGGAAAACGCTACTGTTATAAATATTATAACCTGCAGGATGGTCTGAATCTTTGTCGCATTCAATATATTTAGCATCCATCTTTCTAGTGAGCATCATTCCTTAGCTTCTCATTAACATTTTTCTGAAGAATGCAATATAAAAGATCGCGACTGTACTTAATAACACAAACAAAAAAGAGGATCCACTGACCAGTTAACAGGTCTAACAAAGTCCTTCTACTATGCCTGTCCAATGCCAGCATAGTAAGGAACATTATGAAGGAGGCGTGGATCGAGCTTCTTAAATATAACTGTTTAGTGTAAAGAAGCGAGAGTTTCGACCGTAGTCTAGATGAAAAACTGTGATGCGCCCTCTCGATGGTCTTTCTTGCCAATAATGTGCTACCACGTGCCACTAGCAGGCATCACCATCGGCTTGGCCCTTTTCTATAGCAGTTTCCTATTTCTATTTTCTGTATAGGGGAATGTCACTTTACATTCCCACGTGGAAACGTTGCCACGTTGCCGGCGCGCATTAGCGCGGAGGCAATGTTGACACGTGGGAATGTCACCTAAAGTGACATTTCCCAAACGTGAAGTTTGGTTAGGTTATATTCTGTCACTTTATTTTCCTCATTTTTTTTCCTCTGTTCGCGTTTCCTCTGTTCGCGTTGTGTTCTTGGTTGGCGATCTTCCTGTTTGCGGTGACGCCATCGCCGTTGTTGCTTCCGGTGGCGCCATCCAAATGTTAGGATCATTGCGACGAAGTTTGAAAGGATTTGGACGAGTTTTTGAAGAATCTTGCTCTGTTTTTGAAGAATCTTGCTCTGTTTTTCCTGCTACCATAGCCGATGTGATAGTTTCTGGCGCCATTTGTGTTTTTTCTTTGCCTGAAGAAGTTGGACGAAGTGGTAAGAAGATTTCAGAAGATTCTTTGCTTGCATGTTGCTTTCTTGCTACAATATGTGTGCGGGAGCATGTAGCACGACTTGGAAGACGGTCAGGATGCCTATTTTGCAAGAAATTTTTGCATGCAGGTTCTCTAGTCGAAGTTTTCTGGTTCCTAATTTGTTTTGTGTTCGATACTTGCTATAGGATGAGTTTGAGTTGTATTTTAGGTTCTTGTTTGATCCGGTGGTTTGCTTGAGGATTGTGTCAAAAAGGCAAGTATTATTCTTGTTTTTTTCGTGTTTCTTTTGATATTCTTTGTTTCTTGTTACTAATCTGCAATATTTCTTGTAGGTTTCTGTCATGGATGATCTTCACACCATGTGCCGTTGATATTACTGAACAATATTCTTGAGAGGGAGCTGCAGACAAACAAGCTTGCTAGTTTGAACATATCGATGATGCTAACTAGACTCTTTGCGTTTTTGAGAGTGCATTAGTTTCTCGAGTTTGGAGAGGAAGCTATTGCAAAGTATATGAGAGATTCGAAAGTTTGGCCGCCATTGTTCCTTCATGAGATCCCACTTGGTAGTAGGCTACCATTTGTTGAGTTAGATGAAAATTTGCGGCAAAAGAGGTAGATCTTTGGAGGTATTAGCGTGTCTTTGCAAAGATTGCTTGGGCAAGAAACAGATTCGATCTTTGGAGGAAGACTTTTGGGTATTCTTTGGAGAAACGCATTGAAGAGTTGGATCTTTCCTTAGTTGCTTCTTTATTAGAGAAGTTTATGATGCAAGTAGTGAAGAAGGACAAGCAAGGATCATTCTACCCTCCAGAATCGTGAGTATAATTTGTTTTATATTTGTTAGTTGTTTTATATTTGTTTTATATTTATTACTTACCTTTGTTTGTTACAGGCTTCATGACATGTTTATGAAATTTGGTGCAATAATTAGGAGGAATCAAGAAATTAGAATTGCTAATAGTGGAGTTTCTGAGGTAAAATTTTGCATCAAAGAATCTCCTATATTCGAGAGGGCAAGGCTTGCTTGTGTGGCGTCCATGAGACGTTCTAGAAACACGCCAGGGGTGTGCAAGAAAAGGAAAAAAGTGGCAGAAATACCCTATGGTTCTGAGCAGTTGCTTCTTGCTGATGTTGATCATTCGATTAGTCATCCAAAAGGTTTGCAGAAAAGGTTTCTTTACTATTGTGTGGCTAGATTTGCTATTCGAGGTCAGGGTGAGGTGCATCAGTTGCTTATGACTGATTTCTTTGTTGGATCGGAAAATGGAGATGAATACCTTGAATACAGTGAGAGGCTTTCCAAGAATAATGATACTGATATGAATCATTATCAAGAGGAACAATTTCGCAGACCTTGTCGCTGTTTTGAGTCTGATGTAGTTCTTACATTCAGACAATTGCAGAAACATTTGCCACTGCCTAAGCCTAATATCGATGGGACTGCTGGGATCTGCCATTGTTTCATGCAGGCAATCGTTAATCACAGGGGACCTATCTGGTTCAATTCTAAAAATAGGGTGTCTGCTAGAAAATTGGCTAGTTGGGTCAAGTATATGTTGTTGACTGTTGGTGTTGAGGGGCAGTTTAGCAACAAATCTGGCCGATGTACCGTGGTTTCCAGAATGACAAGAGCTCATGTTCCTATGAATATTGGGATGAGATTGACCGGCCAGCGAACGGCTGAAGCATATTCTAGGTGTGTTTTCTTCATTGTTCTTTCTTTTTGCTATCTAATGTGTTCTAATTTTAGAATGTATTGCAGGTATGACAAGACCTTGGATTTGCAAACAAAGTGTGCTATGTCATGTGTTTCCCAACCTTTTGATCAGAATGGAAAGAGAAGAATGTTTGAAGATGTATACAAGCAAGAACTCGACAAGTTGGATGATATGGATCGAGGAGGAGGTAGTTCTACTGCGCCGATTTCTGGTAATATGGATATTTCTGGTAATATGGATGCTGTCCACGATGTTCCAAGTTGTGAAATGGATTCCATGGTACCTGCAACTGGTGGAAATGTTGCCACTGCCACTGCTCCTACTTTTGATCTACAGTTTCCTGCTTTCGATTTGAAGGAGGATGATATACAGTTAAACAGAGATTTAGATATTTTGACAGAGTCTTCTCCAGATGTGAAGCGCGCAGGTTTTCAAAACATTAATGTTCAGGTTGGCAATATTTCTGGTGGTTATTTTCAGAATTGCAGCATTGTTATGCCAGTCATGTCTCCGGAAATGATCAGCGAAATGATAAAGGGTTTTGGCCTGAAAAATTGTGGAAGTTCTACTGGTTTTGGACTTGCTACTACTCCTTGAAGTTCTTGTGTTTTAATGCTTTTGATTGTAATGTTTTTTTGAGGAATTGATACTTTTAGTATCAGACTTTGACTTGTAATCTGAACACTCAGATTGAATCAGATATGAAGTTTTTTTGAGTCCTAAATTTGTTGTACAGTATAACTGAATTGCAAGTAAATTTGTTGTATAACTGAATTGCAAGAAGACATAGAATTGCAATTAACTTGAAGACATTTCTGAAAAAGAAAAACATAGTAGAATGTGGGATAAAAGTGACAGAATGTAACCTAACCAAACTTTACGTATTTGTCTTATAGAATTTTTTTGCGCCGCAATCGTTTTGGATGTTTAGATGCCCCGTTCTTTTCTTCGTCGAAAGCTTGACGTCTGATTTCGCCATCTGGCCGGATCTCACATGTATTCTAATTCTTCTTATTTCTGTCTGGTGACTTGTCTTCCACCTCTTCTGCGCATTTGCTGAGGTGGCACCATCCTACGTGGCTTTATCCACGTGTGAGCCCATCGACTACTTCCTTTAATGCGATTTGGAGCGGGATCTCTGCCATTATTGGTCAGATTTGGTTTCTTTTTGTTTTCCCTTTGCCGTCTTATCTCTCCAAGCCATCGCTGAAACTCTAATTTTACATTTAAATGAAACAACATGTGTTGTTTATACTTAAGTTTCTTTTAGACACGTGTCATTCATAAAGTATTTTAGATTGCGGCTCAAGAACGCGAACAAAAATAGTAAACTGAAAACATAAGGTAGGATAAATTTGGGCCAATTTGGAAGAAATTCGAATCAATAAAATTGGGCCAATCCACGTACTTGGTTCTGGTTTTGTGTCAAACTTTATGAGAAATCGAACTACAAACATTATGAGTTTTACTCCATGGTCGTAGAAAATGGATAAACAAGAATAACATTAACAGGGAATATAAGCTCTAGTTCACTCCTTGGTTGCAGAAAACAAGAATAATATTAACAAGGAATGCGAGCCCTTGGTCGTTAGCTTGGTGGGGTTACTACCTCACTTTGGTTGTGGCTCCAATTAACCATGATGTTTCTACTAGGTAGCTAAAGTCTAGGGGTAGAATAACTTCTTTTTTTTTTTTTTTTTTTTTTTTTTGGGGGGGGAATGGTGGCTATATCGCACATTGTTCCAGCTTCACACAATTTTCCCAAATTGTAAGCGAGCCAGTAAGAGAAATATTTGCGGCGGCCTTGGCCGCCGCGATAAATTTCTTGTAGTTTTAAAGCCGGTTCACATACGCTGACGGCGCCACCCCATCGTGTAAAAAGACTCACCCTTACACGGACCATCACCTGCCATCGCCCACCTTTGGCGATGGTTGCTTGTGAACCTAGCCTTACGCTTATCTATCATCGGCGATTCTTAATTTGTACAAGGTATAACAGGCCCCCTCTCCGGCAACTGTTACATGTGAACCAACTCTAAGGCTCATGAGACCAACTCTAAGGCTGGATTCACATGCGCCATCGCCGCATCACCCTCATATAAAATGGCTCGCTATTGTATGCCCACCATCACAGGCCATTGTCAATTTGCACAGGGTATACAGGGCCCTCTCTGGCGACTATCGCATGTGAACCGACTCTAACCAGGCAAACCAGCATTTATACGCTGGTAGAGTGCAAAATATTTCATTGAATGTTCCATTTAACGAATGGGGTTCAAGTGGAAGGAAAAAAAAAAGCCACGTAAAATCTGGGTCCGACAACTTTTTGCTCCCTTACCTAATCACGTGATAACAAGTGGCACATATTCTTTTCCCGAAATCTGGCTTAAGAGTTTAGCGTGCTTCAGAACCTTTGTAGACTTTTTTTGGAATGTAGAGTAAGAATTTCTATGATCCATCTTTTTAGCACGGGTTTTCATGATATGATCTTTTCAGCACTGGTTTTTTATTTCATTCAATGATCTATTTAGCACATGCTTTTCATTCTATGATCAACTTCTCAGTGCAGTTTTTTCAAACATCAAATTTATCCAATCAAATTACATAAAATCTGCAAGAAACAACAAAACAGAGTTAAAAACCATAAAAAAACACAATGTCTTTAATTAAAAGCTCTCAATTTTACCTCTGCATGACAATTTTCTTTCTTCATCAAAATATGAAAGGCAAGCTCCCAAAAGGAGATGAAGGCATAAATCAAAAACCCAAATGCTAAAACTAGGGCTTCATAGCCATAATTCCAAATCATCAATAAAGAGACTAAAAAGGGTTGGAAACAAGGAGCACTCTTGTTTCACTCCTACATTGCATTCCACCTTCTCTAGGCCGTTAATAGGGAAGGACTCGCCTCAGGATGAAATGATTTGTAGACCCTAAAATGCCAATTTGCCACTGCACAGTGTCATTTGTCATCTAATAAAAGAAATAAACATTGGAGGTTAGTCAAAGCATTACATTATTCATTAGTAAATGTATGCCCGGTGTTGCCGCGCTAATGTCCTGGCTCCTGTTTTTACTTGGCCTTTAATGTGCATATGTGAACTACTCACAACACCACAGATTGATGCTCACAAGAATGGTCATGATTTTCTTTTGTATTTTTGTTGCACGGATAACATAAAACAATAGAATGGAATGGAATGGAATGGAATGGAATTGAATGTATATTTTTTATCGGAGACTAATCAGTCTATGGGACACAAACAAAGGTGATATAATAAATGATCTTTTATTGAGCATGGAAAGCAACTCTTTTTTTTTGAAAGCTAGAATTTTTATTTATATAATAATAATGGTACAAGATCTTATTGAGGATGGCTCCAAAGCCAGATACCTAAACAGATGAAGCACAACCAGTCATTAAGCTGGAGGACAACTCTAAGATAACATTCTTGTACTATGTGTCAAGACATCCTCAACCTCTTCCTCATTGTTGCAAGAAGATTTGGGCCCCCACCCTCCTGATCCACCCAGTTTCTTCCCGCCCACTACAAGTACTAAAGGAGGGAACAACATTTGTGAGGCTCAATAGAGAAATGCTCCCGAGACCCTGAAGTGCATCCCGCAATGTATACCTGAAGGGCAAATCTTTATTGCAATAGGAGTGCTACAAACTGCATGAAAGCGTTGAAAAGCCATCTTCTTCCCCCATTAGTGGTACTACAAAGGCTGTAATCTATTTCCAGGGGATGTGCTCTCCTGCTTTCACCATCTTGAAGCTCAATCAAAAGGATGTAAGTGAGAGGATACCTGTACTTGAGAGAACTGCCATTATCTTCCCTCTAGCAGGGTACTATAGGGTATATTTCAGCATAACTTCCAACACGTAGAGCATCCCACCATCCCCTTCCTGCAGCTTTCCCTACTTTCCTTGCATCAAAGTTACTATGTGTCGTTCCCCTTTTCATGTAGAACCAAGGGATGGAGATGCACTATATGAGAAAGGCAGTCACTTTTCCACTAGACATTATCTTACTGCAATTCTCAAGCAAAAATGCTGAAATCCCCACTAAGGATCAAGTCAACCACTGCTAAACAAAGGCACACAGATCTGCCATGGCCTCCCGTCCAACAGTAAAGTGTCTCACCTTAGCCTGCTATAGCCAATTCCCTTTCTAGCTGGGATGGAAAAAGGGGAAGGAAATGCAAGACCATCCAAGAAGATATTCAAGCAATTCCTTAGGTTTGCAAACAAATCACGGAACACAACACATAAGCTCCACCAAGATAATCATAATGAGTACGATCATCGTGCCACACTAGTGCAGCCTACATATCATGCCACAGTGAGTGCAGCCCATTGCGCTGCAATGGGTGCAGCTACATGCTACAGTAGATGCAGCAAAATGGAGCCAAGATTTGAAGGAACTATTCAGAACTATAGGATTGCACCAAGAAGTGCTTACAAGACTGCTAACAATAGCTTAAAAGATACACTTAGGCATGCTAGAACCATCATTGCTGAAACCCCCAGAATATCTAGACACTTTGAGAACATGCTGACTGCTAGCTTATGCTAAACCGGTTCAAAACTTATTCAAGAAACAGAGTATCCAAACTTACCCTATCACGAAATGGAACAGAGAAGCGAGATAACAAGGTAGCGGCCATATCCGGATGGCCGTAAATCTACTTTGGGATGTGGTTAACCCGGACGCATGTCCGGGTTAACCACTGCTGCTCAGTTTTAAGCTTAAAAGACAACAGTTTCTGCATGTTTTTTCACTGATCTTGCTTGATCCGTGCTCAAATCGTCTGCTCTCTTGATAGAATGAGGTTTTTAGGGGTTGGGAAGGCGATTCCAATGGTGTTTGCAACAGATTAAACCGTTCAAGAAACTGATTGCAAGCTATATTCAAAGATCAGCATGCCAAAACACAGTCCCACGCTCAGTTTACCGCGTGGATATCTCGGCCAAAAAACAGTGGTTAGCTCGGACAAAAGTGTGGTAAGCTCGGACATAACAGTGGTTAACCTGGACATGTGTCCAGGTTTACCACATTTCGGAGTAGATATACGGCGTTCCAGCCATATCCTGGTAACAAGCTCACTGTAGCCACACAAAGATGACAGAAAACCACTTTGATACCCAGCTGCCACCTCGCATTTGAAAGGGTAGCAGCCACAGGTGCTACTCTTCCAGCAACCGGATGAATCATTAGGCTGCTAGAGATTACATGCACATCCGATTATCCTGTCTTTTCTTTCTACTCTGGTAATTTTGAGCTTGCTGTTTACTGATTTCATCTGCTATTTGAATGCTCTCCTTTCATTTTTTTAATGTTTAGTTATTGCCATGTAGATAAGGCGAGCATAGCTAAACCAACATAACAACAGGCAAATGTCAGTGGTCGATAACCTCGGTCACAAGGTATGATTGGTCAGCAACCATTGTTGATGGACAAAACACTTTTAAAATTGATAGGCAAGCAAACACCATTTTTCAGACTTGCATCACAAGTTCTTGGTGCTCGCTCATATTATGATGATGTTTATTAAGTCCATTGACTTAAGTATAAAATTTGGGAGCTAATATCACAGTGGCTGCTGATACTGGCAGGCTCATGATCTTACTTCATATGCTTTCAGCATGTCCTTACTATTACTACGCAGTAATTTAGTTAGTGCGTACCATGTTGCTGGATGTGACAAACTTTCTGTATTGTGGTCTTCTTTACCTAATTAGATGTTCATGAATTTTGACCACCAATTGTACCTCACAAAGAGTATCTTCTATGCCTTCCTGCATCTAACACATCAGAGCGTCCAGTACATGCGCCAATCAAAACTATGCACTCAGTGATGATGAGTTCAATGGGCATTCCAGTACCAGTAATCAAGTCCTCTGCCTCATCCAACCATGCAACATGACCAAGAAGATTGCAGCTCAGATATAGGTCTATGTGTTGTATTTTTGACGAGCGAGAGGAAAGCATGGAAGCTCTCAACAATCAAGCCTGCGTGGCTATAAGGAAACATAATGCTGACATAGGACACACTATTTCGTCTTACGTGTTTAAACTGCATATCCTGAAAAAAATCAAAACCATCTTCTACATGTCTATGTTGAGCAAATGCAACAATGATATACGTTCGTGAAATAGTATTTGTTTTCTGCATTTCATTGAACAGTAAGCATGCCTTTCCTAGATCTCCACATTTTCTATACGTGCTAATAAGTGTCGTTTTAATCACAGGATCTAATTGGTGACCATTTTAGATTATATGAGCATTGATTAGACGGGCCTCTGCCAATGCTGCAATGCCAGAATATGCATCAAAAATGGCAGAACATATATCCTCATTAGGCTTGACCCTCGTTTTTTCAATTGGGCTGCTTTTATAGGTAGACCTTTACTTTGTTCGTCCTTTTGGTATACAACTAAGTGTGTATACTTAAAAGTTTCGTCCTCTTAAATAACTTCTAAGAAAGATCAGAGCCAATGTTGAGCTGATCAGCTGATGTCCTAGTTTTAAAAATGGTTGAGCTTTTAGGAAGTCTCAGCTTGGAAAGAACTTTGCAAAATATTTGAGATTGTGAGAAGGAACTATGCATTGTCAAGGTGGGGACTCTTAAAGGCATGTGTTGGGCGAGAATTATTGCCCATCTCCCGTAACATTTTCTTATATATCTTCTGGACATGTCAAATAAGCTCCTTATTGATGTGGTAGGTTGGTGGCTATCAGGTATAATCGAAAGAAATGTTGTACCATGCACAGGTTGCGTTGTTGGCATTCATAACTGGAGTTTTATTTCTCCGCATACTAACTCCACTCTTATAATGAAACAGATTACATAAGTGCACTTTTCTTTGCACTGGTCCACATGATGTTTAATTGCTTCTTAGAGATGCCCACCCTAATTGTACACCTTCCTATCTTTTACAAGCAAAGAGATAACCTCTTCTATCCTGGATGGGCATTTTCATTTCCAACTTGGATGTTATGGTCTCCATACTCAGCTGTGGAAGCAATCATTTGGACATCAATATGTAGCATAATAACAGGGGGTTTTCTTTGTGTTTTTGTATGCTTTTCACTAAGGTTTTCCTATGATTTCGTGATGTATTCAAATGGATGTACTAATGCGTACATCTAGAGTGCACCATTTCTGAGCCACTGATTTTAGCCCTTTTTTTCCAATGGTCAACAACCAATGGCTCACAACAAAAGCTCTTTTTTTGTGCGTGTGGTGCGTAATGGTCAACAACCAATGGCTCACAACAAAAACCCTCTTTTTGTGTGTGGGGTGCATAATGGGCACATGAAGGCTTGAAGGGCGCATGTAACCAATGGCTCACAACAAAAGCCCTCTTTTTGTGTGTGTGGTGCATAATGGGCACATGAAGGGCTTGAAGGGCGCATGTAGTGCAGTTTCCCCGCCGGCAACACATTTCTTATTATAACTTTTGATCCAGAGCTCAGTTTGAGATGATTTTTATTGCATTGGAAAGCTCTCTCCGAGATCTTTTTGATAGTGTATAATATGGATATGTTTGGTTAAGTTATCTATGCTAAAACAGCAATTCTTCGGCCGGGTTTGGTAGGCTTTCACATCCTACCAGCTAATTAATATAGGATTGCGCTATTGGATATTGTTTTATGGCTCATTCCGAATGAAGCTTGCAAAAAATTGCCATGCATTTTTAGATTTTTAGGCAGTTATTAAGCAAATTCCAAGGCTTCTAGATCCTTGTGCTAACAAGCAGAAACGTTTCCCACTTTGGTTTCTCGCCACAAGAATCCATGGAGGCCAAAGGCTGCTGTTAAAATTCCAGTTGAAAAATGTTTGTGTGTGGGTGTTGCAAACTTTATGACTTTCAGAATAATGGGATCAATCTGCTCTATCTTTATGGTAACTTTTACTTATGTTCTATTTGTTTTATTGTGATGAAATTCAAAAGCTACAGGTGATGAAAGCCTCAAATGAATTCTAGTTTTTTTCTGGTTTGAATTCTAAAATTTTTGTCACACTGGGGGGTGACGTCCCTAAGGCCCCGAAGGGGCCAAATTTTTTTTTTTGCAACACAAACCATTAACATCCAACATATAAAAATTAAATCCCCCAACACATAACAACCAACACATAACAACCAACACATAACAACCATTGACATTAACAACCAACACATAACTACCAATTGACATTAATTAACACAACCATTGGGTCCAACACATTTAAATTAAAATCCCCGTTAAAGCCCCCTTGGTTTGGGTGCATATTCAACACGGGGGGTGACGTTATGTGTTGGTTGTTAATGTCAATGGTTGTATGTGTTGGTTGTTATGTATTGGGGGATTTAATTTTTATATGTTGGATGTTAATGGTTTGTGTTGCAAAAAAAAAAATTTGGCCCCTTCGGGGCCTTAGGGACGTCACCCCCCCAGTGTGACAAAAATTTTAGAATTCAAACCAGAAAAAAACTAGAATTCATTTGAGGCTTTCATCACCTGTAGCTTTTGAATTTCATCACAATAAAACAAATAGAACATAAGTAAAAGTTACCATAAAGATAGAGTAGATTGATCCCATTCCTCTGAAAGTCATAAATGTCAATGAATTATATTGTTGGATTAACACTTGAAGTTGGAAGGTATAAAAGTACCATACCTTCGTATTTGTGAGTCCATGGAAGCAAACAAGGTTTCCTTTGTGGTGCTGCTATTTATGATGCATCAGGTGGCCATAGGAATGTTTTGACCTATTGGAGCACTAAGAAGAAGCATGATTATTGCCGATACGTTTGGTTCTTTTGCATTGCTGGTGATTTTCCTTCTAGGCAGGTTTATAATTGCAAAAGGCAAGGAGATACTTCATTGTGTAGTTAATGTGAACATTATATTAAATGATTAACATGCACAAACTGATTTGTTTTTTTTTAGACGAGATACATCCTTGATGGAGCATTTAAGTGATTCTACAGCTGATTATCTATAAATTTTAACAGCTAGACCTGGTAAACCAATAACTATTGCGAATAGTGTTTTAATCTCTCTGTTTGCTAAAAGTTTTGCTGTGGAAAACAGGGCAATTGAGACAACAAAGATTGCTGCAGACAAAGCTGGCAAATAATAAGCATTGAGGCTATGGCCTTGCAACATCAACGCATAAAATGAAGCCCTGAGCCTACCACAAATCGTTCTCGCATGCCGGTACATGCTCATGTTTTGCTTCCCAGCTTCCGTCCATTTTACTCCATAGCTTCTACTTGCCTTTGCAAAATGGAGTTTTGCTCTCTCAGATAGTCCTTGGTTTGTCATGCACCTTATGAGTTTTGCATACATTTGGCCTTTTGTCCTCAACTATGACAACAGGTGAGCTATTCTGCCTATCAAAAAATCATAAATTGGTGCAAAAATTTATAATGGAAGCCATAGTAAGTTTATGCAGCCAATTGGGAAATGATTTCTTTAGTTTTCACCTATTTTTTGCAAACCCTAGCAAATGTTGAGGTCAGCTCGATGAATGCATGTTGCATCATGGCTGGAGCTTGGCAAATTGACTTGCATTGGCAATGCCCTTGCCTCTAAAAACGTAAATCCTAGAGATGTGGCACAACATAAAAGATCCCAGCTTTATGACTTCTTACAACTCGTTTTCATCATATTCTCTATCTTCTCTTTTTACGCCAAATCAAAGCGGCAATTACATTGTTGCAAAGGAACTCATCTTGGTATGCAATGCAAGCGGTTTACATTTTATCATTTATTATTGGTTTCTTTCAAGTAAACATTTTTCTCTATTACTATTCAAAACAGTATTGTCCATCTATACACTAAATCTGTGATTTTCTGTCCCTGTAATCCAATCTGTTCGTACTAAGACTATTAAATCCTCCAATCAGGCCACCAAAACCTAAAGATTATATAGAAACATTGGTAGAAATTCATGAGGAACTGGAAAATGCAACAGATCAGTATAATTCACACTTATGTCTTGAGCAATCATTGATTTTGAGATACCTGGAAAAAATGCAATTGCTATGTTGCAGCCTTCGATCAGCACGAACACCTATCTCCCCTAGTCGCATATCACATCTATCATCTGGGTCTACATCTTCTACATTTTCTGTTTATAAAATGAAAGTCATATTTGATTGATAAAGGATATGAATCAGTTTTTTGCAAATGCTACCCGTGAAGTTAGATGTTGTTGCGACAGCAACAGTGCATCTGATGAGATGTCCAATGACATCCAGAATGCTATATGGACAGATCGCTATCAATCAAGATCTCTAGTTGGTAATTATTCCTGTACTTACCTTTCTATTTTGAAAATGTTTCACAAGCAACAATTTCTTCCTGAAATTCTTTCAATAATTTGTGATATTGTTATTCCTGAAGGAATGTGGAATATATGGAGTACTGGAATTCAGTTATAACACAAAAGTGCCATGTACAATGGTACTTTTGTGTAGTATAGTATGTGTAGTGCATGTATACGTCCTGTCCTTGAGAGCTAGCAATAAAGCCAACACAAAAGCAACCTATTTCTAATTGTCCATCTTTGTCACTTTTTAATTTCAACCCTATAGAAGCTCTTGGGTTATTGTTTTCGGTCATACAGTTGCCTTGTTGAATTTCGTAACACATCAAATTTGGCCAAACGCTATGTTTCTTATAAAACTTAAGTGTTGCCTGTCTCATGCCGGCTTGAAGTAGCCTGGAATCAAATCTATAAGGAATAATTTGGTTTGATGTACTGTCTTTCTCCAAGCCTGGAATCAAACATATAACGACTAATTTGGTTTGACGTACTATCTTTAGTTCCTCCTGCATCTCCAGGCAGAAGGCTAAGTCAAGGTCAACAAGCTAGGATGATTATAAATCTTTGGAGAGCATTTAACCGTATAACTTCAGGACATTACTTTTTTTAACATCTCCATGCCAATAGTAAGCAGGAGAGTTTTGATTCGTTATTTCTCTTGCAGGACAAGTCCATCTATAGGTAGCTCGGGATTATTGCCAAGTTTCAGTGTCATTGGAGATGGATTAGTGGATGGTCACCAAAGCTATCTGTAGTTAATTTTGGATGCCATGGATTTTTCCATGTCAAATTTCTTTTTAACTCGTCAGAATAATCTGGCTATAACGAAATGTAGCTTCTAAGTGAAGCTTTCATTTACATGCTTAGGCAATGGCACGTGCAATAACTGTTAGTTCCCATTTGGCTCGCCCTTGTGTATTTGTTATCTTCTCGATACGACCAAAGCAACAACAAAGGATCTGGCATCCAATTTTAAGTGTGCATTATTGGAAAAAGTTAATTAGAAAGGAATTATTGAAAACGATTAATTAGAAAGGGAATCCAAAAACTATGGATTGACTATGTACTACCATAGCCCCTTTGTGTAGTTGGAATACATCTTTTGAGCCATTAACAACACGAACATACTGATATATCCTGGTATATCCTGGTGCTAGATGACGGAACATACTGATATATCCTGGTGCTAGATGACCTTAATACATGTTGTACAACTTAAAATAGCGGGGAACAACAAAACGGTTGAAATAATAGAAAAGTTCGTCCACGTCTATGCTGTGAACTATGGTATTTGTGAGATGGTCTATTAAATCGCTAACGAACAACAAACATGCATATTCTCCGGGAGACTTTCGGTTTATGCCCCCAACGTGGATCTTATGTCCACCGTGGACTGTTTTTATGGCTTCGTGGGCGGACCGATATCATTTTATTACTGTTGTCTATGTTTCTTGAACAAAAACAAATACAGGAAACACAACAAACAGCAACCCGAGAACCCAAAAAAAAACAAAAAAACTAGCAAACCGAGAACCCAAAACAACAAAAAATTCTAATTTTTCTGATTAGGCCTCCTCAGGACCATTTAAAACCTCTCTGTTGTACAATCTAACATGATCACACAACACATTGAATGCCTCATTTTTTACTTTCACAAACCGTTTTCTCCACATGTACTCAAAAAAATATGATTCATACAATGCCTTAACGGTACCATAACGTGGCAACGATCTCTTAACAGTCAAAGTATCCTTTGTTCTATCTGGAACAGACACCATAAACATCTTTTCTGAATCCCTCTCTATTCCACCAAAAACCCATTGCCCTTCCACTCTTCTTCCTCTATTATATTTTCTCTTACCAAATTTGCTCTCATCGATCTCCACAATCTTTCAAAGGCCACCTATTACTTCACTATGTTTCTGAATGGAGATGCTGCAAATATCTCGACAAAAATTGTACCAATTGACAATGGCCTCTCTTTCAATACCACATTAATTCATAGTGCATTCTTGAGGCATTCTCATTGCCCAACAATACATGACTAAGAGCATTTTATCTAATGTAAGATGTGATCCAAAAAACCAAGTACCTCTATGAAGCAAACATTGAAAGTTGCACCTTTTTCCTTTGCACTTCCATTTCATTCCATCCTTCGTTCCCCTGTTGTCTCCTCTTAGCTTCATTGTTTTTCCACATTTTTCACAATCTCTTCGCTCAGGCAACATGCCAATATGGATGCATAATGCAATTGTTTCATCTTTGGTAGCAGTTCTTGCAAGCAACTGTTGAAGCAACTGTTGCATGGTAGTGATATTCGGATTGGAATTGTTGAAGTCCAATGCCGTTGAATTGAAAGGAAAAGTAGAAATTTCTGAAATAAACAGTGAAATGGAGCAAAAAAAAAAAACCACAGAGAACAGAAGCAAAGAATGTTTTGGGTTCTTCTGGACTCCATTTCAGTGATCAGTGGAGTAGGTGGAGCAGGTGAAGCAATTGATCGACACTGTTTCGATCTCGATCTGCTTCTGTTGCATTAAACACTAATGAGCAGCATAATTTTACTATACCGTTACGAACCCAAAAAAATTTGTCGTCCGTCCGCCCGCGATGCCATAAAAAATGTCCATGATGTGGACATAAGGTCCATATCGGGGAGGAGGGGGAAGGGGCTATAAACTGAAAACTACCCTATTCTCCAAAGAGCCCATAGTAACATGTTTAAGTTGGCAACCTAGACCAATACCCCAATCAACATCTTCTTTTTTATTTTGGTAAGGGGTTGGGGAATGTGCTGTCAGGTACCGCATGGAGCACCCCATGGAATGCCCGCCGATGCGGCGTTCCTTCCCCTTTAAGGGGACGCTGCGTTGCCAGCATTGAATGCCCAAGTTTTCGAACTTGCCTAAAGTCTTTCTGCTACCTAGGAATTTTGGATACTTAATTCTTACCTGGCCGGCCTCTATGCCGCTCTTCTATTCTGGTCTCGCCGGGCTTGAGCTGGGTCGTGTGCGATGGTCTTCCTCTCATTTTTGCAGTTCAAATCAATTGTTTTGGCTAAGTGCGCTCACCACCGGACTATGGCTATGGCTATGGTGATGGCTAAGTGGCCCGGTGTGCATGGCTTTAATCCTTCAGCTTATTTTTATTTTTGGTTCATACTAACCAGTGAGATTGCTTTCATTTGCATGTCCTTTACATTCGAGAATAATGCTGCCTGTTGCAAAGCGCTCAGCTATGGCAAAGTCCAGCAATAAGCTTCAGTACTATTCCAAGCTTTCTCAAGCTTTCCATTGCTGAATGATATGCCTTTGAACGTTGAAAACTTCCAGAGTTACAACTAAAGTGATTACAGATACGAACAAATGATGGAAAGGTCATTATAGATACGAATAGATAAGGAAGAGGTCATATTATAGATACGAATAGATAAGGAAAAGGTCATTTGGCGATCCTTGACGATTTTAATAGCTCTTCCTTGAACCCCAACCTTTGTTTTATTCCAGCCTCTCAAAGCAAGAAAGCTCTAACTGTTTCTACCTTCGTTTGCAGATTCTAGAGCCCTCTTCAAGGTTTGGAGCAAGCTAATGAATCTGGTCACAAGTGAGGCTACTCCCCTGTTCCTTCCTGTATTCACAGATTATTATTTCAAATCATTTTCCCATCTCTGTTTACACTGCAGAAATAATCATATTCTATGATCAATGAGCAGAAGGAACCGATTCGCCAAAGCAACATCATTTCTAACAATGCTTTCCAGAACCTTTTCCAGGTGATATCCCTGCCATATTTGCTGATCACCATTAGCTCTGACAAATACTATTTGCAGGAGGCATGGAGCTGGATTTGTCTTGCATGACTTTTTGGGAGATTAATTTGTGCTTTGACACCAGCCCATTAAGGTTTGTTGAGAAGCTGATACTAAAGCATATCGTTCATTAGCCTGGCATGCTATGTATATTTAAATGTCAAAGATTTATGATCTATAGTTTTGCTTTGGTTAAATTTCTTGAAGCCCAAAAATTATGCCCCTTGCAGATAGCAAGATGGACCTGCACTTTCGCTGATCCTTACCTCAGATCAAGTATTAATGCTTTTCACTTTAGGCCAGTGTTAAGAGTTTTTGCTTTATTGACGATTCTGCAATGCTAATTGAATGCTTTTCCTATATCCATCTTTGGTCGCCTTGATCTCTATAGGCATTTACTTGGCCAGGGAAAAGGTTTATCTTATAAAACTTCTAAGTTTCACTCCGAATCTGAACCTCTATACTCTTGGTGATGACATTCTGAAAATTAGGATAAGAAATACGTATTTGTCTCATTTGCCCTGGGGTCTCATCAGTTCAAAGTGGCAAGGTCATAACTTTCATACCATATATTAACAGCTCTTTCATATGTAGGAAATGATAATGGATGGGAGTTTTCTTCCCTTTTGGACGTTAGTGTCACTATATACTAAAGGTTTGAAATTTTAATAATCAGATGGATTAACTAATCCCTGTTAATTCTAGCTAGACCTTTAACCAATGCATTGCTAATGCGGTTGCATATTGGTAAATGTTGGTTGCTCTTACCAATTGATTAAATGCTACTCTAACCAGTATCTACTTGGCAAATTTTTATGCTATAAAAACAATTGTTGTGGTGCAATGGGGAACCTACACTTGAGGTTCAGCAACTAAAAGTAGTTTGGTTCATCTACACCATCTATATTGCTTGGTTAATAAGAATTTGTGTTCAGTCTTAATTTATTTTTGGTTGAGATGAAACATTTGTGTTTGAAACGAAGGCAGTCTTGCATGTCCTCATGTTTGTAAGGTTCTATACCTTGGTTAATAATGTAGCCATATACATTTGTGCTCTGTTTTGCAGACCCTCATTTCATTAGCCTGGAGCTTTTGCAAAATTAGAGGTAAGAATTGTAAGCAGAATAGGTTTATGCAATTATAATCAGCTTATTATGTTTAAGGTATAGTTGTTCATTTGTTTAGTCTTCCTTTTATACATTTTCATGTTTGGTGAAAGAAGGAAAAGCAATAAATCAGGATGAACTTACGGCGCTATTTGAAACAATAAAGCTTTCCTTTTTATGAAAAGCATCAGAGTTGAATTCTTCTGGCTTTTCAAGGCATACAATATCATGAAACTATTCATTGTATTTCTTTCATTTATATTGTTAAATATCATATCGACTTTTGGCCAAAGAAATTAGATTATGCACATCAAAACATTATTGTGTTAATAACTACCATAAGTTGCATGAGTAAAACTGTAGGATATATGTGACCACATGAGCGAAGCGATGAAATTTTTTCATAGCATTTGGAATGTAGTAGTTTCTCTAATCAATTTGATTTATCTTCTTGATTGTACGGCTACCAACAAGGGAGTCCTCATGTTCTATTTCAAATAGTGGATATGTACTCCATCGAGGACCCAAAGGTCTTTGAATAAAGTTAAAGCAAAGACAATACTTGGTCATACCGAGAATATTTTATGGATCATCAAATTTATAATGTGCGTAAACATGTATATAGAAAACTATACTATATTTCAGATTGTTGACTTTTGTATTTATCTTTTTTGGCCAAGGAATATAGTAGACAAATACCATTTCCAAATGCATCCCAAAGTACCGCAGAATGTTATAGTTTTTCTTGAGTTTTTCATGCCAAAGTTCTAATGTTATAGTCTCAAGAAAGTTTGTGATGGTGCTATAAATGAGATATTGAACCCATCATAATGGGCTAAATATGTCTATTATTTCAATATGTCAATTATAGCACCCCCTTCTGGTCTTCTGGTCTTGAGAAGTGGAACAAATCAATGCTGCTGCGAATGTGCTTATTTGTTGGCGTTTGCTGAGTTTATCCTCACATTTTACTTTACCCCAGGTGGATTGGATCTCTCTCTTAGATAACTAATGTTTATATTTATTAGATTAATAATAGTACATGGTTTCGAACACTCTCGGTATATCACCATAAATATATTTAGGACATCAAGATACCATATCATTCACATGAATAGCATATGGGAGTTGACCAACAAGTCTTGCTAGGAATTGTTCAAATGCCTCCACATAATAATGTCCACTTCTAATTCGTCCTACTCATACGTCCTACTCACACACGCACCAAATATATATGTGCATGTACACGTCCACGAAAGCACACATGTTCTAAATCCTATTTCGCAGATTCATGTGTACCCATGTTCTGAAATGTCCTATTTTTTGTGCCAATGTTAAATTTCTATTGCACCATTTTGAATACCCATTATATCTATATACCCTTCTATGAAGCCAAAGGTCTACAACAGATACAAAAAGAATACTATATCATTGTCTTGGGTTTACACGTGTCTTTGACTAATGCCCCACATCCATTTCATCCCATCTCATCTGGCTCAACTCTTTCTATTCATCTATCTGCTTCATATCCATGGCTAATGCTCGGCATGAACATAAACCAATTCCCCTTCATCCTTTGCAATGCACCCCCTTTCACCCTACCCCATCCTATTCCAACCTCTCCATTCTGTTATCTCAACTATTCCATGCATCTAGACTAATGCCATGCGTGGGCTTTATGTTCTCCTTACCATGTTTTGAAGCTCATTTTTTTTATAGCCTTAGTGGCAGGAACCTTTACACAGGCACTTCAATACCTCTTTGGACATGATTATATTTACCAACTTCTTATTCCATCCATAAAATCCATTACACTACCAATTTCACGCATCCAAGATTAATGCCCGGCATCGCCGGGCATACGTTTCTAGTATGAATAGATATACACTCCATATCCAACCTAATAAGCTAAATATCAATAATTGACCATTGATTTGACTAGGCTTCATAAGAGATATTACATGCAAGCAGAATTTGGCAATGAAAAAACCAAGCAAGATATATGAAATCAACATTTTCACTCCGTATACATCTTGATAGATGCAATGTACAATTGAAACATTTACAAATCTTGCTAAAGTCTTTGCAATCCCTGTAAATCAATACAAATAAAGCTACTATTTAATTTTCATTGAACCATGTCTTCCAATTTTGGCTCCCAGCCAAGTCACTGAATCTGTACAGGTGTTCTTTGGTATGAGCATCATGATGTCGAGAGCAATGGTTCTTATCAGTGTGTAAATTTGACGGCTTTCACGCCTGTTTTTGGCCATTTTGCCCGTCAAAACGAGTAGAAAATTTTTTTGCCCTGCAAATGAAGGGCACCAAATTGGGAAATGCCCGTCATAAGAAAGACAAGAAAAAAATTTATATGGCATTTGAAGGGCTGGGAATGTAAGTTTGCCTGTCATTTTTTATGTATATTATATCAGTATAATACTTTGTATAATACGATTAATATTTGTATTTGTACATATTTTTTAAAACTTAGAACCAACAACCAAGTCAATGGTCTATAACAACAAAAGGTTTTTCAATTATAATATCACACAAATCACTCACGATTCCACGAAACCAACCATTGAACAAAGAACAAACAAATCAAGATTTTATTCAAGAAATTCGGCCCGGGCATTGCGGGCAGATAGCCGACTGGATTGGAAAATTTGGCGGGCTGTTGGGGAAGAGGAACCGACCTGCTCATGCTCACCGGAATGGATGGAAATCGACCTGCTCACCGGAATGGATGGAATCCGAAATGCTGGCCTTGCATTATGAATTCTTCTCAGACGGATTGCTGCAGCACCTTTGACAGAATCATTGTTTTCTTGAAAAGAAAAGCATGACACAGGTTTGAACAGAAAACCCAACAGGCCCAAACCGTGTTCTTGCATCTGAATTATCTTTTCTGTTGGATAATGAATCCATTACCTACAGGAGCTCATCACACCGAGGCATTTTACTTCATTTGGAATCGGGAAGGCAAGACTGAATCGTTAAGGCAGGTATGAATCTTCTGATAATTTGCTGGTTGTTGCAAACGGAATGTGCAAATATAATGGCTTCTGCTGCAAACAGAATCTGCATTGAGAATTAGTAGAAGAAAGATGAGCTTAAAGAATGCTTGATCGTTTATAGAAGCCAGGATCATCAATTTCTTTCACAGTTTAACAATTTAACAGGTATGCTTTCTTCTCCATATCTCTGATTTCTTGCAAACTTAGTTCACAGTTATGCTTTAACTCTTAAATTGCATGCATTCTCATTTTTTTTTTGCAATTTGATGCCTCAGTCATTAGTGGGCTATCTTTCTTTTCTTTCTGAGACGTGATCATGGAAGACACAAGGGAAGGTAAGCATTTAATCCAAAGCATTTGCCATCTATTATTTTCTTGCATCTGAATTTTCTTTACCTCTGTTATTTTGATTCATAGGTTCATCCAGGAGGAAGAAGAGAAGAAAAGCTGATCATTGTAGGTCTATGCTCTCTTTTTTTAAACTGTCTCAAACTTCAGTTGTTAGTTCAAGCTCTGAGACACAGCAGCAGCAACAAGCAAGAGTTATTGAGGTCACAAATGAATCAGTGGTAGAAATTGCAGATGCCTCTACTAGTGTTGGAACAGATGCATCGTGTGTTGCTGCTAGTTCTTCTTCCACTAACAAGAAAAGAAAATGGAGAAATGAATGGACGAAGGTTCACAAGTGGGCTTTCAGAGTCAAAAGTGCTACAAATGAAGATCGTGCAATAACTGGTGTATTGATGCCAAGAAAGATAACACATACATAAGGGAAGGACCTAGAATGATGCAGTTGTCAGCATTAAATGATCATGCAAGATCGGAAGACCATAAATCGGCAGTTGCTAAGCATTTGCTTAAATTGAAAGGTGTAAATGCAAAGGGCCCGATTGAGCATACAATTGATGCAACTCACCTTTCAGAAATGTCCAGAGTTATCGTGTGCATTCAAAATGTCCATTGGTTGGCACAATGTGCCATCCCATTACACAGGTTCCCTGATCTTTCTATTCATATGCGATGCCTGCGAACACCAGATATTCCTGCCACTGATGAGTATGGTGCTTACACAAACAAGATGGCTGCACGAGAATTTCTATTGAGTATATGCAATATTTTTAGATCCAGTTTACTTGATGAGGCGAGCTCCTTCCCCTATATTTCTATTCTTGTTGATGAGTCTACTGATCGTACGCTTGAAAGACATCTCATTTTGTATATGCAATATTTGACCGAAAGTGGAAAGGGGGAACCCAAATGCACATTTATAAGGCTTTTATCACTTGAAAATGGTAGTGCTGAAGCTGCTTACGATGTTGTACAAGCATTATTGATCTGTATGGATTTGAATGAGGATAAAATTGTTGCTATTGCCACTGATGGCGCATCTACTATGTTAGGCTGTCGCACAGGAATGGTAGCTAGATTTCAAGCAAGGAACCCTGAAATTAAAGGTGTTCATTGTATAGCCCATAGAGAAGCGCTTGCAGTAAAGGATGCATTGACATCGAAGCAAAATGCTTTTGTTTTTTATTTTATTGACAAGCTGGCTAATAAAGTTTACTCATGGTTGGGAAAGTCATCAAACCGACATGAAGAGTTCAATAATTTACTTGAATTGTATGATGAGCATCACTTGAATGTGCTACAAATACATGGTGTGCGATGGTTGTCTAGAGGGCAAGTAATGGAGAGATTGGTTTGCCTAATGCCTGCTATTTTTGGATCAATGGAAAATGAATGACAACAAACTTTATGAGAAGGCTACTATCTTTCAGGTACGCTTTAATATCAATTTATTTGCTTCGTAATTTCTTTCTTTTATAAATTAATTAATAGTTCATGTACATTTATTGGCAGATGTCCTTGTTGAGTTGAATAAGCTAAGTTCAGAATTTCAAAGGGATGGACTTGATGTCACGAAGATAAGCTACTGGTTAGATTTATTGAAGGAGAAGTTTACTAGAAAGTATCTCTCGATAGAGTATTTGGTGAAGGTACAAAGCATCTTGGTCTTTTTATGAATTGTTGCAAGGATGGTAAGATGACATTTGTGGATGCTCTTACTCATGTACTCTTTTTTGATACGTATTTATATAGCATGTGCATTTTCTACGTATTTTTTGTTAATTTGGATTTTGTCATTTCGAATTTTTGTCTGGCATATGAAAGGTTGAAATTTACAAAGTTTCTGTCATGCAAAAAGGCATAAAACATTTTCCCTGCGAAAAGGCATAAAACATTTTCCCTGTCCTTCGCAAACTGTCAAATTTACACACTGGTTCCTATTGAGAAAATTTGCTTATTACAAATCACACACATCTTACTAAACATGGACAAGAGAAGTGGCCACCAAAATTAGTGATGTAATGGCTTCCGCAGACAATGCTTCTTTAAAGAACAAATAAATCGAACATCTCTGAAAGCAAGCCATATAATAGAACATAAAGAAGCAATTATGAAGCTTTATACCATAAGTGACCTGCAACTGTCAAAGATTTGCTAGATATGAATCCATACTCACTCAGGTTTCGCGGTTGCCGAATACTGTAGGAAAGCAATAGTAAACGCATGGAGCAAAGGGTGTTGTCTACATTAGTGAATCAATCCACTCTTTAGAAGCTTCCTACTCCCAACAATAAAAAGCAGCCTACAGAAACTTTCTATCACAAAAATCCCAAAGAAAGAAAGAAAACCAATAACCAACAGTAGATTATCTAAGAAACGTAAAAGACAGTTAAGAAGCATTCTGCTTTATCCTCTAATAGCGCCGCGCCACGTGGCATGTTTCAAATCCAAGAATGTTACTGAAATTTTTTTGTTCTTTGTTCTGTGACGAACTGCAAGAAACGGCTGTTCCAGCATTTCTACTAGCATCCTCACGATTTACCCAGCATTCCGGAGCTTTTACCATGCATTCCAAGGATCTACCAAGCATTCCAGAGCTTTCACCGCAGAATGCTTCTTTACTGTCTTCCACGTTACAAGAAAGGCGATCTACATGCCTTTCCTGGCATGTCAACAGGGCTCCGCGCTTCGCGCGTCGCCCTGTTTCCATGCCCAGGAAAGGCATGTAGATTGCCTTTCCTGTATACAGAAATGAAAAGTTGTTTCATGAACAGAATGCTCTCTCCATCTAACAATTCGGAACTCCTGCTCCTGGGAAAAATAAAATGTTTTAGCAAATAGGAAAAGCAGGATCGTCACCTACAACAAAAACGTGAAATTTGCTCAATCCTTCTACCTGAAATCCGGCCACTCTTAAGGAAATCCAGCCACTGGAATCCACTTGCTTGTTGTCTTTCTCATTTGCTTCTGGCACTGATTACAAAATTTAAACGGAGCATCAAATCCACCTTGAGCATTAGACGACATGCCTTTGTTCTCACTACCTGCGAAACAAACCATGGAAGAAAGTACAAAGGAGAAACAAAATGAGCTCCAATAGTTATTTTGACCCAACTCAAAAGCAACAGAGATGAAACTGAAAGCAGGAAACTTGCAAATGGATCTCAACCACGAGTTAAACTTTTAGATCATGTGACTTAGTCAAACAGTTGCCTTATAATAAGAGTTACCATTTGGATCATTCCTTGCAGGAGCTAAAAGCTACAAGCCTCTGATATTGTTCTTAGCTTCATTCGAACGCGTTCAGATGAGAGCTGCATTTTGCAAGATGTTCTTGCAAGAGCATGGCATAATTCTAAATATGTATTGATGCCACACACTGCTTTTGTCCAAAAAGCGATCTCCATATTTAAATCCGCTAAAGCTTCAAATAAACAAAACAACTCCTTCATATGGAGTTCTGAGTTATGGAATTACATAACTGACTAAAACTTCAACGAAACCCTAAACCTAAAGATGCAAACGGGTAAAACCTAAACAGAAGAGCTCAGCTTCGCCTTCTATCTAGCACTTTGTTGTGGCTAGGTCGAGGAGGCTGCGGCCCCCTAAATGAAGACCAAGCAAACCAGCCCGACGATTTTTTTTTGCATCATAGCTCCAACATAGTTCATTACTAGGGCAACCTAAAATAGGAAGCCAACTAAGTAACAAAAAACATACCTCTGCGTCCCATAACCCTAAATGATCATGTAATCTCCTCACAAGGGCAAGACACAGAGATCATCATCTGCAAAAGAAGCTCAGATCCAAAAAAGGATGAATCTTTTTGCATCAGACTTAAACTAATGAGAGAAAATAAGAGACGATGATGATTTTGAAGAAAAAGAAGAAGAAAAAGAAGGAGGGAGGTATTAGCTGCTGGCTGCGCTTTGGCAGCGTTCAGATTGAAAACAGAGTGCTTCACAAAGGCAGAAGCCTGTTGCCTTTTCTGAGCGTAAGATGCTTGGGGAACGTTTTTATTTCCACATCCGCTGCCAGAGCGCCTCCATAGCAGCCATACCCCTCTAATTTGCCTTCCTTGCCTTTGCTTTATCCTATACTAGTATTGGGTTTTTACCATGACGTGGACGCCACGCTGTGCCCTCTTCTCTTCATGTTGAGGAAGGAGTGTTGGGGAAACTTTTCTTCTCTTATAGGAAAAATTCCTACTAAGTTTCAAAGCATTCGGAATTTACAATATTCATCCGGAAGCTTCCTACGTCTAATATCCAAACCGGAACATGCACTAGAATTTGTATAGTTTTCTTATTAGTTGGTTCCATCTTCCAGCACTTTTACTTGTACTGTCATAATACTTGCAATCGTCACATAATTTAAAATATAAGTTAAATTAGAGTATGAGGATTTGAACCCCAATAGCATCAAACTATTCCCAATACTCAATAGGATCAGATAGTGCACACTGCGATAAAAAGACAGGATTAAACCTTATTTTAAAGCGATCCAAATTGAACAAAAAACACTATTTCAAAATTCAGGAGCATACCATTTTTTAGATAGAAAAGCATAAGATCAATCTCTATATTAAACAACAAAAATAAAGAGAATGAAATCTTTTCCCATGCATGGGTACCAAGAAGATGGAGGATCCAAAGTCAGATACTCTAGGGATATCAAAAACAATGTTTTGTACTCGTCTGAGGAAACGATCTGTCATCACCATTGTATTTCATATTTCTCTATGCCAAAAGCATAGACAATCCTTGCCAAAGTAACAAGTCTCCTAGCCAGTCTCCTATGCACTAGAATATAAGGTGGAAGATTCATCTAAAAGAAATGCCAAAAACTTGATTAAACTGGTAGGCATACCCCATTTGACGCAGACCTCAGGAAAAAAAAATTGTGCTGCATCTATAACACATGAAATGGCAGCATGAAGAGCCATGTAATAATATGGGTCCTTAACTCATCTGCCATATACCATCATTGTAGCTATAAATATAGCAGCATACTGCAAGAGTTGAAGGAGCTAGTGAAAATTAATAGCATAAACAGGGAATGGCATCCGAATTATGCTTATATAAGATAGTGATAAAGAATTATTACCTCCAGACGAAAAAAGTGAAGTTGAGGTGCTGCTCTTTAGAATTCTAAAATAACAAATTGAAATAGATGAGCGCCATGCAACAAACAAGTTAAAAAGAAGAACAACTAGAACCCAACCTTCAAATTTTATGCAACAAACGAGGAGATCAAGGGAAAAAATTTAAGAAACAAGAAAGAAAGATAATACAGGAACAGACCATGATATCTGGGGAGCTTCTCTAGACTGCTTTCGGAGGCTGCAAGAACCGAGCAAAGCAAAGCAAAATTTTGGATGTATACGAAAATTTTGAAAAAGATAATGGAAAGGTTAGATCTGCAGATCTTCACGTCAAATAGAAAGCTAGTGCAAGGCGAATCATAGCCCAAAACCTATTAACTTTTTAAGAAATACTGCCCTGAACAAGGCCGAAATGCATGACCAGAACAAATATGAAGTATCCATGCATTAGAATCCAGCAGCAACAAAGCTGCGATAACAGAACTTCCATAAAATCTAAAGCCCAAGGAATGAAGAAAGTACAAGATTTTCATACCATGATTGTTGCTGCTATTGTTGTTTGTAGATGCAGTGTTCATGAATCCATCATCTAGAAAAAAAAGAGATCGAATAAAGATTCTAAAGAGAAACACAAGTACTTGCCTTGTCTTCAAAAATGATTCTTAAAGAAGACCTGCCATGCCATGGCGCCTTGGTAAAAACGGATTCTTAGAGAATCCTCTAAGAAATCTGCGCTCGAAAGAAGCCATAAATGCCGTCCACCGTTCTTGTGGGCGGGAGAAATCCGAAAATGGGCAAAAATTTGGCGGCAGTGAATCCGATGGATTGCCACATAGGACGGAGTTTTCGTCCACCTGGACGGTAGCAAAATAGACTTCCGGGGAATTTCCCCAACGTAGACCATATGTGCTAGAAATTGAAGATTCTGATTGTATGCCTGATCATAGTCTACAGCATAGCCAGCACAGTTTAGTGATCTTTTATTTGAGGTGTCAAGAACTTTTCCAAAAGATGCAGTCCTGCAATCACCATCTTGCCAATTCAATTGCTCGTAGATTAGAAATTGCAGTTACCTTAGCAAATTCCTTAGCAGTTGCGATTATGGCCTTGCACAAAACAGGTTCATTCTAAACCTTCTTGTGTACATGCAAGAAATGTCGTAGAAGCTATTAGAATTTTCGAATCGAATAAATGCCTCAGCCTGATGTAATTTCTTATAACACCATTCTTATAGCTTATGCAAAGAGTGGGTGGCTTGAAACTGCATTGGAGGTATTTCAAAAAATGCTTTTCAGAGAGGACTCTTGGAATGCAATGATTGCAGCTTACATACAAAATAAGGACCTCAAAGAATCCAAGAAAGATGTGGTCTCATAGACAACTATAGTTGCAGCTCATGCCTCACATGGACAATTTGGTTTAGCTTTAGAACTGTTCCATCAAATGCCAGAACGAGATATTGTCTCGTGGACTGCCATTTTTGCATTGCATGCTTGATCTGGCCAGCTTTGCAGGGCCATGTACTTCTTTAACAACATGCACATAAAAGACATACTAGCATGGGATGCTCTTGTTGCAGGACATGCCCAATAAGGGAAGCTTGAACAAGCACCTCACGTTTGCAAAGAAATTAAATTGGAAGGTTGTAGGCCTGATAGAAGCATGTGTATAAGCATTTTGCATGTGTACGCAAGGTGTAGGCACATTCTCTGTGTTTGTGTAGTGAGCTTGTGTCTTATGTAATTATGGAGAATGCGGATGCAAAGAGACTATCTTACCATGCTATAGATCCATAGAGATTTAATATGTAGCATTATAACAGGGGGTTTCTTTTGTGTTTTTGTACGCTTTTTTACATGGTTTTCCTATGATTTAGCCGTTGTATTCATCTGCATGTACTAAACAGTATTTATAGAGTGCACCTTCTTTTAAGCCATTGATTTCCAAGAAGAAGGCAAATCTTGTGGTTGTAGGTATTTCCCCTTGCATGTTTGTTTTTTTATTAAATTTGTGATATTAAAATATTTTCCTTGGATAACCTAACAAATGCGTAAGATTCCGATTTCGATTCTTGGAAGGCCGACGATTGAAGCAGCCTTTGGGGCTTATGCCTTTGTTCATTAGACGAACCCGGCGGGGAAGCATTGCTAGTTCTTTTTCCCAAATTGTTCGGATTCCACTTCATTCAAATGTAATTTGCAGATCCTTCTTCAACGGTTAGCCTTAGGTCTAGCAGGTTGTCATCTGGGATTTATGCTATGTATGCCCGCTTAATCCATGCAGGAAAGCTGATCTATTTTTTTCCTTATAAACCTATTAATGTCTATATTCTGTAGCATACTGAATTCTAGTGATGCTGGAGCATAACGAATCTTCATTTTCTCTCCTGCAATGTTAATTTCTGAAGTGTTGAGATATTTACTCCGGTGTGTATGCTCATGCCTATTTAAGCCTCCTCTATCTATCTCAGTTGTGTTGTCATTCTATGGCACCGCATGTAGAATGGGCAATGTCTGAATGCTGGGCTTCTGCCATTAAATTTTTCTAAGCATGCATGTGATTAAGCCATCCACATCGTTCAAGGTACAGCTACATATATCAGCTTTGGTCTGCAAGAAAATGCTTACACTGGTTGCAACTTATTTCTATTTGAACTCTCTAGTTCACTTCACAATGTACAGGTTGCCATTCTGCAACATAGACGGTCAGAAGGAGCTTGTGTATGTGTTCCATTCTTCATTTGCCTTCTACTCTTTGTTAAGCCAGGTTGCACTGAATGAACTCGCTTACAACTTTGAAACTTTGTTATTACAGGTCCTAGCTTGGCTTTATGTAGCATTTTAATGCTCAAGAGTCCGTAAAGGCGGTTATCAGAATTAACAATTTAGAACTTTCACGCATTGCACATTGGTAAAGTTGCACTCTAAATGACTAAAACAGGATGTAGAAATAAGAGCTTTCAGACATTATACATTTTACACATTCATACAGTTGGAATTGCTTGGATGACAGGCAACATTGCAATTTATGAGAATATAATATATTACTTCTTTGTTGTTATTTTACTATTTGTTGGAGAGATGTAATGTAAAACTTGTCAACTTTGGATATCGCATTGCAAAAGGTAGTAAACGCTTTTACGCTTCTACACAACATATGATGCTATACATCTTTTTGTTTTCCATTTTTCTTACCTATTTGCATCTACATGTGTTGCGTGAATTCTCGAGGAACATGCTAAGTTTTATGGGTTGCAAACATTGTGCCTTTACATACATGGCCTTTGTAGAAATGCAAGCATAATCACAAGCAAGAGAGCAAAAGCAAAATGGGAGCTTAGTCGAGTTCAAACTCTTGCAGTTTAATATCATTCATGTTTCAATAGTTAATTGCCTCCTCTAACAAATGCAATTGCTAGCAGACATAAAGCATGGCAAAGCTTTTACAGCCTATGAATGATCACCTTCCCAAAATTTTGCAATCCAGTTTGCAACTAGTGATAAATAATTCTCCTCTACAACAACTACAATCAGCCCATATCCATGCAAACAAGATGCAACTAGTGGTAAATAATTCTAATATCATCATAATAGCATAATAGCATCATTTTCTAATATCCTGCAAGCTGCTTCAGGTCCAAACCATCCTGTACTTCAATTTCAAGGTGTTCTGATTTTGCATTGCACATGGCTTTGCTGCTTAGTACTATCTAAAAGTAGAGAGCCTGCTTGTCTTTATGCATGTTTATTTAATCTCATGCACTCATATATTGCCAACATATTTTGCATTATTCAGCAATAGACTGACCTTAGGCTATACTTGTGAGAAGCACAATGCATATAAACGTGGATTGTATGGATGCTTCAAAATTTTTTGTATTTCGTTCTGTATTTTCTGTATAATTTCTCTGATTGAATAGCTTACTGAAACCAGTTAACTTCTCAAAACCTGGTCCCGGAAGCATTGCTAGTCCTCCTGAAGGATGGAGGGGTGTGTTTTTTATTTACATACTCAATCTCTAGTGTGGGCGACGCATGTGCTGGTTGAGTGCTGGACCCGTCACATTACATTTTCGCCGCACGTCAAAGGCCTTCACGCGTCATTTTCTCTTGGGCGCCAAATTCTGTTGGTCGATCCGAAGCACCGGAATTTGCCACTTCAGCAATCCGTGGTGCTGCTAATCCGTGCTGCTGATCCGAGGTTGTGACCGCTGATGCAAAATGAATTTTAAAATTAGATTTGGCGGTTTTGGTACTGTCCACAGCAATAATTTCATGAGTTTCTTTGCTGCTAATTTTCTCCAGTTCTGGCTATGGCGCACTGGAGAGAGGCATTTTGTGCATCTGTGTGCAAGACACATGTTAATTTTGATGTGGACAAACTGCTATCTAGCCTTCAATTTTTTCAGGAACAGGGTGAAAACTTCTCTGCCATTTGTTCTCGAATTGCTGATGCAATTTCTCAGCAATCTGCAATTGAAGATTCCATTTCCGGGATAAATACAAGCGAATTTGTGCAAGAATTGCAGCATGGTAACTGATACTCATAATTCATTACATATTATTTGGTGCTGACAAGCAAAATATACACAATTTGAATGATAAGCAACTTATTTGTGAATCAAGATGCAGAACAAGAGATCCACACTGCTACAACAGATCCCATACATCCAGGTACTAATTTACTTCATAGTTGTTGGGAACTGCTCTCCTAATTTGTTGGTGTTGGTTGTTTTGATGAACTGCTTTCATGTTTAGAATCTTTTCCCGAACCTTATGAACAAATTGAATCAAATGCGCAATTACCTGAAGGCAATGAATGTCACGAAGTTTTGCAGCCTTGTTTCCAAGGTAATTTCCAAGTCTTTTTCTTTTCTTTCAATCTTTTTACTTAATTTAAGTAATTTTATTTCTTATCCATTTTTAGATTCTTTTCCCCAAGACTTTGAAGATTATGAAGGTTGGCGCCAACAAAGCACTCAAGAAACCCAATGTCATGAAGAACCTTGTTTTGAAGGTAAGTAAGTTTAGCAATTTACTCGAACCTGAAAGATTGAACCTGAACTTCAAAAATATTTTGCAGATGGTGATGCTTTTAGAAGGTATAGAGCTGAGTTAAGGAGAAAGGAGAGGAGTCTTAAAAGGGAAAGAGAGCTTGCAGCAGATGAAGAAGCCTTACTACAAGGAGATCTCAAAGACATGGAAAAAAAAGAGAAGGTTATCAAAAAGAGTTGCACTCAAGGTAAAAAGGTTCTTCAAAGTGCAAATTTTAAAGATAGAAAGGAGATACTTCAATCTGCAAAGAAAGTGGCTTCTCGAACTTGTCGCTCCAAGCAAAGAAGGAAGAGTTTGTATTGAAGAGTATTGTAGAAAATTTAAAAAATCTTTTGCGTTTCATAAGAATGAGAAGAAAACAGATATTAGGAGGGCAAGAAATGCTGCCATGGTTTATGCTTTTTTGTCAATAGTGACATCAACAAATCAGCATTCTCTAGAACTCTATGCTTGAACAGAAAGATTGTTACAACTGCTGTAAGAAGGAGAGTATGTGCTGAACATGGTGATGGACCATGGTCTATGTTCAAGAATAAGATTAGATGTGACAAACTATCTTACAATGAGAGAAAACTAGTTGTTGACTTTTGGAGGTACAACACAAGGGTTTCTCCATGTAAGAAGCATGTCATCAAGATTAAAGCCTCATCAGGAAAGAAGATCTTGCATGCACTTCACTTTCTTGAGGAGACCCGTAATTTTTAAGAAAATTGTTACAATGATGAAAAGTTTTAATATCACGACATGTCACCGATCAAGCTTCTCGTAGTTTTTACCAACGCTTTGTAAAACAATATCCGTAATTTCAAATATCATTTTCAGCATTCCATGCTCAAAACCTCCATATGTGAGGAAGGTAAAAGATAGAGAAACTTGTTGGGCCAGATCTATCATTTGAGAATTGACTTTGTGAGACCGGCCATAAACAAAGTAAGACTAGATCGTAACATTCATGGTACCAATTGCACATGCAATTGTGATTTATGTGGTCCAGACCGACTTGCAATGCGTGTATATTTACATACACTTCAACCTCTCGAGCTTTGGAGAGCTATGGTATGTTCTAAGGATGATTCAAGAGTGGCATCAACATAACCGTCAAGCTAACAAATGCAAAACATGTGGAACAAAAAAGATCCCAACTTGTCCACAAGAAAGAGATTACAAGTTGGACCATCAAGTAGAGTGGAAGACATTTGTTAAGGTGATGCACATGTTCTTGACACGCTCTTGTGAAATGTACATGAATTGAAACTGCTTTTCTTATATGACAGTTTATGACGACAAGGTAACATTTTGCACACTTATAATCAACTAAGAACAATTGCCATTCTTATAGAAATAGTTATTATGGGGCGAACATAGTTGAAGAACCCATAGGCCGCCGAGAAGGTGAAAAATGTGAAGAAGAAAAGTGCAAAGAATAGCGGATTCCTTTGAAGACCGCAAAGAGAATTGGTAAGCAAACCGTTGTTGAGCACCGGTCGAAAAGAAGTTTCAATAGCTACTAAGAAGGTACTATACCGCTAATGAATTGCTTATTCCAAGAAGGTGGTAATGACATGTGTTTATTGTCATTTACAAAGAAGCTCCCAAACCCGCCAACAAGCTTGTGTACAAGAAAACACCAAAGCATCAGAGTTATTCAAATTTGGTGACACCTTTCTTAATGCTTTTATTCCTCATAATTATGAAGCAAGATGGCAAGCAAAAAAAGCCAGTCGAGGAGTGCTTGGCAACCTTTCCAAAGGACACTATAGTTTCAGTCATTGACTTTGCAGAGAACTATACCTTCAAAATTCAACAAGAAATACAAAGCCCCGCATTGAGGAATGACCAATGCACCATTTTGGTGCATATCACTTATAGGCATGCTACCAATTCTACGTAGCAAGAAAGAAAGATCGTTAAGGAAACACATTTCTATATAAGTGATGACAGAGAACATGATGTTCTGCTTTGTTCAACATTGCTTGCGTAAACATGCTATTTTTCTTGTTGATAGAGGTGTCAACTACAAGAATCATGTCATGTGGTCCGATGGTTGTTCCCATCAATTTAAAGGTGCAAGGATGTTCTACTTCCTTGGCGCATTCTTTCAAAAAACAGAATACCAATAAACCGAACTTCTTTTTGCATCATATCATGGCAAAGGTAAATACTTCAACTTTACTCTATTGTTTTATCTTTGCTTTTTTTGTTCTTTTTAGATTTTTGTAATGAACAAATGCAGTGAACATGATGGTGCCGGAGTCTGTAATAAAAAGAGCACTCACACATGAGATGTTGAAGAGGAATTCAAGCACCACTAAGGAATGCACATGATGTAGTTGTGTTTTGCATTTCACATTTTAAATCAGATTGTGAGATAGAAGGAGAGGAAAAATATAGGTATGGTGCTAGTATGGAAATTAGTTGTGTTTAAAACAATATTGAACATTATTTTTTACGTGTTTTTTGGGAGATAACTATCAATGATGTTGATAGGAGTGATAGCCATGATTGTAAGACATTAACGATCAAGAAAGTTCCATTGTATCAGGCCTGTTCATGCCAATGACCCTACTCGTAGCTCATATGGATTTCAGTTGCTTTTGTCGTCCACCGGGCCAAGTGAAAGTATGGGAAGTGCATAAACAAAAGCGTAATAGGATCTTGGGTTTATTCCCGAACTAAGTCCCGGGTGTTGAAGAGGTGCTGGAAACTCTGCAGGGGTCCTATCTATGAAGGGGATCATGAATGGGTATCTGATGTAGTTGATGTTGGGGATAATTTTGCAAGCACCATCCGAGGCCAACAACAAAGAAAAAGTGGACTTTTATATTATCCGATGCACTAAACCTAAGCACATTGTGGAAAAGGCATTTAAAGATGCATGGGGTGCTAAATTTGCAAGAAGAGAAGTGGTTCTGTCAGGCAAGTATTACAAGTTCATGGGAGGAAATCAATATGAATTGCTTGAGGATGCACCAGAATGCCATGCATATAGCCACTTGGTCATGTCATGTTGTTTTGATATGTTACATGCAAATGATAACACATATGAACTTCCAATGGATGTTCATGATCATCTTCTGACCGAAGTTTTGGAGTACAAGAGTAGTCTATATGCTGAATAGCATAATTGATGATGATAAGGCTGCACCAAGTTGCTGCAGAAAGAGTACATTCATTTGATAATGAAATCATATACAACTTTGTAGTATATTCAGATTGCAGATTGCAGATTGTATTCATATTTGCAGATTGTATTCATATTTGCAGATTGTATTCATATTTGCAGATTGCAGATTGCAGATTGTATTCATATATACACATTCATATAATGAAATCATATACAACATTGTAGTATATTCAGATTGCATTGCGATTGTATTCATATTTGCATTGCGACATTGCGCATTGCGATTGTATTCATATGTACACATTCATTTGATAATGAAATCATATAAAACATTGTAGTATATTCAAATGAATTATGGTTCTCATTCATTTGCAGATTGCAGATATGAATTGGCATAATTGTGAAGTTAATCCCTTACCATATTCATATTTGCGTATTCATATTCATATTTGCGCATTCATAATTGTATTCATATTTGCATTGTATTCATATTTGCGCATTGTATTCATATTTGCAGATATGAATTGGCATAATTGTGAAGTTAATCCCTTACCAAACAATCAATCATATACAACATTCATTTGCATTGCATAAACGAACCGGTACCATAAATGTGGAAACTTACATGCCTTCAAAAAAGTTCATACTTAATATCAGTATCTTACATGTAAAAAAGTTACATGCCTTCAAAAAGTTACAAAAAGTTACATGCCTTCAAAAGTTCATACTTAATATCAGTACATACTTGGATCAGCCGAAACATAACAAAATATAAACAAGCTTCAAACTTGGACTGAGGATCTTTCAAACCCGCAAAATCCTTTAATAATTCCTTATCCAAATTCTTTATGAACTTCGTGGCAAGAGTAAGACCTTCCTCCTCAGATTGAATATCTGAATCCACAGGTGACTTCACAGGGGTAGGAATAACATCATCACTAACAGTTGGCACAGAACTTGCTGGGATCTCATGTTCAGGATCCACCACTTTTTTAAGACTTGGTGGACCAGGTCTTGCTTTCTTGCTGCTCCTAAGAATCTTCTTCTTACCTTTCCTCTTGGCAACAAAATTTGTAGCCATAGGTTTTGCATACTCGGTTACTTCGAATTAGAATCCTCAAATTCTCAACCTTCATGTGTTTTTCTTAACCTTTGTCACTTTCACATCCGAATCAAGATTCATTCTCCTCGATATTTCATGTTCATCCGACTTGAAGTAGCCAAGTTCTTCTTGTAGCTTCTCCGTACTTCTATGCCACAACCTCGCCAATCGACAATGCATAGTGTCCAAAATGCGAGAACCAAAGCAACACACATGGAACTTATGGTCACATGATAACTTGATAAGAAAACTATAATCCGAGCTAAACGATAAACCACAACCTTCACATCTTTTCAAAGAAACCGATCTACAAAGCGATCATAAATACCCATATGAACATTCAAAACCTTCTTACCTCGATGAGCAAACTGCAAAGCAGTAATATGTTTGCACTTTGCATGCCAGAAAGTCATCCTATGACCATAAGCTTCTATATTAACTTCCAAAGACGTTATTTCCTCCTTCAACTTCCTTTTCGGATATACTAGCACTCCCAATGGTGGCGTAAAGCATGGCCATCGATTTTCTTCCTCCTTCTTCAAATACTCCACCAAAGCCGAATTGTTAGGTAAATCAAAGACCGTAAAGCTTAATAGCTTTTTTTCTTCTCGATATCCGTGTGTATAACAAATTTGCATGTAGCATCAAAGACAGTTCATAGCTCCTTCTAGCCTTAACAAAGTCGCTTTTTTGTAGTTATATCTTCTTCAGCTTTCTTACTCATAGCTGAAAGACTTCTAATGTGATTCATAATTACATTCAAGTTAACATCAAAACAGTTAACTTCTTCCTTACTTTTGTGAACTATAGAATATCTATGAGAATCTGCAGCCAAAGATGCCCAATTCACCTTATAATTTTCTCGGATCAGCCAAAGCTTTGGGGTGTTCTCACCATACAAATGCCCTTGCAAATCGTGGTCCTAACTTCATTATTAGTAGGGCCATTCGGTAAACTCTTCGAAGCAGATCATTGAACTTCTGCTCAAAAGCCGGCTTGATCTCTTTCACATTTATCTTCCCTGACCTTAGTGGTACCTGAAAAACGGACAGAAACTCAGCAGCTGATACCTCATGTGACTTGATTTGACTTCGGTTTCCTTCCTTCACACTCCACATTCCTAAACTCAAAGAAATTCATATTGTGTTCTTGCGGGGCTTCAAATGAAAAAGTAAAAACAATAAAAAATAAGCACAAACAAGATTTCAACAAAGGAAAAAAGAACTGAGCACAAAAAAAAACAAACTTTTTCTCGATCAAAGGAAAAAAAAAGTAATGTGAGTACCTCTCGCCACAAAAGCGTAGAACTCATGGTAGCGACCTCGAATTGTGCAAGAAAAAAAAAGAGTCGGGTTACTACTCCAAAATTGTTCTATTCGATTGCCTGAGTGCAAGAGAAAGGTTTATAGCGCGAAAATTGAAGCTCATGATTCCTTGAATCAGAGAGGGAATGATTTGCCGTGAGAAATGAATAACCCGTCGATGCCGCCCGTCGAAGCATTCGGCACCGGTCGGGCCCAATACCGCTCGTGTTCGCTAATAAAGGTGCTAACAAGGTGCTGGAACTCCTAAAAGTTGGGTAGGTTAAGTAAAAACATACCCGGAGACGATATTTCAATCTATGGCTGCTGATAAAAAATGCTGCTTTACATGGAGCGGATAAGCTGGAGACCTTTTGTTGCCATTACATTACACAGTGAGGTCCATATATACAATTAAGTTGTTTCTCGATTGTAAACCTACTATTAAATATAAACTTGCTAACTAAATATGAGGACGTGTTATATTTGTCATTTGAGATTTGAAATTAGTTTGTCTTTGGTTTGTAACTTGAAGACAGAAGAAGGCAGAGATCTTAGACATTGCATATCCATATTCCTACAAGCTATATCATTAAACTTTGAAGGGTGTAGTAGTTATTGCTAATCTTTGACCCATTTTCATGATTTGTGCAAACATGGAGCATTTTGGATCAAAAGGTATACTCCAAGTTTCAATAGTTTTGTGGATATAATCTATGAAAATACAGTACTTTGTTTTGATGTCGGAGATCCTGGACCTATGCTAGATATTTCTAAGGAACTCAAGAAGGCAAAATCGTGCTATATATCCATTTGGATGGCCATTTGTGCATTTCAAATGTTACAACTATTTCCAGCTAAAAATGCATTGTATTAAATGAAAATGTAATGTAATGTAATGTCCTTGATATTTTATACAATCTCTTGAATTAATAATTAATATTTACGCCCTTAAAGTTTATCTATTTTTCCTTTTGTTAGGGCCCGAAGGGCCCAAATTTTTTTTTGATATAACAACAAACACATAATTACCAACCATTGCATTCAATGCATTTAAATTAAAATCCCCCTGAAACCCCCTTTGGTTTGGGTGCATATTCACACGGGGGGTTACTCCGGGCATCGAGAGCTGTCGGATGGGCATATTTACCCTTTATTCCTCGATCAGGACCGTACATAGCGATCCTCGTTTGTGGGGTATGCCTGTACAACTTTTTGTATACTGTATATTGAGGTTTGCAAAATACTATAAGGTTTGAAGGAATGTACTTAATGGTGTTAATTTTGTACATGTATTGTAAATTTTTAGGGGCTCTCGCTGCCCTACGTAACCCCCGTGTGAATATGCACCCAAACCAAAGGGGGTTTCAGGGGGATTTTAATTTAAATGCATTGAATGCAATGGTTGGTAATTATGTGTTGGTTGTTATATCAAAAAAAAATTTAATAATGATACATGCAATACAGAGTTCTCAGGGTCCAAATTCCCTTCATTATAACCACCAAGTTTCTTATCTACATACAATATGGAAGCAATCTGCCTTGATATTTTAATTGTTGCATCCTGGGATAGCATCATTATCCATCACGTTATTTAATGTCTATGTTGGTACATGGATGATGATATACTTCTAGGAAGAAAATTTCTCCTTCTATAGAGGTGGCATTATGAAGGTGGCTTCTATAGAGATGCTTCTATGGAGAGAACATATTCCAGTTGGCTTTTATATATTGGTTTTCTTGTGAGATGCACCTAATTAGCTAGTGGTTAGTTAGTATAACTCCTTTATCCCTCCTCCTTTCCGAGTTCTTTCCTTTCTAAAATTACAAGAAATTTTTTGGCTTCTTCATGTGGAAGTTTTTAGGTGGTCCCAAAGGAAACGTAATATCAAACGGTTGGCAATTCATTTGACTTTAAATATATGCATCCTTTTTTAGTAAGAATGACCTTTATTATCTAAGAGGTGGTCTGACAGAACTCAAGAAAGAATTGAGAAGAGCACAAGAATAGTTGAAAATTCAAAAGGAACAGACAATAGCACATTTAGTTAAGTTATTGCTTGAGGAAATGATGAGTATGAAGGAGGCGATGACCAAGAAGGAAGGAAGGAAGGATATACAAGAACTGTCAGAAGGTAGGTGAATAAATCAAAATGTTTTAGGAGACCGCGTTCCAAATGTAGTAACTCAGGTCATTTTGGGAGAGAACGCCCGATTTGTAATTACTATGGTCTTGATCGAGATGAGCAATTTTGCCAAATAAAAGCATTTGATTTGTCAAAAGGGATTAACAGGTTAATGTGCAAGGGCAAATGAGAAACAACTACATGCATGATAGAGTTGTGTGAATCAGCATGTACTTCAGTTTTAGCAGTGACTGGGCACCAGGAAAACGAAGAAGGAAGAGTGGGACTTCAAGAAATTTCATCGCCTGCAGCAGCTAACACTATGCCGAACAGATTTGAAGTACTCTCCACTCCCAAGTTGCATAATATGGGGCCTACCAATCAAAGCCAGATGCAAGTGGAACAATTATTGAAAGGTACGAAAATCACAATTGATTTATTGACCTTGCTTAGAGAATAGAATAGAATAGAATAGTTTTTTTAACGTCCACGGAGACCAATAGGTCATGGGACCCATACAATGGGCTAGTACAATAGGTCCGAGAGAAGCACCGAGCTACAGACATGGGTTTCTTAGGTTGGTTGAACCATTAGCTACATGAGAGAATACTTTACTTATGCAGAAAGGAAATATAGAGAACCCAGGAGTATTGACATGTTCATCTCAAACCGAAGGTCACAATTTGATGAATGTAATAATAGATGGAGAATCTGGTGTAAATGTGATGCCATATCACATAATGATGAAATTGTGGTTGAAAATAACATCGATCGCCCCCTTAGTTATAAGAGGATTCAACCAGCATGCAGTGAGCCCTATGGGATTGGTGGAGAATGTAAGGCTTAATGTGAAGGGTGTAATAGCACACGTTAACCTCATGGTAGTGTCGCTACCTGAAAGTCAAGGAAATAGTAGTTATGATTTGTTGCTAGGGAGGACATGGTTGCGATCAGTAAATGCCAGGTTCATGTGGGGTGATGGTAAGTGCATTATAACGGATAGGCATGAAACTGTTGTGCTTTATACAACAGCAGTAGCTGGTGTTTAGGGTCTGGGTTCGGGAACTCCTGGAAGACAGCCCTCTGTGAGGACCCGTGGATCTAACAGGAGAATCCGGGGGACTATGTCACGCGGGATTTGCAAGAAGAGAACAAGAAGAAGAAAACAGAACCAAGAGAACAAAGAGAGGAAAATGATAAGCTTCCTTGATATCAATGATGAACATACATGAGCTCTCGCAATCGAGAGAAAACTGAGAAGAGACAAGACTCAAAACTCATCTAGCACTCATGTGCTAGCTCTACTCATATATATAGTACAATGGCCTTTGGCCCAATATAGACACTCTGACTGATCTCGGTGCCGACTCCTGGAAGGAGGCCTGATTTGCAGGAATGCTGGCGGTGCCTCTTGAAGTGCCTAGAATCACCCGGACGCCGACGTGCTGGTGTGATCGGCCATCACTTGTCCGGAGCGGGCGCCTCTTGGTACTGCACCCGTGCTTTGATCAAGTGGTGGTCCGCTTGGTCTTCTCACCGGGCCTTTGACGACCGACCCGTTGTTGATCAGGGATCCTTGTTCTTGACCTGGTGCATTTGTATGCATGAATAGTCCTGTACCAGGAGGCACAGGACTAACACTCCCCCCCACCAAACGACACTCAGTGTGAAGAAAAGGAGGAAGTGTTTCTGGGGGCGGGAAGCCATCAGTCTGAAAGTGATCCTCACGGGAGTGAGGACGGGCACCATTATGGTACTTGCCAATGAGATCCTGGCGTATTTGAAGAGCAGGAGGAGTGTTGAGCCCAAGGGCAGGATCTGCATCAATGAGAAAACGAGATCGCACCATGTCTTCAAGGGCAGCATGGGCGTCAGAAGAAACAAACTGGCATTCCATGAGGAGGCAGGTCTGGAGACCGAAGGCACTGACGCTGGCATTCGGATTGCAGTGAAAGATTGGACGCTGCCGATTTAAGGAGCTGAGCAAGATGCATTTGAGAGCAGCACAAAAACCGGCTTGAAGGTGGACTGAAGGATCTGGTGAGGTGGCGGCATTCTGCAAGAAGGTGTCAAGACCATGAAGCGCATCAGCAGGGCGTTGCCAACCACGCTCATTGGCAATATAGATCCAATTCATGGTGTTATCAAGAGTGGCACCATCCTCCCAATTGGAGCGGCGTACAAAACGGGGATCCCACCGGAGATCCGTCGAGATCTGAGGTGGAGTCCAGCCAGCATGGCCATCCATGACTTTGGTCCAAAAGGGGAGACGCCAATCAGAGGTCAGGAACCTGGGGCGTGGAGGAACACCCAGGGAAGCATAGGGAGAGGGGACCATGCCCGTAGGCGTGGGTTGCTGAGCCTGCTCCCGGAATTCACTGACAAGGGCCGGATCAAGAGCTTTGCACCAACGGTCCCAGGCAGAAGCAGAGAGCTGAGAGTTGACAGGAGGGCTATCCCAGCCCGTGGGGACTGTCTTGCTATCCAGAAGAGCACGTAATTGATTGTAACCGGCTAGGTGCTGCATATAAACTTGTGCATAGGGAAGATCCTCGGGATGTCCCAGATACTTCCTTATCTGTTGCAGCACTTCCGCTTGCCAGAGAGGCAAATGATGAGCAAGCTCAGGCATGTACTCTTGATGAAGAGCGTGTGTCTGAGCATGATCAGCTAGATAGGGGTTGTTATCCACAAGCAACCATTGAAGATTGGGGTCAGCCTGAAAGTTCTGTGGTGGTCCATCCCGAAATCTCTCCTGTGTATCACCCAGATAGAAATCATGAAAAATGTAAGCCATGGGCTGAACAACTCTGAAGGTGATGAAATCCGGATCTTCGCAGTGAATGAGATCAAAGACCAAAAGGGCACAGCATACACCTTTGTCTTCAATAGAGAGTTCCGGCCGATCCAAGAAAATCTGCATCTTCTTGTGGGGAACATCGACGGGACCATCAGCCCCATGCCACTTCAGAAGAAAGAGGTGGCGGCGGGCAACCACATAATCCAGATAACAGGAAGGAACTGGAAAATCAACAGGCAGGTTGCTAACGATGGTAACATAGCCGTCAAGTTTGGTCTGAGCCTCATCGTCGCCAGATAGCTAGCTTGTCGTAAGTGTTGTTCGAGGTCACGGATCCTGTTGTCCTTTTCTAACAGAAGGCGTGATTGGTCACGGACCCGTTTCTGAGAATGGTTGACCTGTGAGGAGGATTGCCCAGGAGCATTTAGTCGAAGCACGGCAATCTCAGCGTCATCAAGAATTTTCTGTTTCTTAACCTCCGTAAGCTGATCTTGGAGAGATGTGAGCCGAGAGGTCTGTGTGGAAAGCTGAGCCGTCAAAGAGGCAATTTGAGCGTCACGCTCTGTAAGGTTTTGAACTTGAGTGCTGTAATTGTCACAAAGCTCGGAGTATAAGGCGTCTAGCTTAGCAATATCTTTCTCCTTGTTACCCAAGAGGGTATCTTTGGACTTGTTTTGCTCCAATAAGTCCTGAATTTCGGTTTGGAGCTGAGCCTGCTGATCGGTAAGCAGAGTAATCTGATTTTGGGCAGCCTTGAGATCTTCACGGGCCTGTAAAAAGGCCCCGTGCTTGTCTTGAAGCTGGGTCTCTAGAGTCTGAACTTGCGTGGTAGCAGCTTGAATGTCGCGGTGAACCGCGTCGGAGGTTTCCAGGGCCATTTGAACCCCATTCATAAGAGCTTCTTGGGATTCCTGTAACTTGAGAGCAGTAGCTTGAACTTCCTGCTGATACTGGTACAAAAGCTGTCGAGGGTGCTGTGGTGGTGGAGCCTGTTGTTGCCTTGTTTGCGATGTTTGTGAGACATGGTGTGAACTGGAAGGCTTTGATTCTGTAGCGGAGGAGGAGACAGTGACATGTGAGTGCGGAATTTTGACATGACCAGAAGAAGAAGAAGGGCGTGAAGTGCCGACTGGGTGAGTCTGAGGAAGGGATCGCTGAGTGGAATCATGAGAATGAGGAGGTGTGGGAGGAAAGTAATGACAGATGAGGGCTTGCAGATGGCCTCCCACGGAAACTTCAGAGATAGAAGTGGCAGCCCTAAGACGGTCAACTTCTTGGAGAAGACGGTAGAACAACAATTGGGGCCAATCAATGTGGTTGTTGGAGCGAATAGCAGTGATCATGATATTATAGAAAGGCTTATTGATATGGGTGTTCTTGATAGAATACCCAAGGAACTTGCGCCAGAGAAACTTGACAAAAGTTTCATGGGGCTTGTCAATATTTGTCGCGATGCACATTTGCTTGATAACCCGTGAGCACCAAACTTCGACATCTAGATCCCGTATGGTAGACCAAGATAAACATGGGGTTTGCAAAGGAATATGGAATACCTTAGAAATCAGTCTTTGGTCAAAAAAATGGTAGTGCCATCTACCAATCGTAGTGTATCCATGTGGACTGTTGGACGATGTGAGCAAGGAACCGCCTAACCGGTCCGGATTTGGAGCCCTAAGTTCCATCCGTGAGAATTGTAAAGCTTCGGCATTTCTGCGACTTCAATGATTTGGGCCAACAAGGGCTTCACCGAAAGTGGGCGCAAGAAAGATACGACTTAAAAGAGCCGGTCCCCGGGAGCAAAGAGTTTGAAGTGTAGGTAATCTTGGTGCAGCCATGGCAAAGAGCTTCAGAAAAGAATGGTGATGCAAAGGCGGAGAGCGGAGAACGGAGGACGAAGGCGCAGAGAGACGAAAAGGTTTAGGGCACGCAAATGGAGGCGGCGAGGCATGATGAGGACGAAACCGCAAACCGCTGATGGTGCCGTGTTGAAAAGATGCCAAGGAGGCGATTGAGAGGCAAAAATTTGGCTAAGTCCCCAAACAACAAAGGGAGAAGCAATGAACGGTGGAGATGAGACGTGAGAGAATGATCGGAGGTGACAGGTGGCCCAAGGACACGCATTAATGGTCGACGGGTATGAAAAGAAGGAAGGACATTTAATGCTGGCAACTCGAAGTGGGATATCATTAAAACGAATGTGTCAGAAGGTACCATGGCTAGATATGCGGCGGGAGAAAAGATTCTCATTTTAGAAACAAATTTTGCATTGCAAACACGCTATTAATTTTTGATTGGTCCACGTCGACAAGGAGTTCCTCGGTTGGCTATATAAGACGAACCTGGAGTGAAGCGAAGACATCTCATGGCGCTCAGTATGTCTGCGGCTGGTTTGTATGACAAATGCACTATGCCTTCTAATTGCCTGGAGTGGATTACTTGTAAAATGGACTGTCTGGACCTCTGGCGGTGCCACAATCGTGGCATTGCTATGGACGGGTGGTGCGCCGGCATGGCTGAGCATGCCGATCCTCATACCAACGGAATGGAGGTGATTCTGCACCTCCGCTGGGACCCTGAGCAGAATTGGTACCACATCCTGCGTATCACCTCTGCTCCGAACCCGGAGTAGAGGGTTTTTCTTCTTAGGACATAGTACACTACCACCCCAATTCTGGGTCCACACCTAAAAACAACAGTAACAAAAAGACCACATGTCGTTGTTCCAAAAAATCTACATGTGGTTATGTGGAGGTGTGGTTTATTAAGGAGGTGGTGTAGTTTTTTTTATGGATCTATAGTTTTTTTTTTTTTGAAGGTGTGGTCTTTTTTTGAGGTGTCGTTTTTTTAAAAGAAGTGTTGCTTATTTTTTTGAGGGGTTGTTGTTTTTAAGAAGGTGTTGTTTTTTGAGGTGTAGTTTTTAAGTAGTCGTTTTTTATGGAAGTATAGTTTTTTGAAGTGTGGTTTATAAGGAGGTATAGTTTTTAAGTGGTTGTTTTTTAGGAAGTATGGTTTTCTGAAGTGGTATGATTATTTTTTAATCGAGGTGTTGTTTTTTGAGGTGTCGTTTATAAGTGGGTGTAGTTTTTAAATAGCTGTTTTTTAAAGAAGTATGGTTTTTTGAAGTGTGGTTTATAAGCGGGTGTAGTTTTTAAGTGGCTGTTTTTTAATGAAGTATGGTTTTCTGAAGTGGTGTAGTTTATAACTAGGCGTAGTGTTTAAGAAGCTATTTTTAAGGAAATATGATGTTTTTTGGTGTGGTTTATATAACTAGGTATAGTTTTCACGTAGCTATTTTTTAAAGTAGGTATGGTTTTTTGAGGTGTGGTTTTTAAGTAGGTGTAGTTTTTAAGTGGCTGTTTTTTTACAGAAGTGTGGTTTTCTGAAGTGGCGTAGTTTTTACGCAGCTATTTCTTAAGGAAGTATGGTCTTTTTGAGGCTATTTCTTAAGCGAAACACCACCACCTGGAATATTGTTTGTATGCTCAACTTTGGGAATGTATCGTATTGTTTTACATTCGTGAAAAATAACTTCAACGGTTAGATCCAACCACTACAAGAGAATGAGCATTTTTTGTCAGAAAAATCTTAGACTGTCTAGAGAGATTTTTGCCTGACGTACAGGCTGACGAACGTAATGACGATTACTATTTTGGTGCTTTTCCTGACGATACTACATCAGACATATCGTCACATAAATCGTCAGAAGCCTTCATCAGGTTAAGCGTCACATTAATCGTCAGAATATACGTCAAATATGTATCGTCAGAAAAAGCGTCAGAATTTGTGTCAGAATATGCGTCAGAATAATCGTCAGAAAATGCGTCAGATATATCATCAGATTTTGCGTCAGACTATTCGTCAGATATTGCATCAGACTAATAGTCAGATGGTG